>CM019829.1:77551162-78151162 GCA_009763385.1 Coix lacryma-jobi var. lacryma-jobi
AGGGCGTTTGCTCTTTCAACTTGGTCGTTTGACTGCGGGTGAGCTACTGAAGCGTAGTCTATGTTTATTCCACAGTCGCTGGCCCACGACTTGAATTTGATTGCCGTAAAGGGGGAACCAAGATCAGTGATAATCCTATGTGGCATCCCAAAGCGATGAAAGATGCTCTGCATGAATTGTACTGATTTTGATGCGTTGAATTTGACCAATGGCATGTACTCGATCCACTTGGTAAATTTGTCGATTGCCACGTAGATGTACTTGAATCCGCCTGGTGCACGCTTTAGAGGACCCACCAAGTTGAGTCCCCAGCATGAGAATGGCCATGAAGGAGGGATGCAAATCAACTCATGGGCAGAGACGTGTTGTTGCTTGGCGAAGAACTGGCATGATTGACAGCGATAGACTAAGTCTTCTGCGTCTTTCAGAGTTGAGGGCCAATAGTACCCGGATGTGAAGATTTTTCTGACTAATGTCCTTGACGCTGCATGGTTGCCGCAGCATCCGGAGTGAACTTTGGCTAATATTTCCTTGCCTTCTTCTGGAGAAATACACTTGAGTAGGATTCCCGATGAGGCGCCACGTCGATATAACTTATCCCCGACTAGAACGTAGTTTTTGCTACGTCTGGTGACTTGCTCTGCTGTGGCTTTGTCACTTGGCAGCTTGTGCTCTTTGAAGTAATCGATGAAAACTTTAGTCCAGTTGGGTGATAATGTTAGGATCTGCGTTGAGGGTGTCGAGGTAAACTCTTCTTTCTGCTGGATAGAGGGTTTGGATAGCTCGTATACAAAGATGCTGCTTGGAACAGAGGCTCTGTCGGATCCCAATTTTTCTAGAACGTCAGCGGCAACATTGAGATCTCGTGTAATATGATTGAGTTCCAACCCTGAGGAATTTTTCTCCAGTTTGCGGACTTCAGCGCAATAGGCGTCCATTGTTTCCTTGGTGCAATCCCAATCTCTGTTGACTTGATGAATCACCACGGAAGAATCGCCATATACTAGTAGTCGCTGATACCCAGTGGGACTGCTAATCTTAACCCGTGTAGTAGCGCCTCATATTCTGCTTCATTATTGGTAGCTGGCCACATAATTTGCAAAACGTACTTGAGTTGCTCTTCAGTGGGTGATATAAGTAAGACTCCGGCACCTGCACCGCCGAGTTTTAGAGACATGTCAAAGTACATCTTCCAGTGTTCTGGAATAGAGCCGTCTTGAGCCTGCTGGAATTCTGTCCATTCGGTGATGAAATCAGCTAGGACATGAGACTTAATTTCCTTCCTTGGGGTAAACTTGATATTGAGAGCTCCCAACTCGACTGCCCACTTGGAAATTCTGCCCATAGCATCGCGGTTGTGAAGGATTTCTCCCAATGGGAAATCGGTAACAACTGTGATCTTGTGCGCCTCGAAGTAATGTCGTAGCTTTCTTGACGAAATAAGTAAAGCATATAGCAATTTTTGAACTTGTGGGTACCTGACCTTTGAATCGGAAAGCACCTCACTGATGTAGTAGACTGGTCGTTGGATATTGTAGACGTGCTTATCGTCTTTGCACTCCACCACTATGGCTGTGCTCACAACGTGTGTGGTAGCTGCGATGTATAACATCATTGATTCCCTGGGTTCTGGTGGTGATAGAATAGGAGGGTTGGTCAGGTATCCTTTGAGCTGTTCAAAGGCCCTGTCAGCCTCTTCTGCCCACTAGAATTTATCCCCGGTTTTGAGTAGCTTGAACAAAGGTAATCCCTTTTCTCCTAGTCTTGAGATGAATCTGTTGAGCGCTACCATGCACCCAGTGAGTTTCTGAACATCCTTGACTGAAGTTGGTGGCTTCATACTAGTGATAGCCTTAATCTATTTTTGGCTAGCCTCGATACCTTGATGACTAACCAGGAATCCGAGTAACTGACCTGAGGGTACTCTGAATATGCATTTTGTGGGATTTAGCATCCATTTGTAGGTGCGTAGGCGGTAAAAGGTTTCCTCTAGGTCTGTTATGAGGGTAGTCAGATCCTTTGTCTTTATGACCACGCCATCAACATAAGCTTCCGCGTTGCAGCCGATCTTGTTGCCTAAGCAATCTTGGATAGCTCGTTGATAAGTGGCTCCTGCGTTCTTCAACCCGAAGGACATGGTTTTTTAACAGTAGGCGCCAAAGGGAGTTATAAATGATGTCTTGGGCTGGTCTTCATCTTTGAGGGCAATCTGATGGTACCCTGAGTAACAATCTAGGAAGGATAAAAGGGCAGAACCTGCGGTGGCATCAACTATTTGATCTATCCTCGGTAATCCAAAAGGATCCTTTGGACAGTGTTTGTTGAGGTCTGTGTAGTCGACACACATGCGCCACTCTGCAGAATTCTTCTTCTTTACTAGCACTGGGTTGGCTAGCCACTCAGGATGGAGAATTTCTCTGATGAACCTGGCAGCTAGTAATTTGGCTATTTACTTCTTGATTGCTTCTTTTTTCTCTAGTGAGAATCGTCGTAATCTTTGCTTGATGGGTCTGGAACCTTCTTTTAGTTCCAATTTGTGCTCAGCCAAGTCCCTTGGAACACCTGGCATGTCGGCTGGTTTCCAGGCAAATATGTCTTTGTTTGCCCTGAGGAACTTGGTGAGCGCAAGTTCCTATGCTTCAGATAGGTGAGCACTGATAACCGTCGTCTTCGAGGGATCGCCGGTTTCCAGGTCGATAGTTTTTGTGGATATTTCTGCTAGTGGCTGGATGGTTCCCGCCTTCTTAGCTAGGATCTCTGCATCTCCAGACTTGGCATTATGCACCATCTGCGCGAGTTCTTGTACCTCCAGGGTGAGTTGAGCTTTTTTGGCAATATGGACAGCTTCTGTGTCACATTCGAAAGATCACTTCAAATCTCCCTTGAAAGTTAGAATGCCTTTAGGACCCGGCAACTTCAGCAGAAGGTATGGATAGTGTGGTACTGCCATAAACTCGGCGATAGCTAGTCGTCCAATTATGGCGTGGTAAGATGATTCGAAGTCAGCTACCTTGAAACTGATATAGTCTGTTTGGTAGTTAGTCAGAGTTCCAAAAGTGACGGGTAGGATTATCCTTCCGAGTGGCATTGCCGCCTTTCCGGGTACTATGCCATAAAAGGGGGCACTTGATGGTGTAAGGTGAGTTGCTAGGTCCAAGTTCATCTTGCGTAAGGTACTTGTGAAGATGACATTGTGTCCTTGAAGGACCGAGAGTGCAATCAGAAAGCGACCAGATGGGGGGTGAATGGGAGCTTCAAAATTTCCTACCAGAAACTTGTTGCCATTGTCCCGAGAATCGACCCCAAGAGCAAACCTAGAGCTTGCGAGTGTCCATGACCCTAGATGTAGGAACTGCGAGACACTACACAACTCTAGAAACCCAACGCAAAAACCGAAAATCTAAATCGACGATGGACGAAACTGCGCGAAACAGCACTGATCGGACTCACCCTGCGTCCGGTCAACACTCACCGGACGCGTCCGGTCGAGCAAAAGCCGATTTGGGACCTTACTGGATTGGACCGGACTCTGGTAGACAGAGTGTCCGGTCGAAAGCTTAGCGTCCGGTCACAGAGACAAAAACGGTGAACAGTGTAAGAGGTGAGTCCGATCAGTTGAACAGGGAGAGTCCGATCGAACTTTACACAGAGAACACACGTGGCATTCAACTGCCGGACTCACTAGCCAGCGTCCGGTCGGCTCGACGCCAGAGTTCGGTCACCCCGAAAACTGCCTGTTCGTCCACCGATTCAACTCGATCTCACCCAAAACGAATCCTCTAGGGATCAAAATTGGTGAGAGGAGTCACAAGGAGGATAGTGAGCTATCTCTAAGAGATCATGGCTCGAACCTATCTCCAAATCGATGAATCGAAGAAATTTGGGGGAAGGGAGAAAAACTTGACCCGAAACGAAAATCGACCGATCTACTAGCTCGTGAGGATAGAGGAGAATTCCTTCGGTGGAAAGAAGTGCCTCACGATCTAGAACATCTCTATTCAAACAGAATCGCAAAAGACGCAACGAACAAAGAGATCGATCAACGGGAAAATCGTGGAGAAAAGCAATCCACGAAGAACAAGAACAAAATGCGAATCACAACCACGAATTTGCAACCATGTGGCTACCACACGCTACAACAGTGAGATTATGGTCTCACTTGCTCAAAATCTCACGGACATAGAGGTATGGTTCTGTTCTCTGTGGATCTCAGTTCGCTACAGCAGGGAATGGGAGAGCAGGAAAACCTAGAAGCAAAAGAGCAACTGACTGAGATAGGATGGGAGGTGGGTGTCTCCCTCTACTTATCCTAATTCTAGTTCCCACTCTACCCCTAACTAATTACAGAGCGAGTCAGCTAAACCCTAGGGTTATTCGGGACCAACTCGAAGATAGTGGTGATCCGATGGCCACGCCCGCACAACTGGTAGCGTTACCTCGACGCAACCTCACCGATTGCCGCCACATGCCACCACCGCTCTGCACGTCCTTTTCCCGGACTTCGCCCCCGGTTTTGTGGCCCAAACCAGGAAACCAGCCTTCACAGCCAACCCCCGGTTTTGAGGCCCAAATCGGGAAACCAGCCGTCCATCGCCTGAGTTTTGTGGCCCAAACTCAGAAACCTGCAGCGCCCAGGTTTTGAGGCCCAAACCTGGAAACCGTCCTCTTGGTGGTTTTTCTGTGGCTCAACCACCAAACCGAGCCGTAGAGGGGATGCACCGCCCGTGCACCCCGTCCACCAACACGTGTCCCCAGGTCCTCGACCCAAGCAACACCATGCCCGCAAGTCTTCGCTCGTCGCTGTCCCAGGCTGTCAGCCACCACAGCTGATCCTTAGGCCACCGGTCCCTCAGTCCAAGCCTCACGTCCACCCTTCGCCACTCTCGGTCCATCGGCACGACACGTCTCTACTTGACCTTCACCTTGCCTTCGATCACTGTATCCGTGCTCGACACCTGCACAACACAAGCCAAAGAATATGCGCATTATCCCAATTGACAATCACTCATCACTCAGAGACTCAGCATACACCCATGTATTCGCAGTCTCCCCCTTGATGAGTGCATTGTCAACTACCAACACAAATCATAATAGAATAGAGGAAGGAAGGAAGAAGGAGAGAGAACTCGACCAAATGACCCAAAAGCATATCAAAGCCGAAGAAGGTCAAGTGGAAAGAGCAAAACAACTTGGTCCCAAAGACATGGGCAACGGCTCAACGCAACCAAGCAAAGCAAAGCTAGCCCTCAAGAAGAGGTAGAACAGGCTCAACACTGCTAGCGAGAAAGCTCGAAACCAATTGAAGGATCAACTGAAATTCAAGCAAAATAGAGCTAGCCCTCAAGAAGAGACAGAACGGGCTCAACACCGCTAGCGAGGAAGCTCGATACCAACTGAAGAAAGCTTGATACCAACTGAAGAACATAAAAGCAAAGGTGCTAGTTCCTCAAGAAAGAGGCAAAGGCTCAACACAACTAGATACCAAAAATGCTTCGAACCAACTACTACCAGCTCAGAAACTCAGCAACGAGAAAACTCCCCCTCAAATTGTGCACACAACCAGGAGATCTCCCCTTAAGTTCAACTCGGAAAGCAAATATTTGAAGATATTTTTCTTCCCCTTAGTCGAACATAGGGAGAACACATGATTTGTCAATATTTTCTCCCCTTAGTTGAAAATGCACCATCAAGCAAATATGCACAAGCACTCAAATTCCTTCCTCTTCAAGAATGCATATGAGTTAAAAATGCAAGTTAGCAGCTTCAAGAATATAGTCAAGAGAGTGCAAAGATGCTCTACACTGTTCTGATCCGATGACTCAACAACATCCATAATAAGCTAGCAAAGGCTCAAACTGATCACCAAATACAAAATATGAACATGAGAGCAAAAAGAGCAGTTTTCAGCCAAAAAGGTATTCATCATCAAAATAGCACTAAGCATGTATAGACAGGAAGTCAAACAAGTGCTAAACATGTATACAAGGTGAACTACCCCTAGCAAGGTTCAATCATCATGCTATAGAATGAAACATAGACTTGTGTATCCAAATTTTATCAGAGTTGCAGCGTTTAAATTTCAGCATGCGATTGCGAGAGGTTGAAAACTTGTCATTGCCTAACTTTTCAACTGTGTGAAGCCTATGCAGAAGCAATCAGAAGCTTAAAGCAACAGTTTCGGTCATACACTACACAACTCAAGTTTAACTCAAAGTGCAATGAGAAACAGTCTCGAAACTGCGATGTGCTGACAAGCAATCCCATCTCGATCTTTCCAAATCACTTAACTTGGTTCAAAATTAAAACAAAATATGAAAATACCAAGCAAGTGAATGACTCAGAACAAGAGACATAGCAACCTAGCATATATGAAGAGCACAAGTGATTCCAACATATTCTACACATGCTAGTTGCATATCTCAAAGGTGAACATTTCCAAGTTTTATGTTTATTAAGCAAATTCACCATTCATAAAATTGCTCAGCTCACAACATGTATCAGTGATCAGAAAGAGCATAAACTACAACATCATCATAAAGCATCGGAGCATACACTATACAGAACATAGTCACATTCTAAAGATTATCTACATGAAGCTCTGAATGTAAATATGCAAGAAGAAATGCAAAGATGCATGATGAAACCAAACGAAAAACACAAAGTCAGTTTATAATACAAGAGTCAAAATGTTTCCCCCATCAAAAAGGGGAAACACACACCAAGCTCACCTCTCAACCTAGCAAAAGTTGATTGGTCCAAAGGCTTGGTTAAAATATCAGCCAACTGATGGTGAGTATCGACATGGCGAAGGTCGATATCACCCTTCTCATAGTGGTCTCGCAAAAAATGAAAGCGCACATCAATATGTGTGGTCTTAGAGTGCAGCACGGGGTTCTTAGCAATGCTAATGGCACTCGTGCTGTCACAAAGCAAATGAACACGAGAAAAGCTCAGACCGAAATCACGCAAAGTGGCCATCATCCAAAGCAATTGGGAACAGCAGCTAGCCGCAGCAACATATTCAGCCTCCATGGTAGACTGGGCGACACTAGACTGCTTGCGAGAAGACCACGATACAAGAGAAGAACCAATAAACTGACAAGTCCCAGAAGTGAACAGCAGCTAGCCGCAGCAACATATTCGGCATCGGAATAACCCCAAAGGGAGAGGGTGGAGGAAGCAGAATACCAAATCCCAAACTCAGGAGTGAAGCATAAGTACCTCATAATGCGCTTGACCGCCTGACGGTGAGAGGTGCGCGGCGATGACTGAAATCGCGCGCAAAGACACACCGCGAACTGAATGTCTGGGCGTGTCGCCGTCAGGTACAGCAGTGACCCGATCATACTCCGGTACTCCTTCTGGTCCACAGCTTCTCCATCCTTGTCCGCATCCAGGACCGTCGTGGTCGACATGGGTGTTGGAAGAGGCTTGGCCTCACCCATATCGAATTTCTTCAGGATATCCTTGGTATACTTACCCTGGTGCACAAATGTTCCCTCTAGAGATTGCATGATTTGCAATCCGAGGAAAAACGTCAACTCGCCCATCATGCTCATCTCAAACTCCCTGCTCATAGTATCTGCAAACTTGGCAACCAAAGCGTGAGAAGAACCACCGAAAATGATATAATCCACGTAAATCTGGACCAAGAGAGTGTCACTGCCTTGCTTGAGGAGAAAGAGCGTTTTATCCACACATCCCATTTTAAAACCCTTAGCAAGCAAAAAGGTTTTCAACCTATCATACCAGGCTCTAGGGGCTTGTTTCAAACCATACAAAGCTTTGTGAAGTTTAAAAACATGGTTTGGAAACTTGGGATTTTCGAAACCGGGGGGTTGTTTCACATACACCTCCTCTTCTATGTAGCCGTTTAAGAAGGCACTCTTGACATCCATTTGAAAAAGTTTAAACCCTTTGGATGCAGCAAAAGCCAAGAGTATCCTAATCGCCTCCAAATGAGCTACAGGAGCAAAAGTCTCCTCATAGTCTATCCCCTCCTTCTGACTATACCCCTGGGCTACAAGTCTGGCCTTGTTTCTCACAACATGGCCATCTTCTCCTTGTTTGTTTTTGAAAACCCATTTTGTCCCAATAGGATGACACTCAGGAGGAAGAGGAACAAGAACCCAAACCCGATTTCTCTCAAAGTTTTCAAGCTCCTCATGCATGGCATTGACCCAATCTGGATCCGTCAAAGCGTGTCCAACATCTCGGGGTTCAAAATCAGCAACAAATGCAGAAAGAGCAAAGTGAGAGATTTGTTGTGACCTTGACCGAGTGACACGTTCGCCGATGCTGCCAATCATCTGTCGAGGCGGGTGTTGGCGCTGAATGTGTCGAGGTGCCTCCCGAGCTGATGTAGCCTCCCCATCAACAACAGTTGGTGCCTCCTCGGGTACAAAAGGTACCGCTCAAGGTGGAGGATCCCACGGCCCCCAAGTAGTCGAAGAAGAAGGGTCGGGGCCGTGAGTGGTAGTAGAGGCCGCTCTTTGCGGCACAATAGGTGGAGGAGGTGCTGGGTCATCCATCCCTTCAGCACCCTCTTCCTCATCATCAAAAAGAGGCTCGCCAACCTCATGATCACCTGCACGCTCAAAACGAGAAGAAGGACAAACCATGGTCTCGTCGAAGGTGACATCGGATGTCTCCATGACTCGGTTAGTATCAAGGTTAAGTACACGATAAGCTTGAGTGTGAGTGCCATAACCCAAAAATACACCATTAGAAGAACGAGACTCAAATTTGTCCAGGTTGTATTTCTTAAGTAAAAAACAGTGGCAACCAAAAACTCGAAAATAACTCACCGTGGGCAGTTTTCCAAAACGCAACTCATAAGAGGTCTTTTTCAAGAAGGCTCGGAGAAAAATGCGATTGGAAATGTAGCATGCAGTGCTCATAGCTTCGACCCAATATCGCCTAGGAGTCCTATGCACATCGAGCATCGTCCTGGCCATCTCTACAAGAGTCCGATTCTTCCTCTCTACAACACCATTCTGTGGCGGTGTGTAGGGGGAAAAAAACTGATGCTCTAAACCCAAAGAGTTACAAAACTTCTCAAAATCCGAATTCTTGAATTCGGAACCATTATCACTCCTAATAGCTCGCATCGAGTTCAAAGGGAACTCGTTCTAAAGACGCAAAATTAGATTGCGAGCAAAAGAGAAAGTCTCAGTTTTCTCAGCTCAAAAGAAAACCCACGAATATCTCAAAAAGTCATCAACAACTACAAGCACATACAACTTCCCCCCAACCGAGCTCACCCGAGCCGGACCAACAAGGTCCATGTGCAAAAGCTCTCCAGGGCGCTTGGTCATGTCCTGAGTCACTGGATGGTGGGGAGCGGCAACCATCTTCCCATGTCTACAAGAATGACAAAAAAGATCCTTCTCCATGCACAACTTGGGCAATCCTCGGATTAGGCCAAGTGAACTAAGCCTTGCAAGCAAGTCGAAGCTCAAATGTCCTAGTCTCCTATGCCACTTCCAAAGATCAGAGGAGGAAGGTCCAGCCAAAAGACAACGAGAAACTCCAAACGACTCCGAGAAATTCGCACGAAAGACTTTCCCAAAGGGCGAAATCATACAAACAAGATTGCCCTGAGGATCCAAAATACGACTGAGATTTGGCTTAAAACGAATCTCATAGTCATCATCGAAAAGTTGCGAAACAGAAAGAAGGTTAAAATGCAAGTTAGAAACTAGAGCAACATCGCGCAACACAAAGTGCTCATTAACTCGCACCGACCCACGAGACAACACTCTACCTTTGCTATTGTCGCCGAAGGTGATAAACTCCTTTCCGACGACCAGACTAAGACTGGAGAACCACTTGGCGTTTCCGGTCATGTGCCTCGAGCAACCGGAATCCACCAACCAAATGTTCTCCAATCGTTTTACCTACATCAATAAAATGACATAGGGTGAGCATACGGTCCAACACTGGGGTTAGTGAAGTAGGAAGAATACTAGTGTTGGGCCAGCTGCTCAAAAGAACGGTTAGCAGAAAAACCATTCCTAGCACGCCTACGGGAAGAGCGATCACCACGTAGAGGAAAACGTGGTCCGCTAAGGGAGGAGCGTCCATCGCGATACTCAAAACGCGATGGGGGAAAACGCTCAACTACAAAGCCACCGCCACGGGGTCCATAGCCCACAACTGCAGGCTCCCACCAGGCACGTTCTCTTCGCGGCCTAGGCCTAGGAACTTGAGGTTTTGGACCTCTAGGCCTAGCAGCACGCCTCTGAACATTCGGCACATGTACATCATGGAAAGGATGGTACATGTCCATGTTGTTCATCTCCTTTGCATGGCGCGCCTCTCTCTTGCGCCGAAAGCAAAACTCGCTCAAGTGTCCATCTCTCCCACAGTGCTCACAATGGTACCTCACCGCTCTCATAGGGGGTTGTTAGTACTCACGGTAGTGGGTGTGGATCACTTTGCCCTTCTGTGGCATAAGTTCCTCTTGGATGGGTGGCATGGTGTCTAGCTTGTTCTTGAGGTGGTTTGGTTTTGGAGCCCATGATTGTTTCTTGGGTGGAGCTCTCGGAGGTTCCACAAATACACCATCCTTGGTGTTATGCTTTAGAGGCTCTTTGGGTGGAATCTTGGTAAGGTTGGGAGTAGTGGTGGAGTTGGGCTTCTCACACGGGTTCAGACCACTCGACTCTCCAATCTTCCCAAAAGATGAAGCGCACTCAACACCCTGAGCAAAGCCTACACCTGGACCTCCAGCAGCACGCTTGAACTGGGAGATCATCATCCCAAGCTGCGGCTCACCACTCGACACCCATGACAAGATGGTCCGAAGGTATGTGTTTTCCTCCTCGGTTTGCATCTTGTCATGCTTCACGTTCGCAATCTCCATCTCCAAACCCTCACACAAAGCGCATCTAGACACACACATGCTACCCGAGCTGGCCTTCTCAAGAGACACAATCTTGGCATTCTTCTCTGCCAACTCGGATTGCAAGCCTGCACAAGAATTGCACGCACCCAACCGCGAGGATCTGGCCTTCAGCTCATCCACCTCTCCTACCAACACAACATACTTACTTCTCAATGTGAGAAGATTAGTCATGTGTGTGGAGCACATCTCACACTCCTCCTCATCTGTGACAACAATGGTGGACTTGACAGATTCAAGTTCCTTCACCATATCCTCCCACTTCTGCCTAAACTCCTTCCTCTCTCTAGCAGCGCGCCTAAGCAGCTTATCTTGACTAAGGAGAGCGGCAGTAAGTTTCTCGACCTCAGCAGAAAGCTCATCAGGGGTCTGAGATACCTGGGAGGTGTCGTCGTCGTCGTCGTTCTGAGGGATGTCCTCCAGCTCACCGTCGACCTCCTTGTCGAGGGCCATGGTGCAGAAGCCCTCATTGTCTGCGAAGAAGCAGAGGCCGTTCAGCTTGTCCTCGATCCTCTTCTTCTTCTCGGACTCGTCGTCGCTTGAGGAAGCGGAGTCATCATCCGAGTCATCGACGTCGCTAAGCGTGGCGAAGAAAGCACGCTGCTCAGCCTGGGCCTTCTCCAAGTACTTCGTCATGATGTACTCCTTGTTGAAGCCGCCCTTCCGCTTGTGCTTCGCGGGAACGTACTTCTCCTTGCGCTTGCCGGAGTCATACTTGTGCCCATGATCTGCCTTGCCAAAGACTTGCTTGTTCTTCTTCGGGCAATTGGCGATGAAGTGGTTGGGGTCGAAACATCCCGAGCGTCCTCCTCCGCGGCGACGGTTCATGCGGTTGTTGTGGAACCGCGAGAACCGGTTGGCGAGCAAAGCCAACTCGTCATCCCCCATGAACTCCATCTGCTCCTCTGTGACAGAAAGAAGAGAAGAAAGTGCAAAGCCTCCAGAGGGGTTAGCAGAAGAGCCAGAAACCAAAGCCATCGATGGGCCAGAAGGATTTTCATAAGAAGCCCTCGCCATGGCGTCAATCTCACTGGACTTGAGCTTACTGAAGAGCTCGTCGCATGTGAGGGTCTCATAGTTAGGTGATTCGATGATCGCCTGAACCTTTGAGTACCACACCGATCGATCAAGAGTATGCAAAAGCTTCAAAGCTCTCTCATGATCGTCGAAAGGCAACAACTCCTTGTTAGCCCTCATCCTTTTGACAATCAACTGAAAGCGAGCGAATAAACTCTCTATGCTCTCGCCAGGCATATGTCGAAAGTTCTCATACTCTCGCTTGTGCGACCCGTAGAGACAGGTTTTGACTTGAGTGGTTCCCTCATGGAAACGCATGAGGGTGGCCCAAATCTCCCGAGCCGTAGCGAGGTGAGAAACGCGATCAAACTCCGTCATGCTCAAGCATGAGAAAAGAGCATTACGGGCTCGGCTATTGGCATCATGCTCATCGATCTGATGTTGAGTCACACGAGCAGCCAAGACCACGTAATCAGCAGAGTTGCAAATATCCCAGATGGAAGCACCAATACTCTGCAGATAGGCCGACATGCGTATCTTCCAATACGCATAGTTCATCCCATAAAAAAACGGCGGTTTGCCCACGCCGCGATCCATGTCACCTTCTGTGGATCTGGAACCGGCTAAGGTGGAAGATCCTTAACCCGCTCTGATACCAATTGAAGGACCGAGAGTGCAATCAGAAAGCGACAAGACGGGGGGGTGAATGGGAGCTTCAAAATTTCCTGCCAGAAACTTGTTGCCACTGTCCCGAGAATCGACCCCAAGAGCAAACCTAGAGCTTGCGAGTGTCCACGAACCAAGATGTAGGGTGGATGCTTCCAAGAAGCACATCGAGACACTACACAACTCTAGAAATCCAACGCAAAAACCGGAAATCTAAATCGACAATGGATGAACGAACCGCGGATGAAACTGCGTGAAACAACACTGACCGGACTCACCCTGCGTCCGGTCAACACTCACCGGACGTGTCCGGTCGAGCAAAAGCTGATTTGGGACCTTACTGGATTGGACCGGACTCTGGTAGACAGAGCGTCTGATCGAAAGCTCAGCGTCTGGTCACAGAGACAAAAACGGTGAACAATGTAAGAGGCGAGTCCGATCAGTTGAACAGGGAGAGTCCGATCGAACTTTACACAGAGAACACACGTGGCATTCAACGACCGGACTCACTAGCCAGCGTCCGGTCGGCTTGACGCCAGAGTCCGGTCACCCCGAAAACTGCCTGTTCGTCCACCAATTCAACTCGATCTCACCCAAAACGAATCCTCTAGGGATCAAACTTGGTGAGAGGAGTCACAAGGAGGATAGTGAGCTATCTCTAAGAGATCATGGCTCGAACCTATCTCCAAATCGATGAATCAAAGAAATTCAGCGGAAGGGAAAAAAACTTGACCCGAAACAAAAATCGACCGATCTACTAGCTCGTGAGGCTAGAGGAGAATTCCTTTGGTGGAAAGAAGTGCCTCACGATCTAGAACATCTCTGTTCAAACGGAATCGCAAAAGACGCAACGAACAAAGAGATCGATCAACGGGAAAATCATGGAGAAAAGCAATCCGCGAAGAACAAGAACAAAACGCGAATCACAACCACGAATTTGCAACCATGTGGCTATCACACGCTACAACAGTGAGATTACGGTCTCACTTCCTCAAAATCTCAGGGACACAGAGGTATGGTTCTGTTCTCTGTGGATCTCAGTTCGCTACAGCCGGGAATGGGAGAGCAGGAAAACCTAGAAGCAAAAGACCAAATGACTGAGATAGGATGAGAGGTGGGTGTCTCCCTCTACTTATCCTAATTCTAGTTCCCACTCTACCCCTAACTAATTACAGAGCGAACCAGCTAAACCCTAGGGTTATTCTGGACGAACTCGAAGATAGTGGTGATTCGACGGCCACGCCCGCACAACTGGTAGCGTTGCCTAGAGGCAACCTCACCGATAGCCACCACGTGCCACCACCGCTCTGCACGTCCTTTTCCCGGACTTCGCCCCCGGTTTTGTGGCCCAAACCAGGAAACAAGCCTTCACAGCCAACCCCCGGTTTTGAGGCCCAAACTGGGAAACCAGCTGTCCATCGTCTGAGTTTTGTGGCCCAAACTCAGAAACCCGCGGCGCCCAGGTTTTGAGGCCCAAACCTGGAAACTGTCTTCAGCCCGAGTTTTGTGGCCCAAACTCGGAAACCATCAGCACCCAGGTTTTGAGGCCCAAACCTGGAAACCATCCTCTCGGTAGTTTTTCTGTGGCTCAACCACCAAACCGAGCCGTAGAGGGGATGCACCGCCCGTGCACCCCGTCCACCAACACGTGTCCCCAGGTCCTCGATCCAAGCAACACCGTGCCCGCAAGTCTTCGCTCGTCCCTGTCCCAGGCTGTCAGCCACCACAGCTGATCCTCAGGCCACTGGTCCCTCAGTCCAAGCCTCACGTCTGCCCTTCGCCACTCTCGGTCCATCGGCACGGCACGTCTCTACTTGACCTTCACCTTGCCTTCGATCACTGTATCCATGCTCGACTCCTGCACAACACAAGCCAAAGAACATGCGCATTATCCCAGTTGACAATCACTCATCACTCAGAGACTCGGCATACACCCATGTATCCACAGTCCTGCTCCTCTGTCTATAAGTACTCTTCCCAGTGTGAACCCGACGACCGTTGGATCCAGGACTAGCGGATAGTGTCCTGCATTGGAAACGCTGGTCCATTGGTCTGCTCGAGAGAAACTGATCGGGTGCTCGGACCAATCGAGATATCTGGGAATCGCTGGATCGGTAGACATAATTTCTCGCAAGGATGGCTTCTAGAGGCACTTGTTGTCACTGGTGGTTACTCCTCCAAATATGACATTGATGGTGCCTTTGGGGTGTTGGAAACCGCCAGCGCCCTGTTGTGGGTCTTCAGCTACCTTCTTACCCTTGTCTTTCTTGTTTTTGTTGAAGTCGGAGTTCAATCATCGCTCTTTAAGCTGACGATAGTGCCTTGCCGGGTGTCCTCCTTTCGGATGGAAAGGGCATGGGCCATCTAGGAGGTCGTCGAAGCTTGAAGGCTTGTTCTATTTCTTCTAGGGTTCCATGGCTGCTACAGTGTTGTCCCGGTCCTTTTACGAGTGTTCTGTTGAGCAGGCTGGGTTCCTCTCTGATTATTTTCTCGATCACCCTGTATGTTCCTTTCGGGGAAGCGCTCCTGTGTGCGTTCTTCCATGGCCATCATGGAGTTCACTGCTCGATGGAAGTCGTCTATGGTGATCGGGTCATATTTGATGAAGTCTTTGTAATTGTATCTTTCACAAATTTCGTTGCCGAAGAGATCAATTACTTCTCTGTTTGTTATGTCTGAGATTGTAGAACGAATCTCAGAGAAACGTCTATAGTATTCTCGCATGGTCTCGTTTTTCTGCTGCTTGCAAGTTCTGAGTTTAGTCCATCGATCTGTCCTCTCGGGGACACCCGCAAAGTTTTCTATGAAGATATGATGGAGTTGTTCCCAAGAGTCAATTGACTCAGACTTAAGTCTGTCAAACCATGCAAGGGGCATTGTTTCTAAGGCCATGGGTAGAAATAATGCTTTGACGTCGTTGCTTCCTCCTGCCAACTCGACTGCTTGAGCATATAGTCTAAGGCATCGTTTAGGTTCTGTTTTCCCATCGTACTTGGAGTAGTTCTCGGGTTTGAATTTGCGGGGAAACGGTACTGCTCGAAGCCACTGGGAAAAACAGGGGAAGCGGTCTACTGCATCGGAGGCCAAGTTGTCAACTCCTCGGTATGATTTCTCGGCTCCACCTTCTGCCTGGTCGGGGGCTAGGTTGCCCAGGTGACTTCTTGCTAGGAGCCGGCCGAGCCGCTCATGAACATGTCATCTCTGACTTGGATGGGATGAGTCCTGAGCATCGGCTAGGGACTCAAGGTTTCTGCCTTTGAGTTGGAGTGCGATAGACTGAAGCATGATCAACTGGCGCTCCTCCTCTGGCGTCCGGTTGTCTCTTGCTCCAATCTTCATAGCTAGAGCCATGATGTTCTGATAGGGTGTCTGGTATACTTTATGGCCAGCGACCCTCATGAACTCGGGTTCAAGGTTGCGTGAGCAATCTGCGCGTCATCGATTGTGATCCATTTTGAGACTGAATGTCTTGATCGTGATTATTACGAGCTTGACGCTCTGCTTCCTCTTCCAAGCATCTGCGACTATTATATTCTTCTAGCTGTACTTATTGGTATCGCTCCATTGCTTCCTTGCGATGAGTTGCTCGTCTTCTATGAGCGTCTTTGGCTAGATTCTTCCTTAGCCTTTCTACCTTCAAGGTTTCAGTTTCACTGGGTCCTTCTGGATCGTCATCAGATATCATACTCAAGGTTTCATCATCACGGAAGACATCTGGAGGGGTTGGGGGTCGTAGTGATGACTGATGTCCTGCCATGAAGACTTCGCGAGTGTAGCCTTGGTTTGTTGGTCTCGGCGAAACCGATTCCAAGGTGGAGGCACTGGAGATTAGTTCTGTTGAGGTGTCGTTCTCCTCAAAGGGGAGCTGATGTTCGTATTGGTAAGGGAGTTGCTGGTCGATTGTGCCAACCAAACTAGCCAGGGCCGGTTGTATGGGCCAATGGACGATGTTTCCTTCCTCGGTTGAACTGAAAACGAGTCGCTGCTGGGCTCCTGTCAGAGGGATCTGCTGAATCTTTTGGAAATTTGATCCAATCAACTCTTGGAAGTTCTTTGTCGAATTGTGTAGTCCAAAGAGGATACGGTTCCTGGAATCTGAGTCCTGTTCGGACCTAGAGTTCGTGTCTGAGTAGAAGTCGGATGCCCCAGCTAGGTCCCCTGATCCTTGCAATTATTGGATTGTGAGATTTTTGAGGTCCCAGGTGAGATTATCCATCTTTGGCATAGCTTGCGCTTCTAATTCAGGTTGAATGTGTCAATGCAACTTTCCTTGATCATCCGTGATACAAGTCCATGAGCCAAAAACGAAAATTGATCCCGCCGAGAACATGTTGAAGCGATTCGTCGAGCTCTTGATCGTGGAATCGCCGAGAGCCCCTACCTGGCGCGCCAGCTATCGGTGTTTGTTAACCGGCAACTCATCTTGGGGATTTCCAGACGATTTGTTCGGTGGGGATCGACGTTCGTAGAACCTGGCGAGTACACAGGGACAGCGATTTATACTGGTTCAGGCCGCTAAATAGCGTAATACCTTACGTCCAGTGGCGGTGTATGCCTTGTGTTATGATATGAGATTCAATGATAGAGGTATGCGCCTGTTTCCCCTTATATAATCGGGTGAAGCACGACATATACCGAATCCTAGTCGAATACAACAGAGGAGTCCTATTCTAATTACAAGACTTCCTTTAGTAGCTCGACTAAGTAACAATGAGAGTCCTAATCCATGCCTATCTTGTATCACATCTTCAGATCTCCTGTGACTTCCCAGGACTAGTCTGAGTAATCATCTTCTGATGATGTCTCTAACATTCTGGTCCGTCACCGAAGAAGTAGCAGGCTAACTACCCCGCACGTCTACATCATATGACAGCTGAAGAAGCTCGTGCAGGAGAACCCGTATTGAGCCGAGGCTATAAACACTGCATGCTATATTTCCTATCGCATTTTTCTCCGTGCTTTATTGAAGAAGATCTCTTATGAGTTGCGATTTGGGAAGCAACCCAAAGTGAGTTATTTTAGAGTTTTTGGTTGCCACTGTTTTATACTCATGAAAGGCAACTTGGACAAGTTTGAGTCTCGCTCTTCTGACGGTGTATTTTTGGGTTATGATAATCATACTGGTGCATATCGTGTACTTAACCTTGATACTAACTGAGTCATGGAGACATCTGATGTCACCTTCGATGAGACCATGCATTGTCCTTCTTCTAGATTTGAGCGTGCAGGTGATCATGAGGTCGGTGAGCCTCTTTTTGATGATGAGGAAGATGGAGCTGAACAGATGGATGACCCATATCTTCCTCCACCTGATGTTCCTTTGGGATCGACTTCGACCACGACTGCTCGCGGCCCCGATCTGTCTTCTTCCACTACATGGGGGTCGGTCGATCCACCACCTCAGGGTTTGCCAGTGATACCCGAGGAGGCACTAGCTACTGTTGAGGGGGAGGTCACTTCAGCTAGGGAGGTGCCATGACACATTCAGCACCAACACCCACCTCAACAGATGATCAGCAACATTCACAAACGTGTCACTCGGTCAAGGTCACAACAAATCTCTCACTTTGCTCATTCTGCATTTGTTGCTGATTTTGAACACCGAGATGTTGGACATGCTTTATCTGATCCAGATTGGGTCAATGCCATGCATGAGGAGCTAGAAAATTTTGAGAAAAATCAGGTTTGGGTTCAAATTCCACCTCCTCCTGAGTGTCACCCTATTGGGACAAAATGGGTTTTTGTTGGTATAAATTAACGCACACTCTACTTTATCCGCAAGCGCACAGATAAAATCTACCGATGTAGCACTTCACCGGAGTAACCCAGTTTTAATATCGAATCCAAAGGAACGGATAGTGTTAAGTCTCAAAGAATATAACCCCTGAGTAGCTAAGAAGGACGGAGAAGCTAAAAGCATAGAGGGGATCACTAAGGTTATCTAAATCCAACTTAAGAGTGATATGCTTATATTATTCTTAGTGGGGAAATTGCCATAAATGGTCACAAACAGAGTATGATTCTTTTATGCAAATATATAATCCTACCGAGCCTACACACGGGTAAGTGGACTATAGAAGAATCAACAAGGCTATAAGAGTCACCCTTGCGAACAACCACTACTACCGGCGTTATAGGAGGCAAATATGAGCAATCAAGTCTAAGCACCACGCTTACACTATCCAACTACTCTAACTCTAGAGCCACTAGAATTAAAGTACTCAAAAGAGAGTCATTAAACCTTAAGAATAATAAGAACAATAGCTCAAACTTAAATATAGATGTTGATTACCGAAACAATCATTGAAGCAAGTTGACGAAGAACTTGAATCCACAGGTACAAGATGAAGAAGTTGATCCGACAGGCCGGAGCTCCTTCTTGATCTCTTCCTCTCTCTCTCTCTCTCTCTTCTAGTTCTAGAATAAGACTAGGTTCTAATCCTACTAGAGGGGTATCTAATCTTCTACTTGAAAGCTAACTCCTGAAGTCTCTTCTAGGGTTTCTAATTGAAGCGTAGTCTTCTGAAGAGGGACATTCTGCCTGACCTGGGCCTGGGGGCCTGTTTATATAGCCCTGAGGGATCAACCGCGACCGTTGGATCAAACTGACTTCACGTAGGGTTGAGATTGGTCCTGAAAGGCGGTGGAAGAAGATTCCAGAAGGGGGAGGCCGGCGGCGCCCAGGGGGGACCGACCGGTGGGCCTAGGGGACCGGTCGGTCCCATAGGTCAGCCTCCTGTGGTGCCCTGCCTCGTGGTGTCTTCAGGTGTTCTCTAGAGTCTTCTGGAAGGTTCCTGACTTGATGAATGCGTTATCTCCCGTCGGTTTCCTTCTAGGGGAAGCAATTGAGGGCTGTTTCCCGATTTAATCCCTGCAGATTCACGATTCACCAAAACTCGTGGAATTCATTAGTTTTAATCCTTATACTAAGGTGGAGTTTATGTATTCAACATTTTCATGTTTAATTGACCTTTAATAATAAGAGTTAACTAGTGTCAACAAGCTCCCCCACACTTAGACTTTTACTCGTCCTCGATAAACGGTTGGATCATAACTGTAGGATAAGATATCAAACATTAGTCCTTTCTATTTATACCTGCATTGTAAGATTCAGTGTGTTTACCATAAAACCTTGAGAAGTTGGAGAATAGAATAGTTGAAACAGATCACCCTTTTCTTTTAGCATAAGACATTGGAGTTTTTGATTTTTTTTTTCGAAACAAGTCATAGCTTTCCTTCTCCTTTTGTAGCACTTCAATTCCTTACCAGAGTATTTTATTTATGCAGAGCAGTTTTATGTTACTAAGTCAATGGAGAAAAATACTATACTCTTAGATCAAGACATCAATCTTTTTAAACTTTGTCACTCTTGCTGGCATATTGTAAATAGAGGGACCATGGGCTATCTTCTTTTTCTCTTTATCATATTTTTATCATAATACTTTTCTTTCTCTCTTTTTTTTTCTTTTCTTGAGGTGTGTCGGACACTTGTCCATTTTTCTTTCCTCATTTTTCATACTTTTGCATAGCCCATGCCTCTAATACAATACTACTTCGGAAGAGTGAATCTTTCTTTATTTGCAAGGATCTCGATCTTTAGAGCATAATAAATTTCTCAACAAAGAACTCAGTATAGTAAGCAATTGATTATGAATGACTTTGGCAGGAGATCTATTTACTACAAAGAAGAAGTGTTGCTAGTCTCTTTTTTAACTTTGCAAGTAAAATTCTCCCATGCTCATACTTTAAGAATTGAGTTCTCATCATTCTTCTATCATATTTCCACAACAACTCTAGATAATATGGGTCCCTTAAAGTTTTTATCAAAGCAGGTCTTTTTAGAAAAGGTGTTGTGAGACTCTATACCATGAGCATGTCAAAATAATCTTTCTTTTTAATTAGAGTTTATGAATTGATTCGAACAGAAGTTTAAATATCGAGAAATAGAGTGTAACAATTACGTACCGAACCGTGGACGAAGGAGGAGGCAAGGGGGGCTAATCCCTGACCGACCGGTGGGGTCCACCAACCGGTTGGTTGGGCTTAGGGCCCAACCGTGGCCCGCTTCGAGGTGCGTGAATTCGGTGACGATGTCTTCTATTTTATGCAGCTTTCGCGATCGGTTTTTGGTAATTCTGTCGTCGTTCTGCCCCACACTTATTTCCTGTTTTCTGCTAATCACAACATGTGGAGACAAGACTTATATCCAAAATAACAAGATAAAAGATAACTCTAACAAAACTTTATTGATATTCAAGGCACTTTTATTACACAATGAACTAACTAAACTAAACTCTTAACAAAACAAGACTTAAACACGAGACTCTGCAAACATGAGTGCCTTATCAAACTATCGACGAACTATCTCTCACTTCTCTCCCTCGAGTAGATTTCCTAGCGTAGTGGCTACACTGATGACCTTATCCTTCAGGCTAATGTGTTTAGTTACAAACTTATGCAGCACATCAGTCACCTATTTTGTAGCCTTAGCTAGAGAAGCGTATCTCCTTTTAAGCTCTACGTTATCTCTCTCAAGGTCTTCAATCCTGTCCCCAAGGCGATCTAACTGGGTAGTCCTTTTGCGTTTAGCCATGAGATTAGGAGTGGTGGGTGCCCTCTTTACTGGTGGAGTGACCTTGATCTGCTCAGGGTGACCATGAACTCCATCAATGCGTGGACGCGGATTTGTAGATGTGTATTTAATGACCGTGGGTTCCCCATTCTTGTTCGTCTTCAGCCCGACGAGTATCTCATTGGGCCTAGGAGGAAGAAGCGGGAGCTGCTTGGAGACGGAGAAAGTCGGGAGTCCTCTTGCCGGCACCGCTTGAGCGTAAAAAGCTTGTTGACGATGCGATGAGGTCTCTTCTGGCGGGATCATATCAATAGGTGTCGGCGAGCAACGGGGGCGATCTCCTTTGACGGCGTTACGACAAGCTCCTTAGATGCGGCGACAACAAGAGCCATCGAGTCGTCGGCGGGCTCGTTGAGGTCGATCCTTGGATAGGAGGCCATTAGCGCTGGTGGGAGGAGAGCTTTGTTGCTGCTGGTATTCTGGAGGAGGCTACAATGAACCTAGAGGGAGGCCTGGGGCTAGTTTTATAGCTGACGTGGCTTGGAGAGGAGGCTGAATGATAGACATGATAGGTTCGTTACGGGAGTTATCGATTTTGCTGATCAGGTTGCCAGAATGGATACGAGAAAGAGTCGGGACATGTAACGAAAGAAGGCAGACGGCGAGGAGACTCTAGGGCAGACCGGTCGGTCTCCCTAAGGGACCGATCGGTCCCACCCTATGGGCCCTCGTGGGTCCGTCGCTCGAGGTGTCTTTAAACTTGATCCTAATCCTAGAAAATATATCCCCGTTGTGCGAACTTATCGGAAAAATGACGATAGTGTAAGTCTATGGGACAATGAAGAATTGGATGACATCCAACTCTTCAGGACTCTTTTCAGGTTCTAGAAAAATCTTAAGACATTGCCTATTTACCTTGAATAGCATACCTTCATCATTTTGAAGTGTAATAGCTCCATGCAATGAAGTGGCTACCACCGTGAAAGGTCCTTCCCATTTGCTTCGTAGTTTTCCATGCCCGAACAACTTTACCCTGGAATTAAAGAGTAATACCTTGTCTCCCGGAGTGAAGCTCTTCTTCCTGATTCTCTTGTCATGCCACCTCTTTGTTCTCTCTTTGTAAATCTTTGCGTTGTGATATGCCTTTTCGCGCCATTCATCTAGTTCAGAGAGTTGCATTTTCCTCCAGACTCATGCAGCTTCTAAGTCCATGTTCCATCTTTTGATTGCCCAGTGAGCTTTGAATTCTAGTTCCACTGTTAAGTGACAAGTCTTTCCATAGACGAGCTGATATGGAGACATTCCCAGTGGTGTTTTGTAGGCAGTACGATAAGCCCACAGTGCTTCGGGTAGTCTATCTTTCCATTGTGTTCCCATCTCGTCGACCATTTTCTGCGGAATATTCTTGATTTGCTTGTTCGATGTTTCTGCTTGGCCACTTGTCTGAGGGTGATAGGGCGTGGCAACTTTGTGATGGATCCCATGATTTATTAGATATTTATGAAAGCCTTTGTCAATGAAATGTGTTCCTCCGTCACTAATTACCATCCATGGCACTCCGAATCTTGGAAATATTACCTCCTCGAACATCCTCTGATAGTTTCTTGCATTAGCAGACTTGCATGGCACCGCTTCGACCCGTTTTGAGACGTAGTCGACAACAACTAGGATATACTCATGATTCCTTGATTTAGGGAATGGTCCCATGTAATCAATTCCCCAGACATCGAAGAGCTCAATCTGAAGGTTGTTAGTGAGTGGCATGGCATCTCTGGTGTTGATGCTGCCGTGCCTCTGACATGGTCCACACCTCCGGACGAAGTCTTTTGTGCCTTGGTACATAGTTGGCCAGAAAAATCCACTTTGCCAGATCTTCGCATGTGTTCGGAATGCCCCATAATGTCCTCCATATGGTGAAGAGTGACAGCGTTCAATGATCTTGATTCCTTCTTCAGCTGGCACACATCTTCTGAGTAACCCATCCGAGCATACTCTGAATAGATATGGATCATCCCATATGTGGATCCTACTCTCATAGATCAGCTTCTTCTTATTTGCTCCTGGTGGTACATACCCTGCAACTATACAATTGACAATATCTGCATACCAGGGGTCAGATCTAGAGACTTGAAAAAGCATGTCATCCCTGAGTGAGTCATTTATAGGCAATTCCTAAGGATTTTCAAAATACATTGTAGACAAGTGATCAGCTACAGAGTTTTCTACTCCTTTCTTATCTTTTATTTCTAAGTCAAATTCTTGGAGTAACAAAACCCATCTTATCAAGCGTGGCTTAGCATCTTTCTTAGTGAGCAGGTACTTTAGTGCAGCATGATCAGTAAAAGCAATCACCTTTGATCCCACTCAATAAGATCTAAACTTGTCTATAGCAAAAACAACAGCCAAAAGTTCTTTTTCAGTAGTAGCATAATTAAGTTGAGGTCCTGTTAAAGTTTTGCTGGCATAAGTGACTGCATGATGCTTTTTATCCTTATATTGTCGTAGCACAGCTCCTACAGCAAAATCACTTGCATCACACATGATCTCAAAAGGTAGAGACCAATCAGGAGGTTGAATGATAGGTGCAGAAGTGAGTGCTTTCTTAAGAGTATTAAAAGATTCTAAGCATGCATCATCAAATTCAAAAGGAACATCCTTGGCCAAAAGATTTGTATGTGGTCTAGCAATATGTGAAAAATCTTTTATAAACCTATGGTAAAAACCAGCATGGACAAGAAAACTTCGAATTCCTTTGACGTTAATCGGCGGAGGCAAACGTTCAATTACTTCAATTTTAGCTTTGTCTACCTTAATTCCACATTCAGACACTAAGTGACCTAGCACTATGCCCTCTGTAACCATAAAGTGACATTTTTTCCAATTGAGGACTAAGTGCTTTTCTTCACATCTTTGCAAAACCTTGTCTAAATTTTCAAGACAATCATCAAAAGTTTTTCCATAAACAGAAAAGTCATCCATGAAAACTTCCATGATTTCTTCAATCATATCAGAAAATATAGCCATCATACATCTTTGAAAAGAAGCAGGTGCGTTACATAATCCAAAAGACATTCAGCGATAAGCATAAGTTCCGTATGGACATGTAAAAGTGGTTTTGCTTTGATCATCTGGATGGATTGGGATTTGGTGATATCCAGAGTATCCATCAAGAACACAAAAGAAAGAGTGATTGGCTAACCGTTCTAACATTTCGTCTATGAAAGGTAGCGGGAAGTGATCTTTCTTAGTTGCCTTGTTTAATTTTCCGTAATCAATACACATTCTCCAACCAGTAACAGTTCTTTGTGGAATTAATTCGTTCTTCTCATTCTTTACCACAGTCATGCCTCCCTTTTTAGGCACAACTTGGACAGGGCTCACCCACTCACTGTGTGGCACAGGATAAATGATCCCGACGTGCAAGAGTTTCAAAACCTCTTTCTTTACTACCTCTCTCGTCGCATTGTTAAGCCTACATTGTGGCTCTCTAGATGGTGATATGTTAGGATCAGTAGGAATGCGATGGGTGCAAAAAGCGGGGTTGATTCCCTTTAGGTCGTGGAGTGAATAGCCAAAAGATGATTTATGCTTTTCTAAGACAGTGATCAACCTAGAAGTTTGTTCCTGAGTAAGATTATCATTTATGATCACAGGAGACTCATGATCATTATTCAAGAAAGCATATCGAAGCCCAGAAGGTAAGGGTTTTAACTCTATGGGAGGTTTAGGAGGTTCTTCAAGGGAATCAAGAGGATCTAGATCTGGTTTGTTATCTTCTTCCTCAGTGAAGAACTGCACATCTTCTTCATATTCAGGTTCATTTATTATTTCAAGAGATGCTTCCTTAATTTCTTCTATAGGATCTGGCTCGGGACATGATTCATTTTCAGCATTCAGAGAGTGAGCAATAGGTATAGTTCCTTTAAGATTTTTCCCAAGACAGAAGTTTAAGATCCCTGTTTGTCCTTCATGAATGAGTTGTTTAAGTGGCTGGCCTATCAACAGATTAAACTCTTTAATATCAAAGATATAAAAACTTAAGTGTATTGGAGTGTTATCTATAGTGACAGGCAGGACATACATGATTCCTGAGCTAGGAATAACATGTCCTGAAGGTTTTTTTTTAACAATTTAGCTGTTGGGGTAAGTGGCATTTGTTTTAATAAATCTTGAGCAAAGGTTTCAGACATAATGTTGGTTCCCACAATAGGATTATAGAGAGTTTCGAAGGGTTGTTGATGGATTTGGCATTGAATGTGTGTAGAAGGTGAATTTAAGCGGATTATATCAGTGGAAAGTTCTGATTCTTCTAACCATTCATGACTTATTATAGAGGTTAGTTTCTTCGTAGTCTCTTTTAGGAAAACCTTATCAGTAAGTTTTTCAAGTGATGATTTTTGATTCTGTGGTTTCCTAATTGTTTGGTATTTCAAGGTATTACCAAATTCGGTAAAATATTCATCCTCGAAATCAAAGGTGTCTCCAAAGATTGAGGTTTCCCTCTCACTAGGAATTACGGCTGAGGTTTGTTGATGATTAAGAATGGATATAGGCTCAGCTTCTAGATTTACTTCTAGTTGTTCTTGTGGTTTAACTTCAGGAGTGGGAGTAATTTGAGATAAGTTTTGCAACATTTCCCTTGCCTTGGAGGCTGGGGTATGTAGGAATGATCCGTTTGAAGCTAAGTTAAGGTAATTAGAAGTTTTCTATTCAGACCATTATAAAAGTGTTGAAATAAGACAGGGTCTGGAATAGATAAGGTTGGACCAGAGCGGACAAGATTATCAAATCTTTCCTAGGCTGCAATTAGAGACTCATCATCTTCTTGGATGAAGGACAAAATCTCTAAGCGAACACAAATAATTTTGGAGATAGGGAAGTATTTTAAGCAAAAGCTAGAGCAGAGTTCTTTCCAATCCCCATTTTTACTTGGTGCAGTTTGAAGGTACCATGTTTTGGCTTTTCCCTCTAAAGAGAATGGAAAAAGTTTCCATCTAAGGGTTTCGTCAGACATGCCTGCGATGTGAAGGCACGCATAGGTTTGTTCAAACTCATTTAAATGAATGTGTGGATTTTCGTCTTCTAAGCCAGAAAAAGTTTGATTCTTAACCATTTCTATCAAGCATGGGCATAGCTCGTAATTATCTGAAAGGATAGGCTTAGCAGATTTGGGCAACTCTAAGTCTACGACAGTGCGATAGGTATACTGGTTCAGTGCAATGGAATCTGTGGAGCTAGTGATTGGCTCTGAGAACTGCATTGTGAAAAGAAAAATAATAAAAGATATAGAAGATAAAAGATAAGAGCAAAGGCAAAGAATAAAGCAAAGTATAAAAGATAAAAGGTAAAGTATAATACAAGGTTATACTTAAGACTTAAAATGATCTACCGTTCCTCGGTAACGGCACCAGAAATGCTTGTTGATATAAATTAACGCACACTCTACTTTATCCGCAAGCGCACAGATAAAATCTACCGATGTAGCACTTCACCGGAGTAACCCAGTTTTAATATCGAACCCAAAGGAACGGATAGTGTTAAGTCTCAAAGAATATAACCCCTGAGTAGCTAACAAGGACGGAGAAGCTAAAAGCATAGAGGGGATCACTAAGGTTATCTAAATCCAACTTAAGAGTGATATGCTTAAATTATTCTTAGTGGGGAAATTGCCATAAAAGGTCACAAACAGGGTATGATTCTTTTATGCAAATATATAATCCTACCGAGCCTACACACGGGTAAGTGGACTATAAAAGAATCAACAAGGCTATAAGAGTCACCCTTGTGAACAACCACTACTACCGGCGTTATAGGAGGCAAATATGAGCTATCAAGTCTAAGCACCACGCTTACACTATCCAACTACTCTAACTCTAGAGCGACTAGAATTAAAGTACTCAAAAGAGAGTCATTAAACCTTAAGAATAATAAGAACAATAGCTCAAAGTTAAATATAGATGTTGATTACCGAAACAATCGCTGAAGCAAGTTGACGAAGAACTTGAATCCACAGGTACAAGATGAAGAAGTTGATCCGACAGGCCGAAGCTCCTTCTTGATCTCTTCCTCTCTCTCTCTCTTCTAGTTCTAGAATAAGACTAGGTTCTAATCCTACTAGAGGGGTATCTAATCTTCTACTTGAAAGCTAACTCCTGAAGTCTCTTCTAGGGTTTCTAATTGAAGCGTAGTCTTCTGAAGAGGGACCTCCTGTCTGACCTGGGGCCTGGGGGCCTGTTTATATAGCCCTGAGGGATCAACCGCGACTGTTGGATCAAACCGACTTCACGTAGGGCTGAGATTGGTCCTCAAAGGCGGTGGAAGAAGATTCCAGAAGGGGGAGGCCGGCGGCGCCTAGGGGGGACCGACCGGTGGGCCCAAGGGACCGGTCGGTCCCACAGGTCAGCCTCCTGTGGTGCCCTGCCTCGTGGTGTCTTTAGGTGTTCTCTAGAGTCTTCTGGAAGGTTCCTGACTTGACGAATGCGTTATCTCCCGTCGGTTTCCTTCTAGGGGAAGCAATTGAGGGCTGTTTCCCAGTTTAATCCCTGCCGATTCACGATTCACCAAAACTCGTGGAATTCATTAGTTTTAATCCCTATACTAAGGTGGAGTTTTAATATTCATCCATTTTCATGTTTAATTGACCTTTAATAATAAGAGTTAACTAGTGTCAACAGTTTTCAAAAACAAATAAGGAGAGGATGACCATGTTATGAGAAACAAGGCCAGAGTTGTAGCCCAGGGGTATAGTCAGAAGGAGGGTATAGACTATAAGGAGACCTTCGCTCCTGTAGCTCATTTGGAGGCAATTAGGATCCTCTTGGCTTTTGCTGCATCAAAGGTTTCAAACTTTTTTAAATGGATGTCAAGAGTGCCTTCTTAAATGGCTACATAGAAGAAGAGGTGTATGTCATACAACCCCCTGGTTTTGAAAATCCCAAGTTTCCAAACTATGTTTTTAAACTTCACAAAGCTTTGTATGGTTTGAAACAAGCCCCTAGAG
Organism: Coix lacryma-jobi var. lacryma-jobi; assembly: GCA_009763385.1. Classification (NCBI taxonomy): domain Eukaryota; kingdom Viridiplantae; phylum Streptophyta; class Magnoliopsida; order Poales; family Poaceae; genus Coix; species Coix lacryma-jobi. The sequence goes on from CM019829.1 coordinate 77,579,324, forward strand.
CCTGGTATGATAGGTTGAAGACCTTTTTGCTTGCTAAGGGTTTTAAAATGGGTTGTGTTGATAAAACTCTTTTTCTCCTCAAGCAAGGCTATGACACTCTCTTGGTTCAGATTTACGTGGATGATATCATTTTCAGTTGTTCTTCTCATGCTTTGGTTGCCAAGTTTGCAGATACAATGAGCAGAGAATTTGAGATGAGCATAATGGGCGAGTTGACATTCTTTCTCGGGTTGCAAATCAAGCAATCCCGAGAAGGGACGTTTGTGCACCAGGGCAAGTACAACAAGGACATAGTGAAGAAGTTCAATATGGGTGAGGCGAAGCCTCTTCCAACACCCATGTCAACCACGACGGCCCTGGATGCGGATGAGGAGGGAGAAGCCATGGACTAGAAGGAGTACCGGAGTATGATCGGATCACTGCTGTACCTGATGGCGACACGCCCGAACATTCAGTTCGCGGTGTGTCTTTGCGCACGATTTTAGTCGCCGCCGCGCAGCTCTCACCATCAGGCGGTCAAGCGCATTATGAGGTACCTTCGTTTCACTCCTGAGTTCGGGCTTTGGTATTATGCTTCTTCTACCCTCTCCCTTTGTGGTTACTCTGATGCTCATTTTGTTGGTTGCCGACTTGATCGCAAGTCCACTTCTGGGACTTGTCAGTTTTTGGGCTCTTCTGTTGTTTCTTGGTCTTCTCGCAAGCAGTCTAGTGTCGCTCAGTCTTCCATAGAGGCTGAGTATGTTGTTGCGGCTAGCTGCTGTTCCCAGTTGTTGTGGATGATGGCCACTTTGCGTGATTTTGGTCTGAGTTTTTCTCGAGTACCCTTGTTTTGTGATAGCACGAGTGTGATTAGCGTTGCTAAGAACCCCGTGCTTCATTCTAAGACCAAACACATAGATGTGCACTTTCATTTTTTGCGAGACCATTATGAGAAGGGTGATATCGACCTTCGACATGTCGATACTCATCATCAGTTGGCCAATATTTTTACCAAGCCTTTCGACCAATCAATCTTTGCTAGGTTGAGAGGTGAGCTTAGTGTGTGTTTCCCATTTTAGATGTGGGATCACTTTGTTGTATCATATGATGTACAGTCTTTTCTTTCATAGTTTTTCTGCATTTGCATGTGTATCATACCTGCATTTTGAGCTTCATGTATATTCTGTCTAGAATGATTCTATGCTCAGTTTGTCACATGCTTGTATGATACTTAGATTATGCAGTTTAAGCTCTTTATGATCATGTAGCTAAACTTGATGAGCTAAGTATGTTTTTGCAATGATGAACTTATTTAACTTATGTCAAATCCTAAAAACAGTTCACCATTTGCTTTGGCAACTAGTATGAGCAGATTTTTTCCTTCTGAGCTAACTTTGCCATACTAGGTTGCTATGTCTCTGGCTTGGAGTTTAAATCGCTTCCATTGTATATACTCTGAAATGTTTAAATGCTAAAATCTGAAATCCAAGCTAAGAGAGAAAAGATCGAGGTGGGATTGCACCACAACTCACTGTTTTGAGACTGCTTCTCTTTTGAGATGAACTTGAGCAGTGTAGTGTATGTCCGAAACCATTTCCTTAAGCTTCTGATAGTCTTATGACTTAGGCTTCGCATGGTTGAAAAGTTAGACTTAGTGGTGTTTTCAACCCCTCGCAGTCAATTAACATGTGTAACTCTTGTGTAATTTGCTTAAATTCAAAGAAATGAGTTGTATATGGCTTGCTGTTTTGACACTTGCTTTGAGGTAGTTCACCTGTGTGACTTGGTTAGCTCTAGTTTATGACATGTCTATCTTCATACTAGATGCTATTTCTATGGTGAGCTTCATCTTATGCTTAAACTTCAAATCTAAAACTGCTTTGCCATTTTTGTTGAGCTATTTGATCATGATGAGCTTATGCTAGCTTTAGGGCTCTTTTCTATTCTCATGTGCAAATTGAGCATTTTATCATTCTAGATAGCATATCTTTGAAGCTTTTGCATTCAACTTGCTTCCTTTCAAGCTTCCTTGTTTAGTCTTGTTTTGTGCATTATCAACTAAGGGGGAGAAATTTGACAAATCATGTGTCCTAGTTGTGTGCATTATTGAAGGGGAAGTTTGTGTCTAGTGGGAGTTTGCTCTAGTTTGAGTTTTCCAATTGGTTTGAAGTGGTTTGCAGCTAGTTGTGTTGAGCCTTTGCTTCTTTCTGGAGGAACTAGCTGGTATTCTTAGTTCTGGCTTCTTTGCTCCGAACTTCTCGCTAGCGGTGTTGAGCCCGTTCTGCCTCTTCTTGAGGGCTAGTTTTGCTTTGCTTGGTTGCATCGAGCCGTTGCCCATGTCTTTGGGGACCAAGTTGTTTTGCTCACTCCATTCGACTTCTTCTTGGCTTTACCTTGCTTCTGGTCGTTTGGATGAGTTCTCTCTTTCTTCTTTTCTTCCTTCTTTCTATTCCATATGATTTGTGTTGGTAGTTGACAATGCATCATCAAGGGGGAGATTGCGGATACATGGGTGTATGTCGGATCTTGAGATGATGAGTGATTGTCAACTGGTTTGATGCGCATGTTCTTTGGCATTTGTTGTGCAGGTCTCGAGCTCGGAGACGGTGATCAAAGGCAAGGTGAAGGTCAAGTAGAGACGTGTTGTGCCGATGGACCCAGAGCGGTGAAGGGCGGACGTGAGGCTTGGACTGACAGACCGGTGGCCTGAGGATCATCTGTGGTGGCTGACAGCCTGGGACAGCGACAAGTGAAGACATGTGGGTGGACAGGGTGCACGGGCGGTGCATCCCTCTACGGCTTCGGTTTGGTGGTTGAGCCCCAGAAAAACCACCGGGTGGATGGTTTCCAGGTTTGGGCCTCAAAACCTAGGTGCTGGCCGGTTTCCGAGTTTGGGCCTCAAAACTCGGGCTGAGGATAGTTTCCAGGTTTGGGCCTGAAAACCTGGGCGATGGCGGGTTTCTGAGTTTGGGCCACAAAACTCAGCATGAGGAAAGGTTTCCCGGTTTCATCCTCAAAATCGGGGGGAGGAGGTCCAGGAAAATGGACGAAGGGAGAGTGGCGGCACGTGGCGGCATCGGGTGAGGTCGCATCGAGGCGAAGCTAACAGATGAGTGGTCGTGGCCGTCAGATCAACATCTACTTCGAGCTGGTCCAGAATAGCCTTAGGGTTTAGCTGGTTCGCTCTCTATATAATTAGGGGTATGGGAATAATGTTTAGGATAAGTAGGGGGAGACACCCACCTCCCCATCTATCTCAGTCATTTGCTATTCTCTTCTAGGGCTTCTTGCTTCCTATTCCCTGTTGTAGCTACTGAGATCCGCAGAGACGGCTAATCATACCTATGTGTATTTGGATTTTGCGGAAACGGGACCGGATTCCCGTTGTCTCCTCGTGGGGACAATTTTCGGTTGGAAATTGAGGTTGTGATTCGCATTCTTAAGTTGTTCTTCGTGTTTTGCTTTTCTCCTCAATTTTCCTGTAGATCGATCTCTCTCTACAGTTGTTCATTGACGATACCGTTTGTTGCTACTTGTTCTTGATTGTGAGGGCATCACTTCCACTGAAGGTATCCAACTCAAACCTCATGAACGAGTAGATCGATCGGTTTTTTTTGAATCGTGCTCTTCTCCTCTTTCCCCTGAACTTCTCAGATTCACCGATTTGGAGATAGGTTAGAGCCATGATCTCCTAGGAGTAGCTCACTATCCTCCTTGTGACTCCTCTCACCAAGTTTAAACCCTAGAGGTTTCGTTTTGGGTGAGATCGAGTTGAATCGGTGGATGAACAGAGGCTTGTCGGGGTGACCGGACGCACGTCTCAGACTGACCGGACGCTGGCTCGTGCCTCCGATTTATGAAGGTCGAGCGACAAAGTCTATGCGATTTTGATCGGACACACTTGTATATTCGTGTGACCGGACTCACAGGTGACACTGTTCATCATTGTTACATAGCTGACCGAACGCTCTGTACAAGTGACCGGACTCACCCTGGTACAGAGTCTGGTCATGAACAGAGAGCATCCAGAACCGATTTTTGCCGATCAGACGCGTCCGATCATCCTTGACCGGAAGCTGGTCAGAGTCTGATCAGTATAGTTCAGCGCTGTTTTGTCCGTAGTTCGTCCATCCGACTTCCGATTTGGTTTCCGGTTTTTGCGTTGGGATTCTAGAGTTGTGTAGTGCCCCGCTGCGCTTCTTGGAAGCATCCACCCTATATCTAGGGTCGTGGACACTATCAATCTCTTGATTTGCACTCGGGGTTGATTCTTGGGACAAATGCTATAAGTTTCTGAAAAGATTTTTGAAGCTCCCATTCACCCCCCCTCTGGTCGCCTTTGTGTTCCACCTTCGGTCCTTCAAGAGGAGAGGAGGAGTTGTAAAGATCTACTAGGTATGAATACTAAGTTCTGTTCATACTTGTTCTTATTCTCTTATGATCAACATTGTTATGTCCTTGAATTAGAGCCTGGTTCTTGTTCATTGTTCATCGTTCTAGAGCTAGTTCATAGTTTTAGATCCTTGTTCATCATGAACATGAGTATTGTTCTTCATTCAACATGTTTAAATCTTGATAGCTTAGTGATATGTGTTGGGTGGTGTTTGTCGTGCCTTCGGGCATGCTTGTGCCCTTTTCCTGTCAATCCGTAGGGTTGGGGACCCGAGGGGGTGCAAGTGTTCTTCATGTGCGCGAGAGTGGTTCTCGAGTATATGAAGTTGGGTGAATGCCTGGCTTAGTCCACGGTTGAGGAGTAGGCGGCAGGTGGTGACAGCCCTGTCTGTCCCTTGTAATCCCCAACGTTCGGCTTTGGGGTAGGAGTCTAAATTGCCTGGTGTATCCTGCTGGCAGACCCGTGTTCCCAGGTCTCCTAATCTATCCAGTACTTAGCACTAACGTTAACTTGATCATAACCATGTATACTTGATTCATTGACATAACTCTGTTAAGATCCATGATCCGTAGGACATTCTTTATTCTTTTATTCTTTCTTTTATCCCCGTAGAAGCTCCATGTATCTTAGGCAATGTGTGTGTGTTGATCACACTGTCCAAATCATCGTTTATCCTCCTGCTATGGTTAATTAGTCAACTATGCACTTATTATGTTCTTGTCATGGATATATCTCGAATCATTTCGCACCTAGCCTTCCTAGTGGTAAAATATAAATAACGATACCTGGAATACTCCCGGTGAAATGCTACAACGGTAACCCCGTGCGCTTGCGGGCCTTATGTGTAAATGAATTGGATTACCAGGCCATCCTCTCAGGCCGTCACTAAAGCCACATGTTTTGGTATATGAAGTGCCATCGCACTTCGGCGCCGATACCGGATGTAGCTAAGTGGCTGCGTCTGAGGCTGACTCTGATATCCCTTGGTAGCATCGCTAGGAACCACCATACTCAGTGTATGTCATTAAGGAATGTCAACAGGCATTCCTGGTGTTGTGCCTGGGGATGATGGCCGACCCTAGCGATGAAGCTACGAGATGTCAGTAAGTATTTCTGGCGTGATCGCTGAGGATGGATCCGAAACCTATCCTCCGGTGGTTGCCCTAAGAAATGCCAACAAGCATTTCTGGCGCCGTTGCCAGGGAAGGCATAGATATGAAAGATTCAGATATAACATGATCATGAACTAATAGATGTATAATTGCTAATTGATCATGCAGGATAAGCTTTTACTATTTTCTTCTATTGTGGATGAAAACAGGATAGTGTATGTGTGATTTCGCTCTGCCGGAGAACTTCACCGATAATCCGGATGCTATTGGTAGGAGAAAGAAGAAATCTTCTTCCTCCTCCGCAGCTCCTCCACCGACAGAAGAACCACCAGTATCTGCACCAAGCTCTACTCTCGCCATGGCCAAGACCCTGCGCGACTTTATCGTCCCTGTTGTTGCCAATGTGCCCACCGGGCCCGCTGTCAACACTGGTGACAAAGCTTTTGAGCTGAGGACTAGCCTCATCACCATGGTGTAGGCAAACCCATTATGTGGTTTGCCAAGCGAGGACACGAACGGACATCTTCAGAACTTCCTGGAGCTCTGTGACACCATCGTCATCAAGGACATCACTCCAGATGTCATCAGGCTCCGAATGTTTCCCTTCTCCCTCGCCATAGTGGTTCTATAGGAACCCGACAGATGTCGTCACATGGGACAAATGTTCGGCGGTGTTCCTTGCAAAGTTTTTCCCCTTGGGCAAAATAACTGCCCTGAGGGACGAATCACCAACCTCTAGCAAAACTCAATGGAGTCCATGCCCGAGGCATGGGAACCGCTGCAAGAATACGTTGCAGCCTGTCCCCATCACGGGATGGAAGAATGGTTGGTGCTCCAAACCTTCTACGAGGGGCTTACGCCCATGTCAACGGGGCACTTGGACGCTGCAGCTGGAGGGGCATTCATGTCCCTGACTGTCAACAGAGCAAAGGCCCTGATTGACAAGGTGATGGTAAACCGGGGGGATGGAAGACCCCAAGCTAAGTCACAAAAAGGCATGCATACCATGAAGGAGGCGGATATGCTTGCCACAAAAATAGATCTTCTGCTTAAGTGGCTGCACGAGAAGTCAACAACAAGAGAAGAAAGAGATACCGTCCAAGCCAAGGATGCGCACATGACGTGCAAAGTGTGTGGAGAAACCAGGCACTCGGGGAATGATTGCCCCGAGACCCGCGAAGATGCTGCGTACATCAACAACGGGTTTCTCCCACAGGGCGGAAACTCATGGAACAATCAGCATCAGCCTCCATATCAGGGAGGTAACCAGGGCTACAACTCCAACAACTCCAACACACCTACCTTCAAGGACCTTGTGTTGGGGCAAGCAAAAATCAACGAGAGCATCTACAAGAGGCTTTCCCATAACGACATGACCGTTGAAGGAATGAACTCTAAGATTGAGGGCCTGGCCTCGGTAGTAATGAACCAACTGAGCTTCAACAAGATGATTGAGACCCAACTAGCTCAGATTGCGGCGGCAATCGCAATGAACGACTCGGGGAAGATCCCATGACATCCTGAGACCCCTCTTGAGTCAGTTAAGCTGCTCACTACCAGGTACAACAAGCCCCCAAGTTGGCCTGTTTACCATTATTATCTTGATCCACCCTTCATGGCAAAGAAGGAAGATCTGGGCCGACCCACCATTGAGTGTGCCATAGGGTCACACAAGTTCAACAATGCATATTGCGACCTTGGAGCAAGCGTCAATATCCTCTCCAAGGCAGTATATGAGAAGATCCTTGGTGGTCTATTGTCGGCCACCAACATCACACTCCAAAGGGCCAACAACACGATATGCAGGCCAGAGGGGGTAGCTAAGGATATCCTAATACGCATCAAGGATGCTACATCACTGTCGACCTCGTCATCCTGGATACAGGAAAAGATGACAATGTCCCGCTCCTCCTCGGACGACCATTCATGAACACGGCTAACGCCGTAATATTTGTCTCGAGAGGACGGATACACTTTTAGCTTCCTGAAAGGACCATCCGATGCCGGTTCAACGGATACTTCCACCGTGAATCTACATGGAAGCCGCGGAAGGTGAATAACCCGAAGCCCATCATGCCTACTCCTCCACCCTCGGCCAAGCCATGGCCGGTGTGGCGGAAGAAGAAGCAACCACCACAATCTCTTGGGTCGGAAGCTTCTACATCGGGAAAAAAAGAGGAGGTATAGCCTTGCTACCGGGCTATAAAACAGTATGTTCTTGGCCAGAGGTTAAATGTGCAGATACATGGGTGTATGCCAGATCTTGAGATGATGAGTGATTTGTCAACTGGGATGATGCGCATGTTCTTTGGCTTGTGTTGTGAAGGTGTCGAGCTCGGATACGGTGATCGAAGGCAAGGTGAAGGTCAAGTAGAGACGTGCTGTGCCGATGGGCCCGGAGCGGTGAACGGCGAATGTGAGGCTTGGACTAATGGACCGGTGGCCTGAGGATCAGCCGTGGTGGCTGACAGCCTGGGACAGGGACAAGTGAAGACTGGTGGGTGGATGGGGTGCACGGGCGGTGCATCCCTCTACGGCGTCGGTTTGGTGGTTGAGCCACAGGAAAACCACCGGGTGGACGGTTTCCAGGTTTGGGCCTCAAAACCTGGGTGCTGGCCGGTTTCCGAGTTTGGGCCACAAAACTCGGTCTGAGGACGGTTTCCAGGTTTGCGCCTCAAAACCTGGGCGCTGGCAGGTTTCTGAGTTTGGACCACAAAACTCAGGCGACGGACGACAGGTTTCCCGATTTCGGCCTCAAAACCGGGGGATGGCTGTTGGTATTTCTTAGCGTCGCTACTAAAAATAGAGTTTTAATCTATCCTCAGCAACGGCGCCAGAAATATTTGTTGACACTTCTTATCGTCACCACTAGGAATAGGGGGTAAGTCTATCCTCAGCGATGGCGCCTGGAGTGTCTTGTAGGTAAGTTCTTATGTCTATTGGATAATTCCGCAAGCGCACAGAATCTACCGCTGTAGCACTTCACCCGGGAGTGTTCCAAGGTATCGTTATTTATTTTATCCCAAGGGAAAGCGGTGGCTAGGAAAAATGGTGATAAGAGGAGTCTACGTGATTACCACAACTTGGTACTAATTAGTGTAGAGGGGTAAGGTAAATTGGTAGGAAGGTAATGACACAAGTTCACTAGGATAACTGTAGGACAACTAATAGTGTAGCTAGGTGGGAGGACAACGAGAGATTATAGGACTCCTATGATGCTAACTCTACTTCTATGACTTAACTCAAGTGCAAAGACGAAACACAGTAGAACGACGACTCAGGACAAGCAAACTAGGTGACGAGCAGACAGGGAGCACAGAGACTCTTACTGTCCGAATGTCATGCTCAGCCTTATCTTTTAAATCCTACCTATAAACACGTGGTGGACTCCAGAGACCAGATTCAGGGCTGTCACCACCTGCTGGCTACCACTATCTATCCGTGCGACAGGCGACAACCAAGGGTAAGATCTTGTATAAGCACCACGCTTACACCGTCTCTCACTACTCTAGCTACTTACAATTAACTAGAATATCGTGTTACGGACAATGATAATTTGCAGGCGTGTTGCCAGGCCAATCACTCTACTCTATAATGGCTAAACGCTAAGGTAAATCACAACAATACTATAGTAGGTATAATATTGCACAAAGTAATGACTAAGTAAAGTAGAGAAAGACTAGTATTATAAGTAAAGTCTTACAAAAGTAGAAAGATAAAGATAAAAGCTATACCAGACTCTTCTGAAGATAGCTCCAGAAGACCCAAGCAGAGCTTGCTACTCAACTCTAACTCCCACACTAACTACAACTATAGTGTCTACTCTAATTCTTCACATCACTTGGCCTCTTGGTGACTTGGTGTCCCAAATGAGAGGGGGAGGGCCTCTATTTATAGGTGGAGGTGGAGTAGGGGCTAGTCCACCGCCACGTCATCGATCCGCGTGAGGTCGATCCTCCTCCGTTGGATTGTAACCACCTCAAGATGAAGGGCTGCCGTGACTTGGGCTTCATTCACCGTGAAGGCACCTTAGCTTCCACGAGAAGCCACCTAGGGGGGCACCCCTAGGTCGGCCGACCCATGGGGGGGTCGGGCGACCCCCCTATGACAGCTTGGCCCCACCTTGGTATGTGTAGATGATGTCCCCACTTGTCATTTGGTGTTTGACACGTTGAAATGTGTCATGATCACTTTGGATGCTTCGTTGTGGGCCCATTGATCCATGTGACTTCATCTTCCATCGTTGAGAGAAAGCACAATTGTGATCCAAGGGTGGAGAAGCACTTTTGGAGGCTTGACATGGATCATGACACGTGGCAGAACCCTGGTGGGCCCATATGCAGGTCGGGCGACCTGCTCATGTGGGTCCCACCAGATCTCCTTGGTATATTCATTCACATTGGAGCTTAGCATGGTTTATGCCGCTTGGTAGAGCCCTGGTGGGGCCATAAGGGGGTCGGGCGACCCCCTTATGTAGGGCCCACCAGCTCACTTTGCATCATTTCTTCATTATCTGCATAAAGACACTTCCATATACAAGTGGAGCTGGTTATTGATAAAAGTATGTTCATGCCATGTTATTCTTCCTTAATACCGAGCTTGTTGACGGGGTTTTAGGTGTATGAGTTTGGTAATATTCCACCGTCAATAAGTATCCCCCAAGCTTAATCTTTGCTCGTCCCGAGCAAATAGTAAACTTAGCCTCGGTGGATCAGGAGTTGCTACTATGTTTAACATTTCAAGAGTATCATGTATACAACAAAGTACTTCTCTTTTGAATGGAAAAATTAGCAATATTGAAAACTCACCCATATTACCTTAGTCCTCCGTGGGGCTTGTAGCCTTTTCCTTTGTCTTGAGCGGTTGAGAGATAGAACAGCTTTTGATTTGAGTACCATTTTTCTTGCTTCACACAAGTTTGCATATCGGAGGTTTTGCAATTTTCAAAGAAAACTTAATGTTCCTCATATGGGACTTTCATGTCACTCATATTGTGTATGGTTCCTCACCAAGGCATATGTGTAAAGTTGCCTTCTTTTTCATCCTACTTCTAATAAGGTCTATGTAGAGCTTGGTAGGGGTAAAAGATGTAGCATACTTACCTTGCATATGTTGTCAAGTCAAAACTTGGATCCAAGGAGAGAAGTGTCATACTCTTAGATCAATATGTGCATGTGTGTGGTACAAGGTATTTATACTCCTTTAGTTGATTTGATCTCTTCCTAGCACTTATTCTTTTGAGACATGGCTATCATAACTCTTTTTATTCATGAGCTCTACATGCTCATCTTTTCTTTTCTCTCTTTTTTTCTTTCTTTTTCCAATACCTTGGACCTTCATGTGTCCATATATTTTTTCTTTTTCTCATACTTTTGTATAGCCTTTGTCTCTTCTAATGAACTAAACTAGAGAGATCATTCTTCATGGAGTATTTATTTGGTGGACATGAAAGACATGTTTTTGCGCACGTCCAGTGTAGAAGCGGCGTGTATATGTGGAGTGTACGTGATGTTGATCTTGGGAGCATGATAAGTCTCTCAACAAGGGTCAACAAGACTTGACAAGACTCAACACAAAGCAAGTTGCTTCTATAGAAAGGCTTATGTCATGAAAGGGTATATATGGCTGTGGTAGGAATTTCTTCACCATTGAGGAACATAAAGGTTTTTCACCATTTAAAATAAAACTCTAATAATTCAATAGGTTGAAACAATATTATAGCAACTCTTATCTTAGCTATATCTTATCTCACAACAACTTAGACTTAGTTACAACTTTTTGCTACCCACAAAGTTTTAGGCTCATGATGGTTTCATGTGAGCTAAGTGATCCATGCTTAGAGAAATATTAAGTTGTAGACTAGATACTAGAGAAATATTAACAGAGCAACTATTCATCATATCCAGAAAGAGTAAACATGTATGAAACATACATGAAGAGAAATATTTTTGTTGTTGTTAATTATGTGTGGGAGTTTAATTATTTATTACTAAAGAAAATAAACATGCATGGAATGTATAAATAAACAAAGATGCAAATGCATAAATAAAAACTTACCTTAGTGGGGGAGGGAACCTCCCCCAAGCTTGCTTTTTGCTAATGGCTTGGTGGTTGATGATGTGGTGGATATTGCGCCCACCAAGCTGCCCACTGTCTAGTTTCCTCATCTTGCATTGCTTGTATAAACTCTCTATTTTGAACTGCGTTAGTTCTTGTGATACCTTGTTCAATGCACAACTCTCCAATCCCACTGGTGAGTTCATCCAGTTGCTGACGCATCCCGCGAAAATCTCCTGAGAAGGAGTAGCGCGCACTTTGAGTGCGGGATGGTCGAGGTGGCCATCCGTCTGAACTTCAAATCTACATTGCGCTTGACGTGGCCTCATCACCTTCTTCTACATCTCCCTAGCACCATATGATGTGCCGCCTTGTTCAAACTGTGCAGCTTATGTCCTGGTATGAGTCATGTCCGTCCCTGCAAAACTTCGACGTGCTGCCTCTCGGTCCAAGTTAATGGTTAGTTGGCGGACCGTATGCAACCAAAGTCTGCTATTGGGTAGCGGGACTACGGTTGTATGGCCGTGGTAAACCATTTTGAGACCACCGCGTGGTCCTCTCTTAAGCATATGAGCATGCACGAAAAATGCTTCCCCGAGCACACCCCTGGGTATGTCCAGGTACTCTACATGGTGAGAATCTAGCAGGTTTAAAGACTCGGCAATGCGAGTGATGAGAGAGGTGAACTCAATAGAGTCATCTCTACCAAACACTCTTGCCAAAACTCAACTAGGAGCTTTACAGGTGAAACATGGATTTTCTTTACTAAGGCAAACATTAATCTTAGTTCTTTAGTGCTTATGTGTTGTGCATCTAGATGGGGAAAAAGAGTGATGGTCATCCAACGGTGGATAAACCTCAAGGTTGGGTTATGGATTTCATCAGATATGGGATTGGAACAATCTTTCAAAGTAGTTATTGAAGCCCAAAATTTAGATTTATGAAATCTACGTGTTGCATGGTTCAAATCTAGAAAACCTGCTTCTTCATAACCAAGGGCTATATTGAGTTCACTCCATGTTAAGTTAAAATCTTGGTTGAACATACGGAAATAAACTCCATTGTTAACTACTTGCAATGAACATAGGAATTCAAGAGTAAGCATTTTTATTCCTAGTTCATCAACTACCCAAAATCCTTGCCATCCAGTAAAAGAGAATGCAATGTTAAGTTCGGTGGTCATACCTAACGTGTCGAGGAGAGCTGGGTCCAGCACCTTGGTGTGCATGAACATGCGCCCGCGGAGTGAGAGAAACTTCTGGTATTCTTGTGGCGTAAATGAGAGGCCACTCTCATCATCTCTCACTCTTGTCAGGGGTGCGGTAGTGGCACCATGGTAGGAGCTCTCCATCGGTTCACTCCCATGCTCTTCCTTATTGGAAAGAGGGCGTCGTGATGAGCTTCCGCTCAAAATGCGCTTTGCCTTCTTCATCAAGGACTTGAATGGGTTCATATCTGCAGCAGGGAGATCACAAGAACAACACTAGGACAAAAAAAGATTAGCGTTAGCGGTTAGTCGTCCAGTGTTAGTAGTCCTTGCGGGGCATGGTTGCCTCCACAAACCGTTCTTGTGGGTTGTTACACTCCACAATCCGTTCTTGCAGAGAGTAACTCAAGATAGCAACAAGCTTAATGATGCAAAATGAAGGGAAAGAAACTCTTTTGTGTTTTTGGTTTTAGAATGACCAACTGGAAAATGAGCTTGAGGAAAACTATCACCACTACTTGAGAGACTCAAAGGATAACTAGAGGGTGGATATTTTGGGAGGTTGAGCTGGAAATTGTTGTGATGGTTGAGCTCTCATTGCCTTGGTATTTATAGCAGAGGAAGGACAAGTGCTGGAGGGTGCATAGGGGGGGCGGGCGACCTGCCCATGCCCATGCCCCTATGAGCACTCCACTACTAGTGATAATTGCACTAGGCATGATTTAAAGCACAATGGTGGAGGGCTACATGAGGGGGTCGGGCGACCTGCTCATGTACCCTTCACTATGTGTATTCTTTTTGCAAGATGCTCCTTGTAGTGAGAAAGAAAAGATGAGGCGAAATGAAGTGACCAAAGGCCACTCCACTCCCTTTCCTTTTTTCTCCACTGAGGTCATTTCTATGTCTCCCACTCATGGCATATGACACTTCCACTTGCACATTATTTTAAGGCACTTTAGGAAAGGGTGGATGGTTTTCACTGAAGTGATCAAAGGGTGCATTAGGGGGTCGGCCGACCTGACCTATGCCACTCTTCACCTTTCTTTTAACACTACTAGAGTCACTTCATTGTCTCCCACTCATGACACATGACACGGGGACATAAGTGGGTCGGGCGACCCCTTTATGGCTCTAAATTGTCTCAAATTTTAATGGTGGAATCCCCTCAAGGATTTATTTAATGAAATGCAACTAGTTTGGCAAAATTCAAAAATGGAAAATGCAATATGAAAATGCATAATAAAAGTAAAACTGAAAAATTCAAAAAGATGGATAACTACCGAGTTACCTTTCGGCGAGGGCTCCAAGTTTTTAAGTCCTAGAGCTGGACTTCTCCGTCGTGGTCATTTCTCGGGTGCTTCGGTCGGTCCTGGCAACGGGGACCGTGATGGTGGCACCTCCTTTTCCATCCAGACCTGCTTTACCTGCGATCGTGGTTCGTTGGATTGATCGTCTTTGGCGTAGTAGTCGTACCCAGCGTTCCTGTCTTTCAGAGGTTGGTTCCTTCGGCGTGGTCTTCCTCGAGGCCAGTTCGTCTTAACCTGTTTTTTTGTTTTATAACCATTGAATTGACATTTTACCTTCCACCCAGGAAACTAGAAATGGATTTGGCCTGATCGCACATAGACGATGGCATTGGTGGTGTAGAGGAACGACCTGCCCAAGATGAGGGGAACATCATCACTGGCTCCCATGTCTAGGATGATAAAGTCGGTCGGGACATAATCATCTTGGACTTTCACCAAGATGTCTCGTGCGAGTCCCTCAGGGAATCGTACTGATTGATCCGCCATCTGCAAATGAACAAATGAAGGGACCAAGGGTCCTCCTAGCAGATTATCATAAGTTACCTTGGACATGATGTTTACGCCTGATCCAAGGTCGCAGAAGGCGTTGCGGAAGGTCTATGGCCCGATGCAGCACTCGATCGTCGGGTGGCCTGGATCTCCTTTCTTGGTGATAAATGGTGGATCAAGGAGATAGCCCCAATTGGATTGGAGCTGAGGCCTACCGAACCTCGTTGTGACAAGCTTAACAGTTTCTATAGGATCCTCAGGTTTCCCTGGGATTGTTCCTTGTTCAAAAGATGGGACAGCGGCCGCTAACTAAGCTAATTGTGTTTCTAGCATTTTGTTAAAACTCAGTTGGTTTTTAACGGCAGAAGAAAAGCTGTCCATTTTCTCACTAAGATTTTCAAGAATTTTATCATTGGCAAGAAGTTTCTTATTAATGCTATCATTGATTTTATGTTGGCCATAGACAAGATCTTTTAGAGAAGGTTGGTTATTATTGCTATTATTGAAATTACTGCTATAACCGTTACCTTGGTTGAAGGGGCGCGAATTCCATCCTCCTTGTTGTTGGGATCGATACCCGTTGTTGTTGTTGTTGTTGTTGATGATGATGAAGTTCACGTCTTCCCTTGTCTCAGGGCAGCTACTCCCTGAATGGTCATCTTCGCCGCACACCTCGCACCATGGATCAGCTTCAATTTCTTGTGCGATGTTGACCTCGTGATCTCTTCTCATGGTTGATTTCTCATCTATCTTTCTCATCAGGAGATCCATCTTAGCAGAGAGCACGTCCACCTCATGAATGGTGTGCATCCCTCTCTTCTTTGGCTGAGTGCGTTCTTCATTCCATCCTTGGTTGATCACCATCTTTTCGATGAGATCTTTGGCATCTTATACATTGTGTTGAAGGAACGCTCCTGCAGCTGCAGCATCAAGGTGACTATGGGCTAGTTGAGTTTACCCATGGTAGAAACCTTGGATTAGGAGCCAATCTTCTATCCCACGATGAGGACAGGAACGAATGTACTCCTGTAGACGTTCCCATGCTTCGGGAATCGTCTCATCCGTTTGTTGTTGGAAGCTAGAAAACTTTCCGCGCAAGGCGTTGGTTTTGCCCATTGGGAAGAACTTCTTCAGGAATGCATTGGCGCATCTCTCCCAGGTAGTGGCTTCATCTTTGTTGGCGTAGAACCATTGCTTCGCCTTTCCCAGCAATGAGAACGGGAAGAGGCGGAGACAGATGGCCTCTGATGTCACTCCTTTGATGGTGAAGGTACCACACACCTCCATGAAGTGTTGGAGATGGGCATTGGCATAATCATGGGGCTTTCCACAAAACGGGTTGGCTTGCACCATGTTGATAAGGGCAGGCTTGAGCTCAAATGTGGCATCCCCGACGTTGAACTGCGGTCCTGTGGCTACGTTAGAAGCCGACGGAGTGAGTACTCCGAGTCGTCTTTTGGGCCATGGCTGCCTCAGGTAGTGGTGCAGAACCTCCTTCCTCGAACGGGTCCGATTCCGAGATAATTTCTTGAGGGGGAACTAGATGACGTCTAGAACACCTCAGAGGCTTTTCAGGATTTTCAATAAAGTTGCTCGGTAATTGGAAACCGCTCATACACTGCCTTGCTTCACAATAACGAGAAACAAGAGCAGGGGTAAGCCCCTATGACTAGTTCGTACTAAGTTGGTGGTAGTCTTAAGACTCTGTCTTAACAAATTTCCTAGACCTTTGCTTTCCCCGGCAACGGCGCCAGAAATGCTTGTTGGTATTTCTTAGCGTCGCTACTAAAAATAGAGTTTTAATCTATCCCCAGCAACGGCGCCAGAAATACTTGTTGACACTTCTTAACGTCACCACTAGGAATAGGGGGCAAGTCTTTCCTCAGCGATGGTGCCAGGAGTGTCTTGTGGGTAAGTTCTTGTGTCTATTGGATAATTCTACAAGCGCACAGAATCTACCGCTATAGCACTTCACCTGGGAGTGTTCCAAGGTATCGTTATTTATTTTATCCCAAGGGAAAGCGGTGGCTAGGAAAAATGGTGATAAGAGGAGTCTATGTGATTACCACAACTTGGTACTAATTAGTGTTGAGGGGTAAGGTAAATTGGTAGGAAGGTAATGATACAAGTTCACCAGGATAACTGTAGGACAACTAATAGTGTAGCTAGGTGGGAGGACAATGAGAGAGTATAGGACTCCTATGATGCTAACTCTACTTCTATGACTTAACTCAAGTGCAAAGACGAAACACAGTAGGACGACGCCTCACGACAAGTAAACTAGGCGACGAGCGGACAGGGAGCACAGAGACACTTACTGTCGGAACGTCATGCTCAGCCTTATCCTTTAAATCCTGCCTATAAACACGTGGTGGACTCCAGAGACCAGATTCAGGGCTGTCACCACCTGCTGGCGACCACTATCTATCCGTGCAATAGGCGACAACCAAGGGTATGATCTTGTATAAGCACCACGCTTACACCGTGTCTCACTACTCTAGCTACTTATGATTAACTAGAATACCGTGTTACCGGCAATGATAATTTGCAGGCGTGTTGCCAGGCCAATCACTCTACTCTATAACGGCTAAACACTAAGGTAAATCACAACAATACTATAGTAGGTATAATATTGCACAAAGTAATGACTAAGTAAAGTAGAGAAAGACTAGTATTATAAGTAAAGTCTTACAAAAGTAGAAAGATAAAGATAAAAGCTATACCAGACTCTTCTGAAGACAGCTCCGGAAGACCCAAGCAGAGCTTGCTACTCAACTCTAGCTCCCACACTAACTACAACTATAGTGTCTACTCAAATTCTTCACATCACTTGGCCTCTTGGTGACTTGGTGTCCCAAATGAGAGGGGGAGGGCCTCTATTTATAGGTGGAGGTGGAGTAGGGGCTACTCCACCACCACGCCATCGATCTGCGTGACGTCGATCCTCCTCCGTTGGATTGTAACCACCTCAAGAGGAAGGGCTGCCGTGACTTGGGCTTGATTCACCGTGAAGGCACCTTAGCTTCCACGAGAAGCCACCTAGCGGGGCACCCCTAGGTTGGCCGACCCATGGGGGGGGTCAGGCGACCCCCCTATGACAGCTTGGCCCCACTTTGGTATGTGTAGATGATGTCCCCACTTGTCATTTGGTGTTTGGTACGTTGAAATGTGTCATGATCACTTTGGATGCTTCGTTGCGGGCCCATTGATCCATGTGACTTCATCTTCCATCATTGAGAGAAAGCACAATTGTGATCCAAGGGTGGAGAAGCACTTTGGGAGGCTTGACATGGATCATGACACGTGGCAGAACCCTGGTGGGCCCATAGGCCGGTCGGGCGACCTGCTCATGTGGGTCCCACCAGATCTCCTTGGTATATTCTTTCACATTGGAGCTTAGCATGGTTGATGCCACTTGGTAGAGCCCTAGTGGGGCCATAACGGGGCCGGGCGACCACCTTATGTAGGGCCCACCATCTCACTTTGCTTCATTTCTTCATTATCTGCATAAACACACTTCCAGATACAAGTGGAGCTGGTTATTGATAAAAGTATGTTCATGTCATGTTATTCTTCCTTAATACCGAGCTTGTTGATGGGGTTTTAGGTGTATGAGTTTGGTAATATTCCACCATCAACAATGGCCCAGGTTTCCTGGTTTCGGCCTCAAAACCGGGGGGAGGTCCGTGAAAAGGACGAGCGGCGCAGTGGCGGCATCCGATGAGGTTGCGTCGAGGCGAAGCAACCTTATTTGCGGGCGTGGCCGTCGGATCTACATCAACCTTGAGTTGGTCAGGAATACCCTTAGGGTTAGCCTGCTCGCTCATTAGGTGTAAGGGTAGAAGGGGAATAATTGTTTTAGGCTATATTAGGAGAGGCCACCCCTCCCTCCAGACTATCTCTACCATTTGCTACTTTCACTTAGGGTTTCCAGCTCTCCCACATCCCTGCTGTAGCTACTGAGATCCACAGAGACGGTGAATCATACCTCTGTGTATTTGCATTTTGCGGAAACGGGACCGGATTTCCGTTGTCTCCTCGCGTGGAGAAGTTTCGGCTGGAAATTGAGATCAAATCACGTTCTTGCATGTGTGTTCTTCGCGTTTTCGTTTTTGGCTCTCACTGAGATTTGCCTTGATCTTTCTCTCAGTGAGTAGTTTTGCGATTCCGCTTGAACCACCTTCGTCCCTTTTGTAGGATCGTTTTCTCTCCTCCTTTCCCCCGAACTTCTTCGATTCATCGATTTGGAAATAGGTTCGAGCCATGATCTCCTAGAAGTAGCTCACTATCATCCTTGTGACTCTTCCCACCAAGTTTGATCCTTAGAGGATTTGTTTTGGGTGAGATCGAGTCGAATCGGTGGATGAACAACACGTTTCGGGGTGACCAGACTCTGGCCACGCGATGACTGGACTCTGACAAGTGGGTCCGGTCGTTGAAGGCTGAGCGAGATTTTTCTACGTGTTTCTGACCGGACACACTGAAATAGCTTGACATGACTCGCTTGTCGCATTGTTCATCGGTTTTCGTTGGTGTTGACCGGACGCTAAGTGCTGTGACCGGACGCTCAGACTCCGTGAGTCCGGTCCAACACAGAGAGCTCCCAAATCGGTTTTGATCCGACCGGACGCGTCCGATCAACCCTGACCGGACGCTCATCAGAGTCCGATCAGTGCAGTTCCGCACACTTTCGTCCGCAGTTCGTTCGTCTGTTGTCGGTTTTGGTTTCCATTTTTTGCGTTACGTTTCTAGAGTTGTGTTGTGTCCCACTGTGCTTCTTGGAAGCATCCGCCCTACATCTAGGGTCGTGGACACTACCAAGCTCTAGGTTTGCTCTTGGGGTTGATTCTCGGGACAGTGGCGATAAGTTTTTGAAAAGAAATTTAAAGCTCCCATTCACCCCCCTCAGGTCACCTTTGCTTTTGCAGTTTTGGTCCTTCAATTGGAATCAGAGCAGGTTAAGGATTTTCCACCTTAACCGGTTCCAAATCCACAGAAGGCGATATGGATCGCGGCGTGGGCAAACCGTTGTTTTTTGATGGGACGAACTATGCGCATTGGAAGATACGCATGTCGGCCTATCTTCAGAGTATGGGTGCTTCTATTTGGCGAAGGACCGAAAGTGCTACCAGAAAGCGACCAGAAGGGGGTGAATGGGAGCTTCAAAATTTCTTTTCAGAAACTTGTTGCCACTGTCCCAAGAATCAACCCCAAGAGCAAACCTAGAGCTTGCTAGTGTCCACGACCCTATATGTAGGGTGGATGCTTCCAAGAAGCACAACGGGACACTACACAACTCTAGAAACTCAACGCAAAAGCTGGAAATCAAAACCGACAACGGATGAACGAACCATGGACGAAACAGTGCAGAAACACGTGCATCGGACGCTGGCATGCATCCGATGGTCAGGCGTCGGATGCTTCCGATGCAAAATCAACAAGTCTGGGACCTTACTGGACTGACATCGGATGCTGGCTACAGTGAAGCCCTAGCGTCCGATGCTAGACCCCCGGCGCGTCCGATGGCAACGGATGCTCCGATGGTCAGCATCCGATGCTCCTTTAAAATCGCTGTCAGATGACACGTGGCATCGGACGCGTCAGCTGATATGAACTCGGCGTCCGATGGTCACGACTAGAGCGTCTGATGCCCCGAAACTGCACTGTTCTTCCGCGGATTCAACCCGATCTCCTCCGAATCAAAAGCTCTAAGGCTTAGACTTGGTATGAGGAGTTCCTAGGAGGTTAGTGAGCTATCCCAAAGAGATCATGGCTCGAACGTAACCCCAAATCGGTGAATCGGAAGAATTGGGGGCAAAAGGAGCAAAACTCGATCCGGAACGAAAATCGACCGATCTACTAGCTCGTAAGGTTAAGGAAGAATTCCTTCGGTAGAAAGATGCACCTCACAATCTAGAACAACTCAGTTCAAACGGAATTGCAAAAGACGCACTGAGTGAAGAGATCGATCAACGGGGAAATCATGGAGAAAAACAACCCGCGAAGAACTCCATCAAAACGCGAATCACAACCACGAATTTGCAACCGTGTGGCTACCACACGCTACAAAAGTTAGATTACGGTCTCACTTCCTCAAAAACTCCAGTACACAGAGGTATGATTGTCTTCTCTGTGGATCTCAGTTTGCTACAGTAGGGAATAGGGAGAGCAGGAAAACCTAGAAGGCAAAGAGCAAAATGACTGAGATTGGATGGGAGGTGGGTGTCTCCCTCTACTTATCCTAATTCTATTTCCCACTCTACCCCTAACTAATTATAGAGCAAACTAGCTAAACCCTCAGGTTATTCTGGACCAACTCGTGGTAGATGGTGATCCAACGGCCATGCCCTCACAACTGGTAGCGTTGCCTCGACGCAACCTCACCGATTGCCGCCACGTGCCGCCACCGCTCTGCTTGTCCTTTTTCCGGACTTGGCCCTCGGTTTTGTTACCCAAACCGGGAATCCAGCCTTCATGACCAACCCCCGGTTTTGAGGCCCAAACCAGGAAACCAGTAGTCCATTGCCTGAGTTTTGTGGCCCAAACTCAGAAACCCGCAGCACCCAGGTTTTGAGGCCCAAACATGGAAACCCTCCTCAGCCCGAGTTTTGTGGCCCAAACTCGGAAACCATCAGCACCCAGGTTTTGAGGCCCAAACCTGGAAACCGTCCTGAGCCCGAGTTTTGTGGCCCATACTCGGAAACCATCAGCACCCAGGTTTTGAGGCCCAAACTTGGAAACCATCCACTCGGTGGTTTTTCTGTGGCTCAACCACCAAACCGAGCCGTAGAGGGGATGCACCTCCCATGCGCCCCGTCCACCGACACGTGTCCCCAGGTCCTCGACCCAAGCAACACCGTGCCCGCAAGTCTTCGCTCGTCGCTGTCCCAGGCTGTCAGCCACCACAGCTGATCCTCAGGCCACCGGTCCCTCAGTCCAAGCCTCACGTCCGCCCTTCGCCACTCTCGGTCCATCGGCATGGCACGTCTCTACTTGACCTTCACCTTGCCTTCTATCACTGTATCCGTGCTCGACACCTGCACAACACAAGCAAAAGAACATGCGCAATATCCCAGTTGACAATCACTCATCACTCGAGACTCGGCATACACCCATGTATCCGCAATCTCCCCCTTGATGAGTGCATTGTCAACTACCAACACAAATTATAAAGGAATAGAGGAAGGAAGGAAGGAAGAGAGAGAACTCGACCAAATGACCCAAAAGCATAACAAAGCCGAAGAAGGTCAAGTGGAAAGAGCAAGACAACATGGTCCCCAAAGACATGGGCAACGGCTCGACGCAACCAAGCAAAGAAAAGCTAGCCCTCAAGAAGAGGCAGAACGAGCTCAACACCGCTAGCGAGAAAGCTCAATACCAACTGAAGAGCATAGAGGCAAAGTCGCTAATCCCGCAAGAAAGAGGTAAAGGCTCAACACAACTAGCTACCAAAAATGCTCCGAACCAATTAGAGACTTCAGAAAAGCTCCGAATCAATTTTAAAATCTGAAATCCAAAAAATCCGTGCCAGCTTAAAACTCCCCCTCCAATAGTGCACACAACTAGGAAATCTCCCCCTTAGTTGATCTTATGATTTGAGAGAATTTCTCCCCCTTATGATTTGGCAAATTTCTCCCCCTTAGTTGAAAATGCACTATCAAGTATCTCCCCTCCAAATGCATATGAGTCAAAATGCAAGTTAGCAGCTTTAGGAATATAGTCGATAGAATGAGAAGATGCTCAACAAAGTGCTAATTCGATGACTCAACAATATGCACAGAATGCTAGCAAAGGCTCAAACTGATCACCAAATACGAAATATGAACATTGGAGCAAAAAGTGCAGTTTTCAGCCAAGAAGGGATTCACCATCAAAATAGCACTAAACATGTATAGACAGGAAGTCAACCAAGTGCTAAACATGTATAAAAGGTGAACTACTCCTAGCAAGGTTCAGTCATCATGCTATAGAATGAAACATAGACTTGTGTATCTAAATTTTATCGGAGTTGCAGCGGTTAAATTACACAAGTTCAAATTTCAGCATGTGATTGCAAGAGGTTGAAAGCTTGTCACTGCCTAACTTTTCAACTGTGCGAAGCCTATGCAGAAGCAATCAGAAGCTTAAAGCAACAGTTTCGGTCATACACTACACAGCTCAAGTATAACTCAAAGTGCAATGAGAGACAATCTCGATACTGTGATGTGCTGACAAGCAATCCCATCTCGATCTTTCCAATTCACTTAACTTGGTTCAAATTGAAAGTAGAATATGAACATACCAAGCAAGTGAATGACTCAGAACTAGAGACACAGCAACCTAGCATATATGAAAAGCACATGTGATTTCAACATATTCTACACATGCTAGTTGCATATCTCAATGGTGAACAGTTTTAATTTTTATGTTCATTAAGCAGGTTCACCAGTTACAAAATAGCTCAGCTCACAACATATATATCAGTGATCAAAAAGAGCATAAGCTATAGCATCATCATAAAGCATCAGAACATACACTATACAGAGCATAGTCACATTCTAAAGATTATATACATGAAGCTCTGAATGTAAATATGCAAGATGAAATGCAAAGATGCATGATGAAACCAATTGAAAGAAAAAGAGTCAGTCTATAATACAAGAACCAAAATGTTTCCCCCATCTAAAAGGGGAAACACACACCAAGCTCGCCTCTCAACGTAGCAAAATTTGATTGGTCCAAAGGCTTGGTGAAAATATCAGCCAACTGGTGATGAGTATCGACATGGCGAAGGTCGATATCACCGTTCTCATAATGGTCTCGCAAAAAGTGAAAGTGCACATCAATTTGTTTGGTCTTAGAATGCAGCACGAGGTTCTTAGCAACGCTAATAGCACTCGTGCTGTCACAAAGCAAAGGAACGCGGGAAAAGCTCATACCAAAATCACGCAAAGTGGCCATCATCCAAAGCAACTGGGAACAGCAGCTAGCCGCAGCAACATACTCAGCCTCCATGGTAGACTGGGCGACACTAGACTGCTTGTGAGAAGACCACGATACAAGAGAAGAACCAATAAACTGACAAGTCCCAGAAGTGGACTTGCGCTCAATTCGGCAACCAGCAAAATCCGCATCAGAATAACCGCAAAGGGAGAGGGTGGAGGAAGCAGAATACCAAATCCCAAACTCTGGAGTGAAGCATAAGTACCTCATAATGCGCTTGACCGCCTGACGGTGAGAGGTGCGCGGCGACGACTGAAAGCGCGCGCAAAGACACACCACGAACTGGATGTCCGGGCGTGTCACCGTCAGGTACAACAGCGACCCGATCATACTCCGGTACTCCTTCTGGTCCACAGCTTCTCCATCCTTGTCCGCATCTAGGGCCGTCGTGGTCGATATGGGTGTTGGAAGAGGCTTGGCCTCACCCATATCGATCTTCTTCAATACGTCCTTGGTGTACTTGCCCTGGTGCACGAACGTTCCCTCTCAGGATTGCTTGATTTGCAACCCGAGGAAAAATGTCAACTCGCCCATCATGCTCATCTCAAACTCCCTGCTCATAGTATCTGCAAACTTGGCAACCAAAGTGTGAGAAGAACCACCGAAAATGATATAATCCACGTATATCTGGACCAAGAGAGTGTCACTGCCTTGCTTGAGGAGAAAGAGCGTTTTATCCAAACATCCCATTTTAAAACCCTTAGCAAGCAAAAAGGTTTTCAACCTATCATACCAGGCTCTAGGGGCTTGTTTCAAACCATACAAAGCTTTGTGAAGATTAAAAACATGGTTTGGAAACTTGGGATTTTCAAAACCGAGGGGTTGTTTCACATACACCTCCTCTTCTATGTAGCCGTTTAGGAAGGCACTCTTGACATCCATTTGAAAAAGTTTAAACCCTTTGGATGCAGCAAAAGCCAAGAGGATCCTAATTGCCTCCAAACGAGCTACAGGAGCAAAAGTCTCCTTATAGTCTATCCCCTCCTTATGACTATACCCCTGGGCTACATGTTTGGCCTTGTTTCTCGCAACATGGCCATCCTCTCCTTGTTTGTTTTTGAAAACCCATTTTGTCCCAATAGGGTGACACTCAGGAGGAAGAGGAACAAGAACCCAAACTCAATTTCTCTCAAAGTTCTCAAGCTCCTCATGCATGGCATTTACCCAATCCAGATCAGATAAAGCGTGTCCAACATCTCGGGGTTCAAAATCAGCAACAAATGCAGAATGAGCAAAGTGAGAGATTTGTTGTGACCTATACCGAGTGACACGTTCGCCGATGCTGCCTATCATCTGTTGAGGCGGGTGCTGGCGCTGAATGTGTCGTGGCACCTCCCGAACTAAAGTAGCCTCCCCCTCAACAGCAGCTGGTGCCTCCCTGGGTACAAATGGTACAGCCCGAGGTGGCGGATCCCACGGCCCCCAAGTAGTCGAAGAAGAAGGGTCAGGGCCGTGAGTGGTAGTAGAGGCCGCTCTTGGCAGCACAATAGGTGGAGGTGGTGCTGGGTCATCTATCCCTTCAACTTCCTCATCCTCATCATCAAAAAGAGGCTCGCCAACCTCATGATCACCTGCACGCTCAAAACGAGAAGAAGGACAAACCATGGCGAAGGTGACATCGGATGTCTTCATGACTCGGTTAGTATCAAGGCTAAGTACACGATATGCACGAGTATGAGTGCCATAACCCAAAAATACACTGTCAGAAGAACGAGACTCAAACTTGTCTAGGTTGCCTTTCTTGAGTATGAAACAGTGGCAACCGAAAACTCTAAAATAACTCACTTTGGGCTGTTTCCCAAAATGCAACTCATAAGAAGTCTTTTTCAAGAAAGCTCGGAGAAAAATGCGCTTGGAAATGTAGCATGCAGTGCTCATAGCTTCAGCCCAATATCGCCTAGGAGTCCAATGCTCATCGAGCATCGTCCTGGCCATCTCTACAAGGGTCCGATTCTTCCTTTCTACAACACCATTCTGAGGCGGTTTGTAGGGAGAAAAAAACTGATGCTCTAAACCCAAAGAGTTACAAAACTTCTCAAAATCCGAGTTTTTGAACTCGGAACCATTATCACTACGAATAGCTTGCATTGAGTTCAAAGGGAACTCATTCTAAAGACGCAAAATTAGATTGCGAGCAAAAGAGAAAGTCTCAGTCTTCTCAGTCAGAAAGAAAACCCACGAATATCTTGACAAATCGTCAACAACAACAAGCACGTACCACTTTCCCCCAACTGAGCTCACCCGAGCTGGACCAACAAGGTCCATGTGTAAAAGCTCTCCAGGGCGCTTAGTCATGACCTGACTCACTGGATGGTGGGGAGCGGCAACCATCTTCCCATGTCTACAAGAATGGCACACAAGATCCTTCTCCATGCACAACTTGGGCAATCCTCGGATTAGGCCAAGTGAACTAAGCCTTGCAAGCAAGTCGAAGCTCAAATGTCCTAGTCTTCTATGCCACTTCCAAAGATCAGAGGAGGAAGGTCCAGCCAAAAGACAACGAGAAACTCCAAAAGACTCTGAGAAATTCGCACGAAAGACTTTCCCAAAGGGCGAAATCAGACAAACAAGATTGCCCTGAGGATCCAAAATACGACTGAGATTCGGCTTAAAATGAATCTCTTAGTCATCATCGAAAAGTTGCGAAATAGAAAGAAGGTTAAAATGCAAGTTAGAAACAAGAGCAACATCGCGCAACACAAAGTGCTCATTAACTCGCACCGACCCACGAGACAGCACTTTACCTTTGCCATTGTCGCCGGAGGTGATAAACTCCTTTTCGGCGACCGGACTAAGACTGGAGAACCACATGGCGTTTCCGGTCATGTGCCTTGAACAACCGAAATCCACCAAGCAAACGTTCTCCAATCGTTTTACTTGGGAGGTGTCGTCGTCGTCGTTCTAAGGGATCTCCTCCAGCTCGCCATCGACCACCTTGCCGAGGGCCAAGGTGCAGAAACCCTCATTGTCGGCGAAGAAGCAGAGGCCGTTTAGCTTGTCCTCGATCCTCTTCTTCTTCTTCTCGGACTCGTCGTCGCTTGAGGAAGCGGAGTCGTTATCCGAGTCATCGACGTCGCTGAGCGTGGCGAAGAACGCACGCTGCTCAGCTTGGGCCTTCTCCAAGTACTTCGTCTTGATGTACTCCTTGTTGAAGCCGCCCTTCCGCTTGTGCTTCGCGAGGACGTACTTCTCCTTGCGCTTGCCGGAGTCGTACTTGTGCCCATGATCCGCCTTGCCGAAGACTTGCTTGTTCTTCTTCGGGCAATTGGCGATGAAGTGGTTGGGGTCGCTGCACTCAAAACATCCCGAGCGTCCTCCTCCGTGGCGACGGATCATGCGGTTGTTGTGGAACCGCGAGAACCGGTTCGCGAGCAAAGCCAACTCGTAATCCCCATGAATTCCAGCTGCTCCTCTATGATAGAAAGAAGAGAAGAGAGTGCAAAGCCTCCATAGGGTTTAGCAGAAGAGCCAGAAAGCAAAGCCATCGACGGGCCAGAAGGATTTTCATAAGAAGCCCTCGCCTTGGCGTCAATCTCTCTGGACTTGAGCTTACTAAAGAGCTCATCGCATGTGAGGGTCTCATAGTTTGGTGATTCGATGATCGCCTGAACCTTCGAGTCCCACACCGACCGATCTAGAGTGTGCAAAAGCTTCAAAGCCCTCTCATGATCGTCAAAAGGCAACAGCTCCTTGTTAGCCCTCATCCTGTTGACAATCACCTAAAAGCGAGCGAATAAACATTCTATGCTCTCGCCAAGCATATGTCGAAAGTTCTCATACTCTCGCTTGAACAACTCGTAGAGACAGGTTTTGACTTGAATGGTTCGCTCATGGAAACGCATGAGGGTAGCCCAAATCTCCCGAGCCGTAGCGAGGTGAGAAACGCGATCAAACTCCGTCATGCTCAAGCATGAGAAAAGAGCATTATGGGCTCGGCTATTGGCATCGTGCTCATCGATCTGATGCTGAGTAACAAGAGCAGCCAAGACCACGTAATCAGCAGAGTGGCAAATATCCCAGATGGAAGCACCCAAACTCTGCAGATAGGCCGACATGCGTATCTTCCAATATGCATAGTTCGTCACATCAAAAAACGGCGGTTTGCCCACGCCGCGATCCATGTCGCCTTCTATGGATCTGGAACCGGCTAAGGTGGAAGATCCTTAACCTGCTCCGATACCAATTGAAGGACCGAAAGTGCTACCAGAAAGCGACCAAAGGAGGGTGAATGGGAGCTTCAAAATTTCTTTTCAGAAACTTGTTGCCACTGTCCCGAGAATCAACCCCAAGAGCAAACCTAGAGCTTGCTAGTGTCCACGACCCTAGATGTAGGGTGGATGCTTCCAAGAAGCACAGCGGGACACTACACAACTCTAGAAACTCAACACAAAAGCCGAAAATCAAAACTGACAACGGATGAACGAACCACGGACGAAACAGTGCAGGCCAGGCGTCGGATGCTTCCGATGCAAAATCAACAAGTCTGGGACCTTACTGGACTGGCATCGGATGCTGGCTACAGTGAAGCCTGAAGGACCGAGAAGCTACCCGAAAGCGACCAGAGGGGGGGGGGGGGTGAATGGGAGCTTTAAAATTTCCTTGCGGAAACTAGATGCCACTGTCCCAAACTCAACCCCAAAAGCAAACCCTAGAGCCGACAAGTGTCCACGACCCTAGATGTAGGGTGGATGCTTCCTAGAAGCACAGCGGGACACTAGACAACCCTAGAAAGCCAACCCAAAAGACGGAACTCGAATCCGTTGACGAACGAACGAACCGCGAACGAATCGGCGCGAAACAGCTACGACCGGACTCTGGCCAGCGTCCGGTCAGCAGAGACCGGACGCGTCCGGTCGTCCAAAATCGGCTCTGGAACCTTACTGTTCGCGACCGGACTCACGAGTACGGAGCGTCCGGTCGTGTACAGTGCGTCTGGTCGAAACCGACAAAGCCAGGAACAGTGCAAGCGTAGCGTCCGGTCGAAATGCAAACAGAGCGTCCGGTCGAGAGCGTCCGGTCAGTACGCAGAAAAGCTTGGCGCCGTGCTCAACGACCGGACTCTGAAAGCGTGCGTCCGGTCAGACCGACAGAGCGTCCGGTCACCCCGCGACTGCACTGAAACTCCGGCGATTCAACCCGATCTCCTCCGAATCAAGTGCTCTAGGCTTGGGATTCGATCTGAGGAGTCACAAGGAGGT
Organism: Coix lacryma-jobi var. lacryma-jobi; assembly: GCA_009763385.1. Taxonomy (NCBI): domain Eukaryota; kingdom Viridiplantae; phylum Streptophyta; class Magnoliopsida; order Poales; family Poaceae; genus Coix; species Coix lacryma-jobi. The sequence continues at coordinate 77,608,048 of CM019829.1, forward strand.
TAGTGAGCTATCTCTAAGAGATCATGGCTCGAACCTAACTCCAAATCGGTGAATCGAAGGAATTCGGGGGAAAGAAGAAAAAGAGACCCGAAACTAAAACTTGATCGATCTCCTAGACCGTGAGGTTTGAGATGATTTCTTTCGGTGGAAAGAAGTGCCTCACGATCTAGAGCAACTCAGTTCAAACGGAATCGTAAAAGATGAACCGAGCACAAAGATCAAGCGACGGGAAAACTCAAGGCACAAAGCAATCCGCGAAGAACATGATGAACATGAAATCAAAAGCGAATTGACACCAAGAGATGGGATCCAAGGTGAGGATACGGCCTCACTTCCTCGAATCAACAGTACACAGAGTGGAGTCTCTCTGCGGATCTCAACTAGCTAAAGCAGGGGTGTGGGAGAGTGGAAACCCTAGGAAATGAAAGCTCTAACTGAGATTGAGATAGGGAGGAGGGTGTCTCCCCTGGACTACTTATACTAACCTAGCCTAAGTCTATTTCCTACTCTACCCCTCTCTACTCTAATTACAGAGCGGACCAGCCTAACCCTAAGGCTATTCTAGTCCACCCGCTGGTGGTAGGTAGATCCGACGGCCACGCCCGCACGGTCTTCCGCGTCGCCTCCACGCAACCTTCAGATTGCCGCCACGTGCCGCCACCACTCTGCACCCCCGGTTTTGTGGCCCAAACCGGGAAACCAGCCTCCAGCCCGAGTTTTGTGGCCAAACTCGGAAACCGTCCGCGCCCGAGTTTTGAGGCCCAAACTCGGAAACCGGCCCACGCCCAGGTTTTGAGGCTCAACCTGGAAACCGTCACGCCCAGGTTTTGTGGCTCAACCTGGAAACCCAGCACCCAGGTTTTGAGGCCCAAACCTGGAAACCGTCCACCGTTGGTTTTTCCCGGGCTCTACCAACAAACCGGCGTCGTAGAGGGGATGCACCGCCTGTGCACCCCTTCCACCGACATGATCGCACTTCTCCGCTTGTCGCTGTCGCAGGCTGCCAGCCACCACAGCTGATCCTCCGGCCTCCAGTCCATCAGTCCAAGTCCACGTCCGCCCTTCACCGTCCGATACATCGGCATGGCACGTCCGCCGCACGGCACGCCCATCCTTCATCGCGCCCGGTCCGTCGGCACGGCACGTCGCAACTTGACCTTCACCCGCCATCGATCACTGTCTCCGAGCTCGACACCTGCACAACACAAGCCAAAGAACATGCGCATCATCTCCGTTGACAATCACTCATCACACAGAGACTCGGCATACACCCATGTATCCGCAATCTCCCCCTTGATGAGTGCATTGTCAACTCCACAACAAATCATGAATAAGAAGAAGGAGGTAGGAAGGAGTGGGAGGAGAAAACCCAACCAAATGACCCAAAAGCCTAACAAAAGCCAAAGAAGGTCAAGTGGATGAAGCGAAAAACTTGGTCCCCAAAGACATGGGCAACGGCTCGACGCAACCAAGCAAAGCAAAGCTAGCCCTCAAGAAGAGGTAGAACAGGCTCAACACCGCTAGCAGATACCAATTGAAGATCGGAGGACAACAGAAGCAAAATGCTAGTCCCTCAAGATAGAGGCACAGAGGCTCAACACAACTAGCAAGAAAATCACTCCGAACCAATTGGAAATCAACCCAAAACAAATGGGAAAGCACACCAGACGATACCAATTGAAAGCCAAATGAAAAAGCTTATGAAAGCTCATGAAAAGCTAGGAACGTTTGCTAGTCCCTCAAGACAGAGGCAACGGCTCAACACAACTAGCAAACTCCCCCTCGACAAATGCAAGCAACTAGGACAAAAGATTTTCAGGGCATATGATTTGCGTAAATTTCTCCCCCTAGTTGAAAATGCACTTATCAAGGCCAAAAGGTATCGGAGAAGCAACTCTCTTCACATAAACTCCCCCTGAACACAAGATCTCCGTCCACAATGCATATGGAGTCAAAATGCAAGTTAGGAGCTTCAAGTATATAGTCAAAAGAGTGCAAAGATGCTCTAATCAGTATAGCTTCAACATCTCAATTAAGCACTCAAATAGCAAAGGCTCAAACTGATCACTTATACGAAATATGAAGCATATGAGCATGTGAGCAGTTTTAAGCCAAAAAGATAGTCACCATCAAAATAGCACTAGACATGTATAGAAGGAATCCAAACAAGTGCTAAGCATATATACAAGGTGAACTACCCCTAGCAAAGTTCAATCATCATGCATAGGAATGAAGCATATACTTGTGATTTCAAATTCATATCGGAGTTGCAGCGGTAAAAGAATTCACAAGTTCATTTTTGGCATGTGATTGCGAGAGGTTGAAAGCTTGTCATTGCCTAACTTTTCAACCGTGCGAAGCCTATGCCGAAGCAATCAGAAGCTTAAAGCAACGGTTTCGGTCATACACTACATGGCTCAAGTTTAACTCAAAGTGCAATGAGAAACAATCTCAATACCATGAGGTGTTGACAAGCAATCCCATCTCGATCTTTTCAATTCAACAATACTTGGTTCAGATTTTAAGCAAGTTATGAACAACCAAGCAAGTGAATGACTCAGAACTAGAGACATAGCAACCTGGCATATATGAAAAGCAGGAATGGACTCAACACACCCTACACATGCTAGTTGCATATCCCAATGGTGAACATTTTCAGATTTATGTACATTAGGCATAATTCACCATTCCAAAAAATAGCTCGCTCATAACATGTAACAGTGATCAGAAAGAGCATAAGCTACAAGCATCATCATAAGTATCGGAGCAATACTAACAAGAGCATAATTACATTCTAGTGAATATAGACATAAAGCTCAGAACGTAAATGCGTATGTCCGACACAAAACTGAAAGAAGGAAGATACCAATTGGAAAGACTCAAGAAACTCAAAAGAAAAGAGCCTCAAAATAAAAGAGTCAGTCTGTACATCTCAAAATGCTTCCCCCATCTAAAAGGGGAAACACACACCAAGCTCACCCCTCAACCTATTAAAGGTTGATTCGTCTAAAGGCTTGGTGAAAATATCAGCCAATTGGTGATGAGTATCGACATGGCGAAGGTCGATATCACCCTTCTCCTGGTGGTCTCTCAAGAAATGAAAGCGCACATCAATGTGTTTGGTTTTCGAGTGAAGCACGGGGTTCTTAGCAACGCTAATGGCACTCGTGCTGTCACAAAGCAAAGGAACTCGAGTAAAGCTCAAACCAAAGTCACGCAAAGTGGCCATCATCCAGAGTAACTGGGAACAGCAGCTAGCCGCAGCAACATACTCAGCCTCCGTAGTAGACTGGGCGACACTAGACTGCTTGCGAGAAGACCACGACACAAGAGAAGACCCAATAAACTGGCAAGTCCCAGAAGTGGACTTGCGCTCAATGCGACAACCAGCAAAATCGGCATCGGAATAACCGCAAAGCGAGAGAGTGGAGGAAGCAGAATACCAAATCCCGAACTCAGGCGTGAAACGAAGGTACCTGAATATGCGCTTCACCGCCTGACGGTGAGAAGTGCGTGGCGAAGCCTGAAAGCGCGCGCACAAGCACACGGCGAATTGAATGTCCGGCCGTGTCGCCGTCAGGTAGAGCAGCGATCCAATCATGCTGCGGTACTCCTTCTGGTCTACTGCTTCTCCATCCGTGTCGGCATCCAGGGCAGTCGTCGTCGACATGGGCGTCGGAAGAGGCTTGGCCTCACCCATGTCAAACCGCTTCAGCAAGTCCCTCGTGTACTTGCCCTGGTGCACAAACGTCCCCTCTCGGGATTGCTTAATTTGCAACCCGAGAAAGAAAGTCAGCTCGCCCATCATGCTCATCTCGAACTCCCTGCTCATAGTATCTGCAAACTTGGCAACCAAAGCGTGAGAAGAACCACCGAAAATGATATCATCCACGTAAATTTGGACCAAGAGAGTATCTTTGCCTTGCTTGAGGAGAAAGAGCGTTTTATCAACACATCCCATTTTAAAACCCTTAGCTAGCAAAAAGGTTTTTAATCTCTCATACCAGGCTCTAGGGGCTTGTTTCAAACCATACAAAGCTTTGTGGAGTTTAAAAACATGGTTTGGAAACTTGGGATTTTCAAAACCGGGGGGTTGCTGGACATAGACTTCCTCCTCAATGTAGCCGTTTAAGAAGGCACTCTTGACATCCATTTGAAAAAGTTTGAAACCCATGGATGCAGCATAAGCCAAGAGTATCCTAATAGCCTCCAAACGAGCTACAGGAGCGAAGGTCTCCTCATAATCTATCCCCTCCTTCTGACTATAACCCTTCGCTACAAGCCGGGCCTTGTTTCTCACAATGTGGCCCTCCTCTCCTTGCTTGTTTTTAAAAACCCATTTTGTCCCAATAGGTTTACAGTCAGGAGGTGGTGGCACTAGAACCCAAACCCGATTTCGCTCAAAGTTCTCTAGCTCCTCATGCATGGCATTGACCCAGTCCGGATCCGTCAATGCGTGTCCAACATCTCGGGGTTCAAAAGACGCAACAAAAGCAGAATGAGCAAAGTGCGAGATGTGCTGTGACCTGGAGCGAGTAACTCGCTCGTCGATGTCGCCGATCATCTGTTCAGGGGGGTGCTGGCGCTGGATATGTCGTGGTGCCTCCCGGGAAGAAGTGACCTCCCCCTCAACAGCAGCTGGTTCCACCCCGGGTACAAAAGGTACCGCGCGAGGTGGAGGATCCCATGGCCCCCAGGAAGAAGAAGTGTCGGGGCCGTGAGTCGTCGTCGAGGCCGCCCTTTGCGGCACGGCAGGTGGAGGGGGTGCTGGATCATCTATACCTTCAGCACCCTCGTCCTCATCATCAAAAAGAGGCTCTCCAACCTCATGATCACCTGCACGCTCAAAACGAGAAGAGGGACAAACAAGAGTCTCGTCGAAGGTGACATCTGATGTCTCCATGACTCGGTTAGTGTCAAGGTTAAGTACACGATAGGCTCGAGTGTGAGTGCCATAACCCAAAAACACACCGTCAGAAGAACGAGACTCAAACTTGTCCAGGTTGCCTTTCTTCAATATAAAACAGTGGCAACCAAAGACTCTAAAATAACTCACCTTGGGCTGGCGACCAAAACGCAACTCATAAGAGGTCTTCTTCAAAAACGCTCTCAGAAAAATGCGATTCGAAATGTAGCATGCAGTGTTCATAGCTTCGGCCCAAAAGCGCCTAGGAGTCCTATGCTCATCAAGCATCGTCCTGGCCATCTCAACAAGGGTCCGATTCTTCCTCTCTACAACACCATTTTGGGGCGGTGTGTAGGGGGAAGAAAACTGATGCTCCAAACCAAGGCGGTTACAAAACACCTCAAAATCCGAATTCTTAAACTCGGAACCATTATCACTTCTAATCGCTCGCATCGAGTTCAAAGGGAACTCGTTCTGAAGACGCAAAATCAGATTGCGAGCGAAGGAGAAAGTCTCGGTCTTCTCAGCTAAAAAGAAGACCCACGAATATCTCGAAAAGTCGTCAACAACAACCAAAACATACCACTTGCCACCAACCGAGCTCACCCGAGCCGGACCAACAAGGTCCATGTGTAAAAGCTCTCCGGGGTGCGAGGTCATGACCTTAGTCACCGGATGGTGTGGAGCAGCAACCATCTTCCCATGTCTGCAAGAATGGCAAACTAGATCCTTCTCCATCGAAAGCTTGGGCAATCCTCGGATTAGGCCAAGTGAGCTAAGTCTTGCAAGCAAGTCGAAGCTTAAATGACCGAGCCTCCTATGCCACTTCCAAAGATCGGAGGAAGAAGGACTAGCCAAAAGACAGCGAGAAGAACCAAACGATTCCGAGAAATTCGCACAAAAGACTTTCCCAAAGGGCGAAATCAGACATACAAGATCGCCCTGAGGATCTAAGATGCGACTAAGGTTCGGTTTAAAACGAATCTCATAGTCATCATCAAAAAGTTGCGAAACAGAAAGAAGGTTAAAATGCAGGTTAGAAACAAGAGCAACATCGCGCAACACAAAGTGCTCATTAACCCGCACCGTCCCACGAGACAATACCTTACCTTTACTATTGTCGCCGAAGGTTATGTACTCCTTTCCGGCGACCGGGCTAAGGCTGGAGAACCACTTGGTGTTTCCGGTCATGTGCCTCGAACAACCGGAATCCACCAACCAAACGTCCTCCAACCGTCTTACCTACATCAATAGAAAGACATAGGGTGAGCATACGGTCCAACACTGGGGTTAGTGAAATAAGGGTAATACCAGTGTTGGGCCGGCTGCTCAAAAGAACGGTTAGCAGAAAAACCATTCCTAGCACGTCTACGAGGGAAGCGATCACCACGCTGAGGAAAACGTGGTCCGCTGGGGAAGAAGCGCTCACCGCGATACTTAAACTGCGGTGGGGGAAAGCGCTCAACTAAACCTCCGCCACGGGGTCCATTACCTGCAAAAGCAGGACCCCGTCGGGTACGCTCTCTACGAGGTTTACGCCTAGGAGCCTGGGGCTCAACTGCTCTAGCGTCTCTCCTCGGAGCTCTCTCCAGCCTAGGCCTGGTGAAGGACCTAGCAGATCTCCCCTGGGCCTTCGGTACATGTCCACCATGAGCTGGATGGTACATGTCCGGGTTCTCCATCTCCCGAGCCCTGCGCGCCTCTCTCTTGCGCCTAAAGCAGAACTCGCTCAAGTGACCATCTCTCCCACAAAAGTCACACTGAAACCTCACCGCGCGCAAAGGGGGTTGTTGGTTTGCAGGGATGTGGGTATGGTTCACCTTGCCCTTGCCCTTCTGTGGCAACTCCTCTCGGATGGGTGGCATTGTGTCAAGCTTGTTCTTTAGGTGATTGGGCTTGGGTTGCCATTGTGGATTCTTGGGTGGAGCCTTGGGAGGTTCAACTACAACTCCATCCTTGGTGACAGGCTTGGCAGGCTCTTTGAGTGGAAGCTTGGCAAGCTTGGGAGCAGTGGTAGAGTTGGGCTTCTCACAGGGGTTCAGACCACTAGACTCTCCAATCTTCCCAAAGGCTGAGAGATCAACACTCTGAGCAAAACCTACACCAGGGGCACCAACAGCTCGCTTGAATTGGGAGATCATCATCCCGAGCTGCGGCTCACTACTGGAGACCCATGACAAGATGGACCGAAGGTATGTGTTTTCTTCCTCGGTTTGCATCTTGCCATGCTTCACATTGGCAATCTCCATCTCCAGCCCCTCACACAAAGCACACCTCGAGACACAAGTGCTATCTGAGCTGGCCTTCTCCAAAGACTCAAGCTTGGCATTTTTCTCTGCCAACTCAGATTGCAAGACAGGACAAGTCTTGCATGCACCCAACAGCTGCGGCCTAGCATGGAGCTCATCCACCTCTCCAACCAACGCAGCATACTTACCTCTCAGAGTGAGAAGGTCAGTCATGTGCGCGGTGCACGACTCGCACTCCGTCTCCTCCGACACTACCACGGTGGACCGAGCGAACTCAAGCTCCTTCACCGTGTCCTCCCACTTCTGCCTAAACTCCTTGCGCTCTCTAGCGGCACGCCTAAGCAATTTATCTTGGCTAAGGAGGGCAGCAGTCAACTTCTCAACCTCGGAGGAAAGCTCGTCGTAGGTGAGAGATACCTGGGAGGTGTCGTCGTCGTCGTCGTTCCGAGGGGTACGCTCCGGCTCGCCGTCGACCTCATCTCCGAGCGCCATGGTGCAGAAGCCGTCGTCGTCGGCGAAGAAGCAGAGGCCGTTCAGCTTGTCCTCGATCCTCTTCTTCTTCTCGGACTCGTCATCGCTCGAGCTGGCGGAGTCGTCATCCGAGCCGTCGACGTCGCTGAGCGTGGCGAAGAACGCGCGCTGCTCAGCTTGCTGCTTCTCCAAGTACTTCTTCTTGATGTACTCTTTGTCGAAGCCGCCCCGTTTCTTGTGCCTTGGGGGAACGTGCTTCTCCTTGTACTTGGAGTCGCGCTTGCGCCCATGTTCGCCCTTGCCCAAGTGCTTGTTCTTCTTGGGGCAGTTGGCGATGAAGTGGTCGGGGTCGCCGCACTCGTAGCATCCCGTGCGTCCTCCTCCTCGACGGCGGTTCATGCGGTTGTTGTGGAACCGCGAGAACCGGTTGGCGAGCAAAGCCAACTCGTCATCTCCCAAAGACTCCAGCTGGTCCTCTGTCACAGAAAAGAGAGAAGAAAGCGCAAAACCAGCTGAGGGGTTAGAGGAAGAGCCGGAAACCAAAGCCATGGACGGGCGAGAAGGATTTTCAAAAGAAGCCCTCGCCATAGCATCAATCTCACTGGACTTGAGCTTACTGAAGAGCTCGTCGCAGGTGAGAGTCTCATAGTTCGGCGATTCGATGATTGCCTGAACCTTGGAGTCCCACACCGAACGGTCAAGAGTGTGCAAAAGCTTCAAAGCACGCTCATGATCGTCAAATGGCAACTGCTCTCTGTTAGCCCTCATCCTGTTGACAATCACCTGAAAGCGAGCGAATAAACTTTCTATGCTCTCGCCAGGTTGATGTCTAAAGTTCTCATACTCTCGCTTGAACGACTCGTAGAGTCGGGTTTTGACTTGAGAGGTGCCCTCATGAAAACGCATGAGAGTGTCCCAGATCTCCCGAGCCGTAGCGAGGTGAGAAACGCGATCAAACTCACCCATGCTCAAACAAGAGAAAAGAGCATTACGGGCTCGGCTATTGGCATCATGCTCATCGACCTGCTATTGAGTCACACGAGCAGCCAAGACCACGTAATCAGGGGAGTTGCAAATATCCCAGATCGAAGCGCCCAAGCTCTGCAAATAGGCCGACATACGTATCTTCCAATACGCATAGTTCGTCCCATCGAAAAACGGCGGTTTGCCCACGCCGCGATCCATGTCGCCTTCGGTGGATCTGGAACCGGCTAAGGTGGAAGATCCTTAACCTGCTCCGATACCAATTGAAGGACCGAGAAGCTACCCGAAAGCGACCAGAGGGGGGGGTGAATGGGAGCTTTAAAATTTCCTTGCGGAAACTAGATGCCACTGTCCCCTAGCGTCCGATGCTAGACCCCCGACGCGTCCGATGGCAACGGATGCTTCGATGGTCAGCGTCCGATGCTCCTTTAAAATCACTGTCAGATGACACGTGGCATCGGACGCGTCAGCTGATATGAACTCAGCGTCCGATGGTCACGACCAAAGCGTCCGATGCCCGCGAAACTGCACTATTCTTCCGCGGATTCAACCCGATCTCCTCTGAATCAAAAGATCTAAGGCTTAGACTTGGTATGAGGAGTTCCAAGGAAGTTAGCGAGCTATCCCAAAGAGATCATGGCTCGAACCTAACTCCAAATCGGTGAATCAGAAGAATTGGGGGCAAAAGGAGCAAAACTCGATCCAAAACGAAAATTGACCAATCTACTAGCTCGTAAGGTTAAGGAAGAATTCCTTCAGTAGAAAGATGCACCTCACGATCTAGAACAATTCAGTTCAAACGGAATCGCAAAAGACGCACTGAGTGAAGAGTGTTGGTAGTTCTTAGCTTCACTAAAGATAGTGCTAGGCAACTATCCCCGATAACGGCCCAGGAATGCTTGTTGGCACTTGCTAACGTTGTTACTAGGAGTAGACTATGGAGTCTATCCCTATCAATGGCATCAGAAATGCTTGAAGCAAGACCGGTCACTATACCTAAAGGAGTGGAGCGAAAGCAGCTATCTACTAATGCCAAGCGGGGTTGTCAATCCTGACACTAGTAGGAGCTAGCTAGAGAGAATGCAATCTACCAGGAGGAGATTCTGCAAGCGCACAGAACTATCGTAGTAGCACTTCGCCTGGGAGTACCAGGTGTCGATTTATTTGATCCCAAGGGAAGGCTAGGGTGGTGTATGAGTTGAGTCAAGGAGGGGATGAGAGTCGAAGAAAAGAGAAAAGGGAAAAGGGGAGGAGAGAGGAGATGAAAGGCTAGAAAGAATATATGGGTGGATAGGTAAGGATGAAGTGGATGGCTAAGGTAAGGTGGACGGATAGGTTGATAAATGGAATAGGATAACTAAGATAACTAACTACTAACTACTAACTACTCCTAGATAACTACAAAGCAAGATAACTGCGAAGCAGGATAGTTACGAAGCAAGGCAGGCAAAAGACAATAAATTAACTAAGTTGAGTATAGTTTTATTCCTATCTTGTCAAGTATCGAGGCGTACTAGCCTTTACCACTTACTTAGGTTGAACACTAGCACAACGAGCCTTACTGTTAAACAGGGCCAACTACGTGGTGGAATTCAAGGTGCACATGGCTGTCACCACCTGCTTGCTACCACAGCTATCCGGGGGTCCAGCCGTATCTGAAGGTAAGTCTATAACTAAGCACCACGCTTAACTATATTCTAACTATCTCTACCCTAGCTTTGAATAGAGACACCCTTGCGGACGTCAGAGCAAACACTTGACTTAATAAGATAAACACTAAACTAACTAAGCAACCTATTGGCAAAGATCAAACACTAAGCTCACTAGAGATTAACTACTATGGCTAAGTGAATTGAACTGTAGGATAGCTAGGCACTCAAGCAATCAATCAAGTATACCACTCAATACTGATAAGTAGAATAAAGTAATACTTGAAATGATGAACTAGAATATAGTAAAGTGCTTGAGTAACAAGAGCAAAACCTGAACTGGAGATGAAGGAATACTCTTCCCAGCTCCAGAACCGATCACTCGCACGCCTCTACTCTTGAGCTAAGCCTTGAGCAGCGCTACCGCGAGGGCGAAGATGCCTTGTTCTACTAGCTACCTACTTGCCTAAGCTCTCTGAGCTTCTAACCTAACTCTCACTTGCTTCTCTTACTTGTGTGTTGCTCTGGGATGGTAATGTGTGATGGTACTTGTGTAGAGGTGCCTCCAGGGGGGTATTTATAGCCCAAATGAGTGAGGGGGGTTCTTATAGTGGGCAGCCAACCGACCTAGGGTTAGGTCAGGTGGCGGGCGCCACCCCTTACTGGCGGCCGCCATCTCTCTGGCCGTTGGATGAACCGCCTCTGCCTCAACGGCATCCAGGTGGTTGTCCAAGGCGGTTTGGAGGTCGGTTGCATGTCCTAGCAACCGACATTCAGCCTTGATCCACGCCACTCCTCCCTGAGATGTCCGATGTCACTGAGCTAGTGACCAAGGGCCAGGATTTGGCCTTGGGGAGGTCACACGGATCGGTGATGTGGCAGGGGGTGACACTTGGGCCAACCCAAGTGGCGGGCGCCACCCCCCTTAGGCCCATTTGGGCCCTGCTGAGTGGGCTTGGCCTCTGGTGGGTCCATATGTCCAAATTTGTTCAAATCCTGCATTCAAATAAAATTCTATGGACATGTGGAATTTGGTTAGTTTGAAACCTATTTGACTACATTTCATGCCTTTTTGGTGGACTTTAGGGTCAAATGTTGATGGTAAAATAGGTGTTTAAGGACCGTCAACAAGCTCCCCCAAGCTAACCTGTTGCTCGTCCTCGAGCAACAATGCGGTTTAAGCATTGAGCATGAAATGGATAGCAACTTAAGATGTCTGCAAGTGCATATTGTATAGTGAGAAATAACTTAGCACGTATCATAAATCATAGCAATGTGGGGCTTATAGCTTTTCACTTCAAACATGCAAGAGTGAAATAAAGTAGTAGATAGGAAACTTTTATCTTGCTTAGGTTTGACTTGGATTCTGTCTGGAGGTTTTTTCAAGGTTTTCAAAAGATAACAACTTGCTTAAGTCCTCCAAGATTCACTCAATCACTCAATGGTCTTTAAATCCTCACTTAGGCCAAAATGTAGCCTCTCCTATTTGTAAAGAATGATATGTGGAGTTATAGGTGGGCTAAGAACCATGAGCAAATTGCCTGATGTTTATTGCTAAGCTAGACACTCAGATCATAAGGAGCAACAAATCATAAAAATTCATCAAGAAGTGCATGTGTGGTTTATGTGGAAGTGTATAGAGAGGTATTTCATAATCCTTCCTAGTTAATTTTTGGGGTCTAGAGCTAATGATAATTCTCTCTCTTTTTTTTGGATACATAGTGAGTATACAAAAGATGTGTCCTCACATTTTCTTAGGACATAGTCCTCTCTTGAGCTACTTTGCTCACTTTTTCTCTTTTTTTCTTTTTTTTTCACAGGACATAGTCCTTTCTTGAGCTATTTTGCTCATTTCTCTCTCTCTCTCTCTCTCTCTCTTTTTTAGCTCTAGATTTCCCCAGACATCTATAGGAAAGGATTTTTGAAATGAGTAGGGAAAGGGAGAGAAATGCTTATTCCCAGTGTAGGAATAGCATAAGGCTAGCAATGGGATATTTGGCAGGGTATTGCATATCTCCGGTGTAGAGAATAAGCAATTTATTTGGTGGTTGCAAACTTCCAAAGTGGAAAGTAGGCAAATTATGGTGGGTGTGCGTGAATCTTGATTCAAAAGATATGATAAGCTTCTCTACTAAGATCTATGAGGTCTAACAAAGCTCAACACAAACAAAGCTCTTTGTGGTTTTGACTAGTGACTAACAAATATTTGGCTGGTGGTGGGATGGGATAAAATCTAGGAGGAACTTTTAGCAAGGTTTTCATAATTTTTACAAGAAATCCTCCAGATTAGGTCCTAATTTCACCTTAGCAAGTTTAAAGAATTACTCCATTTCTTACTAACTTTATTCACTAAGCATGATTTCAGTTAAAGCATGTGCAACCCACAAAAGCTACAACTTTAGATAAGACTAGTCATTCAAACCATAACAATAGCATTTGCATGACATATTTCAAATCTTATTCAGGTTTCAACTTGTTTAAGCAGATATTATCAGTTTTATTCATGGAGTGGTTATTTAGGCAAGCATGTGACATTCAAAAGATATAGAATTTAAGAACTGAATGTAAAGTGTAGGCTTGAGACATACCTTATCGGAGCGGGAGTCTCCCCCAAGCTGGCTTCTTGCTTGGTGAAAAGATCTTCTTCGTCTCAGTCGGAGCTCTTGTTCTCATTTTATTAAAAGGGAAACTATCTAATGTTGTGAAAAGGGAAACTATCTTATTTTGATATTTTATTGTTCTAACTAAGTTAACATATACCTATGCATAAAACTAATGATAACTGATTTTTTTTAGTTTCATGCATGACATATGTTATTTATTCGAAAAAGGGAAAATTGAAGGGAAAAATTAAAAATAAAACCATACCTTAGGTCCATGGAGTTTCATCCTTATCGGGTGGATCTTCTTCCTTGGGCACTTCTTCTCTTAGTACTCCATCTGGTTCTTCTTCTTTTGGCACCTCTCCCTTGTTATGTGAATCACACAACTCAGGAGGTGGTTCTTTCTTTCTTTCTGTTCCACCTTGTTCTTGGGCGCCTCTTCTTGGTACGAACGGGTTTTGCTACCTGCATGTTAGCGGCATATGCGGGACCATGGGAGAAGGAGAATATTTCCTTCCTTCCTCCTAATGTCATTTGAATTTTACCACTTCCCACATATATGCAAGCATCAACAGTGTTCAAGAAGGGTCTACCCAAAATTAAAGGCACATCTTTCCTATTTCCCATATCTAGTATTATGAAATCAGCAGGAACATAGGAGCCTCTAATATGAACAGGTAAATCATTAACTATTCCTTCTACATAGCAAGTGGATTGATCAACTAGCACAACATAGGCAGATGTGGATGACATGGGTGGAAAGAACGAGTTTTCATAGAAATCTTTAGATAGAATGTTCACACTCGATCCTAAATCACACATGGCATTTTTAAAGACTTCACCAAAGATTGAGCATCTAATTATGGGAATACCAGGATCACCCTTTTTAACAGTCATGGTTTGATCTTCATAATAGTTAAAATACTTTATTTCAACCATATTAGCAGTTTCCATGTCAGGTTTAGCAGGAATTTAGCCAGATTCAAAAGATGGTATGATAGCAGCAAGTTGAGCTAATTGGGTTTCTAACATCTTATTAAAGCTAAGTTGATTTTTCAGAGCAGATGAGAAATCTTCCAATTTATCATTTATTTTCTCAAGGGTTTTATCATTCGCCATTAATTTCTTATTCAAAAATTCAGTAGTTCTACCTTGTGAGTAAACTAAATTCTTAAAGAACGAGAAATCATCAGAATTATGAAAATTAGAGCGAGGGAATGAATTGTTACCTTGAGAATTGGAGTGCTGATTCCATCCTTGATTCTGTTGACGGAAACCGTTACTGTTGTTGATGAAGTTCAAATCTTCATGTAGCTCGGGGCAGTAGCTCCCAGAATGTCCGGTTTCTCCACAGACTTCACAAGTCATGTAGGATTCCAGAGATTGGACAATCTCCTGTTGGTTCATCTTCTCACAGCTGTCCAGCTTCTTTGCCAGCATGTCCATCTTGGCCACGATCATGTCGGCCTCCTTAAGGGAATGCATACCTCGCTTACGAGGCTGCAGTCTCTCGTCATTCCATCCTTGGTTCGACACCATCTTCTCTATGAGAGCCTTAGCATCTGCAACATTCAGAGAAAAGAATGCACAGCCGGAGGCGGCATCCAAATGGCTTCTAGAGAGTGGGGTTAGGCCATGGTAGAAGTTCTGGATCTATAGCCAGTCCTCCATACCATGGTGCAGACAAGCAGCGACGTACTCTTGCAACCTCTCCCAAGCTTCGGGAATAGATTCCTCGGCTTGTTGCGTAAAGCTGGAGATTTTGTTGCGAAGAGCGTTCATCTTGCCCATCGGAAAGAATTTAGTGAGAAAAGCATTGGAACACTTGTCCCATGTGTCTACAGCGTTGCGATCGGTATAGAACCATTGCTTCGCTTTTCCTATCAAAGAGAAAGGAAAGAGACGAAGACGGATGGCTTCTTGGGTTATCCCCTTAATGGTGAAGGTGCCGCAAATCTCCAAGAATTGTTGGAGGTGAGCATTGGCATCCTCATGAGCCTTGCCACAGAACGGGCTAGCTTGGACCATCGTGATCAGAGCCGGTTTCAACTCAAAATTGAGGTTGGCATCGATCACGTCTGGTCCTAGCGCTATATTAGCGGCAGAAGGAGCAGAAAATTCAAGAATGGCTTTGTTGGCCATCGTGAAGATAGAACGAGATAAGAAAGAAAGAAGTTGAAGAAGATGAAGGAAAAAGATAAGAAGAGTTAAGGAAAGAAAGAATGGGGTAAGATGGGATTCGCTAAGAGGGAGCTTAAGCGAAGATAAATTCGACACGGACTCAACCAATACACCGATTGCCTTCCCCGGCAACGGCGCCAGAAATGCTTGTTGGTAGTTCTTACCTTCACTAAAGATAGTGCTAGGCAACTATCCCCGATAACGGCCCAGGAATGCTTGTTGGCACTTGCTAACGTTGTTACTAGGAGTAGACTATGGAGTCTATCCCCGGCAATGGCATCAGAAATGCTTCAAGCAAGACCAGACACTATACCTAAAGGAGTGCAGCTAAAGCAGCTATCTACTAATGCCAAGCGGGGTTGTCAATCCCGACACTAGTAGGAGCTAGCTAGAGAGAATGCAATCTACCAGGAGGAGATTCTGCAAGCGCACAGAACTATCGTAGTAGCACTTCGCCTGGGCATACCAGGTGTCGATTTATTTGATCCCAAGGGAAGGCTAGGGTGGTGTATGAGTTGAGTCAAGGAGGGGATGAGAGTCGAAGAAAAGAGAAAAGGGAAAAGGGGAGGAGAGAGGAGATGAAAGGCTAGAAAGAATATATGGGTGGATAGGTAAGGATGAAGTGGATGGCTAAGGTAAGGTGGACGGATAGGTTGATAAATGGAATAGGACAACTAAGATAACTAACTACTAACTACTAACTACTAACTACTCCTAGATAACTACAAAGCAAGATAACTGCGAAGCAGGATAGTTACGAAGCAAGGCAGGCAAAAGACAATAAATTAACTAAGTTGAGTATAGTTTTATTCCTATCTTGTCAAGTATCGAGGCGTACTAGCCTTTACCACTTACTTAGGTTGAACGCTAGCACAACGAGCCTTACTGTTAAACTGGGCCAACTACGTGGTGGAATTCAAGGCACACAGGGCTGTCACCACCTGCTTGCTACCACAGCTATCCGGGGGTCCAGCCGTATCTGAAGGTAAGTCTATAACTAAGCACCACGCTTAACTATATTCTAACTATCTCTACCCTAGCTTTGAATAGAGACACCCTTGCGGATGTCAGAGCAAACACTTGACTTAATAAGATAAACACTAAACTAACTAAGCAACTTATTGGCAAAGATCAAACACTAAGCTCACTAGAGATTAACTACTATGGCTAAGTGAATTGAACTGTAGGATAGCTAGGCACTCAAGCAATCAATCAATTATACCACTCAATACTGATAAGTAGAATAAAGTAATACTTGAAATGATGAACTAGAATATAGTAAAGTGCTTGAGTAACTAGAGCAAAACCTGAACTTGAGATGAAGGAAGACTCTTCCCAGCTGCAGAACCGATCACTCGCACGCCTCTACTCTTGAGCTAAGCCTTGAGCAGCGCTACCGCGAGGGCAAAGATGCCTTGCTCTACTAGCTACCTACTTGCCTAAGCTCTCTGAGCTTCTAACCTAACTCTCACTTGCTTCTCTTGCTTGTGTGTTGCTCTGGGATGGTAATGTGTGATGGTACTTGTGTAGAGGTGCCTCCAGGGGGGTATTTATAGCCCAAATGAGTGAGGGGGGTTCTTATAGTGGGCAGCCAACCGACCTAGGGTTAGGTCAGGTGGCGGGCGCCACCCCCTACTGGCGGCCGCCAGCTCTTTGGCCGTTGGATGAACCGCCTCTGCTTCAACGGCATCCAGGTGGTTGTCCAAGGCGGTTTGGAGGTCGGTTGCATGTCCTAGCAACCGACATTCAGCCTTGATCCACGCCACTCCTCCCTGAGCTGTCCGATGTCACTGACCTAGTGACCAAGGGCCAGGATTTGGCCTTGGGGAGGTCACACGGATCGGTGACGTGGCAGGGGGTGACACTTGGGCCAACCCAAGTGGCGGGCGCCACTTAGAGGTGGCGGGCGCCACCCCCCTTAGGCCCATTTGGGCCCTGCTGAGTGGGCTTGGCCTCTGGTGGGTCCATATGTCCAAATTTGGTTCAAATCCTGCATTCAAATAATATTCTATGGACATGTGGAATTTGGTTAGTTTGAAACCTATTTGACTACATTTCATGCCTTTTTGGTGGACTTTTGGGTCAAATGATGATGGTAAAACAGGTGTTTAAGGACCATCAACAAAGAGATCGATCAACGGGAAAATCGTGGAGAAAAACAACTCGCGAAGAACACCATCAAAATGCGAATCGCAACCACGAATTTGCAACCGTGTGGCTACCACACGCTACAACAGTGAGATTACGGTCTCACTTCCTCAAAAACTCAAGTACACAGAGGTATGATTGTCTTCTCTGTGGATCTCAGTCTGCTATAGCAGGAAATAGGGAGAGCAGGAAAACCTAGAAGGCAAAGAGCAAAATGACTGAGATTGGATGGGAGGTGGGTGTCTCCCTCTACTTATCCTAATTCTATTTCCCACTCTACCCCTAACTAATTACAGAGTGAACCAGCTAAACCCTAAGGTTATTCTGGACCAACTCGTGGTAGGTGGTGATCCGACGGCCACACCCGCACAACTGGTAGCGTTGCCTCGACGCAACCTCACCGATTGCCGCCACGTGCCGCCACCGCTCTCCTTGTCCTTTTTTCGGACTTCGCCCCCGATTTTGTGGCCCAAACTGGGAAACCAGCCTTCACGACCAACCCCCAGTTTTGAGGCCCAAACCGGGAAACCAGTCGTCCATCGCCTGAGTTTTGTGGCCCAAACTCAGAAACCCGCAACACCCAGGTTTTGAGGCCCAAACCTGGAAACCGTCCTCAGCCTGAGTTTTGTGGCCCAAACTCGGAAACCATCAACACCCAGGTTTTGAGGCCCAAACCTGGAAACCGTCCTCAGCCCAAGTTTTGTGGCCCAAACTTGAAAACCATCAGCACCCAGGTTTTGAGGCCCAAACCTGGAAACCGTCCACTCGGTGGGGTTTCTGTGGCTGAACCACCAAACCGAGCCATAGAGGGGATGCACCGCCCGTGCATCCCGTCCACCGACACATGTCCCCAGGTCCTCGACCCAAGCAACACCGTGCCCGCAAGTCTTCGCTCGTCGCTGTCCCAGGCTGTCAGCCACCACAGCTGGTCCTCAGGCCACCGGTCCCTCAGTCCAAGCCTCACGTCTGCCCTTCGCCACTCTCGGTCCATCGTCACGGCACGTCTCTACTTGACCTTCACCTTGCCTTCGATCACTGTATCCATGCTCAACACCTGCACAACACAAGCCAAAGAACATGCACATTATCCCAGTTGACAATCACTCGTCACTCGAGACTCTGCATACACCCATGTATCCGCATTTGGGATATTTGCATCTCTGTAGATTATGTGGTCTTGGCTGCTCGTGTGACTCAACATCAGATCGATGAGCATGATGCCAATATCCAAGCCCATAATGCTCTTTTCTCCTGTTTGAGCATGTCTGAATTTGATCGCGTTTCTCACCTCGCTACGGCTCGGGAGATTTGGTCTACTCTCATGCGTTTTCATGAGGGCACCACTCAATTCAAAACCCACCTCTATGAGTCACACAAGCGAGAGTGTGAGAACTTTCGACACATGCCTGGCGAGAGCATAGAAAGTTTATTCGATTGCTTTCAGGTGATTGTCATCAGGATGAGGGCTAACAAGGAGCCGTTGCCTTTCGACGATCATGAGAGGGCTCTCAAGCTTTTACACACCCTCGATCGGTCGGTGTGGGACTCCAAGGTTCAGGCGATCATCGAATCGCCTAACTATGAGACTCTCACGTGCGACGAGCTCTTTAGTAAGCTCAAGTCCAGTGAGATTGACGCCATGGCGAGGGCTTCTTATGAAAATCCTTCTGGCCCGTCAATGGCTTTGGTTTCTGGCTCTTCTACTAACACCTCTAGAGGCTTTGCATTGTCTTCTCTCCTTTCTGTCATGGCGGAGCAGCTGGAGTTCATGGCGGACGATGAGTTGGCCCTGCTTGCCAACCGGTTCTCGCGGTTCCACAACAACCGCATGAACCGTCGCCGCGGAGGAGGACGAGGTGGCTGTTACGAGTGTGGAGGCTCAGACCACTTCATCGCTAATTGCCCGAAGAAGAACAAGCAAGCTTTTGGCAAGGTGAATCATGGGCACAAGTACGACTCCGGCAAGCACACGGAGAAGTATGTCCCCGCCAAACACAAGCGGAGGGGCGGCTTCAACAAGGAGTACATCAAGGAGAAGTACTTGGAGAAGGCCCATGCTGAGTAGTGTGCCTTCTTCGCCACTCTCAGCAACGTCGACGACTCGAATGATGACTCCGCTGCATCAAGCGATGACGAGTCCGAGAAGAAGAAGAAGATCGAGGACATGCTAAACGGTCTTTGCTTCTTCGCCGACAACAAGGGTTTCTGCACCATGGACTTCGGCGATGAGGTCGATAGCAAGCTAGAGGAGATCCCTCGGAATGACGATGACAATGACACCTCCCAGGTATCTCAAACTCCTAACGAACTCTCTACTGAGGTTGACAAGCTTACTGCTGCTCTTCTTAGTCAAGATAAACTGCTTAGGCTTGCCGCTAGAGAGAGAGAGGAGTTTAGGAAGAAGTGGGGGGACGCGGTGAAAGAGCTTGAGTCTGTCAAGTCCACCATTGTCGTGTCTGAGGAGGATGAGTGTGAGATGTGCTCCAAGCACATGACTGACCTTCTCACCTTGAGGGGGAAGTATGTTGCTTTGGTTGGAGAGATGGATGAGCTGAAGGCTAGACCAGGGTTGCTTGGTGCGTGCAAGTCTTGTGCAGGCTTGCAATCCTAGTTGACAGAGAAGAATGCTAAGATTGTGTGTCTTGAGAAGGCCAGCTCGGGTAGCACTTGTGTGTCTAGGTGTGCCCTGTGTGAGGGTTTGGAGATGGAGATTGCAAATATGAAGCATGACAAGATGCAAATCGAGGAAGAAAACACATACCTTCGGACCATCTTGTCATGGGTGTCTTGTGGTGAGCCACAACTTGGGATGATGATTTCCCAATTCAAGCTTGCTGCTGGAGGTCCTGGTGTTGGTTTTGATCAGGGTATGGAGAGTGCTACATCTTTCGGGAAGGTTGGAGAGTTTAGTGGTCTTAAGCTGAGTGAGAAGCCCAACTCCACCACTACTCCCAAACTAACCAAGATTCGACCCAAAGAGCCTCACAAGCCGAACACCAAGGATGGAGTGTTTGTGGAACCTCCAAGAGCTCCACCCAAGAAGCAAACATGGGCTCCAAAACCCAATCACCTGAGGAACAAGCTAGACACTATGCCACCTATCCATGAGGAGCTCATGCCACAAAAGAGCCAAGTGAACCACACCCACTACCGTGAGTACCAACAACCCCCTATGAGAGCGGTGAGGTACCATTGTGAGCACTGTGGGAGAGATGGACACTTGAGGAAGTTTTGCTTTCGGCACAAGAGAGAGGAGCGTCGTGCAAAAGAGTTGAACAACACAGACATGTACCATCCTTTCCATGATGTACATGTGTCGAATGTTCAAAGGAGAGCTGCTAGGCCTAGAGGTCCAATGCCTCAAGGTCCTATGCCACAAGGAGGTCATGCCCGGTGGGAGCCTGCTTTGGTAGGTTATGGACCCCGTGGCGGTGGCTTTGTTGTTGAGCGCTACCCCCCACCGTGTTTTGACTATCGCGATGGACACTCTTCCCTTAGCAGACCACGTTTTCCTCAGTGTGGTGATCGCTTTCCCCGTAGGCGTGCTAGGAATGGTTTTGCTACTAACCGTTCTTTTGAGTAGCCGGCCCAACACTGGTACACTTCCCATTTTACTCACCCCAGTGTTGGACGGTATGCTCACCCTATGTCTTTTTATTGTTGTAGGTAAGGCGATTGGAGAACGTTTGGTTGGTGGATTCCGGGTGCTCAAGGCATATGACCGGAAATGCAAAATGGTTCTCCAGTCTTAGTCCAGTTGCCGGAAAGGAGTTTATCACCTTCGGCGACAATAGCAAAGGTAAACTGTTGTCTCGTGGGTCAGTGCGAGTTAATGAGCATTTTGTGTTGTGTGATGTTGCTCTTGTTTCTAACTTGCATTTTAATCTTCTTTCTGTTTCCCAACTCTTTGATGATGACTATGAGATTCGTTTTAAGCCGAATCTCAGTCGTATTTTGGATCCTCAGGGCAATCTTGTGTGTTTGATTTCTCCCTTTGGGAAAGTCTTTCGTGTGAATTTCTCGAAGTCTTTTGGCATTTCTCGTTGTCTTTTGGCAGGACCCTCCTCCTCTGATCTTTGGAAGTGGCATAGGAGACTCGGTCACTTGAGCTTCGACTTCTTGCAAGGCTTAGTACACTTGGCCTAATCCGAGGATTGCCCAAGTTGTGCATGGAGAAGGATTTGTTTGCCATTCTTGTAGACATGGGAAAATGGTAGTCGTTCCCCACCATCCGGTGAATCTGGTTATGACTAAGCACCCTAGAGAGCTTTTGCATATGGACCTTGTCAGTCCAGCTCGGGTGAGCTCGGTTGGGGGGAAGTGGTATGTGCTTGTTGTTGTTGACGACTTTTCAAGATATTCGTGGGTTTTCTTTTTAGCTGAGAAAACTGAGACTTTTGCTTTTACTCGCAATCTAATTTTGCGACTTCAGAACGAGTTCCCTAAGAACTCAATGAGAGCTATTTGTAGCAATAATGGTTCTGAGTTTAAGAACTCGGACTTTGAGAAGTTTTGTAACTCTTTGGGTTTAGAGCATCAGTTTTCTTCCCCCTACACACCGCCACAGAATGGTGTTGTAGAGAGGAAAAATCGGACCCTTGTAGAGATGGCCAGGACGATGCTCGATGAGCATAGGACTCCAAGGCAGTATTGGGTCGAATCTATGAACACTGCATGCTATATTTCCAATCACATTTTTCTCCGTGCTTTCCTGAAGAAAACTTCTTATGAGTTGCGATTTGGGAAGCAACCCAAAGTGAGTTATTTTAGAGTTTTTGGTTGCCACTGTTTTATACTCAAGAAAGGCAATTTGGACAAGTTTGAGTCTCATTCTTCTGACGGTGTATTTTTTGGTTATCGTAATCATACTCATGCATATCGTGTACTTAACCTTGATACTAACCGAGTCATGGAGACATCTGATGTCACTTTCGACGAGACCATGCATTGTCCTTCTTCTAGATTTGAGCGTGCAGGTGATCATGAGGTTGGCGAACCTCTTTTTGATGATGAGGAAGAAGGTGCTGAAGGGATTGATGATCCACCACTTCCTCCACCTGTTGTGCCGATTGTGTCGACTTCGACCACGACTGCTCACAGCCCCGACCCATCTACTTCCACTACATGAGGGCCGTATGATGCACCACCTCGGGCTGTACCACTTGTACCCGAGGAGGCACCAGCTACTGTTAAGGGGGAGGTTACTTCAGGAAGGGAGGCGCCACGACACATTCAGCGCCAACACCCACCTCAACAGATGGTCGGCGACATCCACGAACGCGTCACTCGGTGAAGGTCACAACAAATCTCTCACTTTGCTCATTCTGCATTTGTTGCTGATTTTGAACCCCGAGATGTTGGACACGCTTTATCTGATCCGAACTGGGTTAATGCCATGCATGAGGAGTTAGAAAAATTTGAGAGAAATCGGGTTTGGGTTCTTGTTCCACCTCCTCCTGAGTATCACCCTATTGGTACAAAATGGGTTTTCAAAAACAAGCAAGGAGAGGATGGCCACATTGTGAGGAACAAGGCCAGACTTGTAGCTCAGGGTATAGTCAGAAGGAGGGGACAGACTATGAGGACACTTTTGCTCCTGTAGCTTGTTTGGAGGCAATTAGGATCCTCTTAGCTTTTGCTGCATCCAAGGGTTTCAAACTTTTTCAAATGGATGTCAAGAGTGCCTTCCTAAATGGCTACATAGAAGAAAAGGTGTATGTAAAACAACCCCTCGGTTTTGAAAATGCCAAGTTTCCAAACCATGTTTTTAAACTTCACAAAGCTTTGTATGGTTTGAAATAAGACCCTAGAGCTTGGTATGATAGGTTGAAAACCTTTTTGCTTGCTAAGGGTTTAAAAATGGGATGTGTAGATAAAACGCTCTTTCTCCACAAGCAAGGCAATGACACTCTCTTGGTTCAGATTTACGTGGATGATATCATTTTCGGTGGTTCTTCTCACGCTTTGGTTGCCAAGTTTGCAGATATTATGAGCAGGGAATTTTAGATGAGCATGATGGGCGAGTTGACGTTTTTCCTCGGGTTGCAAATCAAGCAATCCCGAGAGGGGACGTTTGTGCACCAGGGCAAGTACACCAAGGACATATTGAAGAAGTTCGATATGGGTGAGGCCAAGCCTCTTCCAACACCCATGTCGACTACGATGGCCCTGGATGCAGACAAGGATGGAGAAGCTGTGGACCAGAAGGAGTACCGGAGTATGATCGGGTCGCTGCTGTACTTGACGGTGACACACCCAGACATATAGTTCGCGGTGTGCCTTTGCGCGTGCTTTCAGGCGTCATCGCGCACCTCTCACCGTCAGGCGGTCAAGCGCATTATGACGTACTTATGTTTCACATCTGATTTTGGGATTTGGTATTCTGCTTCTTCCACCCTCTTCCTTTGCAGTTACTCGGATGTTGATTTTGCTGGTTGCCAACTTGAGCGAAAGAACACTTTTGGGACTTGTCTGTTTTTGGGTTCTTCCCTTGTATCTTGGTCTTCTCGCAAGCAGTCTAGTATCGCACAATCTACCACAGAGGCTGAATATGTTGCCGCGACTAGCTGCTGTTCCCAGTTGTTATGGATGATGGCCACTTTGCGTGATTTTGGTCTGAGTTTTTCTCGAGATCCATTGCTTTGTGACAGCACGAGTGCGATTAGCGTTGCTAAGAACCCCGTGGTGCATTCTAAGACCAAACACATTGATGTGCGCTTTCATTTCTTGCGAGACCATTACGAGAAGGGTGATATCGATCTTCACCATGTCGATACTCATCTTCACTTGGCAGATATTTTCACCAAGCCTTTGGACCAATCAACCTTTGCTAGGTTGAGAGGTGAGCTTGGTGTGTGTTTCCCCTTTTAGTTGAGGGAAACATTTTGGATCTTGTATCATAGACTAACTTCTTTTATTTTGTTCTTGTTTAGTCTTTGCATTTCATCATATTGGCATCTTTATCTTTTCGAGCTTCATGTCTATAATCTGTAGAATGAACCTATGCTCTGATTAGTGTATGCTCTGATGATAAATGATGATGCTTGTAGCTTGGGCTCTTCTTGATCACTGATACATGTTGTGAGCTGAGCTATTTTTTAGAACTGTGAATATGCTAAATTCAACATAAAATTTGAGACATGTTCACCATTGAGATTGGCAACTTGCATGTGTAGAATATGTTGAAGTCTTTTGTGCTATTTCATATATGCTAGGTTGCTATGTCTCTAGTTCTGAGTCTTTCACTTGCTTGGTATGTTCATATTCTGCTAAATTTGAACCAAGTCTAAGTGAATTGAAAAGATCGAGATGGGATCACTTGACAGCACATCACGGTATCGAGACTGTTTCTCATTGCACATTGAGTTAAACTTGAGTCGTGTAGTGTAAGACCAAAACCGTTGCTTCAAGATTCTGATTGCTTATGCATTGGCTTAGCTCGGTTGAAAAGTTAGGCAATGTCAAACTTTCAACCTCTCGCAATCACATGCTGAAAATTCAAACTTGTGTAATCACCGCTGCAACTCTGATAAAATTTTGAAAACACAAGTCTACGTTTCATTCCATAGCATGATGATTGAACTTTGCTAGGGGTAGTTCACCATGTATACATGACTAGCACATGTGTAACTTCCTGTCTATACATGTTTGGTGCTATTTTGATGGTGAAACCCTTTTCTGAATGGCTACAAAACTGCTCACTTTGCTCATATGTTCATATTTCGTATTCTATGATCAGTTTGAGCTTTTGCTGGCATTTGTGCATTGTTGAATAGTCGGATCAGCACTCATTAGAGCATCTATTCACTCTATGGAATATATACCTGAAGCTGCTAACCTGGATTTGTGACTCATATGCATTTTTGCCTTGTTGTGTGCATTTTCAACTAAGGGGGAGAAATTTTGACAAATCATGTCCCTAGTTGTATGCAATATTGAAGGGGGAGTTCATGTTCAGGGGGAGCTTGCTCGATTTTTGCTCTGACAAGCTGTTCAATTGGTTTGGAGCGACTTTATAGCTTGCGTGGTTTCTTAGTTGGTTTGGAGCGGTTTTTGCTAGTTGTGTTGGGCTTTTGCCTCTTTCTGGAGGAACTAGTTTGTATTTTTATTCCTTGCTCCGACCTTTTGGCTAGCGGTGTTGAGCCTGTTCTACCTCTTCTTGAGGGCTAGCTTTGCTTTGCTTGGTTGCGTCGAGCCGTTGCCCATGTCTTTGGGAACCAAGCTATCTCACTCACTCCATTCGACTTCTATTGGTTTTGCTTCGCTTCTGGTCGTTTGGTTGAGTTTGCTTCCTTCCTCTTCCTTCCTTCTTCAATTCCATATGATTTGTGTTGGTAGTTGACAATGCACTCATCAAGGGGGAGATTGCGGATACATGGGTGTATGCCGGATCTTGAGATGATGAGTGATTGTCAACTAGGATGATGCACATGTTCTTTGGCTTGTGTTGTGCAGGTGTCGAGCTCAGATACGGTGATCGAAAGCAAGGTGAAGGTCAAGTAGAGACGTGCTGTGCCGATGGACCCGGAGCGGTGAAGGGCCAACATGAGGCTTGGGCTGATGGACCGGTGGCCTGAGGATCGGCTGTGGTGGGTGATAGCCTGGGACAACGACAAGTGAAGACTTGTGGGTGGACGGGGTGCACGGGCGGTGCATCCCTCTACGGCGTCGGTTTTGTGGTTGAGCCACAGAAAAACCACCGGGTGTACGGTTTCCAGGTTTGGGCCTCAAAACCTGGGCGCTGGCCGGTTTCCGAGTTTGGGCCACAAAAGTCGGGCTGAGGACGGTTTCCAGGTTTGGGCCTCAAAACCTGGGCGCTGGCGGGTTTCAGAGTTTGGGCCACAAAACTCAGGCGACGGACGACAGGTTTCCCGGTTTCGGCCTCAAAACCGGGGGATGGCCAAGGTTTCCC
The DNA here is from genome assembly GCA_009763385.1 of Coix lacryma-jobi var. lacryma-jobi. NCBI lineage: Eukaryota > Viridiplantae > Streptophyta > Magnoliopsida > Poales > Poaceae > Coix > Coix lacryma-jobi. The sequence goes on from CM019829.1 coordinate 77,634,150, forward strand.
TGTTTCGGCCTCGAAACCGGGAGGAGGTCCATGAAAAGGACGAGCGGCGTAGTGGCGGCACGTGGCGGCATCCGGTGAGGTCGTGTCGAGGCGAAGCTACCTGATGTGCGGGCGTGGCCGTCGGATCAACATCAACCTCGAGTTGGTTAGGAATACCCTTAGGGTTAGCCTGCTAGCTCATTACCTGTAACGTTAGAAGGGGAATATTTGTATTATGCTATATAAGGTGAGGCCACCCCTCCTTCCAGACTATCTCAGCCATTTGCTACTTTCACTTAGGGTTTCCTGCTCTCCCACATCCCTACTGTAGCTACTGAGATCTGCAGAGACAGTCAATCATACCTCTGTGTATTTGGATTTTTCAGAAATGGGACCGGATTCCCGTTGTCTCCTCGTATGGAGAAGTTTCGGCTGGAAATTGAGATCAAATCGCGTTCTTGCATGTGTGTTCTTCGCATTTTCGTTTTTGGCTCTCACTGAGATTTGCCTCGATCTTTCTCTCAGTGAGTAGGTTTGCGATTCCGCTTGAACCACCTTGTTCATGAACGTATTTGCAATCTTTTGACCGAAGGAATTGCTCTCTAACTTCTTGAGCCATCAGATCGGGCAATTTCTTCGTAGGATCATTTTCTCTCCTCCTTTCCCCCGAACTTCTTCGATTCATTGATTTGGAGATAGGTTCGAGCCATGATCTCCTAGGAGTAGCTCACTATCATCCTTGTGACTCTTCCCACCAAGTTTGATCCTTAGAGGATTCGTTTTGGGTGAGATCGAGTCGAATCGGTGGACGAACAACACGTTTCGGGGTGACCGGACTCTGGCCACAAGATGACCGGACTCTGACTAGTGAGTCCGGTCGTTGCAGGCTGAGCGATATTTTTCTACGTGTTTCTGACCGGACGCACTGAAATAGCTTGACCGGACTCGCTTGTCGCACTGTTCATCGATTTTCGTTGGTGTTGACCGGATGCTAAGTGCTATGACCGGACGCTCAGACTCCGTGAGTCCAGTCCAACATAGAGAGCTCCTGAATCGGTATTGAACCGACCGGACGCGTCCGATCAACCCTGACCGGACGCTCATCAGAGTCCAGTTAGTGCAGTTTCGCACGCTTTCGTCCGCAGTTCGTTCGACTGTTGTCGGTTTTGGTCTCCAGTTTTTTCGTTAGGTTTCTAGAGTTGTGTTGTGTCGCGCTATGCTTCTTGGAAGCATCCACCCTACATCTAGGGTCGTGGACACAACCAAGCTCTAGGTTTGCTCTTGGGGTTGATTCTCGGGACAGTGGCGATAAGTTTCTGAAAAGAAATTTAAAGCTCCCATTCACCCCCCCTCTGGTCGCCTTTGCTTTAGCCTTTCGGTCCTTCAAAATGGTAGTTATCTATTTTTAAAATTTTACTTTAATATTATTTTCATATTTATATTTAACCATGCATATAAAAAAATATATATATAAACATTTGCTACTAAAATCAATTTTTCAAAATGCATGGAAAAATGTTTAAAATCATTTTCTTAATAAAAGACTTTTTACATTCCTATTTCTCATCTTTCCAAAATATTTATAAAATCCAAAAAGCATCAAATTTTGTGGAGATTTTCAAATCTGGGAGAAGACAAAAATTCTGGAGTGAGTGACCAACGGCTAGTTGCTCCAACTAGCCGTTGGAGGCTACATGCTGAAAGTGGGGTCAAGTGGGCCCCACAGGGGTGCACCTGCACCCCTGGTGCGGCCGCACCTGGCCGGAGCCCAACGACTCTCAAACTTGGCCAACGGCTCCTAGCCATTGCCCTCTCCCCCTTTCAGCTGGTCACCACCTCTATAAATACCAGAGGTGCTGGTTGAGCTCATCTCATCCTCACTTCCTCATACTCCTCACTCACACTCCACCTACTAGCTCCATACTTCATCTTCACACCAATTCCACAAAGTTTGAGCAAGGTACCAGCAGCAAGGTCTTGCCCAAAACCCCTCTCTAGCTCCACTCCACCAAGATCATGAAGGGTTTTGGAAGAGCTCTCTCTGGTTCAATGAAGAGAGCGACAGCGAGAAGCGCTCGTGAAAGCTGAAGCGTGCCCTACTCCGTCAACAAGAAGAGAGCTCAGTGCGAGGAGAATCTCCACCGAACGCAAGCCAAGCCGGTGCAGCAAGCGCGGATGGCGCCAACGTCTTCCTCGAGGGAGAACGGGAGTTCCAGGCGTACGCGATCCTCCAAGACCACGCCTTCGTCCACACACCACATTATGACCCAGACCTACTCGAGAAAATAGGTATGGATTCCGAATTCCGCGCTATTTTCAAAGCAGTTGGTTGGGAAAAGGTTGACCCCCTCTATGAGGAAGGTTCCCATTTCCTAACCATACAGTTTTTATGCACCGCAATAGAAGTAGAAGATGGCTTTACCATCCGCATGTTTAATACTAAATACTTGGTAACATGGAAGGACTTTGCATCTCATGTCGGCTTTAATAAGAAATGCTCTATCGATCTTAACCATGTGCTTAAGAGTTTTAATCGCCACAAATTTTGCGGCGAAATTTCTGGTCAAACGGTAGTTGGCAAATTCCAGCCTCACAACATGCAAATTCACCATCCCACTTTGAGGCTTATACACCGTTGGACATCTATGACTTTGTTTCCTAGCCAGGACATTCGCTTTGTTAGAAATGATGAATTAAGATTACTCTTTGCCATTGTCCACAAAATTAAAGTTGCCCCTGCTCGTGAAATATTTTTACACATGCTAGAGATGTTTCGGATTTCCACTACTATATCATGCATGTCTCTTGTAACCCGTATTGCTGAGGCTGTTGGTGCGTTGGACGAGCACGATGTTTCGTACATCCCCATCCCCCACACTATCATCAATGAAGCATACCTGATACAAGGGCATAACCTAAAAGTGAAAGAAGATGGAATGATCGTTTACTTCTTCCCGGGATTTATTAACGAGTATCTGTTACCTAACCCAGAACTTGCTTTATATAAATGTCGGGAAGGAAGCCCGAAAAAGCACTTCATCTCGCAGGGCAACCAGGAGCTGAACCAGGCAGGAAGCAGGAACAAGCTCGCAGGCACCATCGGCACCTACTCCACATCCAGCCATGCAGGGATGGTATCCTACAGGGCAGGTACCTGGGTTTACACCCGGATACCAGCCTGGCTGGGATGACCTACCCCAACAATCTACAGCTGGTACGAAGTGGCCTGAAGGAAGCCATGCAGCTTGGGCAAAAGGCACGTGGGCCGAGTCATCAGATTTTGAGGGGCTACCACCTCCAGTCCCGCGGAGGCAATCCATCACTTTGGAAGGCCTAAACACAAGGATTGAGGGGCTGGAAATCCACACCGACAACATTCAGGGTTCCCTAAATGAACAAGCCCAATGGAACCAACGATGGGATGCCAGACAGGACCAGGTCGACGCCAGACAGACGAAATCACTTGAAGAAATGCGCTAAGTTCATGCACTACTCTGATAGCAGCAAGAGCAGTAGCTGGCGTATTGGGCATCGCTGGAGTACTATCCCCGGGGTCCGTAGTTGCAAGCTGGGGGGAGGAGCCCCCCCATGTACCTTGTATCTTGTATCTGCATTGCATGTTTCCCTTTTCTAAAGTTTGCATTGCATATTAAATTTGAATTTTCAATTTCATACTTCATAAAAAAAATATAATTCCACTCACATCTGTATGTCAAGCATGCTTTTGTTACGTCCTTCTTGAAATGATGAATGGTTGCTCTGTTTCATGTTTCAAAATCTTGCTTAGTTTATAATTTTGAATTCCCTGACATTTAAGTTTATTGGTTGAAAATATTCATCCTATGAAACTTGAAACTTGTGGGTAGCATAAAGCATGATCCTTGTCTTAAGTTCCTGCTTGATTTGATTCGATGAAGTAGACTTTGCTATAACTTTGTTCTAAGTAATACTTAACATCCGGAGTTTTCATTTTCAAAATATTAAAATTACAAGTTCCTCAATGATCATATATCCTACCAGAGCCATATGAGTTATTCATTTGAAAACCTTCCACTCATTTGCTACTTGTAATTACATTGAGCCTTGTCAAATTGTTTGTGACCTATGTTGAGATTCTTGTCATACACCCATGATCCGAGATTCACGTACACTCCACAAAACATCGCTAACTCTTATACCAAGAGTTACGCACAACATGCCATCCATCCATCCACCAAATAAAGCTCCATCCACTTGTCACTTCTCTCTCACACAAAAAGTCCAAAAAAGAGTTACGAGCTATGAAAAAAAGAGAGAATAAAATAATCCATGCCAAAAGGCATGTTGGAAAAATGGGCAAGTGCCCAATGTAGAATTAGGGGTATACTCAATACCCACCTGAAAAAAAGAGAGAGAAAAGAAGAGGATAGCCCGTACTCTCAAAAAAATCCAAAAGAAGGAGAGATTTGACTAGGGAGCTAAAATTAAGAACATTCTCACACACTTGCACATCTCAATCAAGGTATATGACTTGAATCTCCACGTGATTTGGTCTTTGACATAGCAAAACATGTAACACAAGTATGCCCAACTTTATCCTCTACCTAAAACTCCACATAAGCCTTAACAGTTGGTAGGTAAAAGTAAGGCAGTTTTCAAAGCCTTTGGTAAGGATCAAAATACACAAAGAGCGATCGAGTGTATCATTTGAGGAACAATCTTTTGAATTTCAAAATATTTAAAACCTCCAGATTAATAGTAAAACAAAGAATGAACGACAAGCAGGTCTATGGAATCAGTTAGTCTCGCAACTGCAAAGAGACTCGAAGATTGCTACAACTCCCCACAGGTAACAAGGTAAAAGGATGAGTAGCATGCCAATTTATTTAAATCAAAGAAGAAGTCTAAATTATAAACATAGCAACCTTTGAAAATGATTAGCATTGCATCAACTCCTGATCAACAACCTGAAGTTGTACTACTTGCTCGGGACGAGCAAGGGGTAAGCTTGGGGGGTTTTATTGGCGGTGCTTACCGACCACTTTTATGAGCCAACCGAGGACAAAACAAGGCATACTTGCATATATATGTTATCACCTTGACCTATTTCCACTTGTATTGGAGAATCAGTGCTTTTCAGATATCAAACCAGAAAACAGTGGAAAAGGCGAGAAGAATACGCTTTCCGACAAATCGTAAAACCAAGAAATATGGGAGAAGCCCACCCACGGAACCAACCTGGGCTCAAAACCCACATGGTAGACATCCAGGCCTAACCAAGAGCCCACACGCGAAGGGCGGTGGCCAGAGGCGGTGCCCGGGGTGCAGGCGCACCCCTGGTGCGGGCGCACTCCTGGTGCGGGCGCACCCTTGGTGGGGCCTCCTGGGCCCACTCGCCTCAGGTGGTTGCAGGCCGCCATGCTCATTTCAGTTTAGGTGGTTTCCATAGTTAGCTCCTCCAAACCGACCATGTTGTAGTATAAATAAAGGGGTAGAGCTCCCTCTTTTATAATCAATCACACATCAACACATTTGTCATTTCATTCCACTTGTATTTGGAGCTCTCTACCTTAGTTTAGATCTTCTAGTAGTTGGAGCATGTACCACTTGCAAGAGGAGAGGAGGAGTTGTAAAGATCTACATGGTATGAATACTAAGTTCTTCTTTTCATACATGTTCTTATTCTCTTATGATCAACATTGTTATGTTCTTGAATTAGAGGCTTGTTCTTGTTCATTGTTCATCGTTCTAGAGCTAGTTCATAGTTTTAGATCCTTGTTCATCATGAACATGAGTACTGTTCTTCATTCAACATGTTTAGATCTTGGCTTAGTGATATGTGTTGGGTGGTGTTTTGCCGTGCCTTCGGGTGTGCTTGTGCCCTTTTCCTATCAATCCGTAGGGTTGGGGACCCGAGGGGGTGCAAGTGTTCTTCATGTGCACGAGAGTGGTTCTCGGGTATATGGAGTTGGGTGACTGCCTGGCTTAGTCCACGGTTGAGAGGTAGGCGGCAGGTGGTGACAGCCCTGTCCGTCCCTTGTAACCCCCCACGTTTGGCTTTGGGGTAGGAGTATAAATTGCCCGGTGTATCTGTTGGCGCAAAATGTGGTATGTTGCGCCTCACACACAGCAAGCCGGAAAAAGCATGGCTTCAATCGGGTGCCCGAACGGTTTGAAATTCGGAAACGTGCCAGTCGGTTTGACCTGAAAGCCAACAAGGGATAAAACTATGAGAATAAAACTGGAACATGCTGGATGAGACCAGACAGTTCCATATTTACGGCCCTGAAGCCACTCACAACAGCATACAGCTATAGAAGTTGTCTGCTGAACATGTTTATAGAGTCATTCAGCAAATATAAAAAGAAAGCATGTAAACATGTTGATTGCCGAATACACATGTAGGAAAAGACATGCTTGAATAAATGAGAATTACTCAGACATCATCAAGACATGAAGAATTATAAACAGGTAACTTGTAAATATAAATCTATTCAAACAACACATGCATAGGTTAATCCAACTAGTCTGTCGCACGTCTAATCTTCATAAACCCGTCAAGCATAAACCCAAGCGAGGCTAATGCTCGCTATAAGTCTACGCCACTTCCTACGATCAGATCAATCCACCGCATGCTACAATCTAACAATAAGAAGCTAAAAGCATGTATATATCTGAACAGATCTATAAACACTCATTACTCGTGCAAGCTTAACCAAGCCCGGTGAACAAGCCGAGTTGGAGTCCATGAAGAAGGAACATACAAACAAGCATGGTTAAACCAATCTAAAACCTGCCTCTGCCGCACGATACCTAGTTTTATCAAAGCTCAAACGTGATTGACATGCATGAACCCACAACATGTAGCAACCTAGATTGGAAATTGATTTGGCCATCATGATCATGCAATTATTGGAACACAAGTAAACTTGTAAAGCAAGGCCGAACAAAGATCAATCTAGATTGGGCAAAAGAGTGTTACAAAATTAATTAAAACATGCAACGCATGATAACTTAATGAATCTACTAGACCTTGCCAAATCTAATAGAGCCGATAACTATCTCGCTTTTGCTAAACATATGCATAAACACCTGCCGCACGGTATCTATCCATAAGCAAAGCATAAGCAAAGACTTCTTGATCGCTAACAAGGGTCCGCCGCATGACCATTGAAAACAAACAAGACTACTTGCATCACATCTAAATCCACCGCATGATACTAGACATGATAACAAGGTTGTCGGGACTTACGGAGGTCGACGGATTGATGATTCCTCTCGAAGAACTCGACGACACGACTAAGGACTCGAAGGTGGCACAGGGCCCGTTTGTATTGATATGGTTGTGAACAGTTTTTTACAATGGCCGAGGGCTTATATTTATACCTTGGACAAAATACGAGTCCTAGACGATTACGATTTACATAATGAAATTTGGAAAGATACAAGTCCTATTCCTATTCTTCTCGGCGCCCTCCATTGTCACGTGTGCAAGCCGGCTTTACATGCCATATCTGTTTCCCGAATGAAGCCACCGCCTTGCAAAATAGCCGACCGCACAGACATTTGCCAAAACTCCGAAGGCTAACCATCCACCTGGTTGTTCACCGAATCCCTTTCTCACTGTTGGTTGGGTCCACTTGTCATTTTCTTGATCTGCCTGATTAACCGATCTCCCCTGATTTTGTCAATTCTTCAAATCGCAGCCATCTTCAGTAAAATTCAGCCTACCTCTTTCTTAGTCCAAATTTTGGTGTAAACACATGCCACCTAATTTTGGGATAAATATTTATTCCAAAATTCCTTTTTCCAAAGCAACTGACGCGGATCCTCTGGAAACGTCCACTCTCGTGGGAATGCCTTAATTGCTGTACTTGCCGATTCATCTCCCGATGCACCTTTTGGGGTCCTTTTAAGTCTTACTTCACTCTGTTTCAACCTGTGCATTCCGAACTCCCCTGCTTCGATCCCAAAACCAAAAAACCTTCTTCCTCCTGTCATCTTCCAATCCAATCTAGAAGATGTCTTCCGAGGCGAGTCGACATAGCTTCGAGCTTGGTGCTTCCAGCACCTCTAAGAAGAGGTTGCTCTTTACTGTTTTTGTCTCGAAAATGAAGCAGTTGTTCTTATATTGTTGCTTCTGTTTAGAAGGATCGGCGATGACCTCCCTGAGGACTTGACTCAGAAGGTCATGGACCTTCAATTTGATCTAGAGGGGAAGAATCGGGAGATTACCCGAATCTCTCGGGAGCGTGACGTCGCTCAAAAATGGGTCGCTGGTGAATATTTTCATCATTTCTTCCTTTGTCTTCCTCTGCTCCCTTTACTTACTTTCCTTCCTTCCAGCTTTGGCAGCCAAACTTCATACTCTCGAAGCCGCCGTTGCCAAGCTCGCCATTACGGCCGACGTGACGGGTACGACGGCCTTGAATCAGGTAAATGAGGTCAACCGAATCCTCCCCGACATCTCCAGGGCCGACATGGGATACGGCGCAGCGCTCGCCTTTAACGTCGTACGTGTTCACTCCGGCGCTGATTACCGTAGATTTGATGTCTGCGAGCTAGGGCTGGAATATAGGGTAGAACACTCCATAGATGATATGAAGGAGGCCGGAACAGATCTAGCCGATTCTTTTGACCACACTCTCCCAATCAGGTGTAGGATGGGGTGGACGAACTGACCGTCCTCATTGCAATCTTGTATCCCCTTTCTTTGGAAAAAAAGTCTTTCTGTTTGATCTCCAAAATCAATCTGTGACTGATCCTTCGAGATCAGTGTGTGTAACGCTTCGTGCATCAGCCATTGACTTTATCTTTACTCTAGCAGCGACGTACATTACATCGGCTATTGCCGATAATCATGTTGATCATCTCTGTCCCGTAAGCGATTGCTGTAATTGATTATTTTGGATCTAAAGTTTTCAGTCTTCTCTTAATTTTCTGATCCATGACGACATCAGGATAGTATTTCTTAAGGGACTTTTCCGTTTTCAGCTTTCTGCCCTCAGTGCCAATCGGTAATATGAGTTCCCGAACAATCAACTGAAACTAAACAACTCTTAGCCGAATCCTATCGGCTTCCCAATTCTAGAGTCATGACCTCCTCTAGTCATCAAAAATCTGGCCTGGCCCAATAACGGCCCATAAACTGTAAAAAAACTCTACTCCGATGCTTGATTTCCAGTGTGTAGGCCATGGTTCTATAAATATGACTCTACACAGGCTGTCACTCTTGACTCCAATCAAACAGTTTGACTCGCAAACTCTCCACTTCTCGGCTTTTAGCTCCAGCCAGAAAGAAAATCCTTCGCTTGTGTTTCCTTCAATGGCAGGCAACGGTGACCACGGTAGGCATCCCATTGGAGACGAAGCAGGAGGAAGCCGAGCATCAACTCACCGACGTTATGGGTAAAAAATTGATTCCTTGCCCCCTTGCGGTAGCTTTTCTTGTTTATCTATTCCTGATTCACTGTCCACTTCCCCTCCAGGGTGAGGTCTTCCTCCAGCCAAGCATGGGTTCCTTTTCAAGAAACGGTAGCTCCAATAGCCTCTCTCAATCCTTTTCCTAGGCCATCAGATTGTGAGTTTGATGACTCACTTCAGCATACCCATTCGGATGCTCTCCGGTACCGCGAGGAGAGGGATAAGGTCCAGAAGGAGTTGGAGGACGTATCCAAGAAGTACTGCATCGAGGAAGTTGAATGGGCGGACCAGCGGAAGCAGCTCTGCAACGTTATCACAGGTTAATGAAATTCTTGCTCGATTCCCTTCTTCTGATTGAGCTTGCTCTGCCTGACGCATTTTTTCTCTTGTCAGCTCTTTCTGTAGAGAATGACCGTCTGAGAGCAGCAGCGAACAAAGTTGCCGACAAGGTGAATGCCCACAAGCCGAGGCGCGCCTTGATGCCGCAGATGGCCGCATAGATCAGGCCGTCATCGAAGGCGTGCATCTTGGCGTCTCCCTCGGGCTAGCGGCAATGAGCTCTTGGACCAAAGAGGACTATTCCTTTTTACCAGTTGGCTTTGTAGGCAGAAACCTAGATGAAATCGAAGACATTGAAGTTTATGATGATCACACTGCTGCTATTGCCGAAGTTACCGATCTGCAGTCTGTTCTGAACAAATTATTCCAAGGGTATTTTGTACTAGGACAGATCTGCAAATGAATAAATGAAGTTTGTTTCTTCTCTGAATAATGTCCATTTGTACTTCCCGATCTCAACACCTCTTCAGAGAAACGTTTCCTGAATGCATGATGTCATCTTAACCGAATAGATCTTGTTCTGACATGTCATGTCACTCGGCATCTTATTTACTGCACTTCACCTTTCTCTTCTCCCGATAAACCTGCTAACTTGAAAAATGCTAGGGTCACCAGGATTATGAACATTTTTTGTGCTAAAGGCGATATAAATAATATCGGCTATATTCCAAATCATTAGGACGTTTTTTCTGCTAAAGACGATGCTTTACATTGGCTATCTCTGTATACAAATATTCTTGAGTCTGCTTGACATACAATTACTACGCGTTCGGCTTTTAACAAGTAGTGCCGAAGCTTGGTTCATAAGCAACACATACATGAACAAAATTTCTTCATAGCCGAGTACCCATCTCTGGGTCTAACATTTTCGGCTAAAGCAAGTTGTTACTCTTTCTTTTTCCTTTAAATTTTGTATAAGGGCCGATCCTATCATTAGGCTATCGGCCGCCATGTACAACTTGAAAAAATTTACCAAGCTATGAAAGTGCCTCCATATATTCTTCAATTTCATCAAAAGCTTTCTGTTGTACGTCACCTCTCGTGAACTCTTGATCTTTCTTTAGCTGCGGCAATGGAGAAATAGACAGAATTCTTCCAAAAAGTTTATCAATTTCAATATATACTCTAGATCCAGACCTGCATACATTGGTCTCGTTTCGGCTTTACCACCAATACTTTATTCCTTATCAGCCGATATGAAACTTGGTCTCAACTTTTCTCCATTACCACCAATCGGATTATTTATTCAAAAATTGCTCTGAGAGCCGATTGTTTGAATCGGCTGTTGGTCCTTGTCAAAAACATTCACAGGACCTATTTCCCAAACTCTTCCAGAGAAGCACTCGACATCATCATATTCCCAGTAGATGGGCTCTGTATTAGCAACACTCACCGAATCATTAGCATGGACAATTTCGACGTCTTCTCCAATCCACTGGATGAGGAATTGATGCATAGTTGATGGAACACTGCAGTTTGCATGTATCCAATCCCTTCCTAAGAGCAAACTGTATGCCCCCTTGCCATCAATGATGAAGAAAGTAGTAATCAAAATCTTTGACCCGATCGTCAACTCAACATGAACTGCCCCTCGAGTATCAGAAGAATTACCAGCAAAGTCCCTCAACACCATGTCAGTCTTCAATAATTCTTCACTCGCCATCCCAAGTTTCCTGAAGGTAGTATATGGCATGATATTTATGGCAGCTCCTCCATCAATAAACATTTTGGTTAGTGGCTTGCCATTAACATACCCCCTCATATATAGTGGCTTCAAGTGTCGATGCTTAGCTGGTTTATCAAAGACTGCCCGTTGAGCCAAAACGAGCTGAGCTAGTAAATCTTGGTATTCATCTTCGTGGAAATCCGAATACACTTCTTCCTGAACATTCTGATCTCCGGGAGCTATGAATTCCGATGGAAGAAAGAATGCCATGCACGAATCAGCCGAACAATCACCCCCATCAGGCTTCTCTTTAGGATGCCAAATTTGTTTTGTCTTGGCACCTGCTTGTGTTAATTCCCTGTTCCTTAGGCGATGCACTCTTCTTTTCTGGCTTTTCCTCAATCCTGGTGGACACCACTGTCCTTTCTGCCAAACATATTCACGATATTCTTCTTCTCCAGTGCGAGCCCAACTTCGATCGGCAAATCTTCTTCCTTGCCGATCCTTGGAATTACTTATTTTTAAGCGCTGATCGTCTTCAGGAATTCGCACCCCAAGCCTTTCATGGACCGAACGGCGGTTGACTCAAGACTGCCTGTATTCAGAGTATTGATCACTGCATTCAGGGCAATTGTTCTTAGCAGGCAGCTTCAAGCCTTCATTCCAACAATACTTGAAGAATGAGCACCCCCAATAGACTGTTCTCGCTCTCTCATATATTCTCGTTCCTCTTGGTATATCTCTTCTTCATACTTCTGTTGCTTTCTCATGAAATTTTGTTCCTCATAAAACCTTTGCTTCTGGTATCGTTCCTGCTCCCGACGCCATTTGTTCAATAAAATACGCGTCGTGACCCTGGGCGTGGAGGTTTCACCCCTTTCAGTTCGGCTATTCTGGAAACGAACTTGTTGCCGAAATTATTCGTTTGTGATTTGCCAATCAGGGTCAACAGCACTAGTTTCTCTCGCTCTATCAGAGGTTAACAACTTCATCTTGCTTTTGCCCCTGAGATCAGCTGCATTAACCATATTAACGGAGAATGATACGGTATTGTGTCCAAAAGGGCTACCATCAACTTTCATCTTTCTATCGAACCTCAAATGCTCTTCCTAGATAGCTTTCTGGATCCGCACTCTGAACACTCGGCAATCATTTATAGAGTGAAATCTGGTATTATGGAAACCACAATACTTCTTGTCTTTAACCCCCTCAGGGTGCAGCATGGGATGACCTTCCAGCAACTTGATGCGTCCTTCCTTCAATAAGTATTCAAATAGTTTATCTGATTTGGAAACATCAAAGTCGTAAGTACCTTTTTGCTGCCTCAGCCATCGTTGATTGACTTGAGTTGGCTCTTTCGCCCAAACTAACTCGGCTGCAGCTACCTCATCTTCATCATCGTACTCCGCTGCTTCTTCTATTAAAGCCTGATACATCTCGGCAGCCACATCACCTTTCTGGAATTGATTATTTCTCCTAAACCCTTGGGCTTGACTACTCATCATAGCCAACCGTTGTGATAATTGCCCGAGATCATCAAACTCCATACCGAATAGCTTCTCCCTGATATTCGGCAACATGCCAGCTATAGCTATCCCTGGCAATTGATCATCTCGTAAATTCAGGGAATAGCAGAGATTTTCAGTCTCTCTGAACCTACGCAAATATTCTTGCGACATCTTATTAGCTTTCATCTTTAAACTCATGAGATCGACCAACTTCTTCTCATTGGAGCCCGTAAAGAAATACACGTGGAACTTCTGTTCTAGTTCTGCACATGTATTAATGGAATTTGCTGGCAGAGATGTGAACCATGAGAAAGTTGGTCCTATTAATGACAACGGGAAGTACCGAATCCTCCAAGCTTCATCTGCAGATGCCTCTCCAAGCTGCATCAAGTAACGGCTGATATGTTCTACAGTACTGGTGTCATCTTGGCCCGAAAACTTGGTAAGATCAGTGGGAGGCTTTACCCTTGGAGGAAGTGCTACTCGGTTGTACCACTCTGGGTAAGGAGACTTGTAAGCATAAGATTGATTCTTTGGCTTCAGGCCGAATTGATTTTGCATCATGTCGGCCATCCTATGCATGATGAGGTCGACACTCGAATCTGGAGCTGCTTGTGCTTGCCCCCCAGGGAATGCCCCTGCTGAATTTTTATAACCCGGATTCGGGAAAGCATCAATTGCACTGTAATCAACGAACTCCTGATATCCACCTCCATACATATTCACTACAACTTATTTGTTGCTGGAGACACTCTGAAAGCAGATGGTGGAACGTTTCTCATTGTGCCGAATGCAAGCTGGCCTTGAGTCGTGGGAGGCTGCTGCGCTTGGTGAATGATCATCCCATCTCTGCTCGAACCAACTCCGCTGTCTTCAGCAATTCTCCTCTGGGGTTGAGACACGGGGAATAACAGTGGTCCCTGCATTGGACCAGCGACTTCCTCAAAACGTTTATCAACTGCCGTGCTGAAGATACCAACCATGATGGCACGAAAGGTATTCAAGAAAGCTGATTGAGGATTGGTCATGGCCTGCGACATCGCCTTATACACCAATTCGGTCATTTTCTGAACATCTTCCTCATCAGTGCTATCAGATTCGTGAGGAAAAAGACCTCTTGGGAGTGGCTGCTTCTGGAAGACCTTGTTGCTCTTGTTCTTCGAGAAGGACATCAAGCACTTGCGTTGAAACTCATCACAAGCTTGTTGTACGAAATGTTTTGAGTCTGGTGGCAACTCATCCATGGTCACTTCCAGAATTTGAGTGTCGTTGATCTCAGGCATCTTGAAATAGAGTGTCCCACCAGGCGTGCCAAAAAGTGTGTTGGCACAAAATGTGTTATGTTGCGCCTCACACACAGCAAGCCAGAAAAAGCGTGGCTGCAATCGGGTGCCCGGACGGTTTGAAATCCGTAGACGTGCCAGTCGGTTTGACCTGAAAGCCAACAAGGGATAAAACTGTGAGAATAAAACTGGAACATGCCGGATGAGACCAGACAGTTCCATATTTACGGCCCTGAAGCCACTCACAACAGCATACAGCTATAGAAGCTGTCTGCCGAACATGTTTATAGAGTCATTCAACAAATATAAAAAGAAAGCATGTAAACGCGTTGATTGCCGAATACACATGTAGGAAAAGACATGCTTGAATAAATGAAAATTACTCAGACATCATCAAGACATGAAGAATTATAAACAGGTAACTTGTAAATATAAATCTTTTCAAACAACACATGCATAGGTTAATCCATCTAGTCTGCCGCATGTCTAATCTTCATAAACCCGTCTAGCATAAACCCAAGCGAGGCTAATGCTCGCTATAAGTCTACGCCACTTCCTACGATCAGATCAATCCACCGCATGATACAATCTAACAATAAGAAGCTAAAAGCATGTATATATCTGAATAGATCTATAAACACTCATTACTCGTGCAAGCTTAACCAAGCCCGGCGAACTAGCCGAGTTGGGGTCCATGAAGAAGGAACATACAAACAAGCATGGTTAAACCAATCTAAAACCTGCATCTGCCGCACGATACCTAGTTTTATCAAAGCTCAAACGTGATTGACATGCATGAACCCACAACATCTAGCAACCTAGATTGGAAATTGATTCGGCAATCATGATCATGCAATTATTTGAACACAAGTAAACTTGTAAAGCAAGGCCGAACAAAGATCAATCTAGATTGGGCAAAAGAGTGTTACAAAATTAATTAAAACATGCAACACATGATAACTTATTGAATCTACTAGACCTTGCCAAATCTAATAAACCCGATAACTATCTCGCTTTTGCTAAACATATGCATAAACACCTGTCGCACGGTATCTATCCACAAGCAAAGCATAAGCAAAGACTTCTTGATCGCTAACAAGGGTCCACTGCACGACCATTGAAAACAAACAAGACTACTTGCATCACATCTAAATCCACCGCATGATACTAGACATGATAACAAGGTTGTCGGGAATTACGGAGGTCGACAGATCGATGATTCCTCTCGAAGAACTCGACGACACGACTAAGGACTCCAAGGTGGCACGGGGCCGGTTTGTATTGATGTGGTTGTGAATAGTTTTTTACAATGGCCGAGGGCTTATATTTATACCCTGGACAAAATACGAGTCCTAGACGATTACGATTTACATAATGAAATTTGGAAAGATACAAGTCCTATTCCTATTCCTCTCGGCGCCATCCATTGTCACGTGTGCAAGCCGGCTTTACTTGCCATATCTGTTTCCCGAATGAAGCCACCGCCTTGCAAAATAGTCGACCGCACAGACATTTGCCGAAACTCCGAAGGCTAACCATCCACCTGGTTGTTCACCGAAGCCCTTTCTCACTGTTGTCTGGGTCCACTTGTCATTTTCTTAATCTGCCTGATTAACCGAACTCCCCTGATTTTGTCAATTCTTGAAATCACAGCCATCTTCAGTAAAATTCGGCCTACCTCTTTCTTAGTCCAAATTTTGGTGTAAACAGTATCCTACTGGCGAACCAGTGTTCCCGGGTCTCCTAATCCGTCCAGTACTTAGCACTAACGTTAACTTGATCATAACCATGTATACTTGATTCATTAACATAACTCTGTTAAGATCCATGCTCCGTAGGACATTCTTTATTCTTTTATTCTTTCTTTTATCCCCGTAGAAGCTCCATGTATCTTAGGCTATGTGTGTGTGTTGAACCCACTATCCAAATCATCGTTTATGCTCCTGCTATAGTTAATTAGTCAACTATGCACTTATTATGCTCTTGTCATGGATATATCTCGAATCCTTTCGCACCTAGCCTTCCTAGTGGTAAAATATAAATAACGATACCTAGAATACTCCCGGTGAAATGCTACAATGGAAATCCCGTGCGCTTGTGGACCTTGTCTGTAAACGAATTGGTTTACTAGGCCAGCCTCTCAGGCCGTCACTAAAGCCACATGTTTTGGTATATGAAGTGCCATCACACTTCGGCGCCGATACCGGATGTGTAGCTAAGTGGCTGCGTCTGAGGCTGACTCTGATATCTCTTGGTAGCATCGCTAGGAACCACCATACTCAGTGTATGTCATTAAGGAATGTCAACAGGCATTTCTTGCGTCGTGCCTGGGGATGATGGCCTACCCTAGTGATGAAGCTAAGAGATGTCAGTAAGTATTTCTAGCGTGATCGCCGAGGATGGATCCTAAACCTATCCTCCGATGGTTGCGCTAAGAAATGCCAACAAGTGTGAGGAGTGCATGATGCATATGACAAACTTTGCCACCCTGCAATCCAAGTATGCCTCTTTGATAGAAGTGTATGATGAGCTGAAGAGTAGGCTAGACTTGGTGGGTGATTGCAAAGACTGTCTCTCTTTGAAGAAGAAGCTAGAGGAGGTGAAGGCGAGGCCTTCCTTGGTGGGTGCGTGCAAGTCTTTCCCAAGCTTGCGAACTGAGTTGGTAGAAGTTAGTGCCAAGCTTGCAGAAGCCTTGAAGGCCAGCTCAGTTAGCACCGTTTCCGCTCAGTGTGAGCGATGCGTGGGGATGGAGCTGGAGATTGCCAACTGTCGACATGACAGGATGCAAACCGAGGAAGAAAACACATACCTTCGGTCCATCCTGAGTTGGGTGTCATGCAGTGAGACACAGTTCGACATGATGATCAGTCAGTTGAAGAGGGGAACTAGCGGTCTGAGAGTAGGCTTTGCTTCAGGTGGGATGGGCGCTAGTGCTTTTGGCAAGATCGGTGAGTTTAGCGGAGTGAGCCTGAGTGAGAAACCATCCGCTACTCCTAAGCTTACCAAGATTACCCCACCGGAGCCTCACAAGCCTATCACCAAGGATGGCATCCTTGATGAACCTCCCAAGGCTCCACTTCGCAAACAAGTGTGGGTTCCCAAACCTAACCATCTTAGGAACACACTTGACAGCCTTCCTGATGTCTCCAGTGATCCCCTTTTGAGAGGTAAACAGACAGCTAGAGTGCACAACCCCCGCAACCGAGCAAACCAACAACACAAGAGAGTGGTGAGGTTTGAGTGCGAGTACTGTCACTGTGCGGGTCACCTAGCTGAGTTTTGCTTTCAGCGGAAGAGAGACGCTAGGAAGGAGTTGGAGCTAAACAACCAGGCCAGACACCACCCTTTCCATGGTGTGCATGGTCAGGGAGTTCAAAGGCAGAGGGCTAGGCCTGGAGGTGCCCCCTCAGGTTCCTAGGCCTAGGCAGCTAAACCACGGGGAGGTGGTTGTGCCAGTCACGGTTCCAGTCATCCTCAATACGGTCGTGAGCCGGGTGTAAGAGGCTTTGCTGCACCATCCCATAGCGGACCACCTTTTTAGTATGGTGGTGATCGCTATCCTCAAATGGGATGAGGAGGTGAGTTTGGAGGTTTTCCATTCCATAGCGGACCACCCTTTCAGTTTGGTGGTGATCGCTATCCCCCCATGGAACGAGGTCAGTTTGGTGTGTCTCCTAACATATATTCTAGGCCTATGACACAACACTAGTATCCTTCTCAGTATACTAACCCCGGTGTTGTGTCATACGCTCATTTCCTGCCTTTCTATTGATGCAGGAACTTTGGTTGGAGAACATGTGGCTCATGGATTCTGGGTGTTTGCGCCACATGACCGAAAGCAAGAAATAGTTCTGCAGCCTGAACCCCGTGCCCCACAAAGAATACATCACATTCGAGGATAGTGGTAGAGGTAAGGTAGTCTCTCGTGGGTCGATTCGACTTAACAAGAGTTTTTTCTCAAAGATGTTGCTTTGGTTTCCAATTTGCACTTCAATTTGCTTTCTATTTCCCAACTTCTTGAGGATGGTTTTGAAGTGTTCTTTAAGACCGGCATGTGCAGAGTTTTGGATTCTCGGGGCGATCTTGTTTGTTGGATCGTCCCCTTTGGCCATGTCTTCCGAGCCGATTTTTCTCGCTCTTTCGGCTCTTCTAGATGTTTGGTGGCTAGTCCTTCTTCTGATTTGTGGAGGTGGCATAGGAGACTTGGTCACTTGAGTTTTGACTTGGTTGCAAGGCTTAGCTCACTAGGCCTAATCCAAGGTTTGCCCAAGCTTATGTTTTAGAAGGACCTTGTCTGCCACCCTTGTCGTTGTTGGGTATTTTAAACGCACATAGAATAATCCGCAAGCGCACGAATACCGATGTAGCTTTCACCCGAGAGTATTCCAGGGTATCGATTTCCACGGGGAACGTGAAGTGTACTAGAAGAATTAAGAACGTCCAAGAAAAAGATTGGGAAAAAGGCTAATCGGGAGAAGGTTGCCAAAAAGCTCTACGAAAACACCAATCCTAACGTGGTGGATTATAACAATCTACAAAGCTGTCACCCCTGTAGATACCACAACTATCCAGAGGATTGGGCGCAAACTCAGGTAAACCCTAGTCTAGACACCAAGTCTACACTAACGCTTACTACTCTAATTACTGCTGACAACTAGAGCACTCAATACGAGTGAAGATCCAGTAAATAAAATAAAGCAAGAATTAAATATAATACTTAGAAATAATAAATGAAGAACCTGGAGATTACTTGAAGACGAATCAGTTGTTGCACCAATACAATGTCGAGGAAGATCCGACAGATCCGGCTCCTCCTCAGCTCTCTCCTTCTCCTCTCTCTAATCCAATCTCTAATTACAACTAGATGAACTAGACAACTAGAACTAGAACTAGAAGAACTAGAACTAGATCTAATTCTAGATGAACTAAAAGAGATTCATCTAGAGGGACCTCTACTTCTAATTGAAACCCTAGTTTCTGATGTGGAGATGAATAATGAAGATGGAGATGCCTGGAGAGGGGGGTCTGGGTCTGGTTTTATAGCCCGGAGCGTCGAACGTGAGCCCTTGGATCAAACCGACTTCAGGGACAGTGGAGATGCATCCTAGGAGGCGGTGGAAGAAGGTTCCAGAAGACGGAGGCGAAACGACCTCCGTGGCCGACCGGTCTGTCATGGGTGGGACCGGTCGGTCTAGCCCAGTGGGCCCACGTGGCGGGCCGCCTCGTGGTGTCTTCTGGTGTCTTCTAGATCCTTCTTTTGCATGTTTCGTTGCGAAATTAATATCTTTTCATCTGAAACTCCAAATATAGCAAATGATATGTCCGTTTTGATCGTCTTGACAAGCCCTTCGCAATGGTACACTTCAATTCATCACTTGATATACTTTTATATGGTGAAATATTGATGTCCTACAAAACAAGTGAGAGCACCAAAACTCGTGGAACTTGTTAGTTTCAAACCCTACAACTATGCTTTGTAATTCATTTAGTGTCATTTCATGCAATAGTTGACGGTTAATTATGAGCATTAGTGAGCATCAACAGTCGTCACGACGTATCATCTGTCCATGTTCAAAATGCAAGAACCTTCTGTTGCATGAAGACAGTGTTGTGCAGTCTCATTTGATCAGGTATGGTTTTGTTCCAGATTACACAGTCTGGAGGTTTCACAGTGAAACAAATAGTATCACTATATCTGGAGATAGCTCGTCAATGATGATGACGGCGAATGCAAACCACGATGGAGGAGACCAAGAACCGCCAGCTACGGGTGATAATGTTCGTGATTAACTCACTAGCACAGATGATGTCCACGTCAGCAAGACACGTAAACATTTTATTCCCCACGTCAACATGCCACGTAATCCACTTGCATTTATTTATAACAATTTATATAGTCTAATTTTATAATAAAACCATCCCTAATTCCTGCAGCAACGCTCGGGGTATCCCTCTAGTTTTAATTAATAGAGAACAACTTTTATTTAAAAAAGGGACAACAATTATAATGGAGGGATCAACCCTTTAATGCAAGAACAAATTTAACATGGTGCATGCACGTAACATATGTCCTCACTGCCTAACAGTTCTAATAGCTAGACGGTGGCTGTTGACGGTCCTTATAGTCAATATTATACCATCAACTATTGCATGAAATAACATGAAATGAACCGTAAAGCATAGTTGTAGGGTTTGATTCTAATAAGTTCCACAAGTTGTGTTGCTCTCACTTGCTTTGCAGGATTATCAATATTTTGCCATATAAAAGTATCTCAAGTGATAAAATAGAGCACAACATTGCGAAGAGCTCGTCGAGACAATCGAAACGAACATATGATCTGCTATATTTGGAGTCCCGACGAGAGAGTCCTAGATGGATACGACTTGGAAGATTCTAGAACAACCCGGAACCATCACCTACCATATGTCCAGGGACTAAACCGACAATAAATACACAACTCTATGAATCATTATTTACCAGGGACTTAACCAACAAATGGGAGAGGAAAGAATCCAACCATGACACGACTAATTGCGCAAACGGGTTGGAAAGTGGCACTAGAAGACTCTAGAAGACACGAGAACGCAACTCGGCGAAGGAGAGGTGGGTTGGCCACAGAAGGGGGCCGACCGGCCTCCAGCTTGGGCCGGCCGGCCTGCTATAGTGTCTAAACCTGGTCTGCTTCGCGTAATGTGTTCTAATCACTACTACACGTTTGATTAACCGAGACACCACCCTGTAGACGTCCGAGGCAGGCAAAGGGCGCCCGCCTTGGTTAACATTTAACCGAGGCGGGCTCCTTGCACCGCCTCGGTTAATATATTAACCGAGGTGGGCAGCTTACAGCAACCACCTCGGTTAACACCCATTAACCGAGGCGGTTGCTGTAAGTTGCCCGCCAAGGTTAATATATTAACCGAGGCGGTTCCTTTAAATCGCCCGCCTCGGTTAATGTGTGTTAACCGAGGCGGGCTTTTGTTACTTGCTCGCCTCGGTTATTCTGTGGCTATAAATGCACAGCGCCGCCGTCCCACCTTCCCCTTCCTCACGACTTCTCCACCATTGTTGACAGATTTTGAGGTCCCAAACCCTCAAAAATATCTATTTTTTGGTGGGGGAAGTTTTACAGTTTAATTGTGTCAAGTTGTTGACCGCAAGTGATTATATGTTTGACTCTAAACCTCTCTTTTAATTTGCTCTTGTCTTCTTAGATTTGGGTGCTCTCTAGATCTAGATCTAGATCTAGATCTATAATTAATTTTCTTTAATCTGCTTTTTGTATGTCTTTTGCTATAGGTTTTGCTTGCATAATGGAGAGGTCCGAGTGGATGTACCGGTCATCAAGATTAGATTTGTCATAAATAGGCCATGTTAAATAGTTTATTGTCACTGCTCGGAAACACAGTCAAAGTGTGAATCCACAAGGACGACGTATCATCTGTCCGTGTTCAAAATGCAAGAACCTTCTGTTGCATGAAGACAGTGTTGTGCAGTCTCATTTGATCAGGTATGGTTTTGTTCCAGATTACACAGTCTGGAGGTTTCACGGTGAAACAGATGTTAGTATCACTGTATCTGGAGATAGCTCGTCAATGACGATGATGGCGAATGCAAACCACGATGGAGGAGACCAAGAACCTCCAGCTACCGGTGATAATGTTCGTGATTGCCTGTATGACGACAAGCCGATCCCGGAACACTATGCTAGGGTCAAGATAACTTGGATGCACCCGGACCACCAGGATGATGAACTCGACATACCCACACCTTGTGGGGCCAAGTACTTTCAAAGTTTAGTCGACAAAGAAGTACTCTGGGCTAGATGTGATATTTACCTAGAAGAGCCGACGCCGTCGTCACAACCCTCGCAGTCTCCCGTGGGTCATCATGACATTGATGACGACAATGACAACAATGATCCAGTAGGCACTCCCCCATGCATGAGCAATCCACATGGAGATACAGGGTCAGGACCGGGTACTGCTACACCACCGCAGGCAAGCGATCGAAACGAAAAGATTAAAGAATGTCCTCCCCCACCGACAAAGGGTATGCAACAAGAGGATACTACAACTCCCACAAAAAGTGGCATCGACTACGGCAAGTTGAATAGGATCGCCCATGAAGTAGCCAAAGAGTATGAAAGCTCAACCCATTTTGACAGGTACGCTTCTGCCAACCAACGTCATAGTACAACATGCGCGGAGATTCTTGTAGAGTTTTTCACTCCTTATCATCTCAAGTACAGGATGCCATCACCAGCGGGTTGGCCCCTTTCCGATGATTTTCTCGACCGGTACATGCATGGGAAGTTCATGTTGACTTTAGGCCAGCTCGTAACTAAAGAGCTGTGGCAGGTGACGAGGTTCCATGGCCTTGAAAGTTTAGTTCTGAAGGTTCCCGCGGAGTATTTCTACTTGACCTCTGATGCTTACGTCGTCGTAGATTTCCATGACATGCATCGGTTACTGCGGCACAAGGACCTCGACGCGGCCCAAGTCACATTGTTTGCCTTGTAAGTGAATCACAAGTTTCCAGTGTGTTGCATCCATGTCGGTTTGGTAAGAAGCTAATACAATAACATGATTTGTCCTTGTAGGATGCAGGCCCACATATGCAAGGAAGTAGGCAAAAATGTTATTTTCCTCTCTCCCATGCATATTTTTGAGAGATGCATCGCGGGTTATGATATACCGAATCACCATGAAAAGCTTGTGGACTTTGACGGAGCAGAGAGAGAGGCGGCCTGCAAACTTCTGCGTAACCAAATGAAGTTTAATGCAGGAACATATGTGTTTAGATGCATGAGAGAGGTCAAGGGACGTGGGTACATGATTGCCGCCCACCAGTTTGGGTAAGTAAAAAGAAAACTATCACATAGTTACTATTACGATCATAGCTTCTCACGTATTTGAAGGCTGTAATTGTACGTTGTTTCAATGGTCCAACCAAGGCATCATGGGCCACTGGATTGCATTTCTCATATATCCTCAGGATGGGAGGGCAATAGTGTTTGACTCTTTGGATACTCCAAAAGAAGGTTACAAGGAATTTGAAAGCGTATTGAGATTGTAAGTGAGGATATTTCTTTTTTATTTAACATATGTGCTAAATTGGTCGTGACAAATGTGGTTTTGTACTGCGCTTACCGAAAGTACTTGGAGGAACCAGATTGTATTGATCTTAGAACTGAAAAGCAGAAGAAGAAGTATAAAAACAACCTGCAAGTTAGGCACAACTTCTCGGTATGTTTGAAAACTCATATGTGTACTTATTAGTATATCATGAAAACTCTATATGTTCTGAACGATTGTGTATTACATGCAGTGCTTCAAACAACCACCCGACACATTATTATGTGGATACTATGTTTGTGAGTACCTAAGAGAGACCGGTAAGTTTAGCAACAGCTACAATGTACTCATAAAGAACTACAGGGCTAGCAAAACAAGCCATTCAACAAAGAGACAATAACTTGCATTGTTGCGGACATTTATTCATTCCTCATGCACCATTGCATGCATGAGGGTGGAAGGTTCTTCAACATGAAAAGCCTGTTAGCGGATGACGACAAGTATGAGAGCATCCGAAAGTGGAGCACCCATCTGAACATCAAGGATTACATGTTGCCAGACATATAATTTTTAAAATGTTGAATTATAAAGTTTAATGCATGTAATTGAACAATGATACGTTGTTGTGACATATATGTACTCGAAGGAGTACTGCTAGTTGAACGAATGTCTTTGTGACTTTATTAATTGTGTCTTTGCTTCCAACGTGAAAAGGAAATTCAATTTCGATTTTAAAACAATTTTTTTTTAAACTGTAAAACAATTAACCGAGGCGGTCACCCTTAAGAAACCGCCTCGGTTAATATTTTAACAGAGGCAGGCGCATTACGTTAACTGCCTCTATTAAAATATTAACCGAGGCGGTTGCTTTAAGTTGCCTGCCTCGGTAAAAGTATTAACCGAGGCGGTCTCCTGGCCCGCCTCGGTTAAGTTTTGATTAACTGAGGCCTATGGTCCGAGGCAAACGGTTTGCCCGCCTCGGTTAATCTATTTCTCCCGCCTTGGTTAAGCTTTCTGTACTAGTGATCATGCATGGCGGATTAGATCCAGATTCTATCCCCTCCGGGTAACCAGGTCTTGCTAGTCCTATATTTGGGGAGTGGACTACAGAGGACTCAATGAGGATACAAGAGTCACTCTCGCGAACTACCACTTGCTGGCCCGGAATATAGGGTGCAGTCACAGGTAAACAATGTATAAGCACCACGCTTACACAATATTGACTACTCACCTCGTGATCGACAAAATGAGCGCTATACAAACAAGAGCATAAACATAGAGATACCCTAGCTATGCTAGACATATAATCAAAGTAGACGATGAACATTATAATTATGAACACGAAATAGTAACAAGTCATGACAAGTATCAACTAGAACAAGAACTAGAAGATAAATAAGAACTAGAATAATAATTAGAAGTAGATTAGAAGCACTAGGATGAACTAGAGGGATTAGAAGATGAACTAGAACACAATTAGAACACAAAGATGATGAACAAGAAGACAATGAGACAATTAGAAGAACAATGCTGATACAAGAGAGAAGACAAGGCTAATTACCTAGCTCCTCTTGACTAGATCCAGAATCTGAGCTTCCCTCGACTCTTCTAATTCTATTCTAGCTACGCCCTTGGATGGTGGAGCTCTTGGTTATCTAGGCTATCTCTAAACTAAATGATTGACCAATGAAGCGATGAACTGGTTGTTGATTTGATGATGTCTCCAGGAGGGGGGGTCTGAGGTTTCTTATATAGCCCATTGGGATGAACCGCAACCCTCGGATCAAACTAACCTTGAACAACGGTCGAGATACAAAGTAGAGGTCGGTTAGGTCACGTCGTACGAAGGAGGACTGGCTGCCACCCAGGCCGGCCGTCCTAGGGTTGAGGCCGGTGTTGGCACCTAAAGTGGCAAATGGGTAAACCACAAGTGTACGGTTGTCAAGGTAGCCTTCACCGGGAGTATTCCAGGTATCGTATTTTCCACGGGGAACGTGAAGTGAACTAACTAGAGTCAAGGTCGTCCTATGATGAGATAGAAGAGCCTATAAAAGCTCGGTAGAGAGGATCTCTATAACATCCTATATTTGGTATAGCAAAAAGGTATATGCGGCGTTCTCCACCCTAGCTAACTGGGGGTGGCAGTTGCAGCTGAAGCCCATGCAAGCAGCCCAACTCCCTTACTCAGCCCTACTTTTTAAGAACTTGCCTATAAACACGTGGTGGACTCCAGAGACCAGATTCGGGGCTGTCACCACCCGCTCGCTACCACTATCTATCCGTGCGACAAGCAGCATATACTGGCAAGATATAGCCTAAACACCACGTTTACGCTAACCTTACTACTCAAACCCGGTCCCACAAGGCTAAAGCACTCTACTAATAGAACAACATACCCATGAAACACAAGTATATAAATAATGCTAAACCAGATACTGAATATTAAAGTAGATCTCAGATGCTTACTTACAGAGAAGACCGCATCCGTTGAGGTACACCACGGAGGAGACTACCGATAGGCCCGGGGCTTCCTCCAGACGACTCCCTCACTCTCTCCTTACTCGCATAGTGCTATGCCAGAGCTTCGCTAATGAGAACACAAGGTTGATATGTGCCCTTGTGGTTCCCTTCCTGAGTGATGAGTGATCGATCAACGGGCAACATGTCTCTTGGCTATGTTGATGTGCAGGTGCGGAGCTCGGGCAGTGGTCGAAGGTGAGGTGAAGGTCAAGTAGGGACGTGCCGTGCCAACGGACTGTGAGTGGTGAAGGGCGGATGTGGAGCTTGGACCGACGGACCGGGAGACCTGAGGACCAGCTGTGGTAGCTGGCACGTGGCGTTGACAAGCAAGAGCACATGGGGATGTGCGGTGCATCGGCCGAGTCGGGAGGAAGGTGATGGCGTCGTGACAATTGGCGGGAGGCCAAGAAGGATGGTGAATGCACTGTGCCCGGTGTGGAGGCTGGACATGCTCCGGCATCGGTGCTGGAACTCGGGGTGTGCGAACCACATCCCGTCATCGACACGAGTTCGATAGCTGAGCCTCGAAAAGCTACCCTCGACGGTTTCCGAGTTTGGGCCTCAAAACTCGGGGTGGCCGGTTTTCGAGTTTGGGCCTCAAAACTCGGCGTGGACGGTTTCCAGGTTTGGGCCTCAAAACCTGGGCGCGCGGGTTTCTGAGTTTGGGCCACAAAACTCAGCCTGATGACAGGTTTCCCGGTTTCAGCCTCAAAACCGGGGGGAAGCCCAGGTTTCCCGGTTTCGGCCTCAAAACCGGGGGGACGTCCGCAAAAAGGATGGTCGACGCGTGGCGGCGTGGAGAGGCTGGCGCGGCGGCGTAGCTATCCGCGAGGTAGGCACGGCGGTCGACAGGGCGGCACGTGGCGGCATCCTGAGGCTTGCGTCGAGGTGAAGCTAAGGATGAGATGGGCGCGGGGCCGTCGGATAAACCATCAGTAGAGTTGGACCGGGATACCCCTAGGGTTGGCCGCTTCGCTCTTGTATCTAGGGGTAGAAAGGGGATTATTGTTTTAGGCAATAAATAAGAGAGGCACCCCTCCTCTCTCCTTATCCTTGCAGTCATTTGTTCCTGAGCACTCTCTCTCTCTAGCCTCCCTGCTTAGGTTCTAATCATACCTCGCTGCAAGCGATCCGCAGAGACGGGAATCATACCTCTGTGTATTTGGATCTTTTGAGGAAACGAGACCGTATTCTCGTTGTCTCCTCGTGTGGAGGAATTTCGGCTGAAATCAAATCGTGTTCTGTGTTCTTCACGTTTTGGTTTTTCATCTCCCGGAGATTTGCCTTGTTCTCCCTCTCCGTGAGATGATTTTTGATTCCACTTGAATCAATTTGTTCTTGGTCGTGAGCCCCTTCTTTCAACCGAAGGAATTCTCTCCAAACCTCACGAATCCATAGATCGGGTTGATTTCGCGTTCGTTCTTCGTTCTTCCCCTTTTACGGTGATCCACGAATCTCTCTTGATTGACTTGGTTTGGTGCGATGATTTCTTAGGATTAGCACCCCAATACATAGAGGATCATCTTGGAGAAGTTTGATCGAAGCCCCTTTTGATTTGGTGAAGTTTCGATCGATTTGCCTTTTTATCCCGAGCAGAATTGTGCTTTCTGTTCATCCGCGGACAGTCCGCGCCCCCAGCGGCGGACAGTCCGGGGATCGGGATTTGGCTGGCTCAGTCAGGTGCAGACCCCTGACTGTTCACCGTCGAGTGAACGGCGGACAGTCCACGATACAAACCCGCGGACAGTCCGGGACCTGTCCAGCAGACTTGCAGCACTCTTTGGTTTCTGCGTTTTTGCCAGCGGACAGTCCGGCTCCCAGTCGCGGACAGTCCGGTACTCAACGGCGGACAGTCCGGGACTCTGACCCCGGACAGTCCGCGAATCTGCTGTTTGTGCAGTTTTGCTCCGTGGCTTTGGCAGTTGGTTTTGGAGTTTCTCCGGAGGTTCCGCTGTACCACTAGGACATCTCCTAGGGTATCCACCTACTCGTAGGTCATGAACTCTCCGGTCGTTTCGAGTCTTCGTTTTTGGGGTGACTTTCTTGGACAAGGGCCATACTATTCACAAGTTGAATTTGAGGCTCCCATTCACCCCCTCTCTGGTTGCTAATCCGGTCCATCAATTGGTATCAGAGCCGGTTAAGGGATCTTCTCTACCTTAATCGGTTTCGGATCCTAAGGGCGACATGGAACGAGGGAACAACAAGGCTCCGTGGTTCGATGGAACGAACTATCCCTATTGGAAGATTCGGATGCGTGCTTATCTCAACAGCATCGGATCTTCTGTATGGGAGATATGTGAGAATGCTGAGTACGTAGTCCTTGCGGCTCGTGTGGGTCAGATCCAGATTGACCAGCACGAGGCCAACTCCAAGGCTCGTAACGCTCTTTTGGCCAGCATCTCCCTTCCTGAGTTCGAGCGTGTCTCTGAGCTTGAGACGGCACGAGAGATCTGGGTGAAGCTTCAGAGCTATCACGAGGGGACCGCTCAGGTCAAGACCAGACTCTTCGAGACGTACAAGCGCGAGTACAAGAACTTTGTTCAGTTGGAGGGAGAGACGATTGACGCCATGTTCGCTCGTTTCCAAACGATTGTGAACAAGATGCGTGCCAATCGGGCTAACCTACCCTATGACGATCATGAGAGGGCTCTCAAGTTGCTATACGCCCTGGATCGGAGGGTACGGGAGGTGAAGGTGTCGACCATCATAGAGTCTACATCTTATGACACCCTCACCGTGGACGAGCTATTCAGCAAGCTCAAGTCCACCGAGATCGATCACCTGACTCAGGCCAAGCTAAAGAACCCATCTTCACATACCATGGCTTTGGTCTCAGGCACAGGTGGATCGACTTTCTCTGCTGACCCTTCACCTCCTCTGTTTTCTTTGTCACCTTTGCTTACAGTCACGGAGGAGCAGTTGGAGGCGGTTGGAGATGACGAGCTCGCCCTCGTCATCACCCGGTTCTCGCGGTTTCACAACAACCGCCTGAATCGCCGGCATGGTGGCACACGCGAGGGCTGCTACAAGTGTGGTGACCTAGACCACTTCATGGCGAACTGCCCCAAGAATGACAAGAACTTCCCCGGCAAGAACCGCAACTTCAGGCGCAAGGGCAAGCCGGAGAACAAGGCCGAGAAGAAGAAGAAGGGCAGCTATCGCCGAGAGGACATGGAGAAGGCTTTCGACGCCGGTCGGCATGCCTTCCTCGCCACCATCAGTGACGGCGAGAAGACCTCCGACGACGACTCCAGCGACGATGGGTCTGAGCACAAGACTGAAGAATGCTTCAACGGACTCTGCTTCTTCGACCACTCCTCCAAGGGTCTCTGCACCATGGCCTTGGATGAAGAGGACGCCAAATGCCAGGCAAAGGACGCCGACACCGACGATGACGACGACGACGACGATGCTTCCGAGGTATCAACCTCTTCTCTTGTCAATCGCCTTACCGGTGAGCGTGATTCTCTTGTTGACATAGTTCTCGCTCAGGACAAGCAACTCAAGCGAGCTATCCGAGAGCGCAATGAGTTTAAGGCTAAGATGAATGAGGCGCTTAAGAAGCGTGAGTTAGCTAGGTCTGAGGTGAAGGTGACCGTTGTGGAGGAGTGTGAGGAGTGCACGATGCATATGACAAACTTTGCCACCTTGCAAACCAAGTATGCCTCCTTGATTGAGGTGTATGATGAGCTGAAGAGTAGGCTAGACTTGGCAGGTGATTGCAAAGAGTGTCCCTCCCTAAAGAAGGAGCTAGAGGAATTGAAGCCAAGGTCCTTTCTGCTTGGTGCGTGCAAGCTTTGTCCTAGCTTGCGAACTGAGTTGGCAGAAGTTAATGCCAAGTTTGCTGAAGCCTTGAAGGCCAGCTCAGTTAGCACTTTGTCCGCTCCATGTGAGCGATGTGTGGGGATGGAGCTTGAAATTGCTAACTGTCGGCATGACAGGATGCAAACCGAGGAGGAAAACACATACCTTCGGTCCATCCTGAGTTGGGTGTCATGCAGTGAGCCGCAGTTGGGCATGATGATCAGTCAGTTCAAGAGGGGAACTGATTGCTCGGGAGTAGGCTTTGCTTCTGGTGGGAAGGGCGCTAGTACCTTTGGCAAGATCGGTGAGTTTAGCGGAGTGAACCCAAGTGAGAAGCCATCCGCTATCCCTAAGCTCACCAAGATCACCCCACCTGAGCCTCCCAAGCCTATCACCAAGGATAACATCCTTGATGAACCTCCCAAGGCTCCACCTCGCAAGCAATTGTGGATTCCAAAACCTAACCATCTTAGGAACACACTTGACACCCTTCCTGATGTCTCTAGTGATCCCCTTCCGAAGGGCAAGCAGCCAGCCAGAGTGAACAACCGTCGCAACACTAGGAACCGACAACCCAAGAGAGTGGTGAGGTTTGAGTGCGAGTACTGTCACCGTGAGGGTCACCTAGCTGAGTTTTGCTTTCGGAGGAAGAGAGACGCTAGGAAGGAGTTGGAGCTGAACAACCAGGCCAGGCACCACCCTCTTCATGGTGTGCAAGGTCGGGGAGTTCAGAGGCAGGGCGCTAGGCCTGAAGGTGCACCCCCTCAGGTAGCTAGGCCCCAGGCAGCTAGACCACGGGGTGGTGGTCGTGCCCGTCGCGGTTCCGGTCGTCCTCAATACGATTGTGAACCGAGTGTAAGAGGTTTTGCTGCTCAGTCCCATAGCGGACCACCTTTTCAGTATGGTGGTGATCGCTTTGCTCAGATGAGACATAGTGATGAGTTTGGAGGTTTTCCGTTCCATAGCGGACCACCGGTTCAGTTCGGTGGTGATCGCTATCCACCCAAGGGACGAGGACAGTTTGGTGTTGCTCCTAACACTTTTTCTAGGCCTATGACACAACACTGGTATCCTTCTCAGTATACTAACCCCACTGTTGTGCCATACGCTCACTTCCTGCCTTTCTATTGATGCAGGAACTTCGGTTGGAGAACATGTGGCTTATGGATTCCGGATGTTCGCGCCACATGACCAGAAAGAAGGAATGGTTCTCCAGCCTTAGCCCCGTGATGCACAAGGAGTACATCACTTTCGGGGATAATAGTAGAGGTAAGGGTTGTCTCTCAAGGAGCTATTCGGCTCAATGAGAACTTTGTTCTTAAGGATGTTGCTTTGGTTTCGAATTTGCATTACAATTTGCTTTCTGTTTCGCAACTTCTTGAGGATGATTGTGAAGTGCGCTTTAAGAAGGGTTGGAGTCGTGTTTTAGACCCTCGGGGAGATCTTGTTTGTTGGATCGTCCCTTTTGGCCTTGTTTTCATATCTGATTTTTCTCGTTCGTTCGGCTCTGCTAGATGTTTGATGGCTGGTCCTTCTGATGATTTGTGGAAGTGGCATAGGAGGCTCGGTCACTTGAGTTTTGACTTGCTTGCAAGACTTAGCTCACTTGGCCTAATCCAAGGATTGCCCAAGCTTAAGTTTCAGAAGGACCTTGTTTGCCATCCTTGTCGTCACGGGAAGATGGTTGCTGCTTCTCACCTACCTGTTAATCAGGTGATGACAAAGCGACCTGGCGAGCTCTTTCATATGGACACAGTTGGTCCAGCTCGGGTTTGCTCAGCGGGTGGGAAGTGGTACGTTCTAGTGATCGTTGATGATTTTTCGAGGTACTCTTGGGTGTTCTTTATGGAGGGTAAGGATGAAGTTTTTCCTTTTGCTCGTGATCTGATTTTGAAGTTGAAAACTGAGTTTCCTCCTGATACCATTAGAGCTATTCGTAGCGATAATGGTACTAAGTTTGATAACTCTCAGTTTGCTTCTTTCTGTTCTTCTAATGGTATCGAGCATCAATTCTCTTCTCCTTATGTCCCCCAGCAGAACGGTGTTGTTGAGCGCAAGAATCGGACCCTTGTTGAGATGGCCAGGACGATGCTCGATGAGCATAGGACTCCTAGGCGTTTTTGGGCCGAGGTGATCAACACCACCTGCCATGTTTCAAATTGCATCTTTCTTCGGGCTTTCATGAAGAAAACTTCTTATGAGTTGCGTTTTGGACGGGTACCCAAGGTGTCTCATTTTCGGGTGTTTGGGTGTAAGTGCTTCATCCTAAAGCAAGGCAATTTGGACAAATTTGAATCTCGCTCTGCTGATGGCGTGTTTCTTGGTTATGCTTCGCATTCGCGCGCTTATCGAGTTCTTAACCTTGAAACTAACCGGATAGTGGAGACCTGCGAGGTCACATTCGACGAGACTATGCCTTTTGTTTCTTCTGCTTTTGATGTTGCAGGAGAACTGGAGCTGGGAGAGACCATCTTTGTGGAGGAGGAGCAGGAGAATGCCGATTGGGGTGATCCTGAGCCAACTCCACTGGCTGCCCCCGTCGACCTTGCGACGTCTACTTCAGCTCGAGGACCCGATCCCACGACATCTTCTTCTTGGGGTCCTCTAGAGCCACCTCTCCAGCGAGCACCCGCTGCACCTGAGGGAGCGACTGCATCTGGCGAGGGGGAGGCGACTTCGGCAAGGCAAGCGCCCCGAAGCGTTCAGCAAGTTCACCCCCCGCAGCAGATGATTGGCGGCATCGACCAGCGAGTCACGCGGTCACGAGCGTATGGAATCTCTCACTTTGCTCATTCTGCATTTGTTGCTTCTTTTGAGCCCAAAGATGTTGGACACACCCTTTCTGATTCTAACTGGGTTAATGCCATGCATGAGGAGTTAGAAAACTTTGAGCGAAACCAAGTTTGGACCCTAGTTCCACCTCCATCAGAATGCCACCCTATAGGTACCAAATGGGTTTTCAAAAACAAAGAGGGCGAGGATGGGATGGTAGTGAGGAACAAGGCTAGGCTAGTAGCCCAGGGTTTCTACCAGAAAGAGGGGATATACTATGAGGAAACCTTTGCCCCTGTAGCCCGTTTAGAAGCCATTAGAATCCTCCTAGCCTTTGCTGCTTCGAAGGGTTTTAAGCTTTATCAGATGGATGTCAAGAGTGCTTTCTTGAATGGGTATATAGAGGAAGAGGTATATGTTAGCCATCCCCCTGGTTTCGAGGATCCCAAGTTTCCAAACCATGTCTATAAACTTTCAAAAGCTTTGTATGGTTTGACTCAAGCCCCGAGAGTGTGGTATGATCGTTTGAAAACTTTTTACTCTCCAAGGGTTTTAAAATGGGACGGGTTGATAGAACTTTGTTTGTCCTCAAGCAAGGCAATGACACCCTGTTAGTCCAGATTTACGTGGATGATATCATCTTTGGTGGCTCCTCTCACGCACTTGTTGCCAAGTTTGCAGATACCATGAGCAGGGAGTTTGAGATGAGTATGATGGGTGAGTTGGTCTTCTTCCTCGGGTTGCAAATCAAGCAAACCCGAGACGGGACGTTCGTGCATCAAGGAAAGTACACGAAGGACATCCTGAAGAAGTTCGACATGGGCGAGGCCAAGCCTCTTACGACGCCCATGGCGACGACTGCTGCGATGGACGCGGACCAGGACAGAGAGGCAGTTGACCAGAAGGAGTACAGGAGCATGATCGGCTCGCTCCTGTACCTGACGGCAACGACACCGGACATACAGTTTTCTGTGTGTCTGTGCGCTCGTTTTCAGGCGTCCCCTCGGACTTCCCACAAGCAAGCAGTCAAGCGCATCATGAGGTACCTCCGATACACTCCTGAGTTTGGACTTTGGTACTCTTCTTCTTCGACTCTTTCGCTTTGTGGTTACTCCGATGCGGATTTTGCCGGCTGTCGGCTTGAGCGCAAGTCTACTTCTGGGACTTGTCAATTTCTTGGCTCTTCACTGGTTTCGTGGTCTTCTCGCAAATAGTCGAACGTAGCCCAGTCTACTACAGAAGCCGAGTATGTTGTTGCTGCTTCTTGTGCTTCGCAGCTTTTACGGATGGTTGCTACATTGCGTGATTTTGGTCTAGATTTCAGTCGGGTTCCTTTACTTTGCGACAACACTTCTGCCATTAGTGTAGCAAAGAACCCTGTTCTTCACTCCAAGACCAAGCACATCGATGTTCGCTTTCACTTTCTTCGTGATCACTATGAGAAAGGCGACATTGATCTTAGGCATGTAGACACCCATAACCAGGTTGCGGATATTTTCACCAAGCCTTTGGATCTCTCAACTTTTGCTAGGTTGAGAGGTGAGCTTTGTGTGTGTTTCCCCTTTTAGATGGGGGAAACATTTTGCTTGTTGTATAATAAACTGACTTTCTGATCATTTTTGTTTTTGGGTCTTGAGTTTTTCTGTTTTTATTTTGGATCCGATTTTGAGTTCATCATGCATACATCTTTCATTTTGAAGCTTCATGTCTATATTCCTTAGAATGAATTTATGCTCCGATTAGTGTATGCTTCGATAGTATATGATGATGCTTGTAGCTTAGGCTCTCTTTGATCACTGCTACAATTTGTGAGCTAAGCTAATTTTTCAGAATGCTGAACATGCTTAATGAACTTTAAACTTGATACGTGTTCACCATTGAGTTTGGCAACTAGCATGTGTAGAATGTGATGAGGTCACTTGAGCTATTTCATATATGCTAGGTTGCTATGTCTCTAGTTCTAAGTCTTTCACTTGCTTGGACTGTTCATATCTTGCTTAAAATGAACCAAGTGTTAGTGTATTGAAAAGATCGAGATGGGATTACTTTGTCAGCACATCACGGTATCGAGACTGTTTCTCATAGCACTTTGAGTTAAACGTGAGTCGTGTAGTGTAAGACCGAAACCGATGCTTTAAGCTTCTAATTGCATATGCATAGGCTTAGCACGGTTGAAAAGTTAGGCAATGACAAGCTTTCAACCTCTCGCAATCACATGCTGAATTTGAACTTGTGTTAATAACCGCTGCAATTTCTCCGATAAAATCTGAAAACACAAGTCCATGTTTCACTCTATAGCATGATGATTGAACTTTGCTAGGGGTAGTTCACCTTGTATACATGTTTAGCACTTGTTTGACTTCCTATCTATACATGTTCAGTGCTATTTTGATGTTGAAACCCGTTTCTGAATGGCTTAAAACTGCTCACTAAGCTTCTGCATTCATATTCTGTATTCGGTGATCAGTTTGAGCCTTTGCTAGCACTTTTACATGTTGCTTCCTAGTCGGATCAGCACTCTTTAGAGCATTTATTCACTTTCTCGAGTATATACCTGAAGCTGCTAACATGCATTTTTCACTCATTTGCATATGTTTGACTCCGATAGGCATGACCTAGCTCTGTTTTTGCTCTTATGTGCTCTTTTTCCCGCTCTTATTGATTGCAAATTGCCCCCAAGGGGGAGAAGTGTCTTTGTGGTGACAATTTGCAATTTATGCTTCTCTTGTTGAGGGGGAGTTCTTTGAGTAAGGGGGAGTCTTTTTGCCTATGTTGCTCTGAATCGGTTTCTTATTTGATATCGATCATTTCAGCTAGTTGTGTCGAGCCTCTGTGCCTCTATCTTGAGGGACTAGCTGTTTCTCATCATGTTTTGATGGTTCTTGATTGGTATCATGCTTACTGCTGGTTGTGTTGAGCCTCTGTGCCTCTATCTTGAGGGACTAGCAGTACCTGCTTGTTATGCAGTCTTTGTGCGGCTTCGAGCTTTCAGCTAGTGGTGTTGAGCCCCTTTTACCTCTTCTTGAGGACTAGCTTGTTTCTGACTTGGTTGCGTCGAGCCGTTGCCCATGTCTTTGGGAACCAAGTCTTGTGCTCTGTTTTGATCGAGTTTAGCTCCTTGATGAGTTGTTGCTCCGATTTCTTGCTTGGTTGTGTCGAACCGTTGCCCATGTCTTTGGGGACCAAGCTTCGCTTATCTCGATTTGTCCTTCTTCGGCCTTTTCTCTGGCTTTTGGGCACTTCGAGTGAGTT
This sequence comes from Coix lacryma-jobi var. lacryma-jobi, assembly GCA_009763385.1. Taxonomy (NCBI): domain Eukaryota; kingdom Viridiplantae; phylum Streptophyta; class Magnoliopsida; order Poales; family Poaceae; genus Coix; species Coix lacryma-jobi. The sequence continues at coordinate 77,669,753 of CM019829.1, forward strand.
TTTCTCCTTCTATCCAATTCTGCTTTCTTTCTATTTTGGTTACGGTTACTATGAGTTGACGATGCACTCATCTAGGGGGAGATTGAGAACAAAAGATTGATATGTGCCCTTGTGGTTCCCTTCCTGAGTGATGAGTGATCGATCAACGGGCAACATGTCTCTTGGCTATGTTGATGTGCAGGTGCAGAGCTCGGGCAGTGGTCGAAGGTGAGGTGAAGGTCAAGTAGGGACGTGCCGTGCCGACGGACCGTGAGCGGTGAAGGGCGGACGTGGAGCTTGGACCGACTGACCGGGAGACCTGAGGACCAGCTGTGGTAGCTGGCATGTGGCGTTGACAAGCAATAGCACATGGGGATGTGCGGAGCATCGGCCGAGTCGGGAGGAAGGTGATGGCGTCGTGACACCTGGCGGGAGGCCGAGAAGGATGGCGATTGCACTGTGCCCGGCGTGGAGGCTGGACATGCTCCGGCATCGGTGCTGGAACTCGGGGTGTGCGAACCACATCCCGTCATCGGCATGGGTTCGGTAGCTGAGCCTCGAAAAGCTACCCTCGACGGTTTCCGTGTTTGGGCCTCAAAACTCGGGGTGGCCGGTTTTCGAGTTTGGGCCTCAAAACTCGACGTGGACGGTTTCCAGGTTTGGGCCTCAAACCTTGGGCGCGCGGGTTTCTGAGTTTGGGCCACCAAACTCAGCCTGAGGACAGGTTTCCCGGTTTGAGGCTCAAAACCGGAGGGAAGCCCAGGTTTCCCGGTTTCGGCCTCAAAACCGGGGGGAGGTCCGCAAAAAGGACGGTCGACGCGTGGCGGCGTGGAGAGGCTGGCGCGGCGGTGCAGCTATCCGCGAGGTAGGCGCGGCGGTCGACAGGGCGGCACATGGCGGCATCCTGAGGCTTGCGTCGAGGCAAAGCTAAGGATGAGATGGGTGCGGGGCCGTCGGATCAACCATCAGCAGAGTTGGACCAGGATACCCCTAGGGTTGGCCGCTTCACTCTTGTATCTAGGGGTAGAAAGGGGATTATTGTTTTAGGCTATAAATAAGAGAGGCACCCCTCCACTCTCCTTATCCTTGCAGTCATTTGTTCCTGAGCACTCTCTCTCTAGCCTCCCTGCTTAGGTAATCATACCTCGCTGCAAGCGATCCACAGAGACGGGAATCATGCCTCTGTGTATTTGGATCTTTTGAGGAAACGAGACCGTATTCTCGTTGTCTCCTCATGTGGAGGAATTTTGGCTGAAATCAAATCGTGTTCTGTGTTCTTCACGTTCTGGTTTTTCATCTCCCGGAGATTTGCCTTGTTCTTCCTCTCCGTGAGATGATTTTCGATTCCACTTGAATCAATTTGTTCTTGGTCATGAGCCCCTTCTATCAACCGAAGGAATTCTCTCCAAACCTCATGAATCCATAGATCGGTTTGATTTCGCGTTCGTTCTTCGTTCTTCCTCTTTTACGGTGATCCACGAATCTCTCTTGATTGACTTGGTTTGGTGCGATGATTTCTTAGGATTAGCACCCCAATATATAGAGGATCATCTTGGAGAAGTTTGATCAAAGCCCCTTTTGATTTGGTGAAGTTTCGATCGATTTGCCTTTTTATCCCGAGCAGAATTGTGCTTTCTGTTCATCCGCGGACAGTCCGCGCCCCCAGCGACGGACAGTCCGGGGATCGGGATTTGGCTGGCTCAGTCAGGTGCAGACCCCTGACTGTTCACCGTCGAGTGAACGGCGGACAGTCCGCGGTACAAACCCGCGGACAGTCCGGGACCTGTCCAGCGGACTTGCAGCACTGTTTGGTTTCTAGGTTTTTGCCGGCGGACAGTCCGGCTCCCAGTCGCGGACAGTCCGGGACTCAACGGCGGACAGTCCGGGACTCTGACCCCGGACAGTCCGCGAATCTGCTGTTTGTGCAGTTTTGCTCCGTGGTTTTGGCAGTTGGTTTTGGAGTTTCTCCGGAGGTTCCACTGTACCACTAGGACATCTCCTAGGGTATCCACCTACTCGTAGGTCGTGAACTCTCCAGTCGTTTCGAGTCTTCGTTTTTGGGGTGACTTTCTCGGACAAGGGCCATACTATTCACGAGTTGAATTTGAGGCTCCCATTCACCCCCCCCCCTCTGGTCGCTATTCCGGTCCTTCAGCTAATGATTCTCAAGTGTAGCTAACTCTACTATGTCATAAATGAAGAGTGAGGGGTAGGGGGGTATTTATAGGAGAGATGGAGTAGGGGCTACTTCGGTGTCGATGAATGACAACCACTCATTGTGCCATGTCAGCGATCCGTGTGCTCTCCATCCTCCACCATTGGATCAAACCAACGATAGCCACTCGATGTGCCACGTCAGCAATCCATGTGCTCTTCATTTCGTTCCCTTGGATGAAACCGCCATTGATCGACGGTTTGGATGTTGTAACCTGCATGGAGGCATGGATAGAGGCGGTGGAAGAATGTTAAGGCAGATTGGGTATATAAGGGGGTCGGCCGACCCCCCTATGATAGGTGGGACCAATGCCCTCAGGTGTGGGGCCTCCTAGCATGTTGTAGAGTGGGAAAGTGCAGAAGATTCTAGCTGGAGGGTACAAAGGGGGGGGGGTCGGGCGACGTCCAAATGAGGCCAAATCAGCCCATCTTTTGAAGGTGGCTTCTAGAAGCATAGTCTATGATGTTGGTCATGTTGGATTGGACATTTGCTATACTTGGTGGGTCGGCCAACGTGTCATGTTGGGCTCCCCAAGCTTGGTTTTCACCCACTTTGCACCTACATTCAAATAGAGAACATGTACATGTGGAACCAAGTTATTTGTACCAAAATATGCTTATCTTCCTTCTATTCCGAGGTTGTTGACGGTGTTTTGGGCATGTTATTTTGGTGATATCTCACCGTCAACAGCTGCCCGGCTGTGACAGAACAGACCAATTTATACCAGATTAAGCACAGAAACCTCTGCTTTCGCAAAGATCATCATGTACTTAAGCTCGTATAAACCTGGTAGTCCGGAAATCTCAAAGGATTTCAAACATTTCAACATCTGCCAAGATCGTAATAGTTCAGCATACATGTCCACAAGTTACATCACAGTTCGAACATAGTTTAAATCCATCAGAGTACGAAACCATATTACAAACCAAACCATAGTTTGATCAAGTAGCGGAAGGAACATAGTTTTGAAACATAAGTTCAGTTTGTTCACAATACGGTGCCATCAACCTGACCACATGCACAAAAGCATCAGGGGAAGATAAGAGGTGACCATGCCCGCGGTCTAGTCATCACCCGAGACGGGGTACATGCAGTTCTCACAGTAGCCATAGAAGCACTGTCCATCTCCAACAACAAGGAAATAAACCCTGAGTACAAGAAGGTACTCAGCTAGGCTTACCCGTCATAAACCAGAAATAAGGAGACACCAAGGATCATGTAGGCTATATCTGGTGTTGGCTAAACATACCATTTGCATGAAAGCTCTTTTGTGAGTAAAATACAATTTTTGAGGTTTGGCGGTTACTTTTATATTTCATCCTGATTAACTAGATTTGCACCTGATCTATAACAAGCACTTGACTACTTAATCAAGCAAGAGTGACTATTTCATCAATAGCCTTTCAGATTCAACCTCATAACCATCTTTAGTTCCATATGTTCTATGGTAACACATACCAGTCAATTGCTCACTGTCCTGGAGCGATGGCGATTATAATCGATTCCTACTCTGGTGGGGATAAAATGTCGCACACTCGCCCGACACGTCTGGCTACGGCAGTCGTAAGCTGCCACTCAGGAAATTCAAGAACACGATTCGCGGGATGGCAATGGGCCCTTCTACACCGGGGGTGATCTCAGTGTCAGGTCGCTCAACCTATAACTACCCACGGTCATGCCAGGTCAATCAGGCCTCGCTTGTCCACGGATCATGCCAGGTTGCTCCGAATAGTTGCCCACGGTACATCTGAGGCCCTGGGTGTTAGGCGTCAACATCTCCATCACCAGCTTGAATAACCTTACTCGGCTTCGCGGGAGGTACTCCGACCTACTCTGTTAAGTGAATGATGCGTTCAATTTGACTAAGGTGCGCTTCCCAAAATGGGTCCTATACGACACAGACGGAAGACTACTAGCACATAGAACCCATGTCCTGCTGCTCCTACATCCCGTCCAGTCTCCCATTCATTATCACATGATCAGTATCCATCTATATGCGGGAGAGGAAATCACCCGACTTTTACCGGTCTAAGCAGGGCTAAGCATATATTCGAGCCTAGACCAAAGCAGGGATATCAAGATAACATTGCAGTGGACAAGGTATGATAATAATGCAACAACGGTAGCAATCAACTCCTATAACCTAATGCAACAAACATAGTAGGTTAATTGTAAGTAATTTGCAAACCGCAGGGAGTTAAAATGCTTCGGGGCTTGACTTTCTCGAAGTTAGAGGGCCGGTGGTCTTGACACTCGGGTAACCCTCTGGCGGCTTCCTCGGTCCTCTCGAACGGGATCTCCTCCTGAATCTGCTCCTCTTGATGCGGCGGGTTCTGGTTCTCCTCTAGCGATCTTGTATGGTGCATTGCAGATATAAATATGACGAATGCACATGGGATGCTTATGTGATGCAACACAGGATAAAGACAACTCAGGAGATAAGCACATGTCATCTACTTCATTTTCTTCAACAAGGTAGTTACTATTATCTAGTTAACTACTACTACCTTGCCAACACCCTACAACCTAGTGACTAATTTACCCTTCCTAAACAGCCAATTACTAATTATAACATAATAGAATCAACTTAGCTTATACTACCTTATTTATCTATCCACTTAATCTCTTCTAATTGATTTATTAAACAGGGTATAACTATCATTATACTAAAACAACTTTAGAAAATTCCCTAACTTTTACACAGGCTACTATGGACCAAAACTAAACTACCATAAAAATTTCAGCTCAAAACAGTAAACCTAACATGCAATAAAAATTAACTCTATTAATTCACAAATCAAGCACTTTTCATAGATTGCACTACCCACTGTCAAATTAGTCCAACCTAACATTTTCCATGGAAACTTCATACTCTAACATAACTGTACAAAATTTTCCTACCTCACAATCTAAGCATTTCTATTTATTAAAATTACATAAAGAAAACAACATTTAATCACTTTAAATGCTACTACCAATATTTTTCACAAAACATATACATGATATATTTTCCCAAATACTACTCATCAAAATAAACCTAACAAAATTGGAATCACATTTTTCTGAGCTATACAAAATTAGTTATGCATTTTCTAAGATAACAACCATTTACTTGATTAAATAAAACTGCATACAAAAGTATCACAAAATATACATCTAACAATTTTAGGTAGATCCATTCATTTCCAGCATAAAAAATTTATTTCACATCATTTAGACTTAAAATGAGCCTTGTGTGAATTTTGGAAGCATTTAACCTATTCTGCAAAAATTGGATAAAAGAAAACACATCCTAAAATGCTATGGACACCCAGGTTAACACACCTAGAGACACAACCGAAACTGCTAGACACACCCGGATTTCCCGAGCGCTATTGCAAACGGCGAGGCGTGCGCGGGAGGAAGGAGAAGAGAGACTGACAGGTGGGTCCCGCTAGGGTTTAAACAAAAGAGGTTTTGTTCTTTTCCCTCCCTGGTTTTTATCTCCCAAACTAAGTCGAACTATGAAAAAGTCCTAAAAGCAAAGTTGCTTAGAATTTCACAAGGAACAATTCATCTTTGAGGCTCAAGTCCAAATTCTGCCTGGAAAAAGAATTTCACTCCTAGCCTATTTTTCTAATGCAAGAAATAAACACTAAATGACCTTTTCTGAAAAAGTACTTTTAAGCAAAGTTGTTTCTCTTGTCAAGATCTACAACTTCTGTTTAGAGCACTTGGTCAGAAAAACAAAGCATCTATTAGCTACACTAGAGACTAGGCAAGGACTTAAACAACACACCACACAAAAATGCACATGAAATGATATGATGCTATGCTCATGATATGCCAAGTTATGCATTTAGGGTTGCTTAACACCTAGGGTGTTACAGCCCTCCCCTCCTTAAAGAAATCTCGTCCCGAGATTTGAGTTACTAAACATTTCTTATAAAAGTGTGGGTAAACCTCCCTTAGGTAGTCATCCGTTTCCCAAGTGGCATCTCGATCATCTTGCTCACTCCACATTACTTTGTATTGCTTAATTATTTTCCCTCGAGTCACTCTTTCTTTGGTATCGAGTACTCGATGCGGCTGTACAGAGTAAGTGAGATCAGATTGCAACTTGATGTTGCTAGTTGTACTTCTTCTTCTGGAACTCGAAGACATTTCTTCAGTTGTGACACATGGAATACAGGGAATATAGCTTTCAAATGTTCTGGTAATTGCAGTTGAGAAGCTACGTTTCCCCTCCTTTTCAGAATCCGGTATGGCCCTACAAATCTTGGTGCCAACTTTCTTTTAACTCCAAAGCGTTTCACGCCTTTCATGGGTGAAACCTTCAAGTATACGTAATCACCTTCCTTGAATTCAAGCGGCCTTCTACGCTTATCCGCATAGTTCTTCTATCGAGATTGTGCTGCGGCCATATGTTGTTGAATTGTCTTAACTTGTTGTTCTGCTTCTTGAATAAAATCAATTCCATAATACCGACGTTCTCCTGGTTCAACCCAATTTAACGGTGTCCTGCACCTTCTACCATATAAGGCTTCAAAAGGTGCCATCTGAACGCTCTCTTGCTAACTATTGTTATATGTGAATTCTGCTAAGGGTAACCATTTCTCCCAAGAACCTTTTGTCGATATAACGCAGGCTCTCAACATATCTTCCAGTACTTGGTTTATTCTTTCCGTTTGTCCTGATGTTTGAGGATGATAGGCAGAACTACGAACTAGCTCCGTACTTAACTCCTTTTTCAGTTTCTCCCAGAATGGTGCAGTAAACTGTGGTCCTCGATCTGAGACTATGGTCTTTGGTATACCATGGAGTCGAACAATCTGACTTAAGTAAATCTCCGCATAATCTGGTGGTCGATAGCGGGTCTTGACTGAAATAAAATGTGAGTACTTGGTAAGACGATCCACAATTACCCAAATTGAATTATTTCCTTTTCTGGGCAGTTAGTAGACCGGTGATAAAATCCATACTCACTTCTTCCCATTTCCTCTCAGGCACTGATAACGGTTGAAGCATTCCAGCTGGCTTCAGGTGAATAGCTTTTACCCGACAACATGTATCACATCTGACCACATAAGCAGCAATTTCTTTCTTCATTTTGGTCCACCAAAATCTTGAACATAGGTCTTGATACATTTTGGTACTAACAGAATGAATAGATAACTTGGACAAATGCGCTTCATCCATAATCTGATTTCTGAGTTCTCTTTTCTTAGGTACTACTAAGCGCTTGTCAAACCATAGAACTCCATTGTCATCAACCCGAAAATATTTCAATGGTTCAGTTGTAGCCTCTATCTTCTCTTTGATATGATAGATCCCTTTATCTGTTTTCTGCCCTTCAAGAATTTGGTTAACTAACGTGCTACGCAGTTCAATGTTGTGCAGAATTGCAGGATGCATCAGACTGAACTCATCTTCTGGTGTTAACTTCAGAGTACTGCAATGCGATTTCTGACTCAAAGCATCGACAACTACATTTGCCTTTCCTGGGTGATAGTGAATCTGCAGATTATTATCCTTGATTAATTAAAGCAATATTCTCTGCCTCATATTCAACTCAGGTTGCATGAAGATATACTTGAGACTTTTGTGGTTAGTATACATATTACAGACGTTAGCAAGCAAGTAATGTCTCTAAATCTTCAAAGCATGCACAACCGCAGCTAATTCCAAATCATGTGTAGGATAATTCACTTCATGTTTTCTCAACTGATGAGAAGCATAAGCAGTTACTCTGCCTTCTTGCATAAGGACACAACACAAACCAACTTTTGATGCGTCACAAAAGACATCAAAGGGCTTTTCAATGTCCGGTTGAGCCAAAATAGGAGCAGTGGTCAATAGCTTTCGCAAGGTACCGAAAGCGGTTTCACACTCCTTTCGAATCTCACCAACCGAAGTAGGCGCCTTCCAGTCCATTACTTCATGAACCTTACTGGGGTCCATAGAGATTCCTTCTTCTGACAAGATGTGACCAAGAAAATATACTTTCTTCATCCAAAACTCACACTTACTGAACTTAGCAGAGAGTTTATGCTCTCGAAGCCTGGTCAAAACAACTCTCAAATGTTCAGCATGGTCTTCTGGGTTTTTTGAATAAACCAGAATATCATCAATGAAAACCACTATGAACTTATCCAATTCTGGCATGAACACCGAGTTCATCAAGCTCATGAAGTATGCTGGAGCATTTGTCAACCCAAAAGACATGACAAGGTATTCGTATAACCCATATCTGGTTGAGAAAGCGGTCTTCGGGATATCTTATGGCCGAATTCTGATCTGGTGATAACCTGATCTCAAATCAATCTTGGAAAACACTTTAGCCCTGGACAACTGGTCAAACAGAATGTCTATCCGTGGCAACGAATACTTGTTCTTGACGGTCACAACATTAAGTGGACGGTAATCCACGCACATCTGTAATGGCTTATCTTTCTTCTTAACAAACAAGGCTGGACATCCCCATTCTGATATGTTAGGCTGAATAAACCCCTTGCCTAAGAGTTCCTTTATCTGAGTCTTGAGTTCTGCTAGCTCATTGGATGGCATACGATACGGTCTTCTCGAAATTGGTGCTGTTCCTGGTAACAACTCAATTGCAAACTCCACAACCCTCTTGGGTGGTAATCCTGGCAACTCATCAGGGAAGACATCCGAAAAATCTCGGACAACTGGAATTTTGGAGAGATCTTCTATGGCAAGATTGCAAGATAGGTCGACAAAATCGGCACCTCGAGGAAGAGATACACGAAGTTTGTTACTTGTTCGTCCATCAGATAAGGTAAGGGTTCTATTAGGAGTGTCTAACACTGCGTTCCACATACTCATCCAACTCATACCTAAGACTACATCTAAGCTTAGTCCGGGCAGAACTACTAGATTAGCTCTGAACTTATGCCCTCCAATCTCGATGGCCGCATTACAAACCATCTGTCTGGATAACACACTACTCCCCACGCAGCTCACACGAAACCCATAATCCATTTCAGACATTTCTTGATTATGCTTTTGTGCAAATGCTTTGCTCATGAAGGAATGCCATGATCCAGTATCAAACAAAACAACCGCAAGATGATGGCTAACAAGACACATACCAGTGGTCACAGGTTCTCCGGCACGAGCTTCTTCAGCTGACATGTGATGTAGACGCGCGGGGTAGTTAGCCTGCTGCTTCTTTGGGTGTGGGCAATATCTTGCGAAATGCCCCTCTTGATTGCAATTGAAGCACGGTCCTCGGGCAATAGGCTTGCCTCTAGTGGAACTCCCCTGGCCAACTCGAGCTTGCGTTGTCGCTATCTTGTACGGCCTTTGGTTACATTGATATTGTTGCTGATTTTTCTTCTATGGTGGCCTGAAACGAGCTCTAGGCGCCGGTGGACGATACTGGGAACGCTGAACTGGTGGTCCCCTAGGCTGAGATGGTCTAGATTCCAAAGTTCTCTTCCAGGCCTTGCCCGCGGCATGCTTGTTATTGTGATTTTCTTGAGTCAGACAATCACTAATAAAGGGATTGAAAACGGTACGAGATGATGTACGCATGGATTTTCCCATCTTGGTGTTCAGCCCTCTTTTGAAACTGGCTATCTTCTTAGCTTCAGTATATACGAACTTTGGCGCATAGCTCGACAAGGAATTGAACATGCGATGATACTCTATGATTGAGTGAGTCCCCTGGGTCAAACTCATAAACTCTGCCACCTTCATCTAAATCAATCCTGACAAAATGTAATGCCCTCGAACAGCTTGCGAGAACATCTCCCAGGTGACAGGAGCACGGGCAGGATAGGTAGTACGATGATGTACCCACCAAATCCCAACCGGTTCTTGAAGTTGATGCGCGACATACTCTGCTTTTAGCTCCTCTGTGAGCCTGAGCAACCGGAACTTCTGCTCTATGGTATATAGCCATTCTTCCGCTTCCAAAGGTTCTACGGCTTCCTTAAAAATATGCGGCTTGGTATCCAGAAAATCCTTGAATGAGCTGTACTAGTTCGGCTCGGGGCGTTGGTTGCCATGTGCCAAATTCTCACGTAGAAACGCCTCGATATTGCGCTGGCTCCCCAAGAACTGAGCAAAGAGTTGCTCGGAAGTGGCGGGTGGAGGTGGTGGATTGCGGTTTGCGGATACATGGGTGTATGTCGGGTCTCTGAGTGATGAGTGATTGTCAACTGGGATGATGCGCATGTTCTTTGGCTTGTGTTGTGCAGGTGTCGAGCATGGATGCAGTGATCGAAGGCAGGTGAAGGTCAAGTTGAGACGTGTCGTGCCGACGGACCGGGTGCGGTGAAGGATGGGCGTGCCGTGCGGCGGACGTGCCATGCCGAGGTACCGAGCGGTGAAGGGCGGACGTGAGGCTTGGACTGAGGGACCAGAGGCCCGAGGATCAGCTGTGGTGGCTGGCAGCCTGTGACGACGACAAGTGAAGAAGTGCGGTCATGTGTTGCCTGAGTCGTGGACTCGGGGACACGTGTCGGTGGACGGGGTGCACGGGAGGTGCATCCCATCTACGACGTCGGTTTGGTGGTAGAGCCAGGGAAAAACCATCGATGGACGGTTTCCAGGTTTGTGCCTCAAAACCTGGGCGTGGACGGTTTCCAAGTTTGGCCACAAAACTCGGGCTCAGGGTTTCCGAGTTTGGCCACAAAACTCGGGCTGAGGACGGTTTCCAGGTTTGGGCCTCAAAACCTAGGCTCTGAGGGTTTGCTGAGTTTGGCCTCAAAACTCAGATGCTGGTGGGCTGGTTTCCCGGTTTGGGCCTCAAAACCGGGGGTTGGCTGGAAAGGCTGGTTTCCCGGTTTGGGCCACAAAATCGGGGGTGCAGAGCGAGGGCGGCACGTGGCGGCAATCGGAAGGTTGCGTGGAGGCAACGCGGATGACTTGTGCGGGCATGGCCGTCGGATACACCTACCACCGAGTTGGTCCAGAATAACCCTAGGGTTTAGCTGGTTCGCTCTGTACTTAGAATAGTGAGGGGTAGAGTAGGAATTAGACTTAGGTTAAAATTAGGATAAGTAGAGGGTGTGACGGAACGACCCTAATCCTATGGCCCACGTGTCCCTGTCACCCTCTGACAGCCGAACCCATGTTCCATGTGATTAAGACCTGTTCGCCACCGGGCTACATCAGCGCCCAATGTCCGCAGGATCATCTCACAATTCGGTTACAGCATTGCATACTTTTACAAATAACATCGGAATAAAGAGCGGAAGACTTAAATAACATTAGTTTTACAAAACGAGGTTTCAAATGAGGTAAGGAGTACGGTTATTACAAACCATTGTTCGGGTGATTCAAAGTAGACAACGTAGTGGAAACATTAACATAACGATACATGTAACACCCAGCCCGAGGGTGCACATTTACTCATCGGCCTCATCGGCCTCTTCCTGGACGAAAGTCACGCAACAGGGTGCGAGACACATCGGGGTCTCAGGCATACCTGCAACATGGGTAACAAACCCTGAGTACTGGGGTACTCAACAAGACTTACCCGACGAAAGAAAAAGGGAGAAGACTCAGGAATGAGAGGCTTAGGGTAGTCAAGGTAAGGCTTAAGCAAGATCAAGTATTTTGCAGAAAAGCATTTTTGTAAACCTTATTTTATTTTGAAAGATTCAGTATTCCTCAATTCTTCATCATTCATGATTCATTTTACATTTCAAAACATTCCTAGTTGAGAACCACTCTCCGTTGACAGTCAGTGGACCAAGTCTCCATAACCGAGGAGCAACGTTAATCCGGATAAATAATACTCAGCTGAGGATCCCTATCCACACTGCATATGTAGCACCCAAGCTTGCATATGCCAACTCGTCTACCACGATTCCTCCAAGATTGGGCCCGGTCCTACGCCACCCGGAAGTACAGTACACCACTCCAATTTTCCGCCAGCGACAAGTACCTCGGGACTCTAACCCAAGAGTACAGGTCCTGACACGTGGGTACATGCTACTTCCGCCATCTCTCCACTCCCAGTGCGCGGTTGTCGGTCCAATAAAGGATTCCTCGGAGCCAGAGCTTTCCGTAGTATGTGAATAGTTACAAGTCTTGACCAGCAGGCCCCCATACGGATGGTCCCTAATTTTCCAGCCAGAACTATACCTTGGTCATATCTCACCCAAGCGTAATAGTCCTGTCAGTTTTTCAACCATGTCCCGGTTGGTGTCAACTGTTGAGTCCCGGACTACAACATGACGGCACCGTACGCTTGGACAACCTCTCCTCGCTATTAACTAGGTACGGATCAGATACCTAGCCAACAGCCGGGGAGTAAGACCAAAATTCCCATAAACATTCCTTAAGTGATCACACTTTTAAAAATTGGCATTTTATTGCAAGGTCTAATTCAATAAGCATTGCTAAGCATTTTTCAAATACTTTTGAAAAGCAGGTATCGGGTGTATCAGTGGTCAAGGTGGATAGTGCATCAATTAGGATAGCACACAACTCCTATAAACCTAATGCAATAATTTAACTCAAAAGCATTTAAGGAAATCATTTTATAAAATTCAAGGAAAGGGTAAATGCACCGGGGCTTGCCTTGAGAGCAAAGACAGCAGACTCGGGGTAGGTATAGGTGTTGGAGCTCGGGGTCGCCTCGGGAGTTGGTTCGTCAACAGCGGCCTCGACTCTGGTACCTTCTTCGTCAACTATACGGATGCAATGATGAATGCTCATGAGAATGATGATATGGGCTTATGGTGCAAGACAATTCCACTGAATCTAGATTACTCTTAGGCAAGGCATAATCGAAATCTAGGTTGAGCATAAAAGGTAACCATTTCTTTCTTAAGCATTATTGATGTTAGGCCTTATTATAATTATCCTAAGTATTAACCAAACATATCATCACAGACATCATAGACCAAAGGGTAGGGGTCTATGAACATCAATCAATCCAAAGATCACATCATTAAACACTTATTACCAACCCTAATCCATCTTTTCTATTTTTCTTATTTTATTTAAAAGGTCATTTTATGAAGTTGCTCCAAAAATTACCAAATTAATCACATAAGTTCATTAAGGCATAAACAGATGGCAAAACAAATTTCATAATTTTTGGAGGTCATTAAGATGCTCAAATAAATCTAAACATTTAATTAACAAAGGCACTATTCCTTAATTAAAATAAATGCTCAAAAATCAACTTGCTCCAAAAGACTTCAAAATTTTACCAGAGGTTCAGCATGTTATAACAAGGTCCCAAAAATTTATCTCAAGATTTTTGGAGTTATAAATCACTCTCCAAAAAATCCAAAACTTCATTTTTAATTAAAAGAGGGATTTTACATTTTCAAATTCTTGCAGAAAAGTCAAGTTTCATATTTTATAAAATACTACACAGTGCAAGGAGCATACCATAATTTTCTCAGCATTTAAGGAACAACAGATTAATTCACACAAAAAAAAGAAAACAGAACACTATTCACAACTCTCAGAAAAAGAAAAGAGCACTGTGCTCCTTCTATGAAGGGCTCGGGCGAAACGGGCTCGGGCGAGTCGGAAAGAGTGCTCCGTCCGAGGCCTGGCCCGGAGGCTCGGGCGAAGCGGAGTGCACGAGTTCGCTCGAGGCCTGGCTCGACGAAGTGGTGAGGGTCTGTCCGCCCGAGGCTCGGCTCGGGCGAGACGGAAACGCGTGCTCGAGGCTTGGGCTCGGGCGAGACGGAGTGGAAGCAGAGGCCGGAGGCCTCGGGTGCTTACCACGGATCGGAGGCAGGGCTCGAGGGTGTGGCTCGGCACGTGCTCGAGGGTGAGGCTCGAGGAAGGAGGCTCGACACGTGCTCGAGGGGCGGTGGTTCGGTGAGCTCCTTCGGCGGCGAGCGGCGAGCGGCGCTCCGCGACCCTGCGCAACACACGAGACCGCAAGGGCCTGGTCAGAGTCGCACGGAACCAAGGAACACGACACGGGGGTCGGTGTGGGATGATCATGGCCGGAGACGGCGAATTTCACGAACCCGAGCTCGCCGGGTTTCTGCGCGGAGATGGGAACGGCGAGCTTACGCCGGGCGATTGAGGGCGGTAGAGATGAAATTGAAGGGTGGGAAAGCTTCACGAGCTCAAGGCGGAGCTTCTGAGCTAGGTGGTGGAGCGGCGGAGGCACTGGACTGGCCTGGCCACGGTGGCGGAGATGAGTGAGGAGCTCGGGCTCCGGCGGGCTTATATAGCCCGGCCAGAGGCCGGTAGAGAGCACGAGGTTGGGTGGATAAGCTCGGCGGGAGCGTGCGCACTCGATTGCGCTAAGGCGGAGGTGCTGGCGTGCAGCCGGGGCTCGGGCGCAGCAGCGCCGGCAATGGCCACGCGGCGTGGCGAGCAGAGCACTGTAGGGACCGAGGCGAGGGTCAGCGCTCGCGTGCGGGCGCGGAGGGAACAGGGCGACAGCGGCGGCAGGATAAGGGCGCGTGGGGGCAGCCGTATGCGCTGCAGGCGCAGCGCCGGCGCCATGGCCGGCCCCCCCCCTCCCCTGGCTCTACGGGAAGAAGAACAGTGTAGGGGCTAGGGTTTGACTTTTGGCCAGTATCTGTATTTTGCAAAAATCTCCCAAAATTTGAACTGTGCGACAAAAACTCAAAATACCAAAGTTGCTCAGAAAAATGAGATCTACAACTTTGTCAATATGAACATTTTCAAATTCCAAATAGTTTTTGAACTATATTCAAAAACAGAAAGGGGACACTTTTCAAATTTGATTCAAATCAAAATTACTTTGGATTTCAAACTAAACTTGAAAATTTGTAAATACCAAAGTTGTTCCTCTCGATCAGATTCACAACTTTGCTTTTTGAACCAACTCAAAATTTTGACTTTTGAAAAAGTTATCAAAAGGGGGATAAATCCAGGATTTGGATTTAGGGTTTTGCAAAAGGGAAAATCAAATCAAATCTGATTTTTGAACTTTGATCAATGCAGCAAACATCAGGGCACTAAATTTGAACAAGAATTAAATATAACTAGGCACAGAGGTGAAATTACCATTTTGCCCTATAGAGAGAATTGGGCTTTTAGGGTTTTTGAAAAGAGATTCTACACAAGTAATAAGCAAATAAATGCATCAAGGATGATTAATGACTAAGATGATGACATGTCAGGTTAATTACAGTTAAACACCAGAGGTGTTACAGCCTTCCCCCTAAAAGAAATCTCGCCCCGAGATTCCACGTCTTAAGAAGGAAAAGGCAAAACCTTACATCTACAGAGATTCGAGAAAGTCGGGATAGTTCTTTGCTAAGAAGTCTTCGGATTCCCAGGTGGCTTCTTCTTCAGAGTGCTGGTTCCACTGGATCTTGTACCATCTTGTGGTGGTTCTTCGGGTAACACGATCCTTGTGATCCAACACGCGAACTGGATACTCAGTGTATGACAGATCTGGTTCTAGCTCAACGCCTTCAACTTCAACCACATGTTCAGGTACTCGGAGACACTTCTTGAGTTGGGAGACATGAAACACATTATGAACTGCTGAAAGATGATCGGGCAAACTTAACTTGTAAGCGACCTTGCCACAACGATCCAGAATCTCAAAGGACCAATGTAGCGGGGTGCTAACTTTCCTTTGACTCCAAAACGAGTGACTCCTTTAGTGGGTGAGACCTTTAGATACACATAATCTCCAATCTGGAACTGCAGAGGTCGACGTTTCTTGTCAGCGTAACTTTTCTGTCGAGACTGTGCGATCTTCATGTTCTCTTGTATTTGCTTGACTTTCTCTTCCATATCCTTTACTAGGTCAACTCCAAAGAATTCTCTCTCTCCGGGCTCAGACCAATGAGAGGTGTACGACAACGACGGCCGTACAGTGCTTCAAAGGGTGCCATTTTGATGCTCTCTTGATAACTGTTATTATAAGAGAATTCTGCCAAGGGCAAACACTGATCCCAAGTATCTGCGAAGGTAAGCACAGGCTCTCAACATATCTTCTAACACTTGGTTGACTCTCTCAGTCTGTCCATCAGTCTGCGGATGGTAAGCCGTGCTATACAATAGCTTGGTTCCAAGTGAGGCATGGAACGCTTTCCAGAACTTAGCGACAAACTGAGTACCACGATCTGAGATGATGGTCTTGGGTATGCCATGGAGTTTCACTATGTGTTTTTGTACAAGGTGGCATAAGTTGGGGCGGTATAACTTGTTTTGACCGGTAGGAAGTGAGCTTGCTTCGTGAGACGGTCCACTATCACCCAAATGGAATCGAATCCCTTTTGAGTCTTGGGTAATCCATTGATAAAATCCATGCTGATATCCTCCCATTTCCAACCAGGTACTGACAAAGGTTGCAGCTCTCCTCCGGGCTTCATATGCACAGCCTTGACTTTCTGACATGTATCGCAACGAGCGACATGTCGAGCGATTTCGATCTTCATCTTTGTCCACCAGAATTTTTGCTTCAAGTCTTGGTACATTTGTTGCTGCCAGGATGGATGGCAAATCTGGTTGAGTGTGCTTCATCAAGGATTATCTGTCTCAGCTCAGGTACCTTGGGAACTACCAGACGGTTCTTGAACCATACCACTCCTTCATCATCAATCCTGAAACAGTCAGCCTTTCCAACTTGAACCTTTTCGATGATGTGCTTGATTCCGGGGTTATCTTTCTGTGCAGCTATGATCTGTTCTCTGATAGAGGTTTCTACTCTGACATTGCCTAGACTTCCTTGTGGAACCATTTCAATACCCAGCTTCTCTAGTTCATAGCATAGGGAAGATTCATAGGATTTCATAACCAGACAGTTACAGTATGACTTGCGACTGAGTGCATCGGCGACCACATTCGCCTTACCCGGATGGTAATGCACTTCGATATCATAGTCCTTGATTAACTCAAGCCATCTTCGCTGCCTCATGTTCAGCTCTTCTTGGGTGAAGATATACTTCAGGCTCTTGTGATCTGTGTACACATTGCAGGTACTGCCCAACAGATAATGACGCCATATCTTCAAGGCATGAACCACTGCTGCTAACTCAAGATCATGAGTTGGATAATTTTCCTCATGTCGCTTAAGCTGCCGCGAGGCATAAGCGATCACTCTTCCTTCTTGCATCAACACGCAACCCAAACCAGTACCAGATGCATCACAGTAGACATCAAAGGGCTTCTCGACGTTCGGCTGAGCTAGCACTGGTGACGTGGTTAACAACTTCTTCAAAGTCTGAAAAGCTTGTTCACAAGCTGGTGACCAAAAGAACTTCACAGAATTCTTCAGCAACTCGTGATAGGCTTGGCGATTCTGGAGAAATCTGGGATGAATCGACGATAATATCCAGCCATTCCCATAAAACTGCGGACCTTGTGAACAGAGGTAGGTGGCTTCCAATCCAGGATATCTGACACTTTTCCGGGGTCGACTGACACACCTTCAGCGGATAGGACATGACCAAGAAACTGTATCTGATCTAACCAGAACTCACATTTACTGAACTTAGCATAGAGCTGATGGTCTCTGAGACGGGATAGAACGATACGAAGATGCTTGGCGTGATCTTCAGGGGTTTTTGAGTAGACAAGGATGTCGTCAATGAACACGACCACGAATTTATCAAGCTCTGGCATGAAAACAGAGTTCATGAGGTACATGAAATGAGCAGGGGCATTGGTCAACCGAAGGACATGACCAAATACTCATATAGACCGTATCTGGTGGTAAAAGCTGTTTTAGGAATATCTTCAGGACGAATCTTTATTTGGTGGTAGCCGGATCTGAGATCGATCTTGGAGAATACTTTGGCTCCAGCTAACTGGTCAAAGAGAAGATCAATACGAGGCAAGGGATATTTGTTTTTGATGGTGACCTCATTGAGTGGGCGATAATCAATGCACATTCTGAGAGTCTTGTCTTTCTTCTTTACAAAGATTGCAGGACAGCCCCAAGGAGACGAGCTTGGGCGAATGAAACCCTTGTCCAACAAATCTTGTAATTGGATTTTTAGTTCTGCCACTCTCTGGAGGCATTCGATAAGCTCTGCGGGATATAGGAGCAGTCCCGGGCTTTAGCTCTATGGCAAACTCAACGTCACGGTCAGGAGGTAGACCCGGTAAGTCTCAGGAAAGACATCAGGGAACTCACAGACTACAGGGATGTCTCGAATCCCTTGATCATAGGTAGCATTTAGCTGTAGTGGCTGGTTTTGAGGCATAGGAAGTTGGAGAAGGAGTTTGGCGGTACTGTTAGGAATATCCACTCTCACAACTCTATTCAGATGTCGATCATGGCTTTATACTGACACATCCAATTCATGCCTAGGATGACATCTATCTCCTGATCATGAAGCACTATCATGGTGGTGGGAAATACATGTTCCCCCAACCTTACTGGTATACTGCGAACCACCTCTTTGGTGATTATACGCCCTCCAGGCGATAAAATGCAAAACTTTCTTTCAACTCCCCAATTGATATGTCATGCTTAGAGACGAAGGTACGACTGATGAAAGAATGCGATGCACCAGAATCAAACAACACAACTGCAGGATGATTGGCAACGGGAAACCTACCGATCATGACGGGCTCCCCTTCTGGAATATCGCTGACAGTGGTGTAGTAGACTTGCCCGTGCTTCTTGACGAACTTGCCCTTCTGCACTTGCTGCTGTGGAGCACGGTGTTGCTGCTGCTGTGTGGTCCTCCAGGACCCTTCTGAAGTTCTGAGCAGGCTTCTTGGGCTTTGGGCACTCGCGAGACCAGTGGCCAAGTTGACCACAGTTGTAGCAGGGATGGTTATAGGCGGTTTGTGGGGTGGTGATACGAACACCTGGGGCGTTCGGCTGAGTGGCACTTTGTTGGTTGGCGTTGTGGGTGGTAGCCGCGTACGGACAACCACTTGCTGGTGAGGGTAAGTGGACGGTTGTGGTGGTGACTAGGATGATATATGACCCTCTGGCGCTTGTGATTGCCAGAGTGGCTGCTAGATCCTGCTTTCTTCTTCTTCTCTTTCTCCTCTTGGTACTGACGGTTACTCTCTTCAAAGCAAACTGCCCGGTCAACAGCCTCATGATAAGAACCGGTCAGGTTTTGACATGCTTCTGCGGATCTTAGGGTGCAATCCCCTAAGGAAACAGTCTCTCTTCTTCTCATCCGTGTTGACATATTCCGCTGCATACTGACTCAGATGGTTGAATTGACCCACATACTGCATCACTGTGGAGTCCTTCTGCTGCAGGGCTAGGAACTGATCAAGCTTCATCTTCATCAGACCTGATGGGATGTGGTGTGCACGGAAAGCGGTGCGGAACTCTTCCCAGGTCAACTCATGACCTTCAGGCTGGGCAGCCAAGAGGTTGGCATACCAAGCACTTGCTGGGCCACGAAGCTGCTGCGAAGCAAACCGGGGCTTCTGGATTTCAGTGCATCGGATGAGACCAACTTCTTCTGCTCCATGGTGCGGAGCCAATCGTCAGCTTCGAGGGGTTCATCGGCTCTGGTGAAAACCGGTGGACGGGTTTCAGTGAAATCCACATAGGTGGTCTCTTGGTTGTGACGACCACGGTGACCAACATTCTGCTGTCCTTGGTTCTGAGCCATCAGATTGGCAGCGGCGGCCAGGGGCTGCAATGGCATCTGCTAGGGTAGCTGGGACAGGTGGAGGGTTTGGGATGTTGGCATCATCAGAACCTCCAGCTCCGGTACGGGTGTTCACAGGCATCTGTATAAGCAACTCGGAACTCAGCATATATGGACAAGGTTCTGAAACGACCGATTGATAGCTTCATTGATACAAAGATAGCTGGCTTGATAAAGATGACAACAGACTGATACAGGCCGATAAGGGAAAAGATGCGAAAGAAAGATACATGCCAGACTTGGCAACAGACAGACTAACGCCCCCAAACCTAGACTAAGGTTTTAGGTAAGCAGATGGTACAGACACAAGGAGTCTAGTCGTCATCGATGAAGATCAACTCTTCGTCATCATCATCATCCTCGATGATAAGCTCAGGCTCTTCCTCCTCATCTTCATCTTCAACGTGGACATCTTCAGCAGGTTCCACTTCCTCATTCTGATCGGGCTCGTGTTCCACTTCAGGTTCCTCCACGACTCCGTCTTCGGGGTCCTCAACAACTGGTGGAATCACGGGGTGAAGCTGGTTGTGCAGCTGGTGTACTTCCTCATGAAGCATATCATTGAACTGCTCGATCTGGGCGGTGTACTGCTGCATCCATGGAGCTGGGCTCTGGTGACATCCTCTCGGATCCATGTTGCATCACGCTGCTGGATAGCGCGAACCACATTCTGGTTAGCTTCCTCAAGAGCGGCTCGTGCCTCGTAGAACTCCAGGCGGGAAGGTAGAAGTCATGCTCCATGTTCTCTATCTCAGCCTTCAGATTCTTGATTTCCTCCTTCAGGTTCTTGCGGGTGCGGCGGGGAAACGACGACCATTGGAGGATTCTCCAGTCTCTTCTCCGGTGCGTGGCGCCAGCTGGTGACGCGGCACACCGTTCGGTCCAGTCGACTTGCGGGCGGTCAGCTTGATGCGAGCCATATCTGGACAAGAGGTTATAGATGAGAAAGGCTAGCAAGAAAAGGTATAGGTACACTATCCCAACGAACTCATTTATTAACTTAAGTGAATATGACATGATGCATGAATCGTTCCTACGGAACAAGGCAATGCAATACTTAACATATATAGGGCTTAAAACATGTTGTTCCACTAGCTAGTGTTGCCATAAGAGACAAGATGAGAGAAGCAATTTGGACTCAAAATAGTCAAGTTTAAATTTTGTTTGGACTCAAAAGAACTTTTGAAGTTTTCGCAAAGAACACTGCAACGTTAAAGTGAGATGCTCCGATACCACTCTGTGACGGAACGACCCTAATCCCATGGCCCACGTGTCCCTGTCAACCTCTGACAGCCGAACCCATGTTCCATGTGATTAAGACCTGTTCGCCACCGGGCTACATCAGTGCCCAATGTCCGCAGGATCATCTCACAATTCGGTTACAGCATTGCATACTTTTACAAATAACATCGGAATAAAGAGCGGAAGACTTAAATAACATTAGTTTTACAAAACGAGGTTTCAAATGAGGTAAGGAGTACGATTATTACAACCATTGTTCGGGTGATTCAAAGTAGACAACGTAGCGGAAACATTAACATAACGATACATGTAACACCCAGCCCGAGGGTGCACATTTACATCGGCCTCATCGGCCTCTTCCTGGACGAAGGTCACGCAACAGGGTGCGAGACACAGGGGTCTCAGGCATACCTGCAACATGGGTAACAAACCCTGAGTACTGGGGTACTCAACAAGACTTACCCGACTAAAGAAAAAGGGAGAAGACTCAGGAATGAGAGGCTTAGGGTAGTCAAGGTAAGGCTTAAGCAAGATCAAGTATTTTGCAGAAAAGCATTTTTGTAAACCTTATTTTATTTTTGAAAGATTCAGTATTCCTCAATTCTTCATCATTCATGATTCATTTTACATTTCAAAACATTCCTAGTTGAGAACCACTCTCCGTTGACAGTCAGTGGACCAAGTCTCCATAACCGAGGAGCAACGTTAATCCGGATAAATAATACTCAGCTGAGGATCCCTATCCACACTGCATATGTAGCACCCAGCTTGCATATGCCAACTCGTCTACCACGATTCCTCCAAGATTGGGCCCGGTCCTACGCCACCCCACCCGAAGTACAGTACACCACTCCAATTTTCGCCAGCGACAATTACCTCGGACTCTAACCCAGAGTACGGTGTGGTACATGCTACTTCCGCCATCTCTCCACTCCCAGTGCGCGGTTGTCGGTCCAATAAAGGATTCCTCGGAGCCAGAGCTTTCCGTAGTATGTGAATAGTTACAAGTCTTGACCAGCAGGCCCCCATACGGATGGTCCCTAATTTTCCAGCCAGAACTATACCTTGGTCATATCTCACCCAAGCGTAATAGTCCTGTCAGTTTTTCAACCATGTCCCGGTCGGTGTCAACTGTTGAGTCCCGGACTACAACATGACGGCACCGTACGCTCGGACAACCTCTCCTCGCTATTAACTAGGTACGGATCAGATACCTAGCCAACAGCCGGGGAGTAAGACCAAATTCCCATAAACATTCCTTAAGTGATCACACTTTTAAAATTGGCATTTTATTGCAAAGTCTAATTCAATAAGCATTGCTAAGCATTTTTCAAATACTTTTGAAAAGCAGGTATCGGGTGTATCAGTGGTCAAGGTGGATAGTGCATCAATTAGGATAGCACACAACTCCTATAAACCTAATGCAATAATTTAACTCAAAAGCATTTAAGGAAATCATTTTATAAAATTCAAGGAAAGGGTTAAATGCACCGGGGCTTGCCTTGAAGAGCAAAGAGAGCAGACTCGGGGTAGGTATAGGTGTTGGAGCTCGGGGTCGCCTCGGGAGTTGGTTCGTCAACAGCGGCCTCGACTCTGGTACCTTCTTCGTCAACTATACGGATGCAATGATGAATGCTCATGAGAATGATGATATGGACTTATGGTGCAAGACAATTCCACTGAATCTAGATTACTCTTAGGCAAGGCATAATCGAAATCTAGGTTGAGCATAAAGGTAACCATTTCTTTCTTAAGCATTATTGATGTTAGGCCTTATTATAATTATCCTAAGTATTAACCAAACATATCATCACAAACATCATAGACCAAAGGGTAGGGGTCTATGAACATCAATCAATCCAAAGATCACATCATTAAACACTTATTACCAACCCTAATCCATCTTTTATTTTCTTATTTTATTTAAAAGGTCATTTTATGAAGTTGCTCCAAAAATTACCAAATTAATCACATAAGTTCATTAAGGCATAAACAGATGGCAAAACAAATTTCATAATTTTTGGAGGTCATTAAGATGCTCAATAAATCTAAACATTTAATTAACAAAAGGCACTATTCCTTAATTAAAATAAATGCTCAAAAATCAACTTGCTCCAAAAGACTTCAAAATTTTACCAGAGGTCAGCATGTTATAACAAGGTCACAAAAATTTATCTCAAGATTTTTGGAGTTATAGATCACTCTCCAAAAATCCAAAACCTTCATTTTTCAATTAAAAGGGGATTTTACATTTTCAAATTCTTGCAGAAAAGTCAAGTTTCATATTTTTTATAAATACTACACAGTGCAAGGAGCATACCATAATTTCTCAGCATTTAAGGAACAACAGATTAATTCACACAAAAAAGAGAAAACAGAACACTATTCACAACTCTCAGAAAAAGAAAAGAGCACTGTGCTCCTTCTATGAAGGGCTCGGGCGAAACGGGCTCGGGCGAGTCGGAAAGTGAGTGCTCCGTCCGAGGCCTGGCCCGGAGGCTCGGGCGAAGCGAGTGGTGACGAGCGTTCGCTCGAGGCCTGGCCGAGCGAAGTGGTGAGGGTCTGTCCGCCCGAGGCTCGGGCTCGGGCGAGACGGAAACGCGTGCTCGAGGCTTGGGCTCGGGCGAGACGGAGTGGAAGCAGAGGCCGGAGGCCTCGGGTGCTTACCACGGATCGGAGGCAGGGCTCGAGGGTGTGGCTCGGCACGTGCTCGAGGGTGAGGCTCGAGGAAGGAGGCTCGACACGTGCTCGAGGGGCGGTGGTTCGGTGGAGCTCCTTCGGCGGCGAGCGGCGAGCGGCGCTCCGACGACCCTGCGCAACACACGAGACCGCAAGGGCCTGGTCAGAGTCGCACGGAACCAAGGAACACGACACGGGGTCGGTGAGGGATGATCATGGCCGGAGACGGCGAATTTCACGAACCCGAGCTCGCCGGGTTTCTGCCGGAGATGGGAACGGCGAGCTTACGCCGGGCGATTGAGGCGGTAGAGATGAAATTGAAGGGTGGGAAAGCTTCACGAGCTCAAGGCGGAGCTTCTGAGCTAGGTGGTGGAGCGGCGGAGGCACTGGACTGGCCTGGCCACGGTGGCGGAGATGAGTGAGGAGCTCGGGGCTCCGGCGGGCTTATATAGCCGCGGCCAGAGGCCGGTAGAGAGCACGGGGGGGTGGATAAGCTCGGCGGGAGCGTGCGCACTCGATTGCGCTAAGGCGGAGGTCTGGCGTGCAGCCGGGCTCGGGCGCAAGCAGCGCCGGCAATGGCCACGCGGCGGCGGCGCGAGCAGAGCACTGTAGGGACCGGAGCGAGGGTCAGCGCTCGCGTGCGGGCGCGGATGGAACAGGGAGACAGCGGCGGCAGGATAAGGGCGCGTGGGGAGCAGCCGTATGCGCTGCAGGCGCAGCGCCGGCGCCATGGCCGGCCCCCCCCCCTCCCCCTGGCTCTACGGGAGAAGAACATGTAGGGGCTAGGGTTTGACTTTTGGCTGGTATCTGTATTTTGCAAAAATCTCCCAAAATTTGAACTGTGCGACAAAACTCAAAATACCAAAGTTGCTCAGAAAAATGAGATCTACAACTTTGTCAATATGAACATTTTCAAATTCCAAATTTTTTGAACTATATTCAAAACAGAAAAGGGGACACTTTTCAAATTTGATTCAAATCAAAATTACTTTGGATTTCAAACTGAAACTTGAAATTTGTAAATACCAAAGTTGTTCCTCTCGATCAATTCACTTTGCTTTTTGAACCAACTCAAAATTTTGACTTTTGAAAAAGTTATCAAAAGGGGAATAAATCCAGGATTTGGGATTTAGGGTTTTGCAAAAGGGAAAATCAAATCAAATCTGATTTTTGAACTTTGATCAATGCAGCAAACATCAGGGCACTAAATTTGAACAAGAATTAAATAGAACTAGGCACAGAGGTGAAATTACCATTTTGCCCTTATAGAGAGAATTGGGCTTTTAGGGTTTTTTGAAAAGAAGATGCTACACAATACTAAGCAAATAAATGCATCACGGAAATGATTAATGCTTAAGATGATGACATGTCAAGTTAATTACATTTAAACACCAGGGGTGTTACAGAGGGAGACACCCTCCTCCCTTCACATCTCAGTCATTTGCTCTTTCGCACATAGGGTTTCCTGCTCTCCCATCCCCTGCTGTAGCTTGCTAAGATCCGCAGAGAGACTCACCTCTATGTATTGTTGATTTTGAGGAAAGGAGGCCGTAACCTCTTTGTCGTAGCGTGTGTTCGCGTTTCGGCTGCAAGATCGTGGTGTCGATTCGCGTTTTGGCTGTGTTCTTCGCGGAATCCTTTTTCTTGACGATTTTCCCGTCGTTTGATCTCTTTGCTCGGTTCATCTTTTGTGAATCCGCTTGAATCAAGTTGTTCTAGATCGTGAGGCACTTCTTTCGACCGAAGGAATTATCCTCTAACCTCATGGTCTAGGAGATCGATCGATTTTTCGTTTCGGGTCAAGTTTTCTCCCTTCCCCCGAAATTCTTCGATTCATCGATTTGGAGACAGGTTCGAGCCATGATCTCTTAGAGATAGCTCACTATCCTCCTTGTGACTCTACTCACCAAGTTTGATCCCTAGAGGATTTGTTTTGGGTGAGATCGAGTTGAATCGGCGGACGAACAGCAGGATTTTAGTGTGACCGGACGCTGGGTCGTGCTGACCGAATGCACCAGACGAGAGTCCAGTCGTTGAGCTCCCAGCGCGTTTTCTCTATGACTTGACCGGACGCTGGGACTCGAGAGTGACCGGATGCACCCCTGGTACTGTTCACTATTTTGTCTCTCTCTGACCGGACGCTCTGCTTGTGACCGGACGCACTGCTTCACAGAGTCCGGTCCAATACAGTAAGGGTCCAAAATCATTTTGGCTTGACCGAACGCGTCCGATGGTGCCTGACCGGACGCAGGCAGAGTCCGGTCAAAGCTGTTCTGCGCGTTTTCGTTCGCGGTTGGCTCGTTCTTGGTCGGATTCGATTTCCGCCTTTTGCATTGGCTTTCTAGAGTTGTGTAGTGTCCCGCTGTGCTTCTTGGAAGCATCCACCCTACATCTAGGGTCGTGGACATTAGCAAGCACTAGGGTTTGTTTCTGAGGGTTGATTGTGGGACAGTGGCTACTGGTTTCCGTAAGGAAATTTTGAAGCTCCCATTCACCCCCCCTCTGGTCGCTTTTCTGGTTGCTTCTCGGTCCTTCAATTGGTATCGGAGCAGGTTAAGGATCTTCCACCTTAGCCGGTTCCAGATCCACGGAAGGCGACATGGATCGCGGCGTGGGCAAACCACCGTTCTTTGATGGGACGAACTATGCGTATTGGAAGATACGCATGTCGGCCTATCTCCAGAGCATGGGCTCTTCTATTTGGGAGATTAGCAACAGGGCCGATTACGTTGTCCTGGCCGCTCGTGTCTCTCAGCTTCAGATAGATGAGCATGAGGCCAATAGCCGGGCGCGTAACGCCTTGTTCTCCTGTTTGAGCATGTCGGAGTTTGATCGCGTTTCTCACCTCCCCACGGCTCGTGAGATTTGGGACACCCTCATGCGCTTTCATGAGGGCACCTCTCAAGTCAAATCCCGTCTCTATGAGTCGCACAAGCGGGAGTATGAGAACTTTCGACATATGCCTGGCGAGAGCATAGAGAGTTTATTCGCTCGCTTTCAGGTTATTGTCAACAAGATGAGAGCGAACAAGGAGCTGTTGCCTTTTGACGATCATGAGAGGGCTTTGAAGCTTTTGCACACTCTTGATCGGTCAGTGTGGGACTCAAAGGTCCAGGCGATCATCGAATCGTCTAACTATGAGACCCTCACTTGCGACGAGCTCTTTAGTAAGCTCAAGTCTAGTGAGATTGACGCCATGTCGAGGGCTTCTTATGCGAATCCTTCTGGCCCGACTATGGCTTTGGTTTCTGGCTCTTCTGCTAACCCCTCTGCTGGCTTTGCACTTTCTTCACTCTTTTCTGTCACAGAGGACTAGCTTGAGTCGTTGGGGGATGACGAGTTGGCAATGCTCGCTAACCGGTTCATGCGGTTCCACAACAACCGCATGAACCGTCGCCGCGGAGGAGGACGCTCAGGATGCTATGAGTGCGGCGACCCCGACCACTTCATCGCCAACTGCCCCAAGAAGAACAAGCATTCGGGGAAGGGCGATCATGGGCACAAGTACGACTCCGGCAAGCGCAAGGAGAAGTATGTCCCCACGAGGCACAAGCGGAGGGGCGGCTTCGACAAGGAGTACATCAAGAAGAAGTACTTGGAGAAGGCCCAGGCTGAGCAGCGTGCGTTCTTCGCCACGCTCAGCGACGTCGACGGCTCGGATGACGACTCCGCTTGCTCAAGCGATGACGAGTCTGAGAAGAAGAAGAGGATCGAGGACAAGCTGAATGGCCTCTGCTTCTTCGCCAACGACGACGGCTTCTGCACCATGGCGCTTGGTGATGAGGTCGACGGCAAGTTGGAGCACACCCCTCGGGACGACGACGACGATGACACCTCCCATGTATCCCTCACCCACGACGAGCTTTCTGCTGAGGTTGAGAAGCTTACTGCCGCGCTCCTTAGTCAGGACAAGTTGCTTAGGCATGCCGCTAGAGAGCGCAAGGAGTTTAGGCAGAAGTGGGAGGACACGGTGAGAGAGCTTGAGTTTGCCAAGTCCACCGTGGTCGTGACGGAGGAGGTTGAGTGTGAGATGTGCACCACGCACATGACTCACCTTCTCACTTTGAGAGGTAAGTATGCTGCGTTGGTAGGAGAGGTGGATGAGCTGAAGGCTAGACCTTCTCTGTTGGGTGCGTGCAAGACTTGTCCTGTCTTGCAATCTGAGTTGGCAGAGAAGAATACCAAGATTGTGTCTCTTGAGGAGGCCAACTCAGGTAGCACTTGTGTGGCTAAGTGTGCTTTGTGTGAGGGTTTGGAGATGGAGATTGCCAATGTCAAGCATGGCAAGATGCAAACCGAGGAGGAAAACACATACCTTTGGACCATCTTGTCATGGGTCTATTGTAGTGCGCCGCAGCTCGGGATGATGATCTCCCAATTTAAGCGAGCTGCTGGAGGTTCTGGTGTAGGTCTTGCTCAGGGTGTTGATCTTTTTGCTTTTGGGAAGATTGGAGAGTCGAGTGGTCTGAATCCTAGTGAGAAGCCCAATTCCACCACTACTCCCAAACTGACCAAGCTTCCACCTAAAGAGCCCGTCAAGCCTACCACCAAGGATGGGGTGTTTGAGGAACCTCCAAGAGCTCCACCCAAGAACCAAGTGTGGCATCCCAAACCCAACCACCTAAAGAACAAGCTGGATACAATGCCACCTATCCAGGAGGAGTTGCCACAAAAGGGCAAAGTGATCCACACCCACAGCCATGAGTACCAACAACCCCCTTTGCGTGCGGTGAGGTATCATTGTGATTTCTGTGGGAGAGATGGACACTTGAGCGAGTTCTGCTTTAGGCGCAAGAGAGAGGCACGCCGTGCTAGGGAGATGAACAACCCGGACATGTACCATGCTTTTCATAATGTACATGCGCCGAATGTTCAGAGGAGTGCTCCGAGGAGAGCAGCTAGGCCCAGAGGTCCAGAACCTCAAGTTCCCAGGCCTAGGCAGCAGAGAGCTCCGAGGAGAGACGCTAGGCCTAGAGGTGTTGAGCCTCAAGTCCCTAGGCCTAGGCCTCGTAGAGAGCGTGCCCGGCGGGAGCCTGCAGTTGTAGGCTATGGACCCTGTGGCGGAGGTTTTGTAGTTGAGCGTTTTTCCCCACCGCGGTTTGAGTATCGCGATGGACGCTCCTCTCTTAGCGGACCACGTTTTCCTCTACGTGGTGATCGCTCCTCTCGTAGACGTACTAGGAATGGTTTTTCTGCTAACCGTTCTTTTGAGCAGCCGGCCCAACACTGGTATTCTTCCTACTTCACTAACCCCAGTGTTGGACCGTATGCTCACCCTATGTCTTTTTATTGATGTAGGTAAAACGGTTGGAGGACATTTGGTTGGTGGATTCCGGTTGCTCGAGGCACATGACCAGAAACGCCAAGTGGTTCTCCAGCCTTAGCCCTGTTGCTGGAAAGGAGTACATAACCTTCGGCGACAATAGCAAAGGTAAGGTATTGTCTCGCGGGTCTGTGCGGGTTAATGAGCACTTTGTGTTGCGCGATGTTGCTCTTGTTTCTAACTTGCATTTTAACCTTCTTTCTGTTTCGCAACTCTTTGAAGACGACTATGAGATTCGTTTTAAACCGAATTTCAGTCGTATTTTGGATCCTCAGGGCAATCTTGTGTGTTTGATTTCGCCCTTTGGAAAAGTCTTTCGTGCGAATTTCTCGGAGTCTTTTGGCACTTCTCGTTGTCTTGTGGCTGGACCTTCCTCCTCTGATCTTTGGAAGTGGCATAGGAGACTTGGACATTTGAGCTTCGACTTGCTCGCAAGGCTTAGTTCACTTGGCCTAATCCGAGGATTGCCCAAGTTGCATATGGAGAAGGATCTTGTTTGCCACTCTTGTAGACATGGGAAGATGGTTGCCGCTCCCCACCATCCAGTGACTCAGGTCATGACCAAGCGCCCTAGAGAGCTTTTGCACATGGACCTTGTTGGTCCAGCTCGGGTGAGCTCGGTTGGGGGGAAGTGTTGTTGATGACTTCTCGAGATATTCGTGGGTCTTCTTTTTAGCTGAGAAGACCGAGACTTTCTCCTTTGCTCGTAATCTGATTTTGCGTCTTCAGAACGAGTTCCCTTTGAACTCGATGCGAGCAATTCGGAGTGATAATGGTTCCGAATTCAAGAATTCGGATTTTGAGAAGTTTTGTAACTCCTTGGGTTTAGAGCATCAGTTTTCTTTCCCCTACACACCCCCTCAGAATGGTGTTGTAGAGAGGAAGAATCGGACCCTTGTTGAGATGGCCAGGACGATGCTCGATGAGCATAGGACCCCTAGGCGATATTGGGCCGAAGCTATGAACACTGCATGCTACATTTCAAATCGCATTTTTCTGAGAGCTTTCTTGAAGAAGACTTCTTATGAGTTGCGTTTTGGTAGACAACCCAAGCTGAGTTATTTTAGAGTCTTCGGTTGCCATTGTTTTATATTGAAGAAAGGCAATCTGGACAAATTCGAGTCTCGTTCTTCTGACGGAGTATTTTTGGGTTATGGCACTCATACTCGCGCATATCGTGTACTTAACCTTGATACTAACCGAGTCATGGAGACATCAGATGTCACCTTCGATGAGACTCTCGTTTGTCCTTCTTCTCGTTTTGAGCGTGCAGGTGATCATGAGGTTGGCGAGCCTCTTTTTGATGACGAGGACGAGGGTGCTGAAGGTATAGATGATCCAGCACCCCCTCCACCTGTTGTGCCGCAAAGAGCGGCTTCTACGACGACTCACGGCCCCGACACCTCTTCTTCCTGGGGGCCGTGGGATCCGCCACCCCGAGCGGTACCATTTGTACCCGGGGAGGCACCCGCCACCCCGAGCGGTACCATTTGTACCCGGGGAGGCACCCGCTGCTGTTGAGGGGGAGGTCACTTCGGCAAGGGAGGCGCCACGACACATTCAGCGCCAGCACCCGCCTCAACAGATGATCGGCAGCATCGACGAACGGGTTACTCGGTCCAAGTCACAGCACATACCTCATTTCGCTCATTCTGCTTTTGTTGCTAATTTTGAGCCCCG
Organism: Coix lacryma-jobi var. lacryma-jobi; assembly: GCA_009763385.1. Classification (NCBI taxonomy): domain Eukaryota; kingdom Viridiplantae; phylum Streptophyta; class Magnoliopsida; order Poales; family Poaceae; genus Coix; species Coix lacryma-jobi. Next base: position 77,700,420 of record CM019829.1, read on the forward strand.
AGATGTTGGACACGCCTTGACGGATCCCGATTGGGTCAATGCCATGCATGAGGAGTTAGAAAATTTTGAGAGAAATCGGGTTTGGGTTCTAGTTCCTCCTCCTCCTGAGTGTAAGCCTATTGGGACAAAATGGGTTTTCAAAAACAAGCAAGGAGAGGATGGCCACGTTGTTAGAAACAAGGACAGGCTTGTAGCGAAGGGTTATAGTCAGAAGGAGGGGATAGACTATGAGGAGAAGTTTGCTCCTGTAGCTCGTTTGGAGGCAATTAGGATACTCTTGACCTTTGCTACATCCAAAGGTTTCAAACTTTTTCAAATGGATGTCAAGAGTGCCTTCTTAAACGGCTACATAGAAGAAGAAGTTTATGTTGAGCAACCCCCTGGTTTTGAAAATCCTAAGTTTCCAAACCATGTTTTTAAACTTCACAAAGCTTTATATGGTTTGAAACAAGCCCCTAGAGCCTGGTATGATAGGTTGAAAACCTTTCTGCTTGCTAAGGGTTTTAAAATGGGATGTGTAGATAAAACGCTTTTTCTCCTCAAGCAAGGCAAAGACACTCTCTTGGTCCAGATTTACGTGGATGATATCATTTTTGGTGGTTCTTCTCACGCTTTGGTTGCCATGTTTGCAGATACTATGAGCAGGGAGTTTGAGATGAGCATGATGGGCGAGCTGACATTCTTTCTCGGGTTGCAAATTAAGCAATCCCGAGAGGGGACGTTTGTGCACCAGGGCAAATACACCAAGGACTTGCTGAAGCGGTTCGATATGGGTGAGGCCAAGCCTCTTCCAACACCCATGTCGACGACGACTGCCCTGGATGCGGATGTGGATGGAGAAGCAGTGGACCAGAAGGAGTACCGCAGCATGATCGGGTCACTCCTCTACCTAACGGCGACACGCCCGGACATCCAGTTCGCGGTGTGTCTGTGTGCGCGCTTTCAGGCGTCGCCGCGCACCTCTCACCGTCAGGCGGTGAAGCGGATTTTCAGGTACCTTCGTTTCACGCCTGAGTTTGGGATTTGGTATTCTGCTTCCTCCACCCTCTCCCTTTGCGGTTATTCGGATGTCGATTTTGCTGGTTGCCGTATTGAGCGCAAGTCCACTTCTGGGACTTGCCAATTTATTGGTTCTTCTCTTGTTTCGTGGTCTTCTCGCAAGCAGTCTAGTGTCGCCCAGTCCACTACAGAGGCTGAATATGTTGCTGCGGCTAGCTGCTGTTCCAGTTGCTTTGGATGATGGCCACTTTGCGTGATTTTGGTCTGAGCTTTTCTCGCGTGCCTTTGCTTTGTGACAGCACGAGTGCCATTAGCGTTGCTAAGAACCCCGTGCTTCACTCGAAGACCAAACACATTGATGTGCGCTTTCATTTTCTGCGAGACCACCAGGAGAAGGGTGATATCGACCTTCGCCATGTCGATACTCATCATCAACTGGCTGATATTTTCACCAAGCCTTTAGACGAATCAACTTTTAATTGGTTGAGGGGTGAGCTTGGTGTTTGTTTCCCCTTTTAGATGGGGGAAACATTTTGGATCTTGTATAATAGACTGATTCCCTTTCTTTTGATCTTCTTCTCTTTTGCATTTCAGCATACGCATTTACATTCTGAGCTTCATGTTTATAATCACTATAATGTAACTATGCTCTATTTAGTATGCTCCGATGCTTTATATGGATGCTTGTAGCTTATGCTCTTCCTGATCACTAGTACATGTTGTGAGCTGAGCTATTTTGGAATGGTGAATTTACTTCATGTATATGAAATCTGAAAATGTTCACCATTGAGATATGCAACTAGCATGTGTAGGTTGTGCTGAGTCCATTCATGCTTTTCATATATGCTAGGTTGCTATGTCTCTAGTTATGAGTCATTCACTTGCTTGGTCTGTTCATATCATGTTTAAAATTTGAACCAAGTTTTTAGTGAATTGAAAAGATCGAGATGGGATTGCTTGTCAACACCTCACGGTATCGAGACTGGTTCTCATTGCACTTTGAGTTAAACTTGAGCCGTGTAGTGTATGACCGAAACCGTTGCTTTAAGCTTCTGATTGCATATGCATAGGCTTCGCACGGTTGAAAAGTTAGGCAAAGACAAGCTTTCAACCTCTCGCAATCACATGCTGAAATTAAACTTGTGTAATTTCACCGCTGCAACTCCGATATAAAAATTGAAATCACAAGTATATGCTTCATTCCTATGCATGATGATTGAACTTTGCTAGGGGTAGTTCACCTTGTATACATGTTTAGCACTTGTTTGGATTCCTGTCTATACATGTGTAGTGCTATTTTGATGGTGACTATCTTTTTGGCTAAAGACTGCTCACATGCTCATATGTTCATATTTCGTATGTGTGATCAGTTTGAGCCTTCGCTATTTGAGTGCTTAGTCGAGTCATTGGACTTATACTGTTTAGAGCATTCTTGCACTCTTTTGATTATATGCCTGAAGTTGCTAACTAGCATTTCTGACTTCATATGCATGTTGGAAGGAGGAGTTTCTTGCCTTGATGCATTTTCTTGATTAGTGCATTTTCAACTAAGGGGGAGAAATTGCAAATCATATGTCTCCTGGATGTTCAACTAAAGGGGAGTTTTCGTCAAGGGGGAGATTTTCAAATCTTTGTGCTCTTCTAATGTTGAACCTAAGGGGGAGTCCCTGGTTGCTTGCACTTGTCGAGGGGGAGTTTGCTAGTTGTGTTGAGCCGCTGCCTCTGTCTTGAGGGACTAGCAAACATTTTTTCTCATTTGGTGTCAAGTTTGATTTCGATTGGTTCGGAGTGGTTTTTCTTGCTAGTTGTGTTGAGCCTCTGTGCCTCTATCTTGAGGGACTAGCACTTTGCCATTTTATGCCATTTTATGGTCCGATTTTCGATTGGTATCTTGCTAGCGGTGTTGAGCCTGTTCTACCTCTTCTTGAGGGCTAGCTTTCCTTTGCTTGGTCGCGTCGAGCCGCTGCCCATGTCTTTGGGGACCAAGTTCTTTCGCTCTTTCCACTTGACCTTCTTCGGCTTTGCTATGCTTTTGGGTCATTTGGTTGAGTTTTCTCTCCTTCCTCCTTCTTCCTTCTTCTTTTCATTATGATTTGTGTGAGTAGTTGACAATGCACTCATCAAGGAGGAGATTGCGGATACATGGGTGTATGCCGGGTCTCTGAGTGATGAGTGATTGTCCACTGGGATGATGCGCATGTTCTTTGGCTTGTGTTGTGCAGGTGTCGAGCATGGATGCAGTGAACGAAGGCAGGTGAAGGTCAAGTTGAGATGTGCTGTGCCGACGGACCGAGTGCGGTGAAGGATGGGCGTGCCGTGCGGCGGACGTGCCATGCCGAGGTACCGAGCGGTGAAGGGCGGACGTGAGGCTTGGACTGAGGGACCAGAGGCCCGAGGATCAGCTGTGGTGGCTGGCAGCCTGTGACGACGACAAGTGAAGAAGTGCGGTCATGTGTTGCCTGAGTCCTGGACTCGGGGACACGTGTCGGTGGACGGGGTGCACGGGAGGTGCATCCCATCTACGACGTCGGTTTGGTGGCAGAGCCAGGGAAAAACCATCGATCGACGGTTTCCAGGTTTGGGCCTCAAAACCTGGGCGTGGACGGTTTCCGAGTTTGGCCACAAAACTCGGGCTGAGGGTTTCCGAGTTTGGCCACAAAACTCGGGCTGAGGACAGTTTCCAGGTTTGGGCCTCAAAACCTGGGCTCTGAGGGTTTGCTGAGTTTGGCCTCAAAACTCAGATGGTGGGCTGGTTTCCCGGTTTGGGCCTCAAAACCGGGGGTTGGCTGGAAAGGCTGGTTTCCCGGTTTGGGCCACAAAACCGGGGGTGCAGAGCGAGGGCGGCACGTGGCGGCAATCGGAAGGTTGCGTGGAGGCAACGTGGATGACTTGTGCGGGCGTGGCCGTCGGATACACCTACCACCGAGTTGGTCCAGAATAACCCTAGGGTTTAGCTGGTTCGCTCTGTACTTAGAATAGTGAGGGGTAGAGTAGGAATTAGACTTAGGTTAAAATTAGGATAAGTAGAGGGAGACACCCTCCTCCCTTCACATCTCAGTCATTTGCTCTTTTGCACTTAGGGTTTCCTGCTCTCCCATCCCCTGCTGTAGCTTGCTGAGATCCGCAGAGAGACTCACCTCTGTGTATTGTTGATTTTGAGGAAAGGAGGCCGTAGCCTCTTTGTCGTAGCGTGTGTTCGCGTTTCGGTTGCAAGATCGTGGTGTCGATTCGCGTTTTGGCTGTGTTCTTCGCGGAATCCTTTTTCTCCACGATTTTCCCGTCGTTTGATCTCTTTGCTCGGTTCATCTTTTGCGAATCCATTTGAATCAAGTTGTTCTAGATCGTGAGGCACTTCTTTCCACTGAAGGAATTATCCTCTAACCTCACGGTCTAGGAGATCGATCGATTTTTTGTTTTGGGTCAAGTTTTCTCCCTTCCCCCGAAATTCTTCGATTCATCGATTTGGAGACAGGTTCGAGCCATGATCTCTTAGAGATAGCTCACTATCCTCCTTGTGACTCTACTCACCAAGTTTGATCCCTAGAGGATTTGTTTTGGGTGAGATCGAGTTGAATCGGTGGACGAACAGTAGGATTTCGGGGTGACCGGACGCTGGGTCGTTCTGATCGGACGCACCAGACGAGAGTCCGGTCATTGAGCTCCCATCGCGTTTTCTCTGTGACTTGACCGGACGCTGGGACTCGAGAGTGACCGGACGCACCCCTGGTACTGTTCACTGTTTTGTCTCTCTCTGACCGGACGCTCTGCTTGTGACCGGACGCACTGCTTCACAGAGTCCGGTCCAATACAGTAAGGGTCCAAAATCATTTTGGCTTGACCGGACGCGTCCGGTGGTGCCTGACCGGACGCAGGCAGAGTCCGGTCAAAGCTATTCTGCGCATTTTCGTTCGCGGTTGGCTCGTTCTTGGTCGGATTCGATTTCCGCCTTTTGCATTGGCTTTCTAGAGTTGTGTAGTGTCCCGCTGTGCTTCTTGGAAGCATCCACCCTACATCTAGAGTCGTGGACATTAGCAAGCACTAGGGTTTGTTTCTGAGGGTTGATTGTGGGACAGTGGCTACTGGTTTCCGTAAGGAAATTTTGAAGCTCCCATTCACCCCCCCTCTGGTCGCTTTCTGGTTTCTTCTCGGTCCTTCACGGTTGTCTCTGTTGTCCTCATTACCACCACTACAACCAGCTCCACTGTGAGTAGTCGTCATCTGCATGTGACGGCTGTTGAGTATTTTAAACGCACACAGAAAAATCCGCAAGCGCACGGATACCGATGTAGCTTTCACCCGAGAGTATTCTAGGGTATCGATTTCCACGGGGAACGTGAAGTGTACTAGAAGAATTAAGAACGTCCAAGAAAAGAATGGTAATGCGGTTAGAGAGGGATATAAGGGTTTTCTCAGCGGGTCTATTTAATTAAAGGCTCACTATACTTTACTTACTTCAGAGCAACAGTACCTTTCCGATTCTCGAAAAAGACTGGGAAAAGGGTAATCGGGAGAAGGCTGCCAAAAAGCTCTACAAAAACACCAATCCTAACGTGGTGGATTATAACAATCTACAAAGCTGTCACCCCTGTAGCTAGCACAACTATCCGGTGGATTGGGCGCAAACTCAGGTAAACCCTAGTCTAGACACCAAGTCTACACTAACGCTTACTACTCTAATCAGATATCATAATTAGGGCACTCAATACGAGCGCAGTTCGAGTAAATAAAATAAAGTAAGAACTAAAATTAAATAGAATACTTAGAAGTAGTAAATGCAGAACCTGGAGATTACTTGAAGACGAACCAGATGCTGCAGCAATACAATGTCGAGGAAGATCCGACAGATTTGGCTCCTCCTCAGCTCTCTCCTTCTCTCTCTAATCCGACCTCTAATTACAACTAGATGAACTAGACAACTAGAACTAGAACTAGAACTAGACGAACTTGAACTAGATCTAATTCTAGATGAACTAGAAGAGATTCATCTAGAGGGACCTCTACTTCTAATTGAAACCCTAGTTTCTAATGTGGAGATGAATAATGAAGATGGAGATGCCTGGAGAGGGGGTCTGGGTCTAGTTTTATAGCCTGGAGCGTGGAACTTGAGCCCTTGGATCAAACCGACTTCAGGGACGGTGGAGATGCATCCTAGGAGGCAGTGGAAGAAGGTTCCAGAAGGCGGAGGCGAAACGGCCTCCGTGGCTAACCGGTCGGTCTTGGGGTGGGACCGGTCGGTCTGGCCTAGTGGGCCCCCATGGCGGGCCGCCTCGTGGTGTCTTCTCGTGTCTTCTAGATCCTTCTTTTGCAGATTTAGTTGTGAAATTAATATTTTTTCATCCGGGACTCCGAATCTAGCAAATGATATGTCTGTGTCGATCGTCTCGACGAGCTCTTCGCAATGGTGTACTCCAATTCATCACTTGAGATACTTTTATATGGTGAAATATTGATGTCCTACAAAACAAGTGAGAGCATCAAAACTCGTGGAACTTGGTAGTTTCAAACCCTACAACTATGCTTTGTAATTCATTTAGTGTGATTTCATGCAATAGTTGATGGTTAATTATGAGCATTAGTGAGCGTCAACAAGTTCCACCAAGCTTAACCTTTGCTAGTCCTGAGCAAAGCCAATCTCAACAATGGATCAAGAGTTGCTGCAATATCTTCACTTCCAACAAGTACACATGTATTCAAACAAAAGTTCTCATATAGAATAGGAAAAAGTATCATATTATTCATCATGGGCTTAGTACTTTACCTTGAATCCTGAGTAATTGAAAGATAGAATGATCAAATCAAGCACTATATCTCTTGCTCTTCTACTTCACTATTATCCCGGAGTTTTTATGAATTTTCAAAAAGCTTGAAAACATATGTTGTCAAATTAAACAATGAATCCAAAGAGAAAGTCAACCACACCATTGAATCGAGAAGTGCATGTGTATGGAAAATGGAGGCGGATGCTCTTTTGAATATATCACTCTCTTCTGTTAATCAGAGACACATGGCTATCAAGCTAATTCTACTGGCGGGCACATGCCCATCTTTTTTTATGATATTCATTCTTTTTTTTTGTTTTTTTCTCTTTTTTCGAGGTTCCGGACACTTGTCCCTTTTTATTTCCTCAGGATCATTGTTTTTGAGGTTTCGGACACTTGTCCCTTTTTATTTCCTCGGATTTTCTCTCTTTTTTTAAAAGCCATGTGCTTCCAAACTTTTGAGAGGATAGCAACAGATAGTCATGAGCATTTATGCGGAAGATGGATGAAATGTGTAAGTGATCTCAATTCAATAGCATGGTAACTTGTCATACGATCAACAAAGCTTAATTTAACTCAATGTAATTATTAGTCATATTAATATTGGAAACTCTTCGGAACTCTAGTGTTGTTTCAAAACAAGATAACAATAGCTCAGATCATCACATGTCATATCTGTCAATTACCTAGACTCTGGATCAAGCATTTACTACCCACAAATTTAGTTTCATTTTTAAGCATCATTATTAATCAGGAGAACTCATGCTTTGAAGGCTAGGTACTTGAATGAAATTAGATAGAGCAACTATTCATCATTTCCATGTAAAAGATCAGAGAGAGAGTTCTTTTATTATTAACTTCTTAAAATAATCTAAGCAATCTTAATATAGTATTTATTTAACCTAACACACTTTATTATAAATAACTAAGATAATGAATAAGACATACCTGGATCACGAAGATAACGAGGGTGCGTCTCCTCCAAGCCGGTTCCCTTAATAACGTTGAGCCTTCATGTGCCCATATTTTTTTTCTTTTTAATTAATGGTGAGCCTTCATGTGCCCACATATTTTTTTCTTTTTGTTTTATATTTTATTTTCATTTTTGTACAGAAGGAAAACTTAAGAGGATATGGATACTTACCTGGATACACGGGGGTGCTTTCCCCCAAGCTGAATGCTGACGTGGTTGTTCGATCTTGCAATGTAGCGGACTGGCAGTGAAAATGTTCTTCCTCTATCAGAGCTTTGATTGATGTTGATGTTTGTTGAGACAGTGCTCCAACAGTGGATGGAGCATTCACTTGCTCGTCAGCTTTTCTTGGCCTTTCAAATTAGGTGAAACTCAAATAAACAACAAAACTTGTGGAACAGATTAAGCGTTAGTGGTTGGCCACTTAAGCCTTAGTTGTCTAGAATTTCAGTAAGATCTCTTTCTCAATATTTTTGAATTTTATATTTTTATGATTCAAGAGAAAATGCACAGGATGAATGCATGTATATTTATTTTTATTATTATTTTTTTATACCACCACGGTGAACATTCCTGTGTGTTTTTACACACCATAGAATTATTCACATGGGGCTTTATGATGCAGTGAAATATTTTTATTTTGTTTTCTAATGTAATGCAGAAATTAAAATGTGTTGTGAATTAAATATAATGATACAAGAAATGGTTATGGATTAAATATGAGAAATATGCAGCAAAGCAAATATAAAGATAACTACCGATTTTTACCTTTCGGTGAAGGTTCGGATATTTAGGTCCGACGAATCGGACCTTCCCTTGGTTCAGACCTCCCAAGGTTGTCAGACGTTTGGAAAGTTGTTATTGATTGTACCTCTTAGGTGTTGACTTGTTCTCCATACTTTCTTGGTCTGAGTCTTCACTTCCTGTGGTTCACTGTCTTGAGGTTTCTCTTCTTTCTTTTCTGGGACAGTGTCGATAGCTTCTTCTTCGTGATTGGCCTCTCTATTCTTGATAGTTTGTCTTCTCTGGCTTTGAGAGTGGTGTCTTTCACTTCTATTCTTCTTGGGTCCTTCATTAGGCATGTAGTTGATGAAGTTGCATCGTGCCTTTTCTCCATGAAAGTGAAAATGGATTTCCTCTTGTAGATGATTGTACTTGTAGCGTAGAGGAATGGTCTTCCTAGGATGAGGTGGACATCATCGTCTTCTCATGTCGAGGATCAAGAAGTCTGTGGGGACTTCATGACCTCTAATTCTGACTACAACATCTCCCATCATTCCTTCTTGTTTATGCCTCTTGATATGGTGTGACTCATGTTATTTGTTCGTCTAGTAGTTTGAAGTGAAGCGTTAATTGTGGATGCTGGCAGCATCTTGCTCAGTGTGCATGTTCTTGTAGATCTAGGACCTTCACTCTGTAGAATTTGGGGTTGACAGACTTCTCCATGTTTTGCTCAAGAGTGTGTCCTGCTCATAAAGACAAGGTAGAGATCAAGTGCTTGGGCTCTGTTGGTGGAAAAACACCAACAGAACCAAAAGTTTTGTTTATTCCCCTCTAACCTTAGGCACATTGCATAAGACAAACTTGTTGTTTATGTGTCCTATTCAATCTTAACATGTGATAGGATCAGAGGATGAGTATGAAAGTAGCATCTTAAAATATTTAACAGATCAAATTACTTAATCCAAGGAAGGATAATCTATGCATAAAGTGTCGATCTTTTCATGATTGAGATATATCATCTTCCAAAGGTTAGATGCAAAACAATTTAGCTCATTTAGTTAAGATAGTGAGATTCAAGAGAGTAAAGCTAGGTACAAAGAGTAAAGAACTGAACATGTTGAGTTGTTTAGGTTAGATTAAGTGAGGTGCAACTTAAACATGTTTAGTTATTTATGTATGTGCATACCAGAATCAAAGAGAAGCTTTTAAAGTGCTGGTCACTTACCTTGAAATATTGCTTTATCATTGAGAGTGATTGTGTCATACCACCTTGTGGAAGCTTCTCTTGTCTAGCTGGTGTTGTTCATGAATGGCTTGTCTTCTCTTACTCATCTCATAGTGGCCTGAGTGATGGAGCTTGAGAGGAGGAAGGACATAGTGGGATCATCTTTAAAGGGATCAGCCTTCCTTCTCTATGTGTTGACCTATCAGTGATGGTGTGTTGTTCCTCAGGTCCGTACCTGGACCTCTCTCTTTTAGCTTGTGTTTGTACTGTCTGATATGAGAGATGAGGATTCAAGTGCCTGTACGATGGTCTCTGTCTTCTAGTGGCCCAACTCAGACTTGTTCACCTATTTCCATGGAGCGAGTACGTGCTTTGATTGTTGGTATTGTTTTGTGGCACTCATCTTCTGTCTTGTTTTACGGATCTCACTTCTCCATGACTAGTAAGTTATGTCTCCCTTGCGCAAGTTGAAGGTCATGTGTCTCTTCATCTCCAGTGTGGGTTCATCTCAGGACTTTCCCAAATTGATATTGAAAGTTTTCCTGCAGGGGTGAGTCCAACAAAATATCCAACATCCACTATAGCATACTATTAGTTCAAAAATCAACCTAGACACCACGTCTAATTTGATTTAGGAAGGCATTTTAAGCTAAGCATGCTTAATTTAAAAACCATTGAAAGCAAGATCATCACTCCTAAACGAGGCACCATGTTCAATTTAAGAGATGTATGAAAGTAGTTGATGAAGTTGCATCGTGCCTTTTCTCCATGAAAGTGAAAATGGATTTCCTCTTGTAGATGATTGTACTTGTAGCGTAGAGGAATAGTCTTCCTAGGATGAGGTGGACATCATCGTCTTCTCATGTCGAGGATCAACAAGTCTGTGAGGACTTCATGACATCTAATTCTGACTACGACGTCTCCCATCATTCCTTCTTGTTTATGCCTCTTGATATGGTGTCACTCATGTTATTTGTTCGTCCAGTAGTTTGAAGTGAAGCGTTAATTGTGGATGCTGGCAGCATCTTGCTCAGTGTGCATGTTCTTGTAGATCTAGGACCTTCACTTTGTAGAATTTGGGGTTGACAAACTTCTCCATGTTTTGCTCAAGAGTGTGTCTTGCTCATAAAGACAAGGTAGAGATCAAGTGCATGGGCTCTGTTGGTGGAAAAACACCAACATGAACCAAAAGTTTTGTTTATTCCCCTCTAACCTTAGGCACATTGCATAAGATAAACTTGTTGTTTATGTGTCCTATTCAATCTTAACATGAGTGATAGGATTAGAGGATGAGCATGAAAGTAGCATCTTAAAATATTTAATAGATCAAATTACTTAAACCAAGGAAGGATAATCTATGCATAAAGTGTCGATCTTTTCATGATTGAGATATATCATCTTCCAAAGGTTAGATGCAAAAAAATTTAGCTCATTTAGTTACGATAGTGAGATTCAAGAGAGTAAAGCTAGGTACAAAGAGTAAAGAACTAAACATGTTGAGTTGTTTAGGTTAGATTAAGTGAGGTGCAACTTAAACATGTTTAGTTGTTTATGTATGTGCATACCAGAATCAAAGAGAAGCTTTTAAAGTGCTGGTCACTTACCTTGAAATGTTGCTTTATCATTGAAGAGTGATTGTGTCAAACCACCTTGTGGAAGCTTCTCTTGTCTAGCTGGTGTTGTTCATGAATGGCTTGTGTTCTCTTACTCATCTCATAGTGGCCTGAGTGATGGGAGCTTGAGAGGAGGAAGGACATAGTGGGATCATCTTTAAAGGGATCAGCCTTCCTTCTCTATGTGTTGACCTATCAGTGAAGGTGTGTTGTTCCTCAGGCCCGTACCTGGACCTCTCTCTTTTAGCTTGTGTTTGTACTGTCTGATATGAGAGATGAGGATTCAATTGCCTGTACGATGGTCTCTGTCTTCTAGTGGCCCAGCTCAGACTTGTTCACCTATTTCCATGGAGTGAGTACGTGCTTTGATTGTAGGTATTGTTTTGTGGCACTCATCTTCTGTCTTGTTCTACGCATCTCACTTCTCCATGACTAGTGAGTTGTGTCTCAATTGCGCAAGTTGAAGTTCATGTGTCTCTTCATCTCCAGTGTGGGTTCATCTCAGGACTTTCCCAAATTGATATTGAAAGTTTTCCTGCAGGGGTTAGTCCAACAAAATATCCAACATCCACTATAGCATACTATTAGTTCAAAAATCAACCTAGACACCACGTCTAATTTGATTTAGGAAGGCATTTTAAGCTAAGCATGCTTAATTTAAAAACCTTTGAAAGCAAGATCATCACTCCTAAACTAGGCACCATGCTCAATTTAAGATATGTATGAAAGTAGTTGATGAAGTTGCATCGTGCCTTTTCTCCATGAAAGTGAAAATGGATTTCCTCTTGTAGATGATTGTACTTGTAGAGTAGAGGAATGGTCTTCCTAGGATGAGGTGGACATCATCGTCTTCTCATGTTGAGGATCAAGAAGTCTGTGGTGACTTCATGACCTCTAATTCTGACTACAACGTCTCCCATCATTCCTTCTTGTTTATGCCTCTTGATATGGTGTCACTCATGTTATTTGTTCGTCCAGTAGTTTGAAGTGAAGCGTTAATTGTGGATGCTGGCAGCATCTTGCTCAGTGTGCATGTTCTTGTAGATCTAGGACCTTCACTCTGTAGAATTTGGGGTTGACAAACTTCTCCATGTTTTGCTCAAGAGTGTGTCCTGCTCATAAAGACAAGGTAGAGATCAAGTGCTTGGGCTCTGTTGGTGGAAAAACACCAACATGAACCAAAAGTTTTGTTTATTCCCCTCTAACCTTAGGCACATTGCATAAGACAAACTTGTTGTTTATGTGTCCTATTCAATCTTAAAATGAGTGATAGGATCAGAGGATGAGCATGAAAGTAGCATCTTAAAATATTTAACAGATCAAATTACTTAATCCAAGGAAGGATAATCTATGCATAAAGTGTCGATCTTTTCATGATTGAGATATATCATCTTCCAAAGATTAGATGCAAAAAAAATTTAGCTCATTTAGTTAAGATAGTGAGATTCAAGAGAGTAAAGCTAGGTACAAAGAGTAAAGAACTGAACATGTTGAGTTGTTTAGGTTAGATTAAGTGAGGTGCAACTTAAACATGTTTAGTTATTTATGTATGTGCATACCAGAATCAAAGAGAAGCTTTTAAAGTGCTGGTCACTTACCTTGAAATATTTCTTTATCATTGAGAGTGATTGTGTCAAACCACCTTGTGGAAGCTTCTCTTGTCTAGCTGGTGTTGTTCATGAATGGCTTGTCTTCTCTTACTCATCTCATAGTGGCCTGAGTGATGGGAGCTTGAGAGGAGGAAGGACATAGTGGGATCATCTTTAAAGGGATCAACCTTCCTTCTCTATGTGTTGACCTATCAGTGATGGTGTGTTGTTCCTCAGGTCCGTAACTGGACCTCTCTCTTTTAGCTTGTGTTTGTACTGTCTGATATGAGAGATGAGGAATCAAGTGCCTGTACGATGGTCTCTGTCTTCTAGTGGCCCAGCTCAGACTTGTTCACCTATTTCCATGGAGCGAGTACGTGCTTTTATTGTTGGTATTGTTTTGTGGCACTCATCTTCTGTCTTGTTTTACGGATCTCACTTCTCCATGACTAGTAAGTTATGTCTCCCTTGCGTAAGTTGAAGGTCAAGTGTCTCTTCATCTCCAGTGTGGGTTCATCTCAGGACTTTCCCAAATTGATATTGAAAGTTTTCCTGCAGGGGTGAGTCCAACAAAATATCCAACATCCACTATAGCATACTATTAGTTCAAAAATCAACCTAGACACCACGTCTAATTTGATTTAGGAAGGCATTTTAAGCTAAGCATGCTTAATTTAAAAACCTTTGAAAGCAAGATCATCACTCCTAAACTAGGCACCATGCTCAATTTAAGAGATGTATGAAAGTAGTTGATGAAGTTGCATCGTGCCTTTTCTCCATGAAAGTGAAAATGGATTTCCTCTTGTAGATGATTGTACTTGTAGCGTAGAGGAATGGTCTTCCTAGGATGAGGTGGACATCATCGTCTTCTCATGTCGAGGATCAAGAAGTCTGTGAGGACTTCATGACATCTAATTCTGACTACGACGTCTCCCATCATTCCTTCTTGTTTATGCCTCTTGATATGGTGTCACTCATGTTATTTGTTCGTCCAGTAGTTTGAAGTGAAGCGTTAATTGTGGATGCTGGCAGCATCTTGCTCAGTGTGCATGTTCTTGTAGATCTAGGACCTTCACTCTGTAGAATTTGGGGTTGACAAACTTCTCCATGTTTTGCTCAAGAGTGTGTCCTGCTCATAAAGACAAGGTAGAGATCAAGTGCATGGGCTCTGTTGGTGGAATAACACCAACATGAACCAAAAGTTTTGTTTATTCCCCTCTAACCTTAGGCACATTGCATAAGATAAACTTGTTGTTTATGTGTCCTATTCAATCTTAACATGAGTGATAGGATCAGAGGATGAGCATGAAAGTAGCATCTTAAAATATTTAACAGATCAAATTACTTAATCCAAGGAAGGATAATCTATGCATAAAGTGTCGATCTTTTCATGATTGAGATATATCATCTTCCAAAGGTTAGATGCAAAAAAATTTAGCTCATTTAGTTAAGATAGTGAGATTCAAGAGAGTAAAGCTAGGTACAAAGAGTAAAGAACTAAACTTGTTGAGTTGTTTAGGTTAGATTAAGTGAGGTGCAACTTAAACATGTTTAGTTATTTATGTATGTGCATACCAGAATCAAAGAGAAGCATTTAAAGTGCTGGTCACTTACCTTGAAATGTTGCTTTATCATTGAAGAGTGATTGTGTCAAACCACCTTGTGGAAGCTTCTCTTGTCTAGCTGGTGTTGTTCATGAATGGCTTGTCTTCTCTTACTCATCTCATAGTGGCCTGAGTGATGGGAGCTTGAGAGGAGGAAGGACATAGTGGGATCATCTTTAAAGGGATCAGCCTTCCTTCTCTATGTGTTGACCTATCAGTGAAGGTGTGTTGTTCCTCAGGTCCGTACCTGGACCTCTCTCTTTTAGCTTGTGTTTGTACTGTCTGATATGAGAGATGAGGATTCAAGTGCCTGTACGATGGTCTCTGTCTTCTAGTGGCCCAGCTCAGACTTGTTCACCTATTTCCATGGAGTGAGTACGTGCTTTGATTGTAGGTATTGTTTTGTGGCACTCATCTTCTGTCTTGTTCTACGGATCTCACTTCTCCATGACTAGTGAGTTGTGTCTCCCTTGCGCAAGTTGAAGTTCATGTGTCTCTTCATCTCTAGTGTGGGTTCATCTCAGGACTTTCCCAAATTGATATTGAAAGTTTTCCTGCAGGGGTTAGTCCAACAAAATATCCAACATCCACTATAGCATACTATTAGTTCAAAAATCAACCTAGACACCATGTCTAATTTGATTTAGGAAGGCATTTTAAGCTAAGCATGCTTAATTTAAAAACCTTTGAAAGCAAGATCATCACTCCTAAACTAGGCACCATGCTCAATTTAAGAGATGTATGAAAGTACTTCAAACCTAAACATATTCTATAGTAGATGAAGGTAGCATTAAAACATTAAAGAGATTTACTCAAATGGTGATGAAAGAGCATGATTAGTGTATAGCACATGAGCATGTCTTAAAGTTAGGGACAACCAATATAGCAACATGGCAAGAGATGTTTTTACAAAGTGCATTCCCAAACTTGGATTATGCAAAAATCAAGATTGGATGAATGTAATTCAATGTTGCATGATGATTAGTTGGACATACCTTGGGTTTGTCGTTCCTTCAAACATTTTTGCTCCAGGCCTGCAATGGTTAGTGACAAGAATACCCGAAGGAATATTTTAACAATTATATCTCTATGCTCATTACACAAGGGCAGTGTAGCAAGAAAGTAAACACTAATCTGAAAAGTGCTTGTTTTAGGACACTGAGCTTGTCTTTTGGGAAACCTTCAAGATGTGATTTCGTAAAGTGGTTTCCCCTCCAACAACAACTTAAGAGCACAATGAGATCTACAAAATTTATGATAAACATACGCATCTACAACCACCCTTTTGAAGATTTTGTAAACAGAAAGTGTGAGGGAGTTGACAATCTCGAGTGTGGCAATGTTAGTCATGTCAATTGAATAAGGAGATGACTCATATGAGCATGGATTTAAAGAGATGTTTATGAAGTAGCTTCCATGCTCTTTGATATCATCTTCCTCGATTTCAGAGAAGAACACTGAAGGATGGGATTCATAATTTTCTAAAGTGTGGGGTGTTTTCTCTAGAGAAGGTTCTGTGACAACCAAATTATTAGAAGGTTTTGAAGGAATTTCAAATTTGGTTGGGTGTTCCACCTCGTGTTGGTCGGGGTTAGGCTCGACTTCTTCTTCTGAGAATTCGTGAAAAATGCCAGTGTAAGGAGTGTTTTCAAGGATTTTATTTAGGATGTCTCCTCCTTCACTAACAAGTTTATGTGAGAATGATCCTCCAAAAGCTAAATCGAGATGTAGAGCAGCTTCCTTGTTAAGACCACAATAAAAGTGAAAGTGTAGCACATGGTCTGGCAAAGAAAGGTTTGGGCTAGAATTGGTAAGGTGTTTGAACCTAGCCCAAGCTGCTCCTAGCGTCTCCTTCTCTTGAAGGACCGAGAGTGCAACCAGAAAGCGACCAGAGGGGGGGTGAATGGGAGCTTCAAATTTCTTTTCCGAATCTTGTCGCCACTATCTCAAGAATCAACCCCAAAGAACAAATACTAGAGCTTGCAAGTGTCCATGACCCTAGAGATAGGGTGGATGCTTCCAAGAAGCATAGCGAGACACAATACAACTCTAGAAACCCAACGCAAAAGCCGGAAATCAAAACCGACAACGGACGAACGAACCACGGACGAAACACTGCAAAACATAGATGACCGGACTCTGCCTGCGTCCGGTCAGTGTGCATCGGACGCGTCCGGTCTGGCAAAACCAAGATTGGGACCTTACTGTTCCGGACCGGACTCACTATTGAGAGCGTCCGGTCAAACCTTGTCAGCGTCTGATCAGAAGAACCAAGCAGTGAACAGTGTAAGGAGCGAGTTCAGTCACTTGCACGTTGAGAGTCCAGTCAAGGCACGAAGACTCATTGAGTTTCAATGACCGGACTCACTGACCTAGCGTCCGGTCGTCCCAATACCAGAGTCCGGTCACCGCGAAAGTTCATTGTTCATTCACCGATTTGATCCAAACTCTCCCAAAACGAAACCACTAGGGATCAAACTTGGAGAGATGGATCACAAGGAAGATAGTGAGCTACTCCTAGGAGATCATGGCTCGAACCTATCTCCAAATCGTTGAATCGAAGAAATTCGGGAGAAGGGAGACGAACTTGGCCCTAAATGAAAATCGACCGATCTACTAGCTCGTGAGGTTAGAGGAGAATTCCTTCGGTGGAAAGAAGTGCCTCACGATCTAGAACATCTCTGTTCAAACGAAATCGCAAAAGACGCAACGAACAAAGAGATCGATCAACGGGAAAATCGTGGAGAAAAACAACCCGCGAAGAACAAGAACAAAACGCGAATCACAACCACGAATTTGTAACCGTGTGGCTACCACACGCTACAACAGTGAGATTATGGTCTCACTTATTCAAAATCTCATGGGCACAGAGGTATGGTTCTCTTCTCTGTGGATCTCAGTTTGCTACAGCAAGGGAGAGGGAGAGCAGGAAAACCTAGAGGCAAAAGAGCAAATGACTGACACATGATGGAGGTGGGTGTCTGCCTCTACTTATCCTAATTCTAATTCCCACTCTACCCCTAACTAATTACAGAGCGAACCAGCTAAACCCTAGGGTTATTCTAGACCAACTCGAAGAAAGTTGTGATCCGACGGCCACGTCCGCACATCTGGTAGCGTTGCCTCGACGCAACCTCACCGATTGCCGCCATATGCCGCCACCGCTCTGCTTGTCCTTTTCTCGGACTTCGCCCCCGGTTTTGTGGCCCAAACCGGGAAACCAGCCTTCACAGCCAACCCCCGGTTTTGAGGCCCAAACCGGGAAACCAGCCGACCATCGCTTGAATTTTGTGGCCCAAACTCAGAAACCCAAAGCACCCAGGTTTTCAGGCCCAAACCTGGAAAGCGCCCTCAACCCAAGTTTTGTGGCCCAAACTCGGAAACCATCAGCGCCCAGGTTTTGAGGCCCAAACCTGGAAACCGTCCACTCGGTGGTTTTTCTGTGGCTCAATCACCAAACCAAAGCTGTAGAGGGGATGCACCGCCCGTGCACCCCGTCCACTCACACGTGTCCCCAGGTCCTCGACCCAAGCAACACCGTGCCCGCAAGTCTTTGCTCGTCGTTGTCCCAGGCTGTCAGCCACCACAACTGATTCTCAGGCCACTGGTCCCTCAGTCCAAGCCTCACGTCCGCCCTTCACCGCTCCCGGTCCGTCGGCACGGCACGTCTCTACTTGACCTTCACCTTGCCTTTGATCACTGTATCCGTGCTCGACACCTGCACAACACAAGCCAAAGAACATGCGCATTATCCCAGTTGACAATCACTCATCACTCAGAGACTCGGCATACACCCATGTATCTGCATCTCTTTTTGTTTGAATGTAAGAATTTCAATTCTAAGATCAGAGATTCGAAAAAGAGGGAAGAAAGCAAGACAAAAGTTGTCCCGAAGTTCATCCCAATTTCCATTTACGCCCTCTATGGAATGATTATACCATTTTCTCGCTCTTCCCAAATGGGAGAACGGGAATAGTTTCCATTTAATGGTCTTTTGTGTCATGCCAGCTATAGTCTGACAAGAACACAACTCCTCAAATTCCCTAAAGTAAGTGTATGGATTTTCGTCTTCTGACCCAGAGAAGGATTTCTCCCGAACCATGGCTATAAGAGCAGGGCGAAGCTCATAGTCATTTGTATGAATGGGGTGTGATGATGGTGGAGGCTCCAACAAGTCACCCTTTGGAGCAAAGAATTTAAAAATAGGAGTGAAATCCATGTGGTAAGAAGTGTGGTGGTGAGGTAAAGGTGGTGGTAAAAGAAAAAGGTGGTAAAAGAAAAGAAACACGGACGAACTTGATTTGATTCTAGAACAGCTACCGTTCCCCGGCAATGGCGCCAGAAAGCTTGTTGAGTATTTTAAACGCACACAGAAAAATCCGCAAGCACACGGATACCAATGTAGCTTTCACCCGAGAGTATTCCAGGGTATTGATTTCCACGGGGAACGTGAAGTGTACTAGAAGAATTAAGAACGTCCAAGAAAAGAATGGTAATGCGGTTAGAGAGGGATATAAGGGTTTTCTAAGCGGGTCTATTTAATTAAAGGCTCACTATACTTTACTTACCTCGGAGCAACAGTACCTTTCCGATTCTCAAAAAAGACTGGGAAAAGGGTAATCGGGAGAAGGCTGCCAAAAAGCTCTATGAAAACACCAATCCTAACATGGTGGATTGTAACAATCTACAAAGCTGTCACCCCTGTAGCTACCACAACTATCCGAAGGATTGGGCGCAAACTCAGGTAAACCCTAGTCTAGACACCAAGTCTACACTAACGCTTACTACTCTAATCAGATATCATAATTAGAGCACTCAATACGAGCGGAGATCCAGTAAATAAAATAAAGTAAGAACTGAAATTAAATAGAATACTTAGAAGTAGTAAATGAAGAACCTGGAGATTACTTGAAGACGAACCAGATGCTGCACCAATACAATGTCGAGGAAGATCCGACAGATCCGGCTCCTCCTCAGATCTCTCCTTCTCCTCTCTCTAATCCGACCTCTAATTACAACTAGATGAACTAGACAACTAGAACTAGAACTAGAACTAGAACTAGAACTAGAACAAGAAGAACTAGAACTAGATCTAATTCTAGATGAACTAGAAGAGATTCATCTAGAGGGACCTCTACTTCTAATTGAAACCCTAGTTTCTAATGTGGAGATGAATAATGAAGATGGAGATGCCTGGAGAGGGGGTCTGGGTCTGGTTTTATAGCCCTGAGCGTGGAACGTGAGCCCTTGGATCAAACCGACTGCAGGGACGGTGGAAATGCATCCTAGGAGGCGGTGGAAGAAAGTTCCAGAAGGTGGAGGCGAAACGGCCTCCGTGGCCGATCGGTCGGTCTTGGGGTGGTACCGGTCGGTCTGGCCCAGTGGGCCCCCGTGGTGGGCCGCCTTGTGGTGTCTTCTGGTGTCTTCTAGATCCTTCTTTTGCAGATTTTGTTGCGAAATTAATATCTTCTCATCTAGGACTTCGAATCTAGCAAATGATATGTCCGTTTCGATCGTCTCGACGAGCTCTTCGCAATGGTGTACTCCAATTCATCACTTGAGATACTTTTATATGGTAAAATATTGATGTCCTACAAAACAAGTGGGAGCACCAAAATTCGTGGAACTTGTTAGTTTCAAACCCTACAACTATGCTTTGTAATTCATTTAGTGTCATTTCATGCAATAGTTGATGGTTAATTATTAGCATTAGTGAGCGTCAACAACGGCAATAAGTGACTATTAGGTGATGTTGCAGTAATAGTAGAGAACAATGAACCATGCCATACTAAATTTATTCAGAAAACAAGTTTGCCAAACAATTACAGAGGCATAGTAAATTTCAATCCATATCGCAGCATCATATAATATGATCGCTCATTAGCATAGCACGCAATTTCAACATAAACATCCATAAAGGCCCATACATATGAGACTTTCCAAAGGTTTTGGACCACATGCACATAGGTTCACATCTCACCAATACATCCTCTCGCAACAACAACAACAAAAGACCAAGCGCGAGCGACATAAGACAAAAGATCACCAGGCACTAGAAACATGCTATCTAGCCTACTCCCTAGCGGCACCATCATCACCATCGTCGCTAGACACATCTGAAGAACCACTAGAAGAGTCACGAGGATCTGGGTCCTCCTGAGGAAAGATGGGGTTCCTCTCATTCTCTCGGTGATGGATCTCCTCATGCAGGCATCTCCTCACTAAGAATGTGGTCCAAGTGGTCGTAGCTGCGCAACAAACACCCATAGGTAGCCATGAGTGCAGCCATAGCACTGTCGGCTGGTCCGGCACAGTGCTCCCTCTCAAGCGAACTGGTCTCAAGCACGGTGGCTCCTACTTGACGTCACACTGACAGGTACGGGTCCGTCGTCGGGAAGATGCTAGCAGTGGCCTGCGCAACCACCTCTGGGTGATCCTCCATAATGTCCCGAAGAACAGTATAGGCAACCCTGTTAGCTCCATCCCACGGGGTCCTGCCCTGTAGTGCAAACACACGGTGACGCCACACGTGATCCTGCTTGTAACAGAACCGACCAATTTGCACCAGATTAAGCACTGAGATCCCCGCTTGACGCAGGCTCATCAAGTACTTAAGCTCGTACAAACCCGATAGTCCGAAAATCTCAAAGGATTTCAAATCATTTCGACATTCAGCCAACATCGTACTAGTTCAATGACATGCCCACAAGTTACATCACATTTGCACATAGTTCAAATACATCGGAG
Organism: Coix lacryma-jobi var. lacryma-jobi; assembly: GCA_009763385.1. NCBI lineage: Eukaryota > Viridiplantae > Streptophyta > Magnoliopsida > Poales > Poaceae > Coix > Coix lacryma-jobi. The sequence goes on from CM019829.1 coordinate 77,721,652, forward strand.
TTCGAAACAATATTACAAACCATAGTTTTGAATTATAGCGGAAGCAACATAGACTTAAAACATAAGTTTGGATTGTTCTTAATACAGTGCCATCATTCTGACCAGGTCCACAAAAGCATCAGATAAGATAAGTGGTGACCATGCCCCTGGTCTAATCATCTCCCGTAACTGGGTACAGGCAGTTCTCGCAGTAACCAAAGAAGCATTGGCCATCTGCAATAACAAGGGAATAAAACCCTGAGTACAAGAAGGTACTCAGCTAGACTTACCCGTCATGAACCAGAAATAATGAGACTCCAAGGATCATGTAGGCTATATAGGTGGGGTTGGCTACACAAACTCCTTTGCATGAAAGCTTTTGTAAGTAAAACTCATTTTAGGGTGTTGGTAGTTGCTTTTAACAATTACTTCTACATTACTAGGTTTGCACCTGAACTAAAGCAAGCACTTGAGTAATTAACCAAACAAGAGTGACTATTTCATCAATAGCCTTTCAGATTCAACATTATAACCATCTTTAGTTCCATAAGTTCTACGGGCGATGATCTACAGTCAACTGCTCACTGTCCAGGAGCGATGGCGATTATAATCGATTCCTACCCAGCAAGGGATAAAATGTCTCACACTCGCCCGGCACAATCCGGCTACGGTACTCGTAAGCTACCAGTCAGGAGATTCGAGAACACAACGCGCGGGACGACCATGGGCCCTTCTACACCGGGAGTTATCTCAGTGCCAGGTCGCTCAAGCTATAACTGCCCACGGTCATGCCAGGTCGATCAGGCCCTGCCTGCCCTCGGACCATGCCAGGTTGATCAGAATAGTTGCCCACGGTACAGCTGAGGCCCTGGGTGTTAGGCGTCAACATCTCCATCACCGGCTCGAATAACCTTACTCGGCTTCGCGGGAGGTACTCAGACCTACTCCGTTAAGTGATTGACGCGTTCAATTTGACTGAAGGGACATTCCTGAACGGGTCCTATGCGACACAGACGGAAGACTACTAGCACACAAAACCCATGTCCTGCTGCTCTTACATCCCACCTCTGTCTCAAATTAATTATCACATGGTTATCTCCATGATAGCACAAGCTAATCATGATCAGTATCCACCTAATGCGGGAGACAGGAAATCACCCGACTTTTACCGATCTAAGCAGGGCTAAGCATATAACGAGCCTAGACCTAAACAGGGATAACAAGATATAATTGCAGGTGGACATGGATAAGTAATAATGCATCAACGGTAGCAACCAAATCCTATAACCTAATGCAACATTCATCATCAGGTTAATTGTATGGCATTAGCAAACCGTAGGAGTTAGAATGCTCCAGGGCTTGCCTTTCTCAAAGTCCGACGGACGGTGGTCGCGACACTCTGGTAGATCTTCGGCGTCGGTCCCTCCGGCCTCCTCGGTCAGGTTCTCCTCCTGGCTGGGTTCTTCCTGGGTCGACTGGTTCTGGGTCTCCTCCGCTGATCCTGTATGATGCGTAACATGTATGAATAGGATGAATGCACATAGAATGCATATGGGATGCATATGATTAACAGCAATTAGGAGATAAGCACATGTCATCTATTGCATTCTCTTCAACAAGGTAGTCAACATCATCCTAATGTTTATAACAGACTCCAACATCTAACCAACCACTTAATCCTCCATAACCAACTTGTTAAGCTACATAACCAACACAGCAAGACTTACTTAATGAATTTATTTTCCTCTAAATACTTTGCTGAAAGAAACTCATCTAACCATGCTTACAACAGCAACCCATCCTAGACAGCTTCAGAAAAATCTACAATAATTACCATAGACTAATACTATGTAGAACAGTCCACTGTCAAAATTTTAGGCCATTTGATTTTAAACATTGTCCCCAATGAAAAAGACAAATATTGGGGTGAAAAGGTGCTTTGAACTACACATCCTAACATAAAGTGTCAAACAACCAATTTCATATTTTTCTTCTAAACTTCTTTGCACAAGAGCAGTCTACAAAAATTCTTTGGTTCATATTCATCATATTTTAATTACTACGAATTTTACAAGAAAACAACATTTAATCATTTTAAATGCTACTGCAAAAGTATTTCACAGAACAACTTCACATTATAATTTTCCCTAAAAGTACTCATCTACACAAGCCTAACAAAACTGGAATCACATTTTTCTAAGTTACATAGAATTAGTTATGCATTTTCCAAGTTAATAGCAATTTCCTAGATTAAATTAAACTGCATATAAAAGTATCACTAAAAATGCATTTAATATTTTTCACAGATAGATCTACTCATGCTTAACACAATAAAATTTGTTTCACAGGATTTGGACTTAAAATGAGCCTTGCATGAATTTTTGAAGCCTTTACATAAATTCTGGAAAACTCATTTTAAGGAAAACCCTATCCTAAACGCTACGGACACCCGGAAAAAGGCACCCGCAGACACAAGCAAAAATGCTTCGCGCACCTGGCTATCCCGAGCGCTACTGCACCCAGACTCCTCTCCTTCTCTCTCCTTCTCACTGCCAAATGGGACCCGCTGGTCAGTGACCCCACACGTCAGCGGTCAACGGGCCCACGCGTCAGAGGCAGCATGCTCCCGCCGGAGTTGACCGGCTCTAGCTCGCCGGCGGTGAAGTTTCCGGCGACACCAACCCTTCCACCAGACTCACCAACGCGAGGCGGACACAGTCGGCTAGGTCGCTTGGTCGGAGCATCATCGGAGCAAGCTCGACGGCGGCAATGGCGGAGCGGCGGCGCGGTAACCCTACGGTGCGGCCTTGCCCGGCTATTCCAAGGCTCGGCGACGTGAGCATCAGCTCAAGCACTCCCTAAGCTACCTTCCCAGACTGCTATGGAGCCTCGCCGGCCTCAACATTGCCCGGCGTCACGCACGGCGGCGGTCCGCGACGGACATGGCGGCGGCACGGCTCTGTTCCGACCGAGACAAAGCAAGAGAAGGGTCTCCATCTAGCCCTAAGCACCTACAGAGGTCAAGGAGGTGGGAACTAGGCTTGGTTTGAGATGGTTTGGCCGGAGATGGCCAGACCACGCTTTGGTCATGACGGCGGCCATGGCGAGAACTCGAGGATGGCATTCGACGTTCTGCCGGCTAGAGAGGAGAAGAGGGGAAACCAACCCTGGCTGATGAAAAAGGATGTTAAGGCGGAGAGGTTGGCGGAAGGAATCGAGCGGCGGTGCGGTGAGAAGCGAGTAATCGCTCGCCGGAGTTCGGCGGGCGGCGGCGGCGCTATGCACTGGAGAATATGGAGTGGAGCCAAGCAAGCGAGAGAGTGAGCGAGAGAGTGGCTTCTGGCTTGCGAGCGCGAGGCGGAGAGGGGGCAAAGGGAACGACGGGCTCGGTGCATTGCACCTGGCCGGTTCCCATCGGGAGGGCTCCCGACTGGGCGCGGTGGCGCCAGGAATCGGTGGCCACGCGGCGAGCGCGCAGAGAGGATGGAGCGCACGCGGGCGGTTTGGTCGGAATCCAGGGGCGGCGAGCTGCAGTTTGAACGGCCTGACAGGCGGGCCTTCGGCGGCAGCGGCTGCGGCGGCGAGCAGCGGCAGCCAGCGGCGCGCGCGGGGAGGAAGAAGGGTGGCTGACAGGCGGGGCCCACTGACAGGTTTAAACTAATGAGGTTTTGTTTAAAACTTTGATGCTCCATAACTCCCAAACTAAGCCGAATTAGGAAAAGGTCCTAAAAGCAAAGTTTCCTAGAATTTTGCAAGGAACAAACCATCTTTAAGGCTCAAGTCCAAATTCTGCTTAGAAAAAGAAATTTACTTCTAATCTATTTTTCTAATGCAAGAAATTATAATTTAAAAGCCTTTTCTGAGAAGGTGCTTTTAAGCAAAGTTGTTCCTCTCATCAAGATCTACAACTTTGTTTTAAGGCACTAGGTCAGAAACAGAAAGCAAAACATGGATCTACTAGAGACTAAGCAAGGACTTAAACACTCATACAAGCAAATGCACATGAAATGATGAGATGCTATGCTCATGCTATGTCAAATTATGCATTTTAGGATTGCTTAACACCTAGGGTGTTACAACCCTCCCCTCCTTAAAGAAATCTCGTCCCGAGATTTGAAGTACGAACCATTTCTTATAAAAGTGTGGATACAACTCCTTTAGATAGTTGTCCGTTTCCCAAGTAGCATCCCGATCATCTTGCTCACTCCATGATACCTTATACTGCTTTACTATTCTTCCACGAGTTGCTCTTTCTTTGTCATCAAGCACTCGACACGATGTAACTGAGTAAGTGAGATCGGACTGCAACTTGATACGGGCCGGCTGTACCTCTTCTTCTGGCACTCGAAGACATTTCTTCAACTGAGAGACATGCAACACAGGAAATATGGCCTTTAAATGTTTTGGCAACTGTAGCTGATAAGCTACTTCTCCCCTTCTTTCCACAATTCTATAAGGTCCCACAAACCTTGGTGCTAACTTTGTCTTAACTCCGAAGCGTTTCACACCTTTCATAGGCGAAACCTTCAGGTAGACATTGTCACCAACATTGAATTCATGTGGCCTCCTTCGTTTGTCGGCATAGCTTTTCCGTCGAGACTGTGCAGCTGCGATATGTTGCTGAATGATCCTAACTTGTTATTCTGCTTCTTTGACAAAGTCAATTCCATAATACCGACGTTCTCCGGGTTCTACCCAGTTTATTGGTGTTCTACATCTTCTCCCATATAAAGCTTCAAAAGGTGCCATCTGAATACTCTCTTGGTAACTATTATTGTAAGCGAACTCTGCCAAAGGTAACCATTTCTCCCAAGAACCCTTTGCTGATATTACGCAGGCTCTTAGCATATCTTCTAATACTTGATTTATTCTTTCAGTTTGTCCTGACGTTTGCGGATGATAAGCTGAGCTTCGAACTAAATCCGTGCCTAACTCCTTTTGCAACTTCTCCCAAAACGGTGCAGTGAACTGCTGTCGTCGATCAGAAACTATAACTTTTGGTATCCCATGTAGTCGAACAATTTGACTCACATAGATCTCTGCGTAGTCTGGTGCCTTATAGCTGGTTTTGACCGGGATAAAATGCGCTGTCTTGGTGAGATGATCCACAATTACCCAAATTGAGTCATTACCATTTTGAGTAGTGGGCAAACCGGTGATAAAGTCCATGCTCACCTCTTCCCATTTCCATTCGGGTATAGCTAACGGCTGAAGCATTCCAGCTGCTTTCAAGTGAATAGCCTTTACTCGACAACATGTGTCACACCTAGCCACATAAGCAGCAATTTCCTTCTTCATCTTAGTCCACCAAAATCTGGGACGCAAATCTTGATACATCTTCGCACTTCCAGGATGGATAGATAACCTGGACAAATGTGCTTCATCCATAATCCGATTTCTGAGTTCTCTATCTTTGGGTACCACTAGTCGTTGGTTGAACCATAGGACTCCATTGTCATCGAGTCAAAAATGCTCATCGGATTCCGTTTCAATCTTGAGTCTTTCCTTGATATGGTAGATTCCCTTATCGGTTTGCTGTCCTTCTATGATTTGATCAACTAATGCACTGCGTAACTCCAAAACATGTAGTATTGCAGGATGCATTAGACTGAATTCATCTTCCGGTAGTAGCCTCATAGCATTACAATGTTATTTCCGACTCAAAGCATCGGCTACCACATTTGCCTTGCTAGGATGATAGTGAATCTGTAGGTTGTAATCCTTAATCAATTCAAGCCATCTTCTCTGCCTCATGTTCAATTCTGCCTAAGTGAAGATATACTTAAGACTCTTGTGATCTGTGTACATATTACAGACATTACCAAGCAAGTAATGCCTCCAAATCTTCAAAGCGTGCACGACTGCAGCTAATTCCAAATCATGTGACAGGTAGTTCACTTCATGTTTCCTTAATTGCCGAGAAGCATAAGCGATCACTCTTCCTTCTTGCATAAGAACACAACCTAAGCCAACCTTCGATGCATCATAAAAGACATCAAATGGTTCCTCTATATCTGGCTGAGCTAAAACAGGAGCAGTGGTCAATAGTTTCCGCAAGGTACGGAAAGCAGTTTCACACTCCTCTATCCATTCAAACTTGTGATTCTTCTGCAACAAACTTGTCATAGGCTTCGCAATCTTGGAGAAATCCAGAATGAATCGGCGATAGTATCCTGCTAAGCCTAAGAAACTTCGAATCTCACCGACAGTTGTAGGAGCCTGCCACTCCATCACTTCCTTCACTTTACTGGGATCAACTGAGATGCCTTCTTCAGATAAAATGTGGCCAAGAAAGTGTACTTTCTTCATCCAAAACTCACATTTACTGAACTTCGCCTAGAGCTTATGCTCCCTGAGTCTAGACAAAACAATCCTCAGATGTTCTGCATGGTCTCCTGCATTTTTTGAATAAATCAGAATGTCATCAATGAACACCACCACAAATTTGTCCAATTCTGGCATAAACACTGAGTTCATCAAACTCATGAAGTATGCTGGAGCATTCGTCAGTCCAAAGGACATGACAAGATACTCATATAAACCGTATCTGGTTGAAAAGGCAGTCTTTAGGATATCTTGCGGTCGGATTCGGATCTGATGATAACCTGATCTTAAATCTATCTTGGAAAACACTTTGGCTCTGGACAACTGGTCAAAAAGGATATCTATTCTGTGTAACGGATACTTATTCTTAATAGTCACAGCATTGAGCGGACGATAATCCACACACATGCGTAAAGACTTATCTTTCTTCTTAACGAACAGAGCTGGGCAACCCCATTCTGACACACAAGGTTGAATGAACCCTTTGTTCAACAGTTCCTTGATCTGGGTTTTGAGTTCTGCTAATTCATTGGGCGGCATACGATATGGCCTCCTAGAGATTGGTGCAGTTCCCGGTAACAACTCTATTGCAAACTCCACTGCTCTTTTGGGTGGTAGCCCTGGTAACTCATCCGGAAATACATCTGGAAAATCTCTGACAACGGGGATTTTGGAGAGGTCTTCTATAGCAATTGTGCAAGATAGGTCAACAAAATCGGCACCTCGAGGAAGAGACACACGAAGTTTGTTACCTGTCCGACTATCGGATAAGGTAAGAGTTCTGTTTGCAGTGTCTAACACTGCATTCCGCATTCTCATCCAACTCATACCTAAGACTACATCCATACTTAGTCCTGGCAGGACTACTAAATTGGCTCCAAATTTATGCCCTCCAATATCGATGGTTGCATTACAAAACATCTGTCTAGACAACACGCTACTCCCAACGGAGCTTACGCGAAACCCATAATCCATTTCAGATATTTCTTGATTATGCTTTTGTGCAAATGCTTTGCTCATAAAAGAATGCGATGATCCAGTGTCAAACAAAACAACTGCAGGATGATGGTTCATGAGACACATACCGGCAGTCACGGGCTCTCCTGCACGAGCTTCTTCAGCAGTCATATTATGCAGGCGCGCTGGGTAATTGGCCTATTGCTTCTTCGGGTGTGGGCAATACCTTGTGAAGTGCCCTTCTTGATTGCAATTGTTGCATGGCCCACGAACTAGAGGCTTGCTTCCGGCTAAGCTGCCTTGACCTGCTCGAGTTTGATTGGCTGCTATCTTGTATGGCCATTGGCCACGCTGAGCTTGCTGCTGACCCTTCTTTTGAGGCGGCCTGAAACGAGCCCCAGGTGCTGGTGGTCGGTATTGAGAACGCTGGGCTGGTGGTCCTCTAGGTTGAGACGGTCCAGACTCTATGGTCCCCTTCCTGGCCTTGCTGGCAGTATGCTTGTTATTGTGATTCTCCTGAATCAAGCAGTCATTGATAAAGTCGTTGAAGATGGTATGGGACGAAGTTCCCACTGATTTTCCCATCTTGGTGTTTAGCCCTCTCTTGAAACTAGCTATCTTTTAGCCTCGGTGTCAACGAAGTCCGGGGCGTAACGAGACAAGGAGTTGAACAAGTGATGATACTCGGTCACACATCGAGTTCCTTGTGTTAAGCTCATGAACTCTGCCACCTTCGTCTGAGTCAAGCCTGGCGGAATATAATGCCCGCGAACGGCCTCCGCGAACATCCTCCAGGTAACAGGGATATGGGCAGGATAGGTGGTACGGTGATGTCCCCACCAGATTCCGGCCGGTCCTTGTAGCTAATGTGTAGCATACTCTGCCTTCAACTCTTCTGTAAGCCTGAGTAGCCGAAATTTCTGCTCCATAGTATGCAGACATTCTTATGCTTCCAGGGGTTCTGTAGCTTCTTTGAAGATTGGTGGTTTTGTATCCAGAAAATCCTTGAATTAGCTGTACTGATTTGGTTCTGGGCATTGATTGCCATGCGCCAAATTCTCCCGCAGAAGTGCCTCAATGTTGCATTGACTCCCCAGAAATTGAGCAAAGAGTTGCTCGGCCGTGGGTGGTGGAGGAGGTGGTGGATTGCGGTTTTCTCTGTTATCATCATTACCACCACTACCGCCTGCTCCACTGCGAGTCGTCGTCATCTGCATGTATCGATAGCAATGATCATTAGGCGATGGTGCCGTTATTGTAGAGAATATTAAACCATGCCGACGAAATTATTCGGAAAATGAATTCGCCAAACAATTGCAGAGGCATAATCGATTTCAATCCACATCGCAGCATCACATAATAAAAGTGCTCATCATATAACATGCAAAAGCTAACATAACATCCACAGATGCCCATACATATGGGACTTTTAAAGGTCTCGTACCACACATGCATAGGTCCATAACACAACCTTACATCATCATGATAACCACAAAAGATCAAGCGCGAAAGATATGCGACAAAAGGTTACTACACGTTAATACAATCTAGTCTACTCCCTATCGGCGTCATCATCATCATCGTCCTCATCATCACCGTCATCGTCACTCGAGATATCCGAAGAACCACTAGACGAAGCACGGGGATCTGGGTCCTCCTGGGTGTAAGTGCAATCAAGCCGTAATTGTGGGTTTTGGTGATAATGACCACATGATTGGAGAACTAATGAGATTTATGAAGATGACAAGCAGGTTATGATAAGAAAGGATGGTGTATATACGTTGGTGGACCCCCCCATACTACATTTCATGGGTTCTGGACTCAAAGTGCTACAAAGAGCCTTTTAAATTTGAATTTGAGTTATAGGAGTGTCGTACTATCAAGGGGGAATGCAAATTCATTGCTATGGCTGAATGATATGTGCTCAAACCAACCCAAGCCATCCCTATTTCCAAACCACAGACAGCTGCACTGAATTCAGATCTCTTTCTGTCTGATTGGTGGGTGCGGCAGTGCCGGGCCGCGGCACTGCCGGGCTTCAGCCGGCACTGCCGCGACTTGTTTCAACCGTTGGATGGCAGGGGGTATTTACATCACCTCTCTGCCTCCCCAACGGTTATCCTCGACCATAACTCGTCACCTACCTCCAGACAAGCTTCTCTCTTCCCTATTGAAGGCTCTCAACTCCCCTCTCACCAATTCTTTGACTCCCATTGATTCTAAGTGATTGAGAGGCTCAAACCTTCATCAAAGAGAAGCCCTAGCTGAGATCTACTTATTAGAGCACTTGATTTGAGCCATAGCCGGTGGATTTGCTTCTATTACTCTTGGGTTCTTGGAACCCTACCGGCTAGGCGTCACCCTAGAGCCTTGCCAACTTGTGTGGCGGCCTAGGGAGGTTTGTAATCGACTTGTGCAGCTAGTATTATTACCCCTCACTTCAAGGATTTGGTTCCTTGACTTGAGAACGAGGTAGAGTTGCAAAGCTCTTGACCTAAGTGGTCAACCTCAACAATGTGGAGGTAGGCAAGCCTTGGTGGCGAGCTGAACCACGGGATAAATCACTTGTCTCTTGTGCTTGCTTAGTTTCATTCTTCATATTCACGAGCTTGTGATAGATTCTAGGGTTTGGCCCGATCTACTTATTGTCACATATTAGGCTTGTTAGAGTTGGTTCGGTTGGTTCAGTGAACCAAGTGCTACATTTCCATTCATATAGATTTGGTTTGTTGTGGCTGGATTTCGAATTACAGTCTCAGGTCTCACTCTGCGCGGCAGTACCGCGCTGGGGCCGGCAGTGCCGTGCAGCGGCAGTGCCGGGCACAGAGCGGTAGTGTCGGGCTCATCTAATTAAGTTTTGAGCTGTGATTTTTGATAGGCCTATTCACCCCCCCTCTAGGCCACACAGGTCCTTACAAGTGGTATCGGAGCTTGGTCTGTCAAGCAGCACTTCACCGTACGAGAGAATGGCCACCGACGGAGGAACGGGTAACGCTAGCGTTGTACAACCCACACCTGAAGTGGAAATGCACACCGCTAGCAGCAATGAAAGCCTCTCCACAGCAAGTGAGAAGGCACTCCCTCAAAGGGATGTGTCGGCCGGAGAGCTCGCAAGAAGAAAGGAAGAAAGAAGGTTGAGAAGAGAAGCAAGAGCCAAAGCAAGAGAAGATGCAGCGGCTCACAAAGCAAGAGAAGAAAAGGCTCAAAGAAAAGAAGAGAGAAGGATTAGAAGAGAAGAAAGAGCCAAGAGAAGAGAAGAAAAGAAGAAGGAGGAAGAGCTCCAAGCAAAGAAGAATGTGAACTTGAGTGATGACTCAAGTAGCACCGAAGATGGAGACGATCATTTCTCCTACACGCACAAGGACAACAAGAAGAAGGAGGAGATGAAGAAGTCATACAAAGAAGTATCCTTTAACTATTCTTCTATGACTAACCATGACTCTAGGCCTCTCATCAATGTGCCCGCGGGCAAGTTACCTCGTTTCGACGTTACTAACTTTGCCAAGTGGAAGCACGTTATGAAGACCTATCTTATTGGTCTCCATCCAGGTATTTGGGAGATAGTGCACAATGGACTTGAAGCACCGGTTGATCCAAAGAGCCCCACTCAAGATGAATTCCGCAACATTCATCTCAATGCCCAAGCCACTACTGTGTTGCTTAGTGCCTTGGATGGTGATGAGTACAACAAGGTCATGGGAGTTGAGGTTGCAAAGGAGATTTGGGACACATTGCATATAGCTCATGAAGGGGTTGACAAAGTGAGGCAATCCAAGATTGACTTGTTGATGGCTAAGCTCAACCGGTTTGTGATTTGTGATGGTGAAGGTCCACAAGAGATGTTTGATGGATTGATGGTGATTGTTGGCAAGATTAGAGGGCTAGGTGGAAATGAAATCAATGATCACAAGGTTGTGAAGATCATGTTAGAGGCATACTCACCTAGGAATGAGACCGTAGTGACATTGATTAGGGACAAGAAGAGGTTTGAGCAATTCACACCTAGTGATGTGCTTGGAAGGATTATCACATTTGATATGCAAAGAGAAGAGGCAAATGAGAGAAGGAAGCTTGGAGAGTTGCAAGCTAGGCTAGATGGGATGAAGATCAAGGATGTGGCACTTAAGGCTAGCAAGCCATCAAGGCAAGCAACATCAAGCAAGGCAAAATCAAGCAAGCAAGCCTCTACAAGCAAGCCCAAGCAACAAAAGAAGAAAATTGAAGTTGAGGACAGCACATCATCATCTTGTGGAAGTGAAAGTGATGGTGAAGAATTTGAAGAAATTGGTGATATAGGTCTTTTCATGAGAAGATACCGCAAGGGGCTCAAGAAGGAAGGTTACAAGTTTGTGAAGAGAAGGTTTCCAAACAAGAAGAAAAGAACTTGCTACAATTGTGGAAGCACCGATCATTTCATAGCACATTGTCCACATGAGAAGAAGGACAATAACTTCAACAAGGGCAAGAAAGATGACAAAGGCACTTACAAGAAACACAACAAGAGATACATGGGAGAAGCTCACATTGGACATGAATGGGATTCAACCGCACAAACCTCAAGTGAAGAAGATGAGAAGATAGCAACAATAGCATTCCAAAAGTCATCTCCTTCACCAAGACTATTCAACAACTTGTCCGATGATGATGATTGCAACTCCCACACTTGTCTCATGGCCAAGAAAGAGAAGGTGAAAAAGGCTCACACTTCTAAAACCTCTCTTCCACCTAGTGACATCTCTATTAGTGAACTTAGTGATTCCTCTAGTGATGATGATTCTAGTGATGAAGAGATAAACATGATAACTAAAAGGTTGGACAAGAAAACCAAACTCTTTATCACTAAACTAATGGAGGAACTAGAAAGTGTACAAGCCGAGCTAGCAATAAGTGAGGATGCTCTCATCAAACAAGAGGACCTCTACATTGCTTGCAAAGAAGCTCTTGCATTAGAGAGAAGTGAGTTGGACGTCTTGCACGAGGCCTTGGCCAAAGAGCAAGATGAACATGCTTCCCTAAAGAAGGCTCATATTGCACTCAAGGAAAAGTATTGTGGCTTAGATGAAAAGCACAAAGAACTTGAGTTGCAATATAATCTTCTTTGGGAAAGTAACTCAACTCTTCCTAAAGCAAATGTCACCTCTATTCCCTCCACTAGTGAAGGTTGTGGAAAATGCTATAATGTTGATTTGAATGTCTATTCCACTAACCTTGTGAACATGGAGGCCATGAGAAAGGAGATAGCAAGATTGACAAATATCATTGCAAATGGTTGTGTCAAGTCTACCACAAGTGCTAATGAGAAGACTCAAGAGAAGAGGAAGCCCAAGTTCAAGAATGGACGGCGTCCTTCCATAAAAGATGGGTTGGGGCACAAAAAAGGAGCCAAGACTAATGGAAGAAGGACAGTGAATGGCTATGAGTGTGTGAGGTTTGAGAAGAAGGGTCAGATTGGTATAGTTCAGCCTGCACAGACCGCGGAAGTGCCGCGCCAGAAGGCGACAGTGCCGGACCCCGGCAGTGCCGCCCCCAGGCCGGCAGTGCCGCGCCCCAAGAAAGGGAAGGCTACCAGTTTGCCTTCTGCTCAGTCTCACACACAGCACAAGCAGGTGCCCAACCCGAAGCAAGGATCTCAGAAACCAAAGGAATCTATTTGGGTAACCAAGAACAAGTTTGCACATCAACCTAAAATAAAAGCCCCAAGGAAGAGCATGTCATCTTGTTACATTTTAGAACACAACAACAGTGGTAAAGTTGTTGCAAAGTATGTTGGTGATAACAAGAGGACGGCCGACAAGTGTATTTGGGTTCCTAAGATACTTGTGACTAACTTGCAAGGCCCCAATATCAATTGGGGACCTAAACCTAGGAACTAAACTTGTCTTGCTAGCATACTCCTCCGGTGGATCAAGTTGGGTGCTTGATAGTGGATGTACAAATCATATGACCGGAGAAAGGAGTATGTTCTCATCATATTCCCCAACTTCAAATGCAAGCGAAAACATCATTTTTGGTGATAACTCCAAGGGGGATGTGTTAGGTCTTGGTAAAGTTGCTATCACACTTGAACATTCAATTACTAATGTCTTACATGTTGATTCGTTAAGTTACAACTTGTTGTCCGTTTCACAATTGTGTGGGATGGGTTTCAATTGTCTCTTTACGGATGAGGGTGTGGAAGTCTTTAGAAGGGAGGATTCCTCTATTGTCTTTACGGGTCGTTTGAAAGGGAAGCTTTACTTAGTTGATTTCAACAAAAGTGAAGCCAAACTTGAGACTTGTTTAGTGGCAAAATCTAGCATGGGTTGGTTATGGCATCGCCGACAAGCTCATGTTGGGATGAGGAACTTGGCCAAACTTCAAAAGGACAACCACATCCTAGGACTAACCAATGTTGATTTTGAGAAAGACAGAGTATGTGGAGCTTGCCAAGCCGGAAAACAAGTAGGTGTACCTCACCCACCAAAGAGCTATGACACTACTACTCATCCATTGGTGTTGATCCACATGGACCTCTTTGGACCGATTGCCTACCTTAGCATCGGCGGTAACAAACATGGTCTTGTTATTGTTGATGACTTTTCTCATTTCACTTGGGTATTCTTTTTGCATGACAAAAGTGTAGTGCAAGAGAAGATCAAGATGTTCGTGCGAAGAGCTCAAAGGGAATTCGGTTTCAACATCAAGAAAGTTTGTAGTGACAATGGAACCAAATTCCGAAACACCCAAGTGGAAGAGTTTCTTGATGAGGAGGGCATCAAGCATGAATTTTTAGTTCCATACACCCCTCAACAAAATGGTGTGGTGGAGAGGAAAAATAGAACACTCATTGACATGGCAAGAACGATGCTAGATGAATATAAGACGCCGGACATCTTTTGGGCCGAAGCCATCAACACCGCTTGCCATGCAATCAACCGCCTCTACCTTCACAAGAGAAGAAAGAAGACCTCCTATGAGCTGCTCACTGGTAACAAGCCAAAGGTGTCGTACTTTAGAGTATTTGGGTGCAAATGCTTCATTTTGAACAAAAAGCCCAAAACCTCTAAGTTTGCATGTACGGTTGATGAAGGTTTTCTTCTCGGTTATGGATCAAACGAGCATGCCTATCATGTTTTCAACAAGGCCTCCGACAAGTTTGAAATAGCGATAGACATGACGTTTGATGAAACTAACGGCTCTCAAGTAGAGCAAGTTGATGAAGTTGTTGTAGGTAATGAGGAACCACCTTGCGAAGCAATCAAGCAATTAGCCATTGGTGATATTAGACCACAAGAACAGCAGGCTACAGATCAGGACGGTCCTCAAGCTAAAGCTCCTGCTGGGACTGGTGAGATACAGTCCCCAGCAGTGCCGGGCCCGACCCCGGCAGTGCCGGACCACGGTAGTGCCGGGCGAAGTCCAGCAGTGCCGGGCACACCCAGGGCAGCTGCAGCTACTCCACTTCGTGGAGTGAACCTACAACCCATCTTCGAGCAAGATGAAGAAGATGCTGAAGATGCAGCAGAACCCATAGATCATCCAAGGCTCAAGCAAACTATTCAACGGGATCATCCCGTTGACAACATCCTTGGGAGTCTTCGAAAGGGGGTAACGACACGCTCTCATTTGGCAAATTTCTGTCAATATTACTCGTTTGTTTCCTCTTTGGAACCTCTCAAGGTAGAAGAAGCTCTTGAAGATCCAGATTGGGTGATGGCCATGCAAGAGGAGCTCAACAATTTTGAGCGCATTCAAGTATGGTCACTTGTGGAAAGACCAAATACCAATGTGATTGGCACTAAATGGGTCTTCCGCAACAAGCAAGATGAAGAAGGTGTGGTGACAAGGAACAAGGCAAGATTGGTAGCTCAAGGCTTCACTCAAGTAGAGGGCTTGGACTTTGAAGAAACATATGCACCGGTTGCAAGGCTTGAAGCCATTCGGATTCTTTTAGCCTATGCAGCCCATCACAACTTCAAGCTATATAAATGGATGTGAAGAGTGCATTTCTCAATGGCCCCATACAAGAGTTGGTGTATGTTGAGCAACCACCGGGTTTTGAAGATCCCAAGTTCCCCAACCATGTCTTCAAACTCCAAAAGGCGCTCTATGGGCTTAAACAAGCACCTAGAGCATGGTATGAATGCCTTAAGGAATTCTTGCTCAAACAAGGCTTTGAAATAGGCAAAGCCGATCCTACTCTCTTCACACATAAAGTCAATGGAGATATTTTTGTGTGCCAAATATATGTCGATGACATAATATTTGGTAGTACTAACAAATCCTTTTGTGATGAGTTTAGTAGGATCATGACTAAGAGATTTGAGATGTCTATGATGGGTGAGCTCAAGTTCTTCCTTGGTTTTCAAATCAAGCAATTAAAGGAAGGGACTTTTCTTTGCCAAACCAAGTACACCCATGATATGTTAAAGAAGTTTGACATGGTGAACGCCAAGCCTATCAAAACACCCATGCCAACCAATGGACATCTTGATCTCAATGTGGAAGGGAAAGCCGTGGACATCAAGGTATATCGCTCCATGATCGGCTCTCTTCTTTACTTATGCGCATCTAGGCCCGATATTATGCTTAGTGTGTGCATGTGTGCTAGATTTCAAGCTAACCCAAAAGAGTGTCACCTAGTGGCCATTAAGAGAATCTTGAGATATCTAGTTCACACACCAAACCTTGGCTTGTGGTATCCTAAGGGCTCCAAGTTCGAACTACTTGGCTATTCGGATTCCGATTATGCCGATTGTAAAGTAGATCGAAAAAGCACTTCGGGGACATGTCAATTCCTTGGATGCTCCTTAGTGTCTTGGAGTTCTAAAAAGCAAAATTGTGTAGCCCTATCCACAGCCAAGGCCGAGTATGTTGCAGCAGGTGCATGTTGTGCGCAACTACTTTGGATGAGGCAAACTCTTTGTGACTTCGGATGTCATTTCACTCATATCCCACTCTTGTGTGACAATGAAAGCGCCATAAAACTTGCAAATAACCCAGTGAGTCACTCAAGAACCAAACATATAGACATCCGACATCACTTCTTGAGAGATCATGAAATCAAAGGAGATATCGCCATTAGACATGTGAGCACCGACAAACAACTAGCCGATATCTTCACTAAGCCTCTAGATGAGTCAAGGTTTTGTGCTTTAAGGAGTGAACTAAATATACTTGACTCTCGTAACGTAGTTTGAAACCTAGCATGCTTGATTGATCAACTAGTTTGACCTTGGCAAAATCGATTTCAAAACTTTCATATTGTGTTTCAAAATCTTTGAGAAAGAAACTTGCTTGAAATGACCATTGTTCTGTATTGATTGATTGTCACTGGTCATAACATGCAAGCAGTATGTGTCCACTCCAAGAATGAGCTGTAGTAACTTAGAGAATAAATCTCTTTGCTGGTAACTGTCCGGCAGTGCCGGGCCCTGGCAGCGCCGCGTCAGGCGCGGTAGTGCCGTGACTTATCGATTCAGCAGGAATTGATCTGTTACCGTGTGGGACCGAAGGGAAAAACTTTTTCTACTCTTACCCTGTGGTTTCACTCTCTCTCTCTCTCTCTCCCTCATTCTACCAGCCCGTGAAAAACTTCTTTCACCCCTTTCTCTCTCGGGCGACTTGGAGGCGACCGGTGGCTCCTCCCTTCTCCGGTTTCTCCCCGGCGAATCCAGCCATCGGTGGTGCTGCTCCGTGCTTCCAGCAGTTGCAGCTTCGTCCTCCTCTTCTCCAAGGGTCTCCTTCCCTCTTCTCCATCTCAAGGTGAAGATTCAAAATCCCTAACCCTAACTTTTCCCGGTTTGTAAAATGCGCCATGGTGGTTATAGATGATAGGGAGGTGGTAGGGATGATGGATGTGGTGTTCCTTGGCTCAGATCTGGCCTGCCTGCGCGGCAGTGCTGCGCCCAGCGCGGCAGTGCCGGGCCCCGGCAGTGCCGGACCATGAGCAGGGGTTTGATCCAAGTAACACCTTACCCATCAAAATCTATCACCTCACTATAATCTACCAGCTCCTTTGCAGTCTTCTAATTCACAGTTTCCATGTTTTAGATGTCGGGAGGAGGAGGTGATGAGAGAAGGGTCAAGCAGAGGATGGATCCGCTCAGGGGGAGGAGCAAGCAGCCATCCCGTCGAGGTGGCTCTAGCTCCCAAGGAGATGTTTCAGCTAGACAGCAGATCCGAGATGAGGCCCGCCTGCAGATGCAAGGGCGACAGATTCGGGATGACATCTATCCCAATACACCAGAGCATCTGGCAGAGGTCAGCAGGGCACACTTGCAGCCATACACAAAGGACATGCAGGAGAGTCCTCCTCAGGACACCAAGGACAGGCAGCCTGTGTCCTATTATCAGCAGTTCAGCTCAGTGAAGTCTCAGTGCCAGCTCAATCCATACAACTATCAGAAGGATATGGGCATTGATTACAGGTTCTGGAATGAGTTCCACTCTGACTTCTATCGCTCAGTCCTGTACAATGCCAAGAAGCAGAAGATTCTAAACATGAGGTATGTTGATTGGGAGCATCTAGAGAGCAAGGCTGACCGTGATATCAACAGGGTGGTGGCTGCATGCAAGGCAAGAAACATGTATGATTTGATGGGATTTAGCTATAACTGGAACCCTAAGATCATCCATCAGTTTCATGCAACTCTATATGTTGACAATGTGGTTGAGGAGATGCACTGGATGACCGAGGGCCGTCACTACAAGGTCATTTATGAGACCTTTAGTAGGATCCTTGGTTTGGGCAGCGAGGATAGAGAGTTTGACAACCTACATGATGAGAGGACCCTGACAGATAGTGAGATTTCCTTCATGTATGAGGACCCTCGGAAGGCAGATGGGTTGGTCAAGGGGCTGAAGGGCTTTTATTACAAGTTGAACAACCTTTTCAGACAGACTCTCAACCCAAAGAGTGGGTCTCATTCTAACTTGTATGGATATGGCCGGAACATGTTGGCTAGGATGGCCCCTGGGCCTAATCACTTTTCCATATCCAACTTTATATGGACCGAGCTTCAGGTTGCAACCGAGGATGCTAGGAAGGCAGTTCTCTATGCCCCTTACATCATGTTTATGATTGAGATGGTTTTCGGCTATACCTTTGTCAAGGATGGGTTGCATGAGCCTTACAGAGCAGAGAAGAAGAGGGCAGCAGCAGCTGGGGCAGCAGCAGTTGAAAGGCTAGAGAGCTCTCGTCCTTCCTATCAGAGGAAGAAGAAGAGCTAGTTGGTCAAATGGATCAAGGCCATCTTCTCTACATGCACCTACGCAGCCCAGACAGCTCACCAGGCACTAGTTGAGCAGCGCGCAGAGTGAGAGCGGGCGGGTCGTTCGCCGTAACCTCCACCCCGCTCTCCACCTCACTTTGACCTCTCCAGCCTCGACTCGGATGACATAGACTCAGATGGCAATGAGGAGCAGGAGGAGATAGTGCCGGTGCCACCCCGTCGTTCTACACGTGCCTCGACCTCGACCCGCTACACCAGCACCACTCACCGACAGGGGAAGGACGTGGTAGAGTCCGACGACGACGATGACGACGATGATGATGAGGAGGAGGAGGAAGAAGAAGTTCAGTGGGACAAGATAGCTTCCAATGATGAGTGAGTGTTTGGACACTTTTCTCTTCTCTACTTCTCACTTTTTGGTGACTTGTTGCCAAAGGGGGGAATTAGGTGAAGAGAAGGGGGTACAACACTTTCTTTTTCATGTCCCCATCTTTAGTAGTTGAGAGTTGTGAGAGTTTGATTCGTTCAAAACTCTATGTTTTGTAATATTACTCTATGGTACTACTTCTTAGGCTTGGATGTGGACATGTACTTTTACTTGCTTATCTAGCTTGTTATATCTTGTCTAGTCTTATTAATGCTTATGCTTTGTGGCTATGTTTTATTTCCGCTGCGTTTGCGGTCTGCAGCCTGAGCGGCAGTGCCGCGCCCAGAGCGGCAGTGCCGCTCTGGCAGACAGGCAGCAAACACCTCTGATGTGCTTAAACTGTCATTCACATCACGTATTATTCTTGACACAGTTTGTTGGCACCCCACAAAGCTAATAGATGTGAAACTGAACCTACACCACTCTTCTAATATGTGAAAGGTTGGCCTTTAATGCCAATTTGAGATTTCAGCTCTCATTTACACATTAAGGGGGAGGTTTCACACCTAAGCTTCTAGATCTCAAGTATTGTACCCTTTTATTGTAAGCTTCGATTGTGTTGTCATCAATCACCAAAAAGGGGGAGATTGTAAGTGCAATCAAGCCCTAATTGTGGGTTTTGGTGATAATGACCACATGATTGAAGAACTAATGAGATTTATGAAGATGACAAGCAGGTTATGATAAGAAAGGATGGTGTATATACGTTGGTGGACCCCCCATACTACATTTCATCGGTTCCGGACTCAAAGTGCTACAAAGAGCCTTTTAAATTTGAATTTGAGTTATAGGAGTGTCGTACTATCAAGGGGGAATGCAAATTCATTGCTATGGCTGAATGATATGTGCTCAAACCAACCCAAGCCATCCCTATTTCCAAACCACAGACAGCTGCACTGAAATCAGATCTCTTTCTGTCTGATTGGTGGGCGCGGCAGTGCCGCTCAGGGCGCGGCAGTGCCGGGCCGCGGCTCTGCTGGGCTTCGACCGGCACTGCCACGACTTGTTTCAACCGTTGGATGGCAGGGGGTATTTACATCACCTCTCTGCCTCCCCAACGGTTATCCTTGACCATACCTCGTCACCTACCTCCAAACAAGCTTCTCTCTTCCCCATTGAAGGCTCTCAACTCCCCCCTCACCAATTCTTTGATTCCCATTGATTCCAAGTGATTGAGAGGCTCAAACCTTCATCAAAGAGAAGCCCTAGCTGAGATCTACTTATTAGAGCACTTGATTTGAGCCATAGCTGGTGGATTTGCTTCTATTACTCTTGGGTTCTTGGAACCCTAGCTGGCTAGGCGTCACGCTAGAGCCTTGCCAACTTGTGTGGCGGCCTAGGGAGGTTTGTAATCGACTTGTGCAGCTAGTATTATTACCCCTCACTTCAAGGATTTGGTTCCTTGACTTGAGAACGAGGTAGAGTTGCAAAGCTCTTGACCTAAGTGGTCAACCTCAACAACGTGGAGGTAGGCAAGCCTTGGTGGCGAGCTGAACCACGGGATAAATCACTTGTCTCTTGTGCTTGCTTAGTTTCATTCTTCATATTCATGAGCTTGTGATAGATTCTAGGGTTTGGCCCAAACTACTTATTGTCACATATTAGGCTTGTTAGAGTTGGTTCTGTTGGTTCAGTGAACCAAGTGCTACATTTCCATTCATATAGATTTGGTTTGTTGTGGCTGGATTTCGAATTACAGTCTCAGGTCTCACTCTGCGCGGCAGTACCGCGCTGGGGCCGGCAGTGCCGGGCAGCGGCAGTGCCGAGCACAGAGTGGTAGTGCTGGGCTCATCTAATTAAGTTTTGAGCTATGATTTTTGACAGGCCTATTCACCCCCCCTCTAGGCCACACAAGTCCTTACACTGGGGCAAGAGGGGTTCCTCTCATTCTCGCGGCGATGGATCTCCTCATGTAGGGGGTCATTGTAATCCTGGAGATGGTGAAGCTGTAACTCCAGGTCTCCCACCTGAAGCCTGAGAAGCCTGTTCTGCTCAGTTGCACGCATGCCCTCAAGGCAAACACTGCGAAGCGACTCCTCGGTCTCGGCCATGATCGTGGATAGGAAAGTCGTCATCCCCTGCTAATCACTAAGCTGCTGTGCCGTCTCCTGCTCCCTTTGATGAGCCTGGTCCCTCTTGACAGTCATATGCGCTAGCTGGGTGGTGAGAAGGTCTATCTCTATAGCATGCTCCTCCTGACTCTGGTGATGTGCAGCTATCTCCTCATTGAGAATATGGTCCAGGTGGTCGTAGCTACGTGACAAGCACCCATAGGTAGCCATGAGTGCAGCCATAGCACTCCCAGCTGGTCCTGCGCAGTGCTCTCGCTCCAAAGAACTGGCCTCAAGTACGGTGGCACCTGGCTGACACCACACTGACTAGTAAGCGTCCGCCGTAGGAAAGATGCTAGTAGTGGCTTGCGCAACCACCTCCGGGTGATCCTCCATAATGTCCCAAAGAACAGTATAGGCAACCCTGTTAGCTCCGTCCCACGGGGTCCTACCCTATAGTGCGAAGACCCAGCGGCACCATACATGATCCTGCGGATCACGGCTGGGCACGTCCACCTCAACTGTGTACACGTAGCGATCCTCGGAAAGCTGAACACGATGCCAATCATACTGCGGCTCCTGGCCCTCCTGGTATCCAACCAAGTGCAGCACCCTCCACAAGATGGTAGGCATGCCGAACTCCTCCAGAAAGTCCTCCGAACCCTTAGCAGTCCAGGGTCCCAGCATATAGTTAGGCCTCCTGCCTCCGGTCGACTTACGGGTTGTACGCTTGGTGCGGGCCATCTGAAAGAAGTTTATCCACATAGTTTTAAATTAGTTGAGAACAACTTTTAATTTAAAGAAACAGGACGGATAACATAAGGAAGGAAGTATGATTAATGCAAGGTTGTATGATCATGATGCATGCACGTAACATACGTCCTCACTGTCTAATAATCTAACGGCTAGACGGTGGCATACAACGTTCTCTCATAGCGTTAACTAACGTACTACACGTTCGTAAGTTAGCGTACCTGCAGAAAATCATTTCAGCCCTGCCCACAGTATGAATATTATGCATTGCTGAAATTAAATCTAATACTGACTTAGGTGCACACCCAGTATACACGTAAGCAGTATATGCACCCATCAAATGAAATACTCCCACAATTTAAATACTTTCGCTTGTACTCGTGTGCATACGGTTACAGGCTCTAGTACCAAACTAGCTCTCCCCTAGACCAACGTATGTTTGGTCATGCTCTCACAGCTCCCTTATTACCTTGGCGTAGAGGCATTTGATCCATACATTACTATTCCGAAGAATAGCACCCATACAATTTCACCCTTGCCGTATAGACGACAGAACAACAGAATTTAGATATGATGCACAACCCCTAAGTTAGTACTTACATAGCCACCTAAGATCCTATTGGGCATAAGGACTTGGTCATTGGCACACTCTAGTTTTAATCCTTGCAAATTTTCAAATCCTACTATAACTATAGGTTGACAATTACCGTTTTGCCTTTGGAAGATACTGTTTTTTTTTTCAAATACACTTATGAACAGTACACTGAACTATGCTCCGATGCCAGCTGTAACAGAACCGACCAATTTGCACCAGATTAAGCACTAAGATCCCCGCTTGACGCAGGCTCATCAAGTACTTAAGCTCGTACAAACCCGATAGTCCGGAAATCTCGAAGGATTTCAAATCATTTTGACATTCAGCCAACATCGTACTAGTTCAATGACATGCCCACAAGTTACATCACAGTTGCACATAGTTCAAATACATCGGAGTTCGAAACAATATTACAAACCATAGTTTCGAATTGTAGCAGAAGCAACATAGACTTAAAACATAGGTTTGGATTGTTCTTAATACAGTGCCATCATTCTGACCAGGTCCACAAAAGCATCAGATAAGATAAGTGGTGACCATGCCCCTGGTCTAATCATATCCCGTAACCGGGTACAGGCAGTTCTTGCAGTAACCAAAGAAGCATTGGCCATCTGCAACAACAAGGGAATAAAACCCTGAGTACAAGAAGGTACTTAGCTAGACTTACCCGTCATGAACCAGAAATAATGAGACTCCAATGATCATGTAGGCTATATAGGTGGGGTTGGCTACACAAACTCCTTTGCATGAAAGCTTTTGTAAGTAAAACTCATTTTAGGGTGTTGGCAGTTGCTTTTAACAATTACTTCTACATTACTAGGTTTGCACCTGAACTAAAGCAAGCACTTGAGTAATTAACCAAACAAGAGTGACTATTTCATCAATAGCCTTTCAGATTCAACATTATAACCATCTTTAGTTCCATAAGTTCTACGGGCGATGATCTACAGTCAACTGCTCACTATCCAGGAGCGATGGCGATTATAATCGATTCCTACCCAGCTGGGGATAAAATGTCTCACACTCGCCTGGCACAATCCGGCTACGGCAGTCGTAAGCTACCAGTCAAGAGATTCGAGAACACAACGCGTGGGACGGCCATAGGCCCTTCTACACCGGGGGTTATCTCAGTGCCAGGTCGCACAAGCTATAACTGCCCACGGTCATGCCAGGTCGATCAGGCCCTGCCGGCCCTCGGACCATGCCAGGTTGATCAGAATAGTTGCCCATGGTACAGCTGAGGCCCTAGGTGTTAGGCGTCAACATCTCCATCACCGGCTCGAATAACCTTACTCGGCTTCGCGGGAGGTACTTAGACCTACTCCGTTAAGTGATCGACGAGTTCAATTTGACTGAAGGGACATTCCCGAATGGGTCCTATGCGACACAGACGGAAGACTACTAGCACACAAAACTCATGTCCTGCTGCTCTTACATCCCGCCTCTGTCTCAAATTAATTATCACATGGTTATCTCCATGATAGCACAGGCTAATCATGATCAGTATCCACCTAATGCGGGAGACCGGAAATCACCCGACTTTTACCGATCTAAGCAGGGCTAAGCATATAACGAGCCTAGACCTAAATAGGGATAACAAGATATAATTGCAGGTGGACAAGGATAAGTAATAATGCATCAACAGTAGCAACCAAATCCTATAACCTAATGCAACATTCATCATCAGGTTAATTGTAAGACATTTGCAAACCGTAGGAGTTAGAATGCTCTGGGGCTTGCCTTTCTCAAAGTCCGACGGACGGTGGTCGCGACACTCTGGTAGATCTTCGGCGTCGGTCCCTCCCGCCTCCTCGGTCAGGTTCTCCTCCTGGCTGGGTTCTTCCTGGGTCGACTGGTTCTGGGTCTCCTCCGCTAATCCTGTATGATGCGTAACATGTATGAATAGGATGAATGCACATAGAATGCATATGGGATGCATATGATTAACAACAATTAGGAGATAAGCACATGTCATCTATTGCATTCTCTTCAACAAGGTAGTCAACATCATCCTAATGTTTATAACAGACTCCAACATCTAACCAACCACTTAATCCTCCATAACCAACTTGTTAAGCTACATAACCACCACAGCAAGACTTACTTAATGAATTTATTTTCCTCTAAATACTTTGCTGAAATAAACTCATCTAACCCTGCTTACAACAACAACCCATCCTAGACAGCTTCAGAAAAATCTACAAAAATTACCATAGACTAATACTATGCAGAACAGTCCACTATCAAAATTTTAGGCCATTTGGATTTAAACATTGTCCCCTATAAAAAAGACAAATATTGGGGTGAAAAGGTGCTTTGAACTACACATCCTAACAGAATGTGTCAAACAACAGATTTCATATTTTTCTTCTAAACTTCTTAGCACAAGAGCAGTCTACAAAAATTATTAGGTTCATATTCATCATATTTTAATTACTACAAATTTTACAAGAAAACAGCATTTAACCATTTTAAATGCTACTGGAAAAGTATTTCACAGAACAACTTCACATTATAATTTTCCCTGAAACTACTCATCTACACAAGCCTAACAAAACTAGAATCACATTTTTCTGAGTTACATAGAATTAGTTATGCATTTTCCAAGTTAACAGCAATTTCCTAGATTAAATTAAAATGCATATAAAAGTATCACTAAAAATGCATTTAACATTTTTCACAGATAGATCTACTCATGCTTAACACAACAAAATTTGTTTCACATGATTTGGACTTAAAATGAGCCTTGCATGAATTTTGGAAGCCTTTACATAAATTCTGGAAAACTCATTTTAAGGAAAACCCTATCCTAAACGCTACGGACACCCGGAAAAAGGCACCCGCAGACACAAGCAAAAATGCTTCGCGCACCCGGCTATCCCGAGCGCTACTGCACCCAGACTCCTCTCCTTCTCTCTCCTTCTCACTACCAAATGGGACCTGCTGGTCAGTGACCCCACACTTCAGCGGTCAACGGGCCCACGCGTCAGAGGCAGCGTGCTCCCGCCGGAGTTGACCAGCTCTAGCTCGCCGGCGGTGAAGTTTCCGGCGACACCAACCCTACCACCAGACTCACCAACGTGAGGCGGACACAGTCGGTTAGGTCACTTGGCCGGAGCATCACCGGAGCAAGCTCGACGGCGGCAATGGCGGAGCGGCGGCGCGGCAACCCTACGGTGCGGCCTTGCCCGGCTATTCCAAGGCTCAGCGGCGTGAGCATCAGCTCAAGCACTCCCTAAGCTACCTTCCCAGGCTGCTATGGAGCCTCGCCGGCCTCGGCATTGCCCGGCGTCACGCACGGCGGCGGTCCGCGACGGACATGGCGGCGGCACGGCTCTGTTCCGACCGAGACAAAGCAAGAGAAGGGTCTCCATCTAGCCCTAAGCACCTACAGAGGTCAAGGAGGTGGGAACTGGGCTTGGTTTGAGATGGATTGGCCGGAGATGGCCGGACCACGCTTTGGGCATGACGGCGGCCATGGTGAGAACTCGAGGATGGCATTCGACGTTCTGCCGGCTAGAGAGGAGAAGAGGAGAAACCAACCCTGGTTGATGAAAAAGGAGGTTAAGGCGGAGAGGTTGGCGGAAGGAATCGAGCGGCGGTGTGGTGAGAAGCGAGTAATCGCTCGCCGAAGTTCGGCGGGCGGCGGCGGCGCTTTGCACTGGAGAAGATGGAGTGGAGCGAAGCAAGCGAGAGAGTGAGCGAGAGAGTGGCTTCTGGCTTGCGAGCGCGAGGCGGAGAGGGGGCAAAGGGAACGACGGGCTCGGTGCATTGCACCTGGCCGGTTCCCGTCGGGAGGGCTCCCGACCGGGCGCGGTGGCGCCAGGAATCGGCGGCCACGCGGCGAGTGCGCAGAGAGGATGTAGGGCACGCGGGCGGTTTGGTCGGAATCCATGGGCGGCGAGCTGCAGTTTGAACGGCCTGGCAGGCGGGCCTTCGGCGGCAGCGGCTGCGGTGGCGAGCAGCGGCAGCCAGCGGCGCGCGCGGGGAGGAAGAAGGGTGGCTGACAGGCGGGGCCCACTGACAGGTTTAAACTAATGAGGTTTTGTTTAAAACTTTAATGCTCCATAACTCCCAAACTAAGCCAAAGTAGGAAAAGGTCCTAAAAGCAAAGTTGCCTAGAATTTTGCAAGGAACAAATCATCTTTAAGGCTCAAGTCCAAATTCTGCTTAGAAAAACAAATTTACTTCTAGTTTATTTTTCTAATGCAAGAAATTATAATTTAAAAGCCTTTTCTGAGAAGGTGCTTTTAAGCAAAGTTGTTCCTCTCATCAAGATCTACAACTTTGTTTTAAAGCACTAGGTCAGAAACAGAAAGCAAAACATGGATCTACTAGAGACTAAGCAAGGACTTAAACACTCATACAAGCAAATGCACATGAAATGATGAGATGTTATGCTCATGCTATGTCAAATTATGCATTTTAGGATTGCTTAACACCTAGGGTGTTACACTGCTCGTCGTGACTGGGCACGTCCACCTCCACTATGTACATGTAGCTGTCCTCCAAGACTATACGCGGTGTCAGTCGTACTGTGGCTCCTGACCCTCCTGGTAACCAACCAAGTGCAGCACCCTCCAAAGGATGGTAGGCATGCCAAACTCGTCCAGGAAATCCTCCGATCCGTCAGCAGTCCATGGTCCCAATAGGTAGTTAGGCCTCTTGCCTCCAGCTGACTTACGAGCGGTACGCTTGGTACAGGCCATCTGAAAGAAGTTTATCCACATAGGTTTTAATTAGTTGACAACAACTTTTATTAAGAAAACAGGACAGATCTCATAAGGAAGAAGTAAGATTAATGCAAGATTGTATGATATGATGCATGTACGTAACATACGTCATCATTCGCTAACAATCTAATGGCTAGACGGTGGCATACAACGTACACTCATAGCGTTAACTAGTCGAACTACACGTTCGTAAGTTAGTGTATCTGCAGAAAATCATTTCAGCCCTGCTCATACTATGAATATCATACATTACTGAAATTTAAATCTATATACTAACTTAGGTGTACACCCTGTATACACGTAAGTAGTATATGCACCCATCAGAATAATATTACTCCCACAATTAAATACCTTCACCTGCACCTGTGTGCTTACGTGTACAGGTTCCAGTACCAAACTAGCTCTCCTCTAGACCAACAGTTGTTTGGTCAGGCTCTCACAATGCACTCTTACCTTGGCGTAGAGGCAAAATGATCCATACATTACTATTCCAAAGAATAGCATCCATACAATTTCCCCCTTGCCGTATGGATGACAGTAATAAACAAAAATCAAACACATGATGCAATAACCCCAAGTTAGTACTTAAGTAAGCCGCCTAACATCCTACTGGGCATAAGGACATGATCACTGGCACACCTTAGTTTTCAGCTTAAAATTTTCAATCCTAATATAACTACTAGTTGAAAAATACAAATCTTTTTTGGAAAATACTGGTTTCAAATACACTTAAGAACAGTAACACTAAACTTGCTTCGATGCCAGCTATGACAGAACCGACCAATTTATACCAGAAACCCGGTAGTCCGGAAATCTCGAAGGATTTCAAACATTTCAACATCAGCAAAGATCGTAATAGTTCAGCATACATGTCCACAAGTTACATCACAGTTCAAACATAATTTAAATCCATCGGAGTATGAAACAATATTACAAACCAAACAATAGTTTGATCAAGTAGCGGAAGCAACATAGTTTTGAAACATAAGTTCAGTTCGTTCACAATACGGTGCCATCAACCTGACCACATCCACAAAAGCATCAGGGGAAGATAAGAGGTGACCATGCCTGCGGTCTAGTCATCACCCGAGACGGGGTACAGGCAGTTGTCACAGTAGCCATAGAAGCACTATCCATCTCCAACAACTAGGGAATAAACCCTGAGTACAAGAAGGTACTCAGCTAGGCTTACCCGTCATAAACCAGAAATAATGAGACACCAAGGATCATGTAGGCTATGTCTGGGGTTGGCTAAACATACCATTTGCATGAAAGCTCTTTTGTGAGTAAAATACAATTTTTGAGGTTTGGCGGTTACTTTTATATTTTATCCTGATTAACTAGATTTGCACCAGATCTATAACAAGCACTTGACTACTTAATCAAGCAAGAGTGACTATTTCATCTATAGCCTTTCACATTCAACCTCATATCCATCTTTAGTTCCATAAATTCTATGGTAATACATGCCAGTCAATTGTTCACTGTCCAGGAGCGATGGCTATTATAATTGATTCCTAACCAACTGGGGATAAAATGTCGCACACTCGCCCGACACGTCCGGCTACGACAGTCGTAAACTGCCACTCAGGAAATTCGAGAACACGATTTGTGGGATGGCCATGGGCCCTCCTACACCGGGGGTGATCTCAGTGCCAGGTCGCTCAACCTATAACTGCCCACGGGCATGCCAGGTCAATCAGGCCCCGCCTGTCCACGAATCATGCCAGGCTGCTCAGAATAGTTGCCCATGGTACATCTGAGGATCTGGGTGTTAGGCATCAACATCTCCAACACCGGCTCGAATAACCTTACTCGGGTTCACGGGAGGTACTCCGACCTAGTCCATTAAGTGATTGACGCGTTCAATTTGACTGAGGTGCGCTTCCCGAAACGGGTCCTATGCGACACAGACAGAAGACTACTAGCATACAGAACCCATGTCCTGCTGCTCCTACATCCCGTCCGGTCTCCAATTCATTATCACATGGTTATTCCACGATAGCACCAGGCTAATCATGATCAATATCCACCTGTATGCGGGAGACAGGAAATCACCCGACTTTTACCGGTCTAAGTAGGACTAAGCATATATTCGAGCCGAGACCTAAGCAGGGATATCAAGATAACATTGCAGTGGACAAGGTATGGTAATAATGCAACAACGCTAGCAATCAACTCCTATAACCTAATGCAACAAACATAGCAGGTTAATTGTAAGTAATTTGCAAACCATAGGGAGTTAAAATGCTTCAGGACTTGACTTTCTCGAAGTCAAAGGGCCGGTGGTCTTGACACTCGGGTAACCCTCCAGCGTCTTCCTCGGTCCTCTCAAACGGGATCTCCTCCTGAACCTGCTCCTCTTGCTGCGGCGGGTTCTGGTTCTCCTCTAGTGATCCTGTATGGTGCATTGCAGGTATAAATGTGACGAATGCACATGGGATGCTTATGTGATGCAACACAGGATAAACACAACTCAGGAGATAAGCACATGTCATCTACTTCATTTTCTTCAACAAGATAGTTACTATTATCTAGTTAACTACTACTACCTTGCCAACACCCTACACTCTAGTGACTAATTTACCCTTCCTAAACAGCCAATTACTAATTATGACATAACAGAATCAACTTAGCTTATACTACCTTATTTATCTATCCACTTAATCTCTTTTAACTGATTTATTAAACATGTATAACTATCATTATACTGACACAACTTTAGAAAATTCCTTAACTTTTACACAGGCTACTATAGACCAAAACTAAACTACCATAAAAGTTTTAGACCAAAACAGTAAACCTAACATGCAATAAACATTAACCCTATTAATTCACAAATCAAGCACTTTTCATAGTTTGCACTACCAACTGTCAAATCAGTCCAACCTAACATTTTTCATGGCAACTTCATACTCTAACATAACTGTACAAAATTTACCAACCTCAGAATCTAAGCATTTCTATTTATTAAAATTACATAAAGAAAACATCATTTAATCACTTTAAATGCTACTGCCAATATTTTTCACACTACATATACATGATATATTTTTGCCAAATACTACTCATCAAAGTAAACCTAACAAAATTAGAATCACATTTTTTTGAGTTATACAGAATTAGTTATGCATTTTCTAAGTTAACAACCATTTACTTGATTAAATAAAACTGCATACAAAAGTATCACAAAATATACATCTAACAAATTTAACAGGTAGATCCATTCATTTCCAACATAACAAAATTTATTTCACATCATTTGGACTTAAAATGAGCCTTGTGTGAATTTTGGAAGCATTTAACCTATTCTGCAAAAACTGGATAAAAGAAAACACATCCTAAAACGATATGGACACCCAGGTTAACACACCCAGAGACAGAACTGAAACTGCTAGACACACCCGGATTTCCCGAGCGCTATTGCACATAGATCTTTCTTCCTTCCTCCCACTCTCCCTGCCAGCGGGGTCCACTGGTTAGACGACCACGTCACTCGGTCAACCGGGCCCACGCGTCAGCAGTGCTGCACTCCCGCCAGTGTTGACCGGCCCTAGCTCGACGACGGTGAGGTTTCCGGCGACACCAACCCTACCTCTAGACTCGTCTTCACAAGGCGGACATGGTCGGCTAGGTTTCTACGCCAGAGGATCACTAGAGCAAGCTCGCCGGCGGCCATGGCGGAGCGGCGGCGCTGCGACGCGACGGCGAGGCTCTACCCGGCTACTCTGAAGCTCAGCGAGGCAGGCACTAGCGACAGCGAACCCTAAGCGACCTAATGGCGAGGCGCACGAGCCATGCCAACCCCGGCATGAGTCGGTGCCACGCACAGCGGCGGTACGCGGCGAACATTGGCGTGGCAAGGTCTATTTCCGGCCGAAGCATGGTGCCAGAGACATCTCCATTTAAACCTAAGCAACAACGGAGGTAGAGAAGGCTATAACGAAGCTTGGTTTGGGGTGGTTTGGCCAAAGATGGCCAGACCATGCAATGGTCATGGCGGCGGACATGGCGAGTGGCCGAGGATGGCATTTGGCGTTCCACCGGCTAGGGCGAGAAAGAGAGGAAACCAACCGGAGAAGATGACAGAGGGGTTCACGGCAGAGAGATGAGTGGAGGGAATCGGGTCGCGGTGGTCCGGTGAGTGAGCAATTGCTCGCCGGAGTTGGGCGGCGGCGATGGTGTTCTGCTGTAGAGGAAGATGGCAAAGAAGAGAGTGGGCGAGTGAGTGAATCGGCTGGCTGGCTCAGGCGAGGGGAAGAGGACGCAAAGGCATTGCGCTTTGGCTGGTTCATTGAACCTAGCTGGAATGCGTCTTGCCGTTCCGACCGACGGGACGGCGGCCGGCGAGCGGCGACCACACATCGACTGGGCAGAGGGCAACATGAAGAGCTGTCAGGGGGAGTGGGAGCGGCACGCGAGGAGCAGTCGGATGTGGTGTTTCGTGTTCGGGCGGCTGAACAGTGTGTGGCAAGCGGCGGCTCCAGCGTATGGGCGACGAGCGAGCGACGCGGCGCGCTCGAGAGGAAGAAGAAGAGAGACTGACTGGTCGGTCCCGCTAGGGTTTAAACAAAAGAGGTTTTGTTCTTTTTCTTCCCTGGTTTTTATCTCCCAAACTAAGCTGAACTATGAAAATGTCCTAAAAGCAAAGTTGCTTAGAATTTTACAAGGAACAATTCATCTTTAAGGCTCAAGTCCAAATTCTGCCTGGAAAAAGAATTTCACTCCTAGCCTATTTTTCTAATGCAAGAAATAAACACTAAATGACCTTTTCTGAAAAAGTACTTTTAAGCAAAGTTATTTCTCTTGTCAAGATCTACAACTTTGGTTTAGGGCACTTGGTCAGAAAAACAAAGCATCTATTAGCTACACTAGAGACAAGGCAAGGACTTAAACAACACACCACACAAAAATGCACATGAAATGATATGATGCTATGCTCATGATATTTCAAGTTATGCATTTAGGGTTGCTTAACACCTAGGGTGTTACACTGGCCTCCCCTAGCCACCGCCTGCCTCGTCCTTCGATCGGGAGTCTTTTGGTACCTTCCTTCTTTGCCTAGAGTCCTTGTTCGGTTGGTTTGCGCAACGAGTCGTGGCGTGGTTGGATTCCTTGTCGTCTTCTTCCTTTCGGGTCCCTGGATAATTCTGGTATTCTGTAGCTGTTGGAATGTTGCCTGTTACAACCCTGATCTTTGTATGGATAATGCTTCTACAGGGTTGAAGAGTCTTCCTGGTCGAAT
Source organism: Coix lacryma-jobi var. lacryma-jobi (assembly GCA_009763385.1). Classification (NCBI taxonomy): domain Eukaryota; kingdom Viridiplantae; phylum Streptophyta; class Magnoliopsida; order Poales; family Poaceae; genus Coix; species Coix lacryma-jobi. The sequence goes on from CM019829.1 coordinate 77,753,929, forward strand.
TCATCGAGGACTCTCGCTTCGGGGCTCCAAATATGGCAAGTGATATGTCCGTTTCGATCGTCTCGACGAGCTCATTACAATGTTGTGCTCTGATCCTTCACTTGAGATACTTTCTCATGATGAAATATTGAATATCCTGCAAAATAAGTGAGAACTACACAAGTCGTGGAACTCGTTAGAATCAAACCATATAGCTACACTCTTTGGATCATTACAGATCATTTATGGGGTTAGTTGACGTTTAAAATAAGAGTTATCTACCGTCATCAAGTTCCCCCCAAGCTTAACCATTTCTAGTCCCTTAGCAAACATTACATGAAATATTATGATGGATCATGAGTTGCTACTATGCTTTCACGCCTCAAAAGTACACCGGTGTTCAAACAAAAATTTTCCTTCAAATTAGAATCAATTGTTTCAACTTTCAAACTTACCTCTTACCTTCAACTATGGTGCTTGTAGCTTTCACTTGGGTCTTGAGTAATTTAAAATCAGAACGATCAAGTTAAACACTATGTCTCAAGTTCTTTGATGTACCTTTATTTTTGAGTTTTGTAAGATTTTCAAAATAAAACTCAGAGATTCCTTCATATTATCCTTTCAATTCTCTCGTCTATGGTATTTGTGGATTCTCTCCAAGGCAGTGAATGTCGTGCCTTCTCTCAACCTATAACTAATAAGCTTTATGTGGAGTTCATAGGTGGGAGACAACATGTACATACTTACATAGCATATATTGCATAGTCAAAGCATGGATCCAGAGAAACTTGGCATACAATGAAATCAAGACGTGTATGTGTGTCGACCTATATGTGGAATGGATGCATATGGTGGAACAGTGGTGGTAAACAAATGTGAGGGTGAAAAACATAGTGATTGTGATGTAAACATAATGATGGATGATGGGTGTAGACCTTTGCTTACTTTACTCCTTATGAAGATACTTCTGTCTTTTATAAATTCTGCTAGAGACAACATGGCATGGGCTATCATCATTTTTTCAGGTGGGTTCGTAACACCCCTAATTCTACTGTCGGACACTTGTCCATTTTTTTCATTTCACTTTTCTCTCTTTTTTTTGAACTTTTGCATAGCCCATGCATCTTTTTGCAGCACAATATTTAAAAAGATAACAATGATGAATTGGAGCATTAATGATTGGAAATGAAGGCATAAAAAGGTTATATGGATGAAGGGAATATTTTTGGTTGTTCACTCCCAGGATAGAAGTGAAACATGTTTGAGTGGATCTAAATGGAAAGGCATGTTGTTGCGTACTCCCAGTGTAGAAGCAGCATATATGGGTGGTGTGTACGTGATCTGGATTTTAACTGTATGACGAGTCTCTAAGGGTCAACACAATTTGACAATACTCAATACATATGCAAGCAGTAAATATAAAGAGTGGACCTTCTAGTCTATTAGGCACGTATATCAGGTTGTGGTAGGAATTTCAAATACTCATCATAGAGTAACATTTTTAAGTTTTCAAAGATAAATTTCTAGAACTCTAGTATCACTAGGAACAAGATAAATAGCCGTTCAACCTTTTCATATCATACTCGTCAAACACCTAGACTTAGGTCAAACTTTCGCAACAACAAGTTTCACATTCAAAGCAAATTTTCTTGTTAAAACAATCTTATCCAAAACTTGGGAGAATTCAAGACTGAACACTAGGCACTTGAAAAGAATTACGACAGAGCAACTATTCATCATTTCCATCTAAATTAATTTTATTATCCTAGAGCTCAATTATTTAGGGCAAGCTTTTATTCTAGATCTTCATTGTTCTTGTATTGACACACACTCTAAGATATAATATAAAAAGACTAATAAAGATATAATATATAAAGACTAATAATAATAATAATAATAATAATAATAATAATAATAATAATAATAACGATATACCTTAATAGTGAAGATAGCGGGGGTGCATCTCCCCAAGCTAATCACTTCGATAGCGTCAAGCCTTCATGTGCCCCAATATTTTTGTTCTTTTTTCTTTTTAAGGGTGAGCCTTTATGTGCTCACATATTTTTGGGGTTTTTTTAAGAGTGAGTGTCGGGTACTTAGAAAAGGGGTACCCCTAAACCTCGACCAAGAAAAACTAAACCTCAACAAACTCACTATCGCCCCTCGGCTCTAACGTCCGAACCGGCCAAATTGCCAAACCGTACTAGGCCAGCCCACGAATGGGTCCCGACGGCCCAATCTGCGTCATCCTCAAGAAGTCCTTTCCTGAGACGCAGTCAACCCGCTCGAGGTGCTACTTGGTTACGGAAACCTCCCGGGCGAATGATGCAGGCCTCGAGTGCCGATCCGCTCAGGGTACACCTCAGCTACAGAAACTTTCCGAGCGAACAAGGCGTGCATCGACCGCCCCGTCAGAACGCCTCCTCGAATACCTACTTCCTGTACGGCTCTAGGAGCATTAAATGCTGCAACATCTTCGGCATCGCGCACGCCCGCGCATGGGCATCGTCCTTCATCGGCATCAATTGCATCATCGCAAGGACGGCCATGACCGCACAGAGCACGTCGCTACAGGAGCACCCCGTCAACGCACGTCTCTATAGCAGCGCCGACATGATCGACATCGCCCCTTCGACGTCATTGCTAACGCCAGCCCTAGAATTCATGTATCCCTATGCCTCCTCTTCGCCTATAAAAGGGGATGCCAGGGCATAGGAAAGGGCAGGTTCTCAAGCTCAAGTACGGTTTGGCAATTTCCTTTGCACCAGGGTTCTCTAAGTTCTAGCCCTTTCCTTTGCACCCCCTCTCTCGCACGCTTGTATTCGCCCCTATACAAGCACTTCGGTGCAAGATAATACAAACTCATCTCCCCTGCTGGACGTAGGGCCTTCTCTTGCCCGAACCAGGATAAAATGCTTGTGTTCTTCTTGGATCACCATCCGGATTAGGGAGCACGCAATCACAAATTCACTCGTTGGTGTTGACCCCCGGGGTCGAAACACCGACAGTTGGCATGCCAGGTAGGTGTAATGCGTGTCACTGACGATTTCCCGCCATTTTTCCGAATGGCCGACTCTACTTCACCGCTCCCATGTGCTACAGCGATCCAGTTCGGGAGCCTAGAGTTCATGTCTCTTGGCCATGACTACGACATGGCTCTGCCCTCGATTGGTGATCCGAGCGAGGAGCGCGCTGAGCCCCCATGCACTGGAGGAACCGCAAGTCATCCTCACCACCATGCTTCTTCGTTGAGGGGGAGGCACGGCCGACGCCACCATCATCATCAGCTCATGACCAGGCTCATGCCCGCGGCATTCCCGCCGTTCCTAGCAGGTGACACGGTGCCCCTTGTTTGGGACTCGTCTAACCCTAGCTCAGGAACAAATGGTGAGCTGACGGACTTCGGCGGGAACCCCGACTTCACCTTCGCCATGCGCACGTCGAGGGAGCCTGGCCGATCTCCCCCGACACGCACGACTTCAACGTCACCAAACCTGCTGCCACACGGGCTGTTCAGCGCCTGTCGATGTCTCCCGGTCAACCTGAACAACGCCGCCGCAAGCTACTCCACCAAGATACGCTCTGGCATGAGTGCGCACGAGGACCACCCTAGGGCTCTCTTACGTGCCACCATAAGCCTAGATGCCATCTTCCCAACCTCCATGAATTTAGGATTCGCTCGAGCGCCAGGGTCAAGATGACACACCATTGGCACGCTGCGATAGGGGTTGGAGGAGGAACAGCAGGGACTGTTCCCCATCTTCTACTGCAGCAACCCCGACAATGACTCGGACCACTACGACCCCACGAGGGAATGCTTCCACATCGGGGACGGAACTGTCGCCTCAAACGACAAGATGGTGGACCCAGACTCGGCCGCCACAGCGGCTGCAACTAGGTCCGAGGGTGCCTCCCTGTTGACATCTATTAACTATCATTATTTATTGTCAACAATACTTGAATAAATGCCAAAAAGAATTGCCAACTTAGAAATAGGAGGTTTAAACTATCAAATTCCATGAGTTTTGGTGATTCTATATTTTCCAGGGATTAAACACGAAAAACAGACTACATTGCTTCCCCAAGAAGGAACCTGACGTAGATTACTCCACCGCCACGTCAGGAAGTCTCTAGAAGACTCCATAGGACACCACGAGGCGAGGCACCCCGGGAGTCTGACCTGTGGGACCGACCAGTCCGCTGGGCCCACCGGTCGGTCTGGTCCATGGCCCCCACGTCTCCTCCTTCCGGAATCTTCCTCCACCGACCTCTAGGATGCATCTCAGTCGTACCTTAAGTGGGTTTATCCAACGGCCACGGTTCCACGCCCAGGGCTATATAACTAGACCCCTGACACCCCCCCTCCAGGAGAGAAGCAGAAGAAGAGAAGAGACAGGAGACAGAGAAGAGAAGTTCAGTAGAACTAGGGTTTCTAGAGAGAGAGTTAGAGCTCTACATCAAGTTTAGAGTTTAGTCTAGCTAGGTTCAAGTAGAGGCAGGCGACTTCATTGGCATATCCGGCTGGAAGCTTCGTCTGAGTCTCCGGATCGTTGTCGAAGACTCGGTAATTTGTATCTTTATTCGACTTTGTGCTACTTTAATATATTTTAGTTTATTCAGTTTTGGAGTTTATTCTAGTTATATATTTAATATAGATCTGATTATGATAGAGTTTATGATCATGTTCGTAAAGTACTTAGCTTTATCCGGATAGAGTTAAGTGGTCAAACTGGTGTAAACATGGTGTTTAGGCTAAGTTTACCTGCGGATACATCCTATGCTCCGGGTCGAGAGGTAGATCGCAGGAGTGACAGTCCTGTTGAGTCCTTCGTAGTCCTCCCCCAAAGTGTAGACCTTAGTAGGACGTGGTTGCAAGTTAGAATTCATTACTTTATTCTTGATTCTAATTTAGTAATGTCCCTTGATCATGGATGATAGATTAATTAGCTATAAATGATTGTATATTAACTAGAGTAACCACTAGGCTTAGTAAATGTGAAGTAACTTAGGTTTCGAATCTCTTAATTAATCTCCTAACTGCTCTACTTGATCCATGTAGTTCGCTTTATCTCTAGAATTCCCGTTATCGTTATCATTATTCAATATTTATCTTTATCTTGTCTTACCCCTGTTTAGACATGTGAGTAGTAATGAATGAATAGTAATCTCCACTACCTTTGAATCACATTTATATCCATCTGTTCCCCGCTTCACTGTTTTCTTCGGTAAAATATAAATAATGATATCTAGATAACCTGGGTGAAATGCTGCTACAACAGGTATATTTATCTGTGCGCTTGCGGATAAATATTTGTTTATATCTTTTGAGCGAGTGTCACAAATGAATTACGTTTCTAGTATCATGTTGGGGATGACAACTTGACATTAAGTGATGCTAGGAGTGTCCTGTACATTTCTGAGGGCTTTTGCTAGAATCAGTTCATTAAAGTTTATTATAGGCAATTGCATTAAGAAGTGTCAACAAGCATTTCTGACGCCGTTGCCGGGGAACTAAGCAGCGGAAGCCACCGGGAACCAAATGGAAACCAGTAAATCAGTGGAAACAAAACTTATTAGGAATTTAACATGGCAAAGGAGATTATTACTATTCATTCTTGAATTTGTACCTCTGTCTTGGCAGGCTTACCCTTGTCTTTCTTTGTTTATATCATATACAGGGTAACACAGGTTTAGTTGTAATTCATTACTTACAAATCAAAAATCAACTAGATCGTATGGGAGATCAACATCAGTAGTCAAGCCATGGCCAACAAGACTCTGCGGAGTTCTCTACTCCAAGTGTCAGGAACATTTGTACTGGACCTACACTCCAGACGAACAACGTTGAGTTCGAGCTCAAGCCAAGTCTTATCAACATGGTGCAAGCTACTACATTTGGTGGAAAGGAGGAAGAAGATGCAACTGCTCATCTACAAGATTTCTTGGAGATTGGAAGCACTATCATCATCAAGGACGTTCCCCAGGATATTATACTTCTTCGTCTCTTTCCCTTCTCACTGAAAGGAAAAGCGAAGCAGTGGTTCTTTACAAACATGGACAACATCAAGACATGGGAGAAATGTTCAGAGACCTTTCTGTCAAGATTTTTCCCAATTAGCAAAGTCAATATCTTAAGGGGAAAGATTTACAACTTTCAGCAACAAAAAGGAGAAACCATTACAGAAACTTGGGAGCATTTTCAGGAACAAATCTTAAGATACCCACATCATGGAATAGGGAACGAATTGCTCATGCAACTGTTTTATCACGGATTACTACGAAGAACACGAGAGCAACTCGATGCCACTGCGGAAGGATCATTTATGTCACTCACTTTTGGAAAAGCAGAATGTTTAATGGATAAGATAGCTGAGAATCAGGGCTGGAAACAAGGTACTATTCAACGCTGTCACTAGATTGAAGAAGTTCCAGAAGAAGTGTGTACTGTCAACCAAGATGGATGTACTTATAGATCGGCTCGCTCAGAGAGCTAATTACAAGGAAGAACGTCAAGCTATTCAAGACGCATTTGATGCTCAAACTAGAAGTAGAGAGTATTTGGGAATAGAATTTTCCGAAGATCAAGAAGAAGCTAACATTATCAACAAATCTGCCACTCTACACAAGCAAGGATTGCGCCAACAACAACCTTCCAAACCAGATAAGTACACCAGTAATTTCAATTCTTCCAATTTTAAGCAACCTACTTTAAGAGATCTAATTTTAGAACAAGCCAGAATAAATGATAGTATTACTAAAAGACTTGCTTTAAATGATAAGACTCTTGAAAACATAAATACTAAGATGGATGAATTTTCTTCTGCCATTAAGAATTAACTCAATTATAATAAAAGAATAGAAACTCAACTATCACAATTGGTTGTTGTTTCGCCTGTTACCACTATCCACGAGCAGATTAAGGGGATCACCACTAGACGTGGTGAAAGGTCCTAATTGGCTAGAGGGGGGGTGAATAGCCTAATTTAAAATTCTACAAAGCACTAGAGAAATTTGTTAGACAATAACAAAGCGATAAATGCGGTTGCTCTAGCTCTATGTCAAATGCAAGCCACCTATTTGCAAGTCTAGTTAATTATGATCTCTAAGGCACACAAGGACTAAGTCACTACTTTACTAAACTAGTGAGCTACACAAGAGAGCTAGCAAAACTAAACTAGCTACACTAGCAAAGCTACTACTATTATTAACAAGGGAAACAAGTTACTCTATAACAAGTATGAACAAAGGAATACAAGAGAGTGGTAGTGTGATTTTACCGAACCGGGCAAGTGAAGATAATTGATATCACAATGGAATACCAATCACCAAGGGACACAATATGAACACGAGATTTATCCCCGAGGTTCACGTGCTTGCCGGCATGCTACGTCCTCGTTGTGTCGACCAAGGCTTCGTGGTTCGGTGGCTAATCGGTATCACACACCGAGCTCTCCACAAGAGCGCCACAAGAACCTACCCCAAGCAATGGTAACTCAATGACACGCGCAATTTACTAGGAGTTACCTTTGGCTCTTCGTCGGGGAGGTACAAGCCCCTCACAAAGTCGTTGGGATGGCCACGAACAATCACCAACTCGTGCCGATCCTCCTCCGCTACCACCAAGCCGTATAGGCACCGGCAAGTGCCATGAGTAAAAATAAATCTGCAGCAACAATCACCAAGATGCCTCTAGAATGCAAGATCACAATGCAAGCTCTTGGTTTCACTCGATCTCACTTGGATTCGCACTAACAATCAAAGAGATCGGAGGGAGGGATTAGATCTTGCTCAAGAGGATGTTCAAGAGGTTAGAAAGTCAAGAGACATCTCCCCAAACGCGGCCACGGCCTATATATAGAGAGGAGAGGACGGCAGCCCGACCCCCACCTTTCTGCGCTTGGTCGGTAGTACCGACCCCACCTGGGCGGTACTACCGGCTTAGTCAAACTAGCCGTTTACTCACATCCCACTGATTAAGGCGAAGCACCGACTCTTGGTCGGTACCTCCGAGGTCGGTAGTACCGGCCCTATGGCGGTACTACCGGCAGGCTACTTTTGGATCTACACAGAATGGATTCAAAAACATCCTCCAGACCTTGGAACTACCGACCCCTGGTCGGTACTTCCGAGCCCGGTGGTACCGGCCCTATGGCGGTACCACCGCCAGGTCATTTTCCATCCAACACAGAGAGCTCCGCAAACTTGCCAACCACCAGCCTTGGGTCGGTAGCACCGGGCGCGGTACTACCGAGGTTATGGCGGTACTACCGGTAGGCCTTTTCAAAAACACACAGAGAGCTCTGCAAAACGCCTCATGGCCACGGTACCACCGACCCCCGGTCGGTACCACCGCCGGCGGTAGTACCGAGCTTATAGCGGTACCACCGCCAGGCCAAAAACGCCCTAACACAGAGAAGGCTGCACACAGCACCTATGGGCGGTACCACCGACCATCCTGGTCGGTACCACTGACCATACACAGAAAACTTCATTTTCTTCCCTGTGTTGATCCAAAACTACTCCAACAACTTCTCCTTTGCAAATGTGCTAACACCACCAAGTGTACACCACCTTGTGCAAGTGTGTTAGCATTTTCAAAACATTTTTCAAAGGATTTATCGCCTCATTTTAGTTATGTCATATGCAAATGCAACTAGAGGCAACTTGATAACCGTATACTATGAATTTCTCGTCTTGATAGTACGGCTATCTATCCTAAATACACTCACACCCTCTATGGTGTCTTGAGTGCCAAAAACAAAAGAGCCTATTGGTTATACCTTTGCCTTGAGCTCTTTTATTTTCCTCTTTCTTCTTTTCTTCTAGTGAAGATATGGACCATCTTACGACCAATCACTTGATCATTGCATCACATGTCCATCATCATGCTTCACTTGAGCCATGGACCACCTTTTGCTAATCAAACACTTAATGACAAAGGTTAGTCCAATGGGTTTCATCAATTATCCAAAACCAAACTTGGGCTTTCAATCTCCCCCTTTTTGGTAGTTGATGACAACCCTCATACAAGATATTATGATAAAGATTTGAGACACCAAGGTAGTATTTGCTCCCCCTACATATGTGCTATAGAGTTTGGTTCAAGGTTCGGCACATATGCATGGATATAAAATTTTGGGTGAGCAATTACTAACTTGTGATACTAAGGTTTAAAGAATGGACCTTTGAAGCGCAATACCAATCGGAGTGCAAAACTCATGATCATCCTTAGCACCATAATGAACTAGATACAACCTGTAAGCCAACTTTTAAGCAAATATATTGGCAAAAATGTTAAATTCCAAAAATCTAGTTCTATCCTATGCATGCTAGTACTTCATTTCATTATTCAAGTTCTAGTCTAGCAAGCAACACACAAGAGAGATACTACTTGAAAACACAAACTAATGCAAGACAGTGCAAGCAAGCATATGTAAGATGCACATTGCAAATGCATTCAATCAAGTTCATAGGCTTGCTCCCCCTACTTGTGTGCTTAAAAATTTTATCCCTTTCTTTTCATAAATCTTTCTCATTGTGCAACTTCTTCTCCCTTTTTGCATATCTTTTATGCCATTTTCTCCCCCTTTGTCATCAATGACCACAAAAGGTGAATTTTTCATTTGTAAAGCATGGGAGTAGAAATTGATCAAATTGTGGTTCAACTATAAACAATTGCATACCATATATAGCACGGTTTGCTCTAGAGTAAGCTTCTTCACACATCTTGCAATGGTTATCTTACTCATGTCGGTTATATACTTCAATGCTCATGTTTATAGTCAAACACTAGGATTGCAAGCCCATAAACATGTCATATGCCACCACTAGATCATAACAATCATAGAAGCAATAGTGGTACCATACCAACATCAAAGTCATTTGATTTTCAATGAATGAGGTCCAAAACCTACTAGATATGCCTAGATGCTCTAAACAAGTCCTTAGCAAGGTATGAGATGCAAATGTCAAACAATAATACCTTTGCTTTGGCTTGGAGGAGAGGCAAGTCATATAAGTGGGGTGCATTATCAACACATATTTGAGAAATCTAGTATGTTCAACTCATTCCTTAGCTTGCAAAACCTCTTCTCATCAAGTGGCTTAGTGAATATATCCGCAAGTTGATCATCGGTCCCAACACTCTCAATAGATATATCTCCCTTTTGTTGATGATCTCTAATGAAGTGGTGCCTAATGTCATTGTGCTTGGTTCTTGAATGTTGCACCGGGTTGTTTGTGAGCTTCACCGCACTTTCATTGTCACATAGCAATGGTACTTGTTTGAATTTTATTCCAAAGTCCTTCAAGGTTGCCCTCATCCGTAGGAGTTGTGCACAACAACTACCGGCACTAATATATTCGGCTTCGGCGGTAGAGAGTGCCACACTATTTTGTTTCTTTGAAGACCAAGATACAAGTGACCTTCCCAATAATTGACATGTGCCCGATGTGCTCTTTCTATCAACCTTGCAACCCGCATAATCGGAATCGGAGTACCCAATTAATTCAAAGTTTGCTCCTTTGGGGTACCACAACCCAACATTTTGTGTAGCCTTCAAGTACCTCAAGATTCTCTTTGTTGCCTTCAAATGACTCTCTCTTGGAGAAGCTTGGAATCTTGCACACATGCACACACTAAACATGACATCCAGCCTTGAAGCGGTCACATAGAGTAAGCTTCCAATCATAGACCGATACAACTTTTGATCCACCATGTTGCCACTAGCATCACCATCCAAGTGTCCATTTGTTCCCATTGGTGTACTAATAGCTTTTGCATCATTAAGACCAAACTTCTTGAGCATATCTTTGATGTACTTGCCTTGACTCACAAAAGTACCATTCTTCATTTGCTTGATTTGAAGACCAAGGAAGTAACTAAGCTCTCCAATCATGGACATTTCAAACTCTTTTGCCATCATATTTCCAAACTCTTCACAAAAATCTTGGTTGGTTGAGCCAAATATGATATCATCAACATAGATTTGCAACACAAACAAGTCATTCCCTATCTTCTTGGTGAAGAGAGTGGTGTCAACCTTTCCCATTTTGAACCCTTTGGATAGAAGGAAATTCCTCAATCTTTCATACCATGCCCTTGGAGCTTGCTTTAAGCCATACAATGCTTTTCTCAACTTGTAGACATGGTTGGGCTTCTTTTCATCTTCAAAACCGGGAGGTTGCTCAATATATACCAACTCATTGATGTAGCCATTGAGAAATGCACTCTTTACATCCATTTGATATAGCTTGATGTTATGAGCACAAGCATAAGCTAATAGGATTCTAATTGCTTCCAATCTTGCAACCGGTGCATATGTCTCTCCAAAGTCAAGCTCTTCAATTTGAGTGTAACCTTGTGCTACCAATCTTGCTTTGTTTCTCACCACTAGGCCATCTTGATCTTGCTTGTTGCAGAATACCCATCTAGTACCAATAACATTATAGCTTTTAGGCCTCTCAACCAATTCCCAAACTTCATTTCTTATGAAGTTGTTTAGCTCTTCATGCATGGCATTAACCCAATCAACATCCTTCAAAGCTTCTTCAATCTTGGTTGGTTCAATAGTTGACACAAATGAATAGTTCCCACAAAACATTGCCAATCTTGATCTTGTTTGAACACCACTTTGAATGCCACCAATAACCAAATCTAAGGGATGATCTCTTGCTATACTTGAAGGTTGAAGCACTTGATTCGCATTGCTTGTACTCGGTTGATCCGCTTGTTGCACATTGGGAGATGATGAACTAGCCACTTGTTGATTTTGTACTTGAGAATCACTATCTTGCTCATTTGGGATGGTGACCACTTGCTCTTTGTCATCTTCAACATCAGTCACTTCTCTTGGCCTAATATCACCAACATCCATGTTCTTCATTGCATTCACCAAATGAGTGCCTCTCACATCATCTAAGTTCTCATTTTCATCTTGAGATCCATTGGTTTCATCAAATTCTACATCATGAACTTCTTCAAGTGTTCCACTAGCCAAGTTCCATACTCTATATGCTTTGCTTGTAGTTGAATATCCAAGTAGGAACCCTTCATCACATTTCTTGTCAAACTTGCTCAATCTTGTGCCCTTCTTCAATATATAGCACTTGCAACCAAATACTCTAAAGTATGCAATATTGGGCTTTCTTCCATTCAATAGCTCATATGGTGTCATTTCCAACATAGGATGGCAATATAGTCGGTTGCTAGAGTAGCAAGCCGTGTTTATAGCTTCAGCCCAAAAGGATTGACTCACATTGTATTCACTAAGCATGGATCTTGCCATATCAATCAAGGTTCTATTCTTTCTTTCAACTATCCCATTTGATTGAGGAGTGTACTTTGCCGAGAATTGATGCCTAATGCCAAAATCATCACATAACTCTTCAATTCTTGTGTTCTTGAACTCACTCCCATTGTCACTTCTCACTTTCTTGATAGTTGTCTCAAACTCATTTTGACTTCTCTTGACAAAAGATTTGAATGTAGCAAATGTTTCACTTTTGTCACCAAGAAAGAATATCCATGTGTATCTAGTGAAGTCATCCACAATCACATAACCATATTTATTGCCACCAATGCTAGTGTATGTAGTTGGCCCAAATAAATCCATATGCAATAGCTCAAATGCTTTAGTAGTGCTCATTTCACTTTTCATAGGGTGAGTATTTCCAACTTGTTTGCCGGCTTGACAAGAGCTACAAAGTTTATCCTTCTCAAACACAACATTTCTCAAGCCCTTAACTAAGTCATATTTGATCAATCTATTTAGTTGCTTCATCCCAACTTGACCAAGCCTTCTATGCCATAGCCAACCCATACTAGACTTAGTGATCAAGCATGTTGTCAATTGAGTTTCCTTTGCATCAAAATCAACTAAGTATAGGTTTCCATATCTAAATCCTTTGAATGCTAGGTTGGTTCCATCATTACTAGTGATCATCACATTATCAACACCAAAGATGCAATTGAAACCAAGATCACATATTTGAGCTACCGATAGCAAGTTGAAGTTCAAGCTCTCTACTAGCAAGACATTTGAGATGCTCAAGTCCTTGGATATTGCAATCTTACCAAGTCCCTTGACCTTGCCTTCACTATTGTCCACAAATGTGATGCTATCCACTTTGAAGTCTTCTTCATTTGTGTTGATTGAGTTGAACATTCTAGAATCCCCGGTCATATGTTGAGTACACCCACTATCAAGCACCCAATGCCTTCCTCCGGCTTTGTAATTGACCTACAAGAAGATTCAATGTTTAGGTACCCAAATCTTGTTGGGTCCTCCAAGGTTAGTGACTAAGCTCTTTACTACCCAAATGGCTTTCTTCTTTGAGCCCTCCTTAGGTGTACCAACAAACTTAGCTCTTACACTATTAACACCCTTGTAAAGCACATAACAAGAATCGAACTTAATTGATTTACCAAGGTTGGTTGGTTTGTTCTTGTTTAGGTTCTTTTTATAGCAATTATGCTCGGTATGCCCGGATTGCTTGCAATTTATGCAATAGCGTCCATTGCCCTTCACAAAACTAGTCTTGTGAGGAGCAAAGGCCGCCTTGCCCTTCTTGGGGGTATAGCCAATCCCTTCTTTCTCATGGGAAAATCTTTGGCCACCCAAGCACTTAAGCAAGCGGGCATCTCCACCATAGGCTTTGCCTAAGGCACAAGTGAGCTTATTCACCTCTTTCTTTAAGGTTTCATTTTCCACTATTAATGATGCATCACAAGTAAAACCATCTTTTATGTTTGAGTTAGATGCATCGGTGGAGCATGAACTAGATGAAGCATTGGGAGGTGCAATGACAATAGGTGTGTAAAATGTTTCATTGATTAAGTCACATGTTATACCTATGTCACATGTTTGAGAAATGTCCTCAATCTTGGTTTGAGTGAGGAGAGAGGAGTGGGCTTCTTCAAGCCTAGTGTGAGCTTTATCAAGCTTCTCATGGGCTACCTCTAGCCTCTCATGAGTTAGCTTGAGCTCATCAAGAGATTGCTCAAGAAGGCTAACCTTCATGCGCAATTCCTTGCACTCCTTCCTCTTCTTCTCAAAGCAAACATGAGCTTGCTCAAACATGTCCATAAGTTCTTCATTAGTGTATTCATTTTCATTATCATCATCATCATCATCACTCTCATCATAGGAAGGTACCTTGGATGGCCTTGCCATCAAGCATGTAGATGGAGTGTCAAAGATAGAAGGCTTTTTGTTGATAGCAATACTTGCAAGTGCCTTCTTCTTTATCTTGTTGTGCTCTTCATCATCACTATCGGATGATGCATCACTATCCCATGTCACAACATAGGATCCACCTTTCTTTTTCTTGGTGAAAGAGAGCTTCTTCTCCTTCTTTTCCTTCTTGTCCTTCTTCTTCTTTGCTTCATCATCATTGTCACTATTTTGAGGACAATCGGCTATCATGTGATCTTCACTCTTGCACTTATAGCATCTTCTCACATAGCCCTTGTTCTTGTTGTTGTCCCTTCTCTTTCTTGCACCATAGCCTTTCTTCTTCATGAATCTTCCAAACTTCCTTACTAGAAGTGCCATGGCCTCATCATCATCACTAGAATCTTCATCTTCACTATCACTTGATTCTAGCTTTGCCTTGCCCTTGCTCTTGCTCTTGGATGAAGAAGTGGCTTTGAATGCCAAGCTCTTCTTCTTCTCCTCTTCCTTCACCTCCTCATCATCACCACCATCATTGTATTGATCTTCGGTCATTACATCACCAAGGACTTCATTTGGTGTCACATTTTGCAATCCTCCTCTCATGATGATGGTCCTCAATGTCTTGAATCGCTTGGGCAAGCAACTCAAGAACCGGTGGGTGAAGTCTTCATCCTTCACTTTCTCTCCCAAACTCTTGAGATCATTTATGATGCATTGGAGCCTATAGAACATCTCCGGGATTGTTTCATCCTCTTTCATCTTGAAGCTTGTGAGCTTATCTTTGAGCATGTACAATTTGGCACTTTTTACCGTTGAAGTGCCCTCATATGTTTCTTCTAGTCTTGCCCATACTTCATTTGCCTTCTCAAGATCTTTGATTTGCTCAAACACTTTTGGATCAATGCCATTGTATATAGTGTTGAGCGCCATTGTGTTGCGTTGCTTGCTTTCACGCTCTCTAGGGGTGGGGTCTTCTTCATTGACAATAACATAACCATCTGGTGTGACCTCCCACACCCTATCAGTGATGGAGCCAAGGTACATCTTCATCTTTCTCTTCCAATAATCAAAAGATGACCCATCAAAGTACGGTGGTTTGCCCCCAACATGGTTGAACACAATTTGAGCCATATTTGCACCGTAGGTTGTTAAGCCTTTGAATCAAATGGTGTTTGGCTCCGATACCACTTGAAAGGTCCTAATTGGCTAGAGGGGGGGGTGAATAGCCTAATTTAAAATTCTACAAAGCACTAGAGCAATTTGTTAGACAATAACAAAGCGATAAATGCGGTTGCTCTAGCTCTATGTCAAATGCAAGCCACCTATTTGCAAGTCTAGTTAATTATGATCTCTAAGGCACACAAGGACTAAGTCACTACTTTACTAAACTAGTGAGCTACACAAGAGAGCTAGCAAAACTAAACTAGCTACACTAGCAAAGCTACTACTATTATTAACAAGGGAAACAAGTTACTCTATAACAAGTATGAACAAAGGAATACAAGAGAGTGGTAGTGTGATTTTACCGAACCGGGCAAGTGAAGATAATTGATATCACAATGGAATGCCAATCACCAAGGGACACAATATGAACACGAGATTTATCCCCGAGGTTCACGTGCTTGCCGGCACGCTACGTCCTCGTTGTGTCGACCAAGGCTTCGTGGTTCGGTGGCTAATCGGTATCACACACCGAGCTCTCCACAAGAGCGCCACAAGAACCTACCCCAAGCAATGGTAACTCAATGACACGCGCAATTTACTAGGAGTTACCTTTGGCTCTTCGCCGGGGAGGTACAAGCCCCTCACAAAGTCGTTGGGATGGCCACGAACAATCACCAACTCGTGCCGATCCTCCTCCGCTGCCACCAAGCCGTCTAGGCACCGGCAAGTGCCATGAGTAAAAAGAAATCCGCAGCAACAATCACCAAGATGCCTCTAGAATGCAAGATCACAATGCAAGCTCTTGGTTTCACTCGATCTCACTTGGATTCGCACTAACAATCAAAGAGATCGGAGGGAGGGATTAGATCTTGCTCAAGAGGATGTTCAAGAGGTTAGAAAGTCAAGAGACATCTCCCCAAACGCGGCCACGGCCTATATATAGAGAGGAGAGGACGGCAGCCCGACCCCCACCTTTCTGCGCTTCGTCGGTAGTACCGACCCCTCCTGGGCGGTACTACCGGCTTAGTCAAACTAGCCGTTTACTCACATCCCGCTGATTAAGGCGAAGCACCGACTCTTGGTCGGTACCTCCGAGGTCGGTAGTACCGGCCCTATGGCGGTACTACCGGCAGGCTACTTTTGGATCTACACAGAATGGATTCAAAAACATCCTCCAGACCTTGGAACTACCGACCCCTGGTCGGTACTTCTGAGCCCGGTGGTACCGGCCCTATGGCGGTACCACTGCCAGGTCATTTTCCATCCAACACAGAGAGCTCCGCAAACTTGCCAACCACCGGCCTTGGGTCGGTAGCACCGGGCGCGGTACTACCGAGGTTATGGCGGTACTACCGGTAGGCCTTTTCAAAAACACACAGAGAGCTCTGCAAAACGCCTCATGGCCACGGTACCACCGACCCCCGGTCGGTACCACCGCCGGCGGTAGTACCGAGCTTATAGCGGTACCACCGCCAGGCCAAAAATGCCCCAACACAGAGAAGGCTGTACGCAGCACCTATGGGCGGTACCACCGACCATCCTGGTCGGTACCACTGACCATACACAGAAAACTTCATTTTCTTCCCTGTGTTGATCCAAAACTACTCCAACAACTTCTCCTTTGCAAATGTGCTAACACCACCAAGTGTACACCACCTTGTGCAAGTGTGTTAGCATTTTCAAAACATTTTTCAAAGGATTTATCGCCTCATTTTAGTTATGTCATATGCAAATGCAACTAGAGGCAACTTGACAACCGTATACTATGAATTTCTCCTCTTGATAGTACGGCTATCTATCCTAAATACACTCACACCCTCTATGGTGTCTTGAGTGCCAAAAACAAAAGAGCCTATTGGTTATACCTTTGCCTTGAGCTCTTTTATTTTCCTCTTTCTTCTTTTCTTCTAGTGAAGATATGGACCATCTTACGACCAATCACTTGATCATTGCATCACATGTCCATCATCATGCTTCACTTGAGCCATGGACCACCTTTTTCTAATCAAACACTTAATGACAAAGGTTAGTCCAATGGGTTTCATCAATTATCCAAAACCAAACTTGGGCTTTCACGTGGGAGGACCACTCGAGATCCGCCATACCCAGAAGGAGCACAAAGAAGACAGACAGCACCAGTGACACCCCCGAGGGCAGAAGAAAGGAATGACGAAGTTCAAGAGACTCAAGTGCAAAATGAAGAAATACAGATGGATTTTCAAGACACCAATGTTCTACCATTCCCACACAGAAATCGAAACGCCAAGCTAGATGCGCAGTTCAGTAAGTTTGTTGAAGTAATTCAGAAATTATATATCAATATTCCTCTTCTAGATGCATTACAGGTACCTACCTATGCCAAGTATGTAAGGAATATACTTAACAACAAACGACCACTACCAACTACTGAAGTAATCGAGCTGGCAGAAGAATGTAGTGCGGCTATCCTCAATCAAATACCAGAGAAGAAGAAGGACCCATGATGCCTCACCATTGAGTGCTCAATTGGAAAATCAATGGTTTAGCAACGCACTGTGTGATCTTGAAGCTAGTGTTAGCGTGATGCCCGCATCAGTCTACTATAAGCTAAACCATTCAGCACTTGTGTCAACACCAATGTGTCTTCAGCTAGCTGATCAATCACTCAGATACCCAATAGGAATTGTTGAGAACATCCCAGTCAAGATTCGAGAGTTCTTTATACCAGTGGACTTTGTGATACTAGAAATGCACCCGGATTCAAAAGTATCACTCATTCTACGAAGACCATTTTTGAGCACCACTAAGGCCCACATTGATGTCGGAGCTAGAGAGATCAAATTCACCATAAATGGAAAGGAAGAAAAGTTCTCATTAAAACCACGGCCCGAACAATGCTCAACTCTAGTAGACCATAAAGTTCAAGAAACAAAACTGTTGTCTTCGGTAGTGGAGACCTATCAAGAAGGATAAAGAAGACTGGAGAGTCCAAATTCGGTGGACTTTAAACCCCGAACCTTCGCCGGAGGTAACTCGGTAGTTATCAGCATTTACTTTTGCACTTCATATTTATTTACTCATGCTTAGGAAAACAAAATAAAAATTAGCATCAACATTGCATCATAAAATTGGCCCCATGTAATTAATATTTACGAACCTCGTAAGTATTATTTACTATGGCAACAAAAACATATAAGAATTTCATCATTAGAATCCTTGTTTTCTATAGTTTCATAAAAGCAATTTTCTTTTATACTTGCATTTTACAAATACGGGAGACATACGAACCCACAGACACCTGGGACCCATGTCATATCACTTCAAATTATCACATGCACTCACAACCACTCATCTCACGTACCACCACATGTAACCGTCGGCATATACTCCAAAGAGTGGGAACTTGAGCAAGGTAGGTGAGGGAAAAAGTTGGAGTGAAGTGGGCCCTGGAGGGGACCGGTCGGTCCCACCATTAGACCGACTGGCCTCCCCAATCTCTGTAACAGAACCGACCATTTTATAAGAGCACAAGTGCGAAATTCTCCGCCGAAGCAGTAAATTTGACCACTTGAGCCCATATAATCCCAGTAGTCCGTGAAATCTCGAAGGATTTCAAACTTTTCCAACATCAACAACATAGGATCGTAATCATTCAGCATCGATCATCACATGACAGAAGATTACATAATTTTTTCGGAGTAGCAACTTAGTTATTACAAACCATGTTCGAAATTAAGTAGCGGAAGCTTCATCTGAAAGCATAGTTCCGAAATCACACACACACACGTAGTTTGTTAGAGTGCCACATAGTAGTCATCCTTGACAAAGCAAAAGATACGAATAGAACCGGTGATTGCCCTTGACCTAGATATCTCCCAGAGCTGGGCAAAGACAGTTGATGCAATAACCATAAAAGACCTGGCCATCTGCAACAACAAGGGAAACAAAGCCCTGAGTACGAGAAGGTACTCAGCTAGACTTACCCGATTTAAACCAAAATAAGTGAAACCAAGGAGTATGCAAGGCTAGTATATAGTGGAGCTGGTATGAGACCATACCTTTTTGCGTAAAAAGCATAAGTAATTCAAATAACTCATTCTCCTGCTTACTAGCTGCAATTTAAATAGTAATTAACCTGTTTAACTAGGTTAGCTCCTGCACTATAACAATCATGGTGGTGATTCAACAATCACCATAAAGTAACAAACAGACCGAGTAACCATTGCCAAAAGTATAGTGATAGCTGTCACGTGTTCCACAATTTCAGTATCAAGGTCAATCAGAGTTCAAGTCAAGTGCTCACTATCCAGGAGCGATGGCGATTATAATCGATTCCTAACCAGCTGGTGATTTTATTCCCCACACAAACCACACCCACCCGTCGGTGAGCTACAAATAACCACAGCACTGTTCCAGGAAGCCGCGGCCTCAACCACCACCATCATACCCGGAGGCAAGCCTGACTGCCAAGGGGTTGGACTTAACCACCATCCCCCGGGTCTTACTCTTCGCGCCCCCACGTCCCAATACCCCATTCGTGGCTTCGGCAGATGCGTGGGACCCGAGAACCGGCCCGGAAAAGTGTGCGGCTTTGCGGTCGGAACGAGTTATCCTTCCAGCTAACTGTGGGGCATGCGTTCAACATGACAAGAAGGCCATCTTAACAAGATACTGATTCCCATAAAACACAGCCTGAAATACTGTAGCACAACGCTACAGGAATCTGCCGATCTCCATTTTCCACAACACTTAGTTATCTCACTTACTGGCAATATCCTATTACTGGTCGAGTAACCACCTATTACTCGCGGGTAACACGAAAGTCGCCCGACTTCTACCGATCTAAGCAAGACTAAGCATAGACTCGAACTTATCTCTAATTAGGTAACAAGGATAATATATCAATGATAGCAAGGTAAGAAATATAATGCATCAACGATATCAAGCAACTCCTATACTTAATGCAACAAGCATAATTATTAGAAAGTTAATTGCAAACCATAGGTAGTTAGAAATGCTCCGGGGCTTGCCTTTCTCAAACGTGCTGGGTAAATGGTTCGGGCACTCCGGGAGCTCCTCTTCAGGTTCTTCCCCGGCAGCTCCGTGCTCCGGCTCCTGAGGCTGCTACTCCTCGCTTTCCTCTGCTGCGGTCAGCTCCTCTACCGAACCTGTCATGATGCATACATGCAAATGAACGAGTGCCAACGATGCATGAGAGAAATGCAATTTAATTGAATTTGACCGAATACGTGCATATCTCTTCTCCAGTAGAGCGTAACACCCTACTTAGAGAGTAGCTATGCTCTTCATGCTAAGTACAGCTAATATGAATGCACTGAAAAGACCATTTTACCCCTGCTGGTCCCACATAAATGAGATGCATAAGCTTAACTTAATTAAACAAATTAACCCATTAAAACAAGCCTATAACAGCAACTCATAGCTAACATTTTTTGGAAAATCTACAAAAATTACTGTAGGTTCACATCTGGGAATAAAGCATGTTGTATAAATTTCATGTCATTGGGACTTAAGTATTGTTCTGTATGAAAAAGACAAATAACAAGGTGAAAAAGGCACTTTGATCTACACATCATTTTGAAAAGTGTCAAACAACAGATTTCAAATTTTTATTCAGATCTTCTTAGCGCAAGAGCAGTCTATAAAATATATCAGGCTCATATCACATAAAATCTAATTACTAAAAATCATACAAGAAAATAGCATATAATCAATTAAAATAGGATTTATCATTTTTCTGTGATTCTACAGCACTTAACAAACCTAACAAAATAAGAATCATATTTTTCTGAGCAAGATACAATTTATTATGCATTTAACAAGATATCAGCCTTAACACAAATTAATTATTACTGCACATAAAATTATCACAAACTGGACATTTTATATTTTTCATGCATAGTACTCATCAAAACAAACTTAACAAAATTTATCCCACATCCATTGGATTAACAGAACTCAAGTTATGAATTAAACAGGTGATATAAACATTTCTGGAAAACATAAAAACAAAAACACAAGACCCTAACTGCTATGCGCACCCGACTCCACTACACCCGAGAGAATGACCACCGGGACCCGCGGTCAAACTGGCCCCACCTGGCATACTCCCGAAAACAGGGGAGACGTTGACCTCGCCAGAGCTCGCCGACGGCGGCTCCTCCGGCGAAACCAACACCTTCACTCGACTCCCCTCTTCCTTCCGCATCGATCGATGCCACACTCTAGCCTAGCAACACGGCGGATCGAGCCTGCCGTCGCTAATGGCAACCACGGCGGCGCGGACTCGCCACGCCGGCCGTCTCCGACCACGACGAGCTAAACCAACCCACCAAACGCACTCCTCTGACTCACATTACCCTAGCGCGAAGCAAAGAACGGAGGATTCGCCATCGACAAGGTGGGAACACGGACATGCCATCACCGGTGCGCATGGTGGGCGGTGGACGGTAGCGTACCGAGGTTCTCCAACCCTAATCGGCCAAACCGACTCCACTACCTTCTTCCTGGATCCTCACAGACTCACGAACGCTAGCTAAGACACCACGAAACCCACGGGAAGGAAGCCAACCATGGCGGACCGAGCTCGGTGATCATGGCGGTCATGGCGGGAGCTCGTCCCGCGGCTTACCTAGGCGTCTTCGGTGAGGGCTGGCTAAGACAAGCGAAGGAGGAGGTCGAAGCGAGGCTGGCGGTGCGGTTTGCTGGGCGAAGGCACGACAAACGGCGGCAGCACACGACTTTTCCCCTTTCTTCCGCTCGGTCGCCGGCGAGAGCGAACAGAGCGAGGCAAAGAGGGAGGAGGCGCGTCTGGGCTGGGGTGTGCGTGCGCGAGCGCATAAGCACGCCACGCCGCGCGCGCTGGCTAGGCTGGCCGGGCATCGTACGCCACGCGGCGCTCGTCTTCTGCGCGCGGTCGGCCATGACGCGCGTGGGTTTGAACTGAGACAGCCGATTCAGTTAACGCCCAGGCTGACTGACGGCCATACTTTGCACGCGACTAACTCTTAAACCTCTTAACGAAACGCTAAACCACTTGCTTCTTTGGTTAGAGCAACATGCCGTCTACAACTTTGGTTACAAGATTGATCACTGGTTCAGCTTGGATTAGGCTCGGGAAGTTGCTGAACATGGCCAGGCCGAACTGAATTCTGGTTTTAGGACTCAGGAAAATTTCCAAGTCCAAAACCCATCCAATTCTGCCTTGTGGGCCCTAAAACACATTGTTAAACCCATTTTCATGAGTTGGTCCTAAAACAACTTTTGTTCTATTTTAAAATCTACACACTTTTGCTTAAGGGCACTCAGCCATGGAAAGCTTTTATCAAGGAGGTTTTAGTTAGTCAAACAAAAGGACTCTTTAGGCTCTATAGGGTTGACTAGGGTTTAGCAACTTGATTAGCCAAAATGACCGGCATAAACATGGCCTCATTTTGACTCCTCAACAAAGTTAGATTGTTAAAAAAATCAAACCATTCCAAAACAAGCCAAGCAACAACACATTACTTCAGGTTAATATGCATACCATCACATGAAATGACATTTTAGATGAGAAAGAAAGCAACATATGAATGCTCCATGCTCATGAGATGATTATGCATGATGAGATGATGATGTTAGGCTAGCTTAACACCAGAGGTGTTACAATCTCTCCCTATAAAATAGCAAGCATCCCTCACGCTCTCCACACACTCCACTCTTCAGAAACACCTGCCTCACTTCAAAATTCGAAATTTCAATTTTGAGTTCACTTAGCACTATATTTAGGGTAGTTTCTGAGTGAGTAAAGATACGAGAGAATAGAGGAGGAAGCTTTGAGCTAATAGCAAGTAGAAAGGGATAGTAAGAGCAAGCTAGAGAAATCAATAAGAGAGGGGAAGTGTTGTCCAATTAGTTAATGAACTAGGGGAAGTTGAAATAAAAGTGCCAACTTGAACGACTGACTCCTAGACTACTGACTTTTGGACCGCTAACTCTATGACATTTATTTGCTCTAACGCTCACTTGTTCCACTAGTTTTGTCTGTGTGCTCTCTTGTTTTTGAAGCAAAGATGAGCAACTTCTTGAGAAAGGCGAAGAACACGCTCACTTTCCGATCAACAAGAAGTCATTCACGACCTGGCTCATCACAAGGAGGCTCAGACATGGATATCTCATCCCTGCCTCGATCCTCTACCATGAGTCGGTCTGAGCCACGTGATCTTCTTCATGAAAGACACATCAATCTTCAGACAGCCTACGAGAAGGACTTGTTCAGGCATTACCGAGACAAAGTGTACACCCATACTCCTACCTTTGATTCACAATTTCTCCGAGACATAGGTATGGACTCTGAGTTTGATCTAGTCTTTCATAATATTGGGTGGGAGAAAACTTGGGAGCTCTCCGAAGAGGGTTGTAGATTACTCACTCTAGAATTTCTTTGCACTCTCTCTTCGAATGACACATATGTGTACTTTAGGCTGTATAATGAACCTTTCACTCTCACATGGAAACAGTTCAGTCTAAATTTGGGTTTTCCTGAAAACTGCGCCGTAGACATAGATGTTGCCTTAAGAAACTTTGATAGAGATAGCTTTTGGGAGGACATTACTGGCAAGAAAACAGATCGTCACCCTTGCACTAATGATATACACAACCCCACATTAAGGGTGATGCACAAGTGGCTAGGTTTCACTCTTTTTCCTAGGCAAGGGGGTCGTATTGTTAGAATTGAGGAGTTAAAGCTTATGTATGCTATGGTTAAGAAAACTAAAATCTCACCCATAAAACTCCTGGTAGACTACTGGCCTTACATTCACACTCTAGAATGCCCCATATCTATCACTTATTGGGTTACTCGTCTTGCTGGAAATTTGAACTTAAATGGAAATATTATGTACATCTCCGCTCCACGACCAATAATAAGTTTCTACTTCTTCAGTCAAGCACATCTCATAAAGAAGAGGAATAACAAACTCTACATGCAATATAAGGGATATACAAATGAATATGAGTTGCCAAACAGATCACTTGGTCTGTATGTCATGGAAATCTTTTTGCTAAACTTGCAGAGACCTGGCATGGGAGTAGGAAGAAGCCCCTCCGCAAGATTCACCAGAAACACTGCCCCAAGATATCAAGGAGAAGATGCTGCACCACCTGGACCAGCTTTCACTCACTATCAAGGATTCGAACGAGCTGGACCATCTACATCACACCATCAAGCCTACGAGCCACATACACCACAAGTTTTATGGGGACAAGGAAACTTTCGTATATTACACTGCACCACATCGTGAAGAGGATACGATGTATGACTTCCAAGGAGGACGAATGTCATTCTCGGGGAGAGGCGTTCATGATGCCACTCATCATCCATATTCCTACCATGCCACCCATGGTTACCCATAACACCTGCCCTACCACCAGTTCCCGTACTGAAGGACCGAGAATGCAAAAGCAAGGCGACCAGGGGGGGGGGGGTGAATGGGAGCCTAAAAATTTCTCTTGAAACTTTGGGCTCTGTCCCAAAATCAACTCCCAAAAAGCATGGATTGGGAACGCGATGCCCACGACCATTGGAAGAGGGTGGATGATCTCTAGGATCACAGCGAGGCACCACCAAGCAAGAGCGAACCAAACACCAAAAGTACCGGACCAAGTTTGACCCCAAAAACCGACCCTCGAACGTAGATGGAAGGCTACGTTGAGAAATCTCCAAATACCTATGCTAACAAGTAGCAAAGATACCTAGAGAGGTTCCTTGGTGAACTCTAGGGCCAAACGAGAAGTCCAGAAATCAAATGGAAAAGCCAGGAGAGCAAACGCACTAAGACTCAACACACAGCCAACTCGTGGACTCTCCGGAGTCCAATCCGCGGACTGTCTGCCCAACGGCGGACTGTCCGGGCTCAGGTGGCGGACTGTCCGCCGGCCAATCGGACAAAACAACAAGGTTGCTGAACAGTCCCTGGACAGTCTCGGACTGTCTGCGGATGACAACGGCGGACTGTCCGCCGGTCAACCTGGACGGGAACAGTTGAGCTGCGAAGCCACTGATCCGACTTGAGCCCGACGCGCGGACTGTCCGCGCCCTGAGTGGCGGACTGTCCGCGGTCACTCAGGGAGGGCGATTTCAAACGCCCTTCTCCCAAAACTTCCCAAATCCAATTCAAATCAAAATCCTTCGATCCCAAACTTGGAGGAGATGATCACAAGATAGTTTGGAGACTATCCTCAAGAAATCATCCGCTCAAATCGACTTAATCACCAGGAAATCGAAAGGGGAGGTGTATGAACCGAAAAAGCACCACGAATCTTGAATCGACCCGATCTACTTGTTCGTGAGGAGTTAGATGAATTCCTTCGGTGGAAATGATCTCCTCACATCAAAGAACATGATGATTCAAATGGATTCGAGAAAGATGCAGTAGAGAGGGAGATGGAGTGACGGGAAAATCGTGGAGAAACAAAGAACGCGAAGAACAAGTTCAAAACGCGAATCAAACCACGAATTTGCAACCGTGTGGCTACCACACGCTACAACAGTGAGATTACGGTCTCACTTCCTCAAAATCTCATGAACAGAGAGGTATGATTCTCTGCGGATCTCAGTAGCTACAGCAGGGGATTGGGAGAGCCGAAAAACCCTAAGTGGAGAATAGCAAATGACTGAGATAGGATGGGAGGTGGGGGTCTCCCTCTACTTATCCTAATTTGAGTTCCCACTCTACCCCTAACTAATTACACAGCGAACCAGCTAAACCCTAGGGTTATTCTGGACCAACTCGAAGAAGATGCTGATCCGACGGCCACGCCCGCACAACTGGTAGCGTTGCCTCGGCGCAACCTCACCGAGTGCCGCCACGTGTCGCCACCGCTCTGCTCGTCCTTTTCATGGACCTCGCCCCCAGTTTTGTGGCTCAAACTGGGAAACCTGTGTTCACGACCAACCCCCAGTTTTGAGGCCCAAACCGGGAAACCAGCCGTCCATCGCCTGAGTTTTGTGGCCCAAACTCAGAAACCCGCCAGCGCCCAGGTTTTGAGGCCCAAACCTGGAAACCATCCTCAGCCCGAGTTTTGTGCCCAAACCTGGAAACCGTCCACCAGTGGTTTTTCTATGGCTCAACCACCAAACCGGCGCTGTAGAGGGGATGCACCTCCCGTGCACCCCGTCCACCGACACGTGTTCCCAAGTCCTCGACCCGAGCAACACTGTGCCTCGCAAGTCTCCGCTCGTCGCTGTCCCAGGTTGTCAGCCACCACAGCTGATCCTCAGGCCACCGGTCCCTCAGTCCAAGCCTCACGTCCGCCCTTCACCGCTCTAGGTCCATCGGCACGACACGTCTCGACTTGACCTTCACCTAGCCTTCGATCACTGTATCCGTGCTCGACATCTGCACAACACATGCCAAAGAACATGCGCATCAAACCCATTGACAATCACTCATCACTCAAGGTCCGGCATACACCCATGTATCCGCAATCTCCCCCTTAATGAGTGCATTGTCAACTACCAACACAAATCATAATGAAGTAGAAGAAGAAGGAAGAAGGAGAAGTAGAGAACTCATCCAAATGACCCAAAAACATATCAAAGCCAGAAGAAGGTCAAGTGAAAGAGCAAAACAACTTGGTCCCCAAAGACATGAGCAACGGCTCGATGCAACCAGGCAAAGCAAAGCTAGCCCTCAAGAAGAGGTAGAACAGGCTCAACACCGCTAGCGAGAAAGCTCGACACCAATTGAGATACCAATTGAAATTCAAGCAAAATAGAGCTAGCCCTCAAGAAGAGGCAGAACGGGCTCAACACTGCTAGCGAGAAAGCTCGATACCAACTGACAAGCAAAAGAGCTCGAAACCAAGTGAAGAGCATATAGGCAAAGTCGCTAGTCCCTCAAGAAAGAGGCAAAGGCTCAACACAACTAGCTACCAAAAATGCTCCGAACCAACTGGGAAAAATGCTCCAAACCAACTGAAAGATTCATCAAATGAGCAAACTCCCCCTCCAATAATGCACACAACTAAGATATGATTTTACGATTTCTCGCCCTTATGATTTGACAAATTTCTCCCCCTTAGTTGATAATGCACTATCAGGCAAACTTCTCTCTTCAAAATGCATATGAGTCAAAAATGCAAGTTAGCAGCTTCACCGATTGCCGCCACGTGCCGCCACCGCTCTGCTCGTCCTTTTCACGGGCCTCGCCCTCGGTTTTGAGGCCAAAACCGGGAAACCCGTCTTCAGGACCAACCCCCGGTTTTGAGGCCCAAACCGGGAAACCAGCCATCCATCGCCTGAGTTTTGTGGCCCAAACTCAGAAACCTGCCAGCGCCCAGGTTTTGAGGCCCAAACCTGGAAACCGTGCTCAGCCCGAGTTTTGTGGCCCAAACTCGGCAAACCCGCAGCACCCAGGTTTTGTGGCCCAAACCTGGAAACCGTCCACCGGTGGTTTTTCTGTGGCTCAACCACCAAACCGAGCCGTAGAGGGGATGCACCGCCCGTGCACCCCGTCCATCGACACGTGTCCCCAGGTCCTCGAGCCGAGCAACAGCGTGCCCCGCAAGTCTCCGCTCGTCACTGTCCCAGGCTATCAGCCAGCACAGCTGATCCTCAGGCCACCAGTCCCTCAGTCCAAGCCTCACGTCCGCCCTTCACCGCTCTCGATCCATCGGCACGTCACGTCTCTACTTGACCTTCACCTTGCCTTTGATCACTGTCTCCGTGCTCGACACCTGCACAACACAAGCCAAAGAACATGCGCATCAAACCAGTTGAGAATCACTCATCACTCAAGATCCGGCATACACCCATGTATCCGCAATCTCCCCCTTGATGAGTGCATTGTCAACTACCAACACAAATCATTATGAAGTAGAAGAAGAGAGAAGAAGGAGAAGTAGAGAACTCGTCCAAATGACCCAAAAGCATATCAAAGCCAGAAGAAGGTCAATTGAAACAGCAAAACAACTTGGTCCCCAAAGACATGGGCGACGGCTCGACGCAACAAAGCAAAGCAAGGCTAGCCCTCAAGAAGAGGTAGAACAAGCTCAACACCGCAAGCGAGAAAGCTTGACACCAATTGAAATACCAATTGAAAAGCAGAAGAGCTCGATACCAAGTGAAGAGCATATAGGCAAAGTCGCTAGTCCCTCAAGAAAGAGGCAAAGGCTCAACAGAGCTAGCTACCAAAATGTTCCGAACCAATTGGAAATTCATCAAATAACATCAAACAAAGCAAGCAAACTCCCCCTCCAATAGTGCACACAACCCCTTATGATTTGACAAATTTCTCCCCCTTAGTTGATAATGCACTATCAGGCAAACTTCTCTCTTCCAGATGCATATGAGTCAAAAAATGTAAGTTAGCAGCTTCAGGAATATAGTCAATAGAATGAAAAGATGCTCCACAAAGTATAACTCCAATGACTCGACAATAAGCATACATGCCAGCAAAGGCTCAAACTGATCACCAAATACGAAATATGAACATATGAGCAAAGTGAGCAGTTTTAGCTAAAAAGCATTCACCATCAAAATTGCACTAAACATGTATAGACAGGAAGTCAAACAAGTGCTAAGCTTGTATACAAGGTGAACTACCCCTAGCAAAGTTCAGTCATCATGCTACAGAATGAAACATATACTTGTGATTTTAGATTTTAATCGGAGTTGCAGCGGTGAAATTACACAAGTTCAAAATTCAGCATGTGATTGCAAGAGGTCGAAAGCTTGTCATTGCCTCACTTTTCAACCGAGCTAGGCCTATGCAGATGCAATCAGAAGCTTAAAGCATCAGTTTCGGTTTTGCATTAGAAGGCTCAAGTTTAACTCAAAGTGCAATTAGAAACAGTCTCGATACCGTGATGTGCTGACAAGCAATCCCATCTCCATCTTTTCAATTCACTTAAACTTGGTTTAATTTATGACAGAATATGAACAGACCAAGAAAGTGACTGACTCAGAACTAGAGACATAGCTACCTAGCATATATGAAAAGCACAAGTGAATTCAACACATCCAACACATGCTAGTTGCCAATCTCAATGGTGAACAATTTCAAATTTTAATTTCATTAAGCATATTCACCATATACAAAATAGCTCAGCTCACAATATGTATCAGTGATCAGAAAGAGCATAAGCTACAAACATCATCATATAGCATCAGAACATACTAAACAGAGCATAGTTACATTCTAGAGAATATAGTCATGAAGCTCGAGAATGCAAAGATGCATGATGCAATGCAAAGGCTAATCTATTAAAGACGAAAATGAGCCAAAACAAAAAGAGTCAATCTATGATAAAATAGACAAAATGTTTCCCCCATCTAAAAGGGAAAACACACACCAAGCTCACCTCTCAACCTAGCAAAGGTTGATTGGTCCAAAGGCTTGGTAAAAATATTTGCCAACTGATGATGAGTATCGACATGGCGAAGGTCGATATCACCCTTCTCATAGTGGTCTCGCAGAAAATGAAAGCGCACATCAATGTGTTTGGTCTTAGAATGCAGCACGGGGTTCTTAGCAACGCTAATAGCACTCGTGCTGTCACAAAGCAAAGGAATACGAGAAAAGCTCAGACCAAAATCATGCAAAGTGGCCATCATCCAAAGCAATTGAGAACAGCAGCTAGCGGCAGCAACATACTCAGCCTCTATGGTAGACTGGGTGATGCTAGACTGCTTGCGAGAAGACCAAGATACAAGAGAAGAACCAATAAACTGACAAGTCCTAGAAGTGAACTTGCGATCAAGTCGGCAACCAGCAAAATCGGCATCAGAATAACCGCAAAGGGAGAGGGTGGAGGAAGCAGAATACCAAATCCCAAACTCTGGTGTGAAGTACCTCATAATGCGCTTGACCGCCTGACGGTGAGAGGTGCACGACGACGACTGGAATCAGGCGCAAAGACACACCGTGAACTGGATGTCCGGGCGTGTCGCCGTCAGGTACAACAGCGACCCGATCATACTCCGGTACTCCTTCTGGTCCACAACTTCTCCATCTTTGTCCGCTTCTAGGGCCGTCGTGGTCGACATGGGTGTTGGAAGAGGCTTGGCCTCACCCATATCGAACTTCTTCAGGATGTCCTTGGTATACTTGCCCTGGTGCACAAACGTCCACTCTCGGGATTGCTTAATTTGCAACCCGAGAAAGAATGTCAACTCGCCCATCATGCTCATCTCAAACTCCCTGCTCATAAGATCTGCAAACTTGGCAACCAAAGCGTGAGAAGAACCACCAAAGATGATATCATCCACGTAAATCTGGACCAAGAGAGTGTCATTGCCTTGCTTGAGGAGAAAAAGCGTTTTATCCACACATCCCATTTTAAAACCCTTAGCAAGCAAAAAGGTTTTCAACCTATCATATCAGGCTCTAGGGGCTTGTTTCAAACCATATAAAGCTTTGTGAAGTTTAAAACCATGGTTTGGAAACTTGGGATTTTCAAAACCGGGGGGTTGTTTCACATACACCTCTTCTTCTATGTAGCCGTTTAAGAAGGCACTCTTGACATCCATTTGAAAAAGTTTAAACCCTTTGGATGCAGCAAAAGCCAAGAGTATCCTAATTGCCTCCAAACGAGCTACAGGAGCAAAAGTCTCTTCATAGTCTATCCCCTCCTTCTGACTATACCCCTGGGCTACAAGTGTGGCCTTGTTTCTAATAATGTCGCCATCCTCTCCTTCTTTGTTTTTGAAAACCCATTTTGTACCAATAGGGTGACACTCAGGAGGAGGTGGAACCAAAACCCAAACTGATTTCTTTCAAAATTTTCTAACTCCTCCTACATGGCATTAACCCAATCCGGATCAGATAAAGTGTGTCCAACATATCGGGGTTCAAAATCAGCAACAAATGCAGAATGAGCAAAGTGAGAGATTTGTTGTGACCTTGACCGAGTGACACATCCGCCGATGCTGCCGATCATCTTTTGAGGCGGGTGTTGGCGCTGGATCTGTCGTGGTGCCTCCCGAGCTGAAGAAATCTCCCCCTCAACAGCAGCTGGCGCCTCCTCGGGTACAAACGGTACAGCTCGAGGTTGCGGATCCCACGGCCCCCAAGTAGTCGACGAAGAGGGGTTGGGGCCATGAGTCGTCGTAGTAGAAGCCGATGCTTGCAGCACAGCAGGTGGAGGTGGTGCTGGATTATCCATCCCTTCAGCACCCTCGTCCTCGTCATCAAAAAGAGGTTCACCAACCTCATGATCACCTGCACGCTCAAATCTAGAAGAAGGATAAACCATGGTCTCGTCGAAGGTGACATCGGATGTCTCCACGACTCGGTTAGTGTCGAGGTTAAGTACACGATATGCACGAGTATGAGTGCCATAACCCAAAAATACACCGTCAGAAGAACGAGACTCAAATTTATCCAGGTTGCCTTTCTTGAGAATAAAACAGTGGCAACCAAAAACTCTAAAATAACTCACTTTGGGTTGTTTTCCAAAACGCAACTCATAAGAAGTCTTTTTCAAGAAAGCTCGGAGAAAAATGCGATTGGGAATATAGCATGCAGTGTTCATAGCTTTGGCCCAATATCGCCTAGGAGTCCTATGCTCATCGAGCATCGTCCTGGCCATCTCAACAAGGGTCTGATTCTTCCTTTCTACAACACCATTTTGTGGCGGTGTGTAGGGGGAAGAAAACTGATGCTCCAAACCCAAAGAATCACAAAACTTCTCAAAATCCGAGTTCTTAAACTCAGAACCATTATCACTTCTAATAGCTCGTATTGAGTTCTTAGGGAACTCATTCTGAAGACGCAAAATCAGATTGCGAGCAAAAGAGAAAGTCTCAGTTTTCTCAGCTAAAAAGAAAACCCACGAATATCTCGAGAAATCATCAACAACAACAAGCACATACCACTTCCCACCAAACGAGCTCACCCGAGCCGGACCAACAAGGTCCATGTGCAAAAGCTCTCCAGGGCGCTTAGTCATGACCTAAGTCACTGGATGGTGGGCAGCGGCAACCATCTTCCCATGTCTACAAGAATGGCAAACAAGATCCTTCTCTATGCACAACTTGGGCAATCCTCGGATTAGGCCAAGTGAGCTAAGCCTTGCAAGCAAGTTGAAGCTCAGGTGACCAAGTCTTCTATGCCACTTCCAAAGATCAGAGGAGGAAGGTCCAGCCAAAAGACAACGGGAAATTCCAAACGACTCCGAGAAATTCGCATAAAAGAATTTCCCAAAGGGCGAAATCATACATACAAGATTGCCCTGAGGATCTAAAATACGACTGAGATTCGGCTTAAAACGAATCTCATAGTCATCATCAAAAAAGTTGCGAAATAGAAAGAAGGTTAAAATGCAAGTTAGAAACAAGAGCAACATCATGCAACACAAAGTGCTCATTAACTCGCACCGACCCACGAGACAACGCTTTACCTTTGCTATTGTCGCCGAAGGTGATAAACTCCTTTCCGGCGACTGGACTAAGACTGGAGAACCACTTGGCGTTTTCGGTCATGTGTCTCGAGCAACCGGAATCCACCAACCAAATGTCCTCCAATCGTTTTACCTACATCAATAAAAAGACATAGGGTGAGCAAACGGTCCAACACTGGGGTGAGTCAAATGGGAATTATACCAGTGTTGGGCCGGCTACTCAAAAGAACGGTTAGTAGAAAAACCATTCCTAGCACGCCTACGGGGAATGCGATCACCACGTATAGGAAAACGTGGTCCGCTAAGGGAAGAGCGTCCATCGCGATACTCAAAACGCGGTTGAGGGTAACGCTCAACTACAAAGCCACCGCCACGGGGTCCATAGCCTACAACTGTAGTCTCCCGTCGGGCACGTCCTCCTCATGGCCTAGGCCTAGGAACTTGAGGCATTGGACCTCTAGGCCTAGCAGCACGCCTCTGAACATTCGGCACATGTACATCATGGAAAGGATGGTACATGTTTGTGTTGTTCATCTCCTTTGCACGGCGCTCCTCTCTCTTGCGCCGAAAGCAAAACTCCCTCAAGTGTCCATCTCTCCCACAGTGCTCACAATGGTACCTCATCGCTCTCATAGGGGGTTGTTGGTACTCACGGTAGTGGGTATGGATCACTTTGCCCTTCTGTGGCATGAGCTCCTCTTGGATAGGTGGCATGGTGTCTAGCTTGTTCTTGAGGTGGTTTGGTTTTGGAGCCCATGACTGTTTCTTGGGTGGAGCTCTTGGAGGTTCAACAAATACCCCATCCTCGGTGTTAGGCTTGAGAGGCTCTTTGGGTGGAATCTTAGTAAGTTTGGGAGTAGTGGTGGAGTTGGGCTTCTCACTCGGGTTAAGACCACTCGACTCTCCAATCTTACCAAAAGATGAAGCACACTCAACACCCTGAGCAAAACCTACACCTGGACCTCCAGTAGCACGCTTGAATTGGGCAATCATCATCCCAAGCTGCGGCTCACCAATAGACACCCACGACAAGATGGTCCGAAGGTATGTGTTTTCTTCCTCGGTTTGCATCTTGTCATGCTTCACATTGGCTATCTCCATCTCCAAGCCCTCACACAAAGCACACCTAGCCACACAAGTGCTACCCGAGATGGCCTTTTCAAGAGACACAATCTTGGCATTCTTCTGTGCCAACTCAGATTGCAAACCTGCACAAGACTTGCATGCACCAAGCACTGAGGATCTAGCTCTATGCTCATCCACCTCTCCAACCAAAGCAACATACTTCCCCCTCAAAGTGAGAAGTTCGGTCATGTGCTTGGAGCACATCTCGCACTCATCCTGCTCAGTTACGACAACGGTGGACTTGATAGACTCAAGCTCCTTCATCGTATCCTCCCACTTCTGCCTAAACTCCTTCCACTCTCTAGCAGCACGCCTAAGCAGCTTATCTTGACTAAGAAGGGCAGCAGTATGTTTCTCGACCTCAGCAGAAAGCTCGTTAGGGGTCTGAGATACCTGGGAGGTGTCGTCGTCGTTCTGAGGGATCTCCTCCAGCTGACTGTCGACCTCCTTGCCGAGGGCCATGGTGCAGAAGCCCTCGTTGTCGGCGAAGAAGCAGAGGTCGTTCAGCTTGTCCTCGATCTTCTTCTTCTTCTCGGACTCGTCGAAGCTTGAGGAAGTGGAGTCGTCATCCGAGTCATCGACGTCACTGAGTGTGGCGAAGAAAGCACGCTCCTCAGCCTAGGCCTTCTCCAAGTACTTCTTCTTGATGTACTCCTTGTTGAAGTCGCCCTTCCGCTTGTGCTTCGCGGGGACAAACTTCTCCTTGCGCTTGCTGGAGTCGTACTTGTGCCCATGATCGCCCTTCCCAAATGCTTGCTTGTTCTTCTTGGGACAGTTGGCGATGAAGTGGTCGGGGTCGCCGCACTCGAAACATCCAGAGCGTCCTCCTCCGCGGTGATGGTTCATGCGGTTGTTGTGGAACCGCGAGAACCGGTTGGCAAGCAAGGCCAACTCATCATCCCCCATGAACTCCAGCTGCTCCTCTATGACAGAAAGAAGAGAAGAAAGTGCAAATCCTCCAGAGGGGTTAGCAGAAGAGCCAGAAAGCAAAGCCATCGACGGGCCAGAAGGATTTTCATAAGAAGCCCTCGCCATGGCGTCAATCTCACTGGACTTGAGCTTACTGAAGAGTTCGTCGCATGTGAGGGTCTCATAGTTAGGTGATTCGATGATCGCCTGAACCTTCGAGTCCCACACCGACCGATCGAGAGTGTGTAAAAGCTTCAAAGCCCTCTGATGATCGTCGAAAGGCAACAAGTCCTTGTTAGCCCTCATCCTGTTGACAATCACCTAAAAGCGAGCGAATAAACTTTCTATGCTCTCGCCAGGCATGTGTCAAAAGTTCTCATACTCTCGCTTGTGCGACTCGTAGAGATGGGTTTTGACTTGAGTGGTTCCCTCATGGAAACGCATGAGGGTAGCCTAAATCTCTCGAGCCGTAGCGAGGTGAGAAACACGATCAAACTTTGTCATGCTCAAACATGAGAAAAGAGCATTACGGGCTCGGCTATTGGCATCGTGCTCATCAATCTGATGCTGGGTCACACGAGCAGTCAAGACCACGTAATCGGCAGAGTTGCAAATATCCCAGATGGAAGTACCCAAACTCTGAAGATAGGCCGACATGCGTATCTTCCAATACGCATAGTTCGTCCCATCGAAAAACAGCAGTTTGCCCATGCCGCAATCCATGTCGCCTTCGATGGATCTGGAACCGGCTAAGGTGGAAGATCCTTAACCCGCTCCAATACCAATTGAAGGACCGAGAATGCAAAAGCAAGGCGACCAGAGGGGGGGTGAATGGGAGCCTAAAAATTTCTCTCGAAAATTTGGCCTCTGTCCCAAAATCAACTCCCAAAAAGCTTCGATTGGAAACGTGATGCCCACGACCCTTGGAAGAGGGTGGATGATCTCTAGGACCACAGCGAGAGCGAACCAAATGCCAAAATTACCAGACCAAGTTGGACCCCAAAAACCGACCCTCGAACGTAGATGGAAGGCTACGTCAAGAAATCTCCAAATACCTATGCTAACAAGTAGCAAAGATACCTAGAGAGGTTCCTTGGTGAACTCTAGGGCCAAACGAGAAGTCCGGAAATCAAGCGGAAAAGTCGGGAGAGCAAACGCACTAAGACTCAACACACAGCCAACTCGCGGACTGTCTGGAGTCCAATCCGCGGACTGTCTGCCCAACGGCGGACTGTCCGGGCTCAGGTGGCGGACTGTCCACCGGCCAATCGGACAAAACAACAAGGTTGTTGAACAGTCCCTGGACAGTCCCGGACTGTCCGCGGATGACAACGGCGGACTGTCCGTCGGTCAACCTAGACGGGAACAGTCGAGCTGCGAAGCCACTGATCCGACTTGAGCCTGACGCGTGGACTTTCTGCGCCCTGAGTGGCGGACTGTCCGCGGTCACTCAGGGAGGGCGATTTCAAATGCCCTTCTCCCAAAACTTCCCAAATCCAATTCAAATCAAAATCCTTCAATCCCAAACTTGGAGAAGATGATCACAAGATAGTTAGGAGACTATCCCCAAGAAATCATCCGCTCAAATCGACTTAATCACTAGGAAATCAAAAGTGGTGGTGTATGAACCAAAAAAGAGCCACGAAACTTGAATCAACCCGATCTACTTGTTCGTGAGGGGTTAGATGAATTCCTTCAGTGCAAATGATCTCCTCACATCAAAGAACAAGATGATTCAAATGGATTCGAGAAAGACGCAGTAGAGAGGGAGATCGAGTGACGCGAAAATCATGGGGAAACGAAGAACGCGAAGAACAAGTTCAAAACGCGAATCAAACCACGAATTTGCAACCGTGTGGCTACCACACGCTACAACAGTGAGATTATGGTCTCACTTCCTCAAAATCTCATGAACACAAAGGTATGATTCTCTGCGGATCTCAGTAGCTACAACAGGGGATTAGGAGAATAGCAAATGACTGAGATAGGATGGGAGGTGGGGGTCTCCCTCTACTTATCCTAATTTGAGTTCCCACTCTACCCCTAACTAATTACACAGCGAACCAGCTAAACCCTAGGGTTATTCTGGACCAACTCGAAGAAGATGCTGATCCGATGGCCACGCATGCACACCTGGTAGCGTTGCCTCGATGCAACCTCACCGATTACCGCCACGTGCCGCCACCGCTCTGCTCGTCCTTTTCACGGACCTCGCCCCCGGTTTTGAGGCCGAAACCGGGAATCCTGTCTTCACGACCAACCCCCAGTTTTGAGGCCCAAACCGGGAAACCAGCCGTCCATCGCCTGAGTTTTGTGGCCCAAACTCAGAAACCTGCCAGCGCCCAGGTTTTGAGGCCCAAACCTGGAAACCGTCCTCAACCCGAGTTTTGTGGCCCAAACTCGGGAAACCCGCAGCACCCAGGTTTTGTGGCCCAAACCTGGAAACCGTCCACCGGTTTTTTTTCTGTGGCTCAACCACCAAACCGAGCCGTTGAGGGGATGCACCGCCCGTGCACCCCGTCCATTGACACGTGTCCCCAGGTCCTCGACCCGAGCAACACCGTGCCCCGCAAGTCTCCGCTTGTCGCTGTTCCAGGCTGTCAGCCACCACAGCTGATCCTCAGGCCACCAGTCCCTCAGTCCAAGCCTCATGTCCGCCCTTCACCGCTCTCGGTCCATCGGCACGACACGTCTCTACTTGACCTTCACCTTCCCTTTAACACTGTCTCCGTGCTCGACACGTGCACAACACAAGCCAAAGAACATGCGCATCAAACCAGTTGACAATCACTCATCACTCAAGATCCGGCATACACCCATGTATCCGCAGGAGGGAGAAGGACTATACACTAGTTTCTCCCACTTCTCCACAACTCTGGAACACCCCCTTATCCCAAAAGTGCCAACACCACCAAGTGTACATCTTTAAATGCATGTGTGTTAGCATTTTGCAAAGAATTTTCCAAGGGGTTTTGTTAGTCACTCACTAGGTCTATAGCATCGATATGTTAGAGAACACCTAGTGGCACTTGAACACCGCATAAGCCGTGAATAATCTCCTCTTAATAGTATGGCTATGTATCCTAAATATGATCACACTCGCTAAGTGTCTTGATCACCAAAACAGAGAGCCCTATAGGTTATACCTTTGCCTTCGGGACTCTTTGCTCCATCCCTTCTCTTCTTCATTTCACCAACGGTAGAGCACTTGATCTCTTAAGTGCTTGTGGGCATCACCATCCTTCATGGTTGCCACATTGCTAGTCTCCACCACTTTGCTTGGTCAGAATCCTTTCTTATAAGCTAGACACATGCTTAGCAATAGGATTAGACCAAATAGGTTTCATCAATTAGCCAAAACCAAACTAGGGCTTTCATCAAGTTTAACTCAATGTCCAATGAGAAACAGTCTCGATACCGTGATGTGCTGACAAAGCAATCCCATCTCGATCTTTTCAATTCACTAAAACTTGGTTCATTTTAAGCAGAATATGAACAGTCCAAGTAAGTGAAAGACTCAGAACTAGAGACATAGCAACCTAGCATATATGTATAGCATAAGTAACCTCAACACAATCTACACATGCTAGTTGTCAATCTCAATGGTGAACATGTATCAAGTTTTAAAGTTTATTGAGCATGTTCATCATTCTGAAAAATAGCTTAGCTCACAACATATATCAGTGATTAAAGAGAGCCTAAGCTACAAGCATTATCATATATCACTGAATCATACACTAATCAGAGCATAAGTTCAGTCTAAGGAATATAGACATGAAGCTCGAAAATGCAAGAAATATACATGATGAAATGCATGCAAAAGTCAGTATCAGAGCAAAACAAGACTAAACAAACTCAAGACCCAAAACAAAAAGGGATCAGAAAGTAAGTCTATAGGACATCAAACAAAATGCTTCCCCCATCTAAAAAGGGAAACACACACCAAGCTCACCTCTCAACCTAGCAAAAGTTGAGAGATCCAAAGGCTTGGTAAAAATATCCGTAACCTGGTGATGGGTGTCTACATGCCTAAGATCAATGTCGCCTTTCTCGTAGTGATCACGAAGAAAGTGAAAGCGAACATCGATGTGCTTGGTCTTGGAGTGAAGAACGAGGTTCTTTGCTACACTAATGGCAGAAGTGTTGTCACAAAGCAAAGGGACCCGACTGAATTCTAGACCAAAATCACGCAATGTAGCAACCATCCACAAAAGCTGCGAAGCACAAGAAGCAGCGGCAACATACTCAGCTTCAATAGTAGACTGGGCTACGTTCGACTGTTTGCGAGAAGACCACGAAACCAATGAAGAGCCAAGAAATTGACATGTCCCAGAAGTAGACTTGCGCTCAAGGCGACAGCCGGCAAAATCCGCATCGGAGTAATCACAAAGCAAAAGGGTCGAAGAAGAAGAGTACCAAAGTCCGAACTCAGGAGTGTATTGGAGGTACCTCATGATGCGCTTGACCGCTTGCTTGTGAGAAGTCCGAGGGGACGCCTGAAAGCGAGCGCACAAACAAACAGAAAACTGTATGTCCGGCCTCGTCGCCGTCAAATAAACGAGTGAGCCAATCATGCTCCTGTACTCCTTTTGGTCAACCGCCTCTTCGTCCTGGTCCGCATCCATCGCAATAGTCATCGCCATGGGCATCGTAAGAGGCTTGGCCTCGCCCATGTCTAACTTCTTCAGGAAGTCCTTTGTGTACTTGCCTTGACGCATGAACGTCCCGTCTCGGGTTTGCTTGATTTGCAACCCGAGGAAGAAGGTCAACTCACCCATCATACTCATCTGAAACTCCCTGCTCATTATATCTGCAAACTTGGCAACAAGTGCATGAGAAGAGCCACCAAAGATGATATCATCCATGTAAATCTGAATTAAAACGGTGTCATTGCCTTGCCTGTGGAGAAATAGAGTCTTATCTACTCGTCCCATTTTAAAACCCTTGGAAAGCAGAAAAGTTTTCAAACAATCATAGCATGCTCTCCGGGCTTGTTTCAAACCATATAAAGTTTTTGTAAGTTTCAAAACATGGTTTGGAAACTTGGGACTCTCGAAACCAGGAGGTTGTCTCACATAAACCTCTTCCTCTATATACGCCTTTAGAAAAGCACTCTTAACATCCATCTGATAAAGCTTAAAACCCTTCGAAGCTGCAAAAGCTAGAAGGATCCTAATGGCTTCTAAATGGGCAATAGGGGCAAAGGTTTCCTCATAGTCGATCCCCTCCTTTTGGCAGAAACCCTTGGCTACTAGCCTAGCCTTGTTCCTTACTACCATCCCATCTTCACGCTGTTTGTTTTTGAAAACCCATTTGGTACCTATAGGGTTGCAATCTGGTGGAGGTGGAAGTAGGGTCCAAACTTGGTTTTGCTCAAAGTTTTCTTACTCCTCATGCATGGCATTAACCCAATTAGAATCAGAAAGAGCATGTCCAACATCTTTGGGCTCAAAAGAAGCAACAAATGCAGAATGAGCAAAGTGTGAGATCTCATACGCTCGCGACCGCGTAACTCGTTGGTCGATGTCACCGATCATCTGCTGCAGAGGGTGGATCTGTTGAACGCTTCAGGGCGCTTGCCTCGCCGAAGTCGCCTCCCCCTCGCCAGATGCAGTCGCTCCTTCAAGTGCTGCCGGTGCTCGCTGGAGAGGAGGCTCAAGAGGACCCCAAGTAGTGGAAGTAGTGGGATCGGGTCCTCGAGCAGACGTCGTCGTCGCAGGGTCGAATGGGGCAGCCAGTGGAGTTGGCTCGGGATCACCCCAATCGGCGTCTTCCTGCTCCTCCTCCACAAAGATCGTCTCTCCCATCTCCTGATCTCCTGCAACATCAAAAGCAGAAGAAACACAAGGCATAGTCTCGTCGAATGTGACCTCGCAGGTCTCCACTATTCGGTTAGTCTCGAGGTTAAGGACATGATAAGCACGAGAATGCAAAGCATAACCAAGAAACATACCATCAGCAGAACGAGATTCAAATTTGTCCAAGTTGCCTTGCTTCAGGATGAAGCACTTGCACCCAAACACCCGAAAATGAGACACCTTGGGTACCCGTCCAAAACGCAACTCATAAGAGGTCTTTTTCATGAAATCTCAAAGAAACTTGTGGTTTGAAACATGGCAAGCGGTGTTGATCGCATCGGCCCAAAAATGCCTAGGAGTCCTATGCTCATCGAGCATTGTCCTGGCCATCTCAACAAGGGTCTGGTTCTTGCGCTCAACAACACCGTTCTACTGGGGGACGTAAGGAGAAGTTAGCTGATGCTCAATTCCAAGAGAAGAACAGAAAGAGGTAAACTGCGAGTTGACAAACTTTGTACCATTATCGCTATGAATAGCTCTAATATTATCAGGGGGACACTCAGTTTTCAACCTCAAAATAAGATCTCGAGCGAAAGAAAAAGCTTCATCCTTAGCCTCCATGAAGAACACCCAAGAGTACCTCGAAAAATCATCAACGATCACCAGAATGTACCACTTTCCACCCGCTGAGCAAACCCGAGCTGGACCAACAGTGTCCATGTGTAAAAGCTCGCTAGGTTGCTTGGTCATC
The DNA here is from genome assembly GCA_009763385.1 of Coix lacryma-jobi var. lacryma-jobi. Classification (NCBI taxonomy): domain Eukaryota; kingdom Viridiplantae; phylum Streptophyta; class Magnoliopsida; order Poales; family Poaceae; genus Coix; species Coix lacryma-jobi. The sequence goes on from CM019829.1 coordinate 77,795,214, forward strand.
ACCTAATTAACAAGTGGGTGGGAAGCAGCAACCATATTCTTGTGATGACAAGGTTGGCAAACAAGATCCTTCTGAAACTTAAGCTTGGGGCAATCCTTGGATTAGACCAAGTGAGCTAAGTCTTGCAAGCAAGTCAAAACTCAAATGACCGAGCCTCATATGCCACTTCCATAGATCAGAAGAAGGACCAGCCATCAAACATCTAGCAGAGCCGAAATAACGAGAAAAATCGGCTCTGAAAGCACGGCCAAATGGGATGACCCAACAAACAAGGTCTCCCCGAGAATCCAAAACTCAACTAAGGCCTTTCTTAAAGCACACATCAAAATCGTCTTCAAGAAGTTGTGAAACCGAAAGCAAGTTAAAACGCAAGTTAGAAACCAAAGCAACATCCTTGAGAACAAAATTCTCATTGAGCCGAATAGCTCCATGAGAAACAACCTTACCTCTACCACTATCCCCGAAAGTGATGTACTCTTTGTGCACCACGGGGTCTAGGCTGGAGAACCATTCCTTCTTTTTGGTCATGTGGCGCGAACACCCGGAATCCATGAGCCACATGTTCTCCAACCGAAGTTCTTGCACCAATAGAAGGGCAGGAAATGAGCATATGGCACAACACTGGGGTTAGTATACTGAGAAGGATACCAGTGCTGTGTCATAGGCCTAGAAAAAGTGTTAGAAGGAACACCAAACTGTCCTCGTCCCATGGGTGGATAGCGATCACCACCAATCTGAAAAGGTGGTCCGCTATGGAACGGAAATCCTCCAAACTCACTTCCACATCGCATTTGAGCAAAGCGATCACCACCATGCTGAAAAGGTGGTCCGCTATGGGATGGAGCAGCAAAGCCTCTTACACCCGGTTCATGGTCGTATGGAGGACGACCGGAACCACGATGGGCACGACCACCACCCTGTGGTCTAGCTGCCTAGGGCCTAGCCGCCTGAGGGGGTGCACCTCCAAGCCTAGCGCCCTGCTTCTGAACTCCCTGACCTTGCACACCATGGACAGGGTGGTGCCTGGCCTGGTTGTTCAGTTCCAACTCCTTCCTAGCCTCTCTCTTCCTTTGAAAGCAAAACTCAGCTAGGTGACCCTCGCGGTGACAGTACTCACACTCGAACCTTACCACTCTCTTTGGTTGTTGGTTCCTATGGTTGCGAGGGTTGTTCACTTTGGCTGGCTGCTTGCCATTTGGAAGAGGATCACTAGAGATGCCAGGAAGGGTGTCAAGTGTGTTCCTAAGATGGTTAGGTTTGGGAACCCACACTTGATTGCGAGCTGCGGCCATGGGAGATTCATCAAGGATGCCATCCTTGGTGATAGGCTTGGGAGGCTTAGGTGAGGTGATCTTGGTAAGTTTAAGGATAGCGGATGGCTTCTCACTTGGATTCACTCCGCTAAACTCACTGATCCTGCCAAAGATGCTAGTGCCCTTCCCACCTGAAGCAAAACCTATTCTCGAACAGTCGGTCCCCCTCTTGAACTGACTGATCATGATGCCCAACTGCGGCTCACTGCATGACACCCAACTCAGGATGGACCAAAGGTATGTGTTTTCCTCCTCGGTTTGCATCTTGTCATGCCGACAGTTGGCAATCTCAAGCTCCATCGCCGCGCATCGCTCACATGGAGCGGACAAGTTGCTAACTGAGCTGGCCTTCATGGCTTCAGCAAGCCTGGCACTAACTTCTGCCAACTCAGTTCGCAAGCCTGGACATAACTTGCACACACTCAGCAAAGAAGACCTCGCCTTCACTTCCTCTAGCTCCTTCCTCAGGGAGACACAAACTTTGCAGTCACCAACCAAGTCTAGACTACTCTTCAGCTCATCATACACCTCGATCAAAGAGTCATACTTGGTTTGCATGGTGGCAAAGTTGGTCATATGCTTCGTGCACTGATCACACTCCTCCTCGGTCACCTTTACCTCGGTCCTAGCGCTCTCAAGCTCTTTAAGTGACTCTACCATTTTAGCCTTGAACACATTGCGTTCTCTAATGGCACGCTTAAGTTGCTTGTCCTGACCGAAGACTATGTCAGCTAAGGCATTGCGCTCACCGGTAAGACGATCAACAAGAGAAGAGGATTATACCTCAGAAGCGTCGTCATCATCGTCGGTGTGTGAAGGACCAAATTGGCGACCACAGGGGGGGGTGAATGGGAGCCTCAAATTTCAACTCGTGAAATGAATGGCCCTTGTCCTAGATAGTCAACCCAAAAGCAAGACACGGGCTTGCTAGTATCCACGACCCTAGATGTTGGGTGGATGCTTCCTAGAAGCACAATGGGATACTACACAACCCAAGAAGTCCAACGCAAAAGCCGGAAACCAAATCCGAAGTCGGCCGAACGGACTGCGGACGAAACACCTGTCATTGTATCGGACGCTGGCAGCGTCCGATGCCAACCTGGCGGATGCGTCCGATGCAAACAGGAGCGTTCTGGAACCTTACTGCTTGACTATAGGACGCTGCTACAGTAACCACTCAGCATCCGATGTGTCATCGTCGGAGTGTCCGATGGCCAACAAAGCATCCGATGTTGAGCGTCCGATGCTTACTCAAAATCACAGAAAGTGACATGTGTCACAGGAGCGTCCGATGCTATGAATAGCAGCGTCCGATGCTCCCATGCTCAGCGTCCGATGCCCCCAAAACAGCACAGTTTTTCGGAGATTCAACCCAATCTCCTCCGAATCAAAAGCTCTAGGGCTAAGACTGAATCTGAGAAGTCACAAGGATGTTAGTGAGCTACTCCTAAGAGATCATGGCTCAAACCTAACTCCAAACCGATGAATCAAAGAAGTTTGGGGGAAACCGAAAGAAAACTGATCCAACAAAGGAATCACCCGATCTACTAGCTTGTGAGGATTGAGACGAATTCCTTTGGTGAAAAGAGGCGCCTCACGATCTAGCACAAGTGTGTTCAAGTGGAATTGAAAACCGTTCCTCGAAGAGGGAGAACCAAGCAAATCTCCGAGAGGGCAAAAACCAAAATGCGAAGAACACAACCCAAAACGCGAATTGATCTTGAATTTTAGCCGAAACTTCTCCACACGGGGAGACAATGAGATTACGGTCTTGTTTCCTCAAAATCCAAATACATAGAGGTATGATTAGCCATCTCTGCGGATCACAGGTAGCAAGGTATGATTAGAACCTAAGCGGGGGCTAGAGAGAGAAAGCTCAAGAACAAATGGCTGCCAGGATAGAGAGAGAGGAGGGGCGCCTCTCTTATTTATAGACTAATAACAATAGTCCCCTTCTACCCCTAGATACAAGAGCGAAACGGCCAACCCTTGGGGTATCCTGGTCCAACTCTACAGATTGACGATCCGACGGCCACGCGCCTTCCTCATCCTTAGCTTCGCCTCGACGCAAGCCTCAGGATGCCACCACATGCCGCCCTATCGACCTCCACGCCTTGCTCGTGGATAGCTTCGCCGCCGCGCCAGCCTCTCTATGCCGCCACGCGTCAAACGTCCTTCTAGGACCCCCCCCCAGTTTTGAGGCTGAAACCGGGAAACCTGTCCTCCGGCTAGGTTTTGTGGCCCAAACTCAGAACCCCGCGAGCCCAGGTTTTGATGCCCAAACCTGGAAACCGTCCTCGCTGAGTTTTGAGGCCTAAACTCGGAAACCCGCCACCTCGACTTTTGTGGCCCAAACTCGGAAACCGTCGAGGGTAGTTTTTCGAGGTTCAACTACCAAACCCACGCTGTAGACGGGATGTGGTTCACACACCCCAAGTTCCAGCACCGATGCCAGAGCATGTCCAGCCTCCACGCCAGGCACAGTGCATTCGCCTTCCTTCTCGACCTCTCGCTAAGTGTCACGATGCCATCACCTTCCTCCCAACTCGGCCGATGCACCGCACATCCCCATGTGCTCTTGGTCGTTGATGCCACGTGCTAGCTACCATAGCTGGTCCTCAGGTTTCCTGGTCCGTTGGTCCAAGCCTCACGTCCGCCCTTCTGCGAATAGAAGGTTGATATGTGCCCTTGTGGTTCCCTTCCTGATTGATGACTGATCGGTCAACGAGCAACATGTCTCTTGGTTGTGTTGATGTGCAGGTGTGGAGCTCGTAGATAGTGGTCAAAGCTGAGGTGAATGTCAAGTAGAGATGTGCTGTGCCGATAGACCGGAAGCGGTGAAGGGCGGACGTGAGGCTTGGACCGACAGACCGGGAGACCTGAGGACCAGCTGTGGTAGCTAGCACGTGGCATTGACAAGCAAGAGCACATGGGGATGTGTGGTGCATCGGCCAAGTCGGGAGGAAAGTGATGGCGTCGTGACACTGGGTGTGAGGCCGAGAAGGAAGGCGAATGCACTGTGCCCGCCGTGGAGGGTGGACATGCTCCGGCAGCGGTGCTAGAACTCGGGGTGTGCAAACCACATCCCATCTACGGTGCAGGTTGGGTAGTTGAGCCTCGAAAAACTGCCCTCGACGGTTTCCGAGTTTGGGCCACAAAACTCGGGGTGGCGGGTTTCTGAGTTTGGGCCTCAAAACTCGGCATGGACGGTTTCCAGGTTTGGGAATCAAAACCAGGGCTCGCGGGTTTCTGAGTTTGGGCACAAAAACTTAGCCGGAGGACACGTTTCCCGGTTTCGGCCTCAAAACCGGGGGGGAGGTCTGCAAAAAGGACGATCGACGTGTGGTGGCATGGAGAGGCTGGCGTTGCGGCGAAGCTATCCATGAGGAAGGCGCGGCGGTCAACAGGACGGCATGTGGCGGCATCCTGAGGCTTGTGTCAAGGCGAAGCTAAGGATGAGGAAGGCGCGGGTGTCGGATAAACAATCAGCAGAGTTGGACGGGGATACCCTAGGGTTGGCCGTAACTTGAACTAGGGGTAGAAGGGAGTTATTGTATTAGGCATAAAAGGAAGAGAGGCACCCCTCCCTCTCCTATCTAGCAGCCATTATTTCTGAGCTCTCTCTCTTTCTCTTGCCATTGCTTAGGTTCTAATCATACCTCGCTGCCCTGGATCCGCAAGGACGGGCTAATATACCTCGTGTATTTTGATTTTGAGGAAACGAGATTAATCTCATTGTCTCCTGTGGGGAGAAGTTTCGGCTGGAAATCAAAGATCAATGCGTTGGTGTGGCTTCGCGTTTTGGTTTTGACCCACTCGAAGATTTTGCGGACACCCTGGTGTCAAGCACTGCATTAGGCACTGCAATTAGCCACTAAGAAAGCATAAGCAATGCATTGCATCATTTCATGTGTAAAAGTATGCCTTTGATCTTTTGTTGTTTATTTGAAATTGGATTTCTATTTGACTTGATGCTTTGATTTTGGCTTTATTCTTGAGGAGGATTTATAAATGGTTTTCAGAAAAAGTGTTCTATATGAAAGTTGTAGAGAAAAATATTTTGAGCAACTTTTATATTTGGGTCAAAGCCTGGTTTGGAGTTTTTCAAACTGTTTTGAGAAGTCAAACTTTGGAAATTTCTGGAAAAAAAAAAGAATGTTTTCTTTCCCGGCGCCAACCTTTCGGCCCATCCGGCCTTTCGGCCCGCTTCCCCGCCTCGGCCCAGCGCTCGCCGCCTCGCCCGCGCGCGCGCCCGCCCGCGCACCGCGCGCCGGCCACCCGACACGGCCGCGCCGTACGCCGGCCGGCTTGCCGCGTGGCGCCCCTTCTCTGCGCCAAATCCACGCGACCACTCCCTCTCCGATCTTCTCCCACCGGAGCACGCCAGCGATCTTCGCCGGCCACTCCCGCGCATCCTCGTCTGCCGAGCCGCCTGCCGCCGCCTCGCCGACCGCGCCGCCGTGGCCCCCGCAGCGACCCGGCGGCCGAGCCGACCAAAAGCCCGAGCACTCACCCTCCGCTCCTTCCCTCACCTCGCGCACTCACTCTCGCTCTCACTCCCCACTCTCACCCGCGCACGAAGCAAACTGAGCACTCTCCGCTCGCTGCAACCACCGCCGCAAGGCCCCTTCCCAAATTCCAGTCACCACCTCCATCACCGGCCGATTAAACCCGGCCACTGCCCGCCTTCGTCTCGGACACACGGTGCGCACCCCCGCGCCATCCGCCGAGCTCCACCGACGCCGAAGTCCGAAGAGCCCCGCCGCGGAAGCTTTCAGCGCCGCTCGGAGCCGGAGCCGTTCGTCCCCGACCCGAGCTCCACCGCCTCCCTTCTTCCTCCTCCAGCTTCGCCAAGCCAAGGCAAGGTGAGAACACCAACTAGCCCTAACGCTATCGTTCCCTATCTCTCTGTTCACCACGGCCGAGCGCCATTGCCGCCATCGCGGACCTCACACGTGGCCAGCACGCACCAGCGCACCTCCGGCCAAACCATCACCCCTAGGACTCCCCTCTAGGTTCACTGAGTCTCACACGCCCGCCAGTTTAGCCGGCGACCGCCGGAAACGGCGTAGCCGCGCGATGCCGCCGCCGCCGTGCTGCCGCTCGCGCGGCACGCTACGGCCGTGCGCTGGCCAAACACGGTACCGCCTGTCCTCCTGGCCAACGGCCATCCCTGCAACCCCACCATCCCCGCTGGATGCGCTCGTTGAGACGAGTCGCAGGGCCCAGCCTCCGCGCCGGCGACCTCCCGACGGCGAGAACGCGCCGGACAATCCCTCCCTGTTTTCCGTCTCGCCCGAGCCCTCGAGCCAGGCCTCGCCTCGACCAGGCTCGACGAGCGTGCGTTTTTCCGTCTCGCCCGAGCCCTCGAGCCAGGCCTCAGCTCGAACCAGGCCTCGGACGAGCGTGCGTTCTTCCGTCTCGCCCGAGCCCTCGAGCCAGGCCTCAGCCTCGAACCAGGCCTCGGACGAGCGTGCGTTCTTCCGTCTCGCCCGAGCCCTCGAGCCAGGCCTCAGCCTCGAACCAGGCCTCGGACGAGCGTGCGTTTTTCCGTCTCGCCCGAGCCCTCGAGCCAGGCCTCGGCCTCGAGCTCGGCCTCGAGCAAACCTCGGGTGCGGTCTCGTTCGAGCCAGGCCTCGCCGATTCGCTTTCCGCCGTGCGCCCGAGCCCGAATAGGTTCTGCTGACCCACGGGTCCCGCGCGTCAGCCCCTTACCGTCCATAGACCGAGTTCTCGCAAGCCAGCCGGGAGAAGTTAAATGTTTTTCTTTTCGGTTTAATTTCCAGAGATGTGTTGTTATTTTGTGTAGCCTGTTTTATAAATCCAAATGAAGTGCTTCCAGTTTTATTAGCTTTCTTATGAATAGATCTATCATGGGAAAATATGAATGTATTTTGATAGCAGTTTATTTTACTGTTTTCATTTATTTCAGTTTATATGCTTTTGTTTAAATAAATGATTATAAGTGTTTTCTGGTTGAGATAATTCCTGGAAAATTTTGTGTAAGTTTATTATACTGTTTGGCACCTGTGAAAAATATATGATGCACTGTTTATGTAGAAAAAGTTACGGTTATAGTTAAAAGTCTCTTTTTGCTGATTTCTTAGAATAAGTGTTAAGGTGTTTTATATGTTGAAATAAAATATGGGAAAATTTGTACAGTCTTGGTGTGTGCATGAAGAGTCTGAGAAAAATATAAACTTGATCTGTTTTATGGAAAAATTTGTAGTTGCTTTACAACTGTGTTTTTTGTATAGATCTTTAGAAATTCATGTAAGAAAATATATGATGGTTCTGGTCATGGAACTTTCTGATAAATATGAAATGTGAAGTAGAATCTGGGAAAAATAGGAAATAGAGCTATGCACTCTTTTACAGTAGGGTTGTAGTTCAAAGTACTTTTTTTAGGCAGTTTGCTTGTCATTTTTGTATCTGCAGCTCTGTATTTTATCTTTGGCTGAAACTTGTTCAGTAAGAGTCCAGCAAGTGTGTTTACCTTCTGGAATTTTTGTGGATTTTTCTGAGCCCAGAAAAATACACTTGCAGTTCAAATCTGAGTTTCCTTTGATGTATTTAAATAAGAAAGAGTTGAATACTCAGATTTTGTTTATGAATAAATGAGATATTGCCCAATGTTAAAAGTGGTTCAACAAGTTGGCTTTGTTGGTTTGCAAGAGTTATTCTTTTCATGCCACTTCATCTTGCACCGCATTTATTGAATTATAAATTCATCGCATGCAATAGGATCGACACTCCCGGAGCCCCACCAAGAGCAGGAGCCAAACGTCGAGCCGGAGATCCAGGAGCTCCAGCAGTCGGAGGAAGCAGACCCCGTCCACGACACTAACCTGCCCGAGTGCCCCTCCCACGAGGCCTCGGTTTTCACTCAAGGCAAGCCCCGGAGCATTCTAAGTCTCCCAGTTTTTATAATTAATTTACTTGAGTCCTTTATATTGTGATGCATTAGGTATAGGAGTTGATTGAATCCTATTTGTTGCATTACCATTCCTTGATTATTGATTATTACCTGCCTTGTTATCCTGCTACTGCTTTATAATGTAGAATTGCTTAGCCTGCTTAATAAAAGTAGTAGTTAAGGATGTTTCCGTAATACCCCGATGGGTATTTACCGGATCACGGTTGGCTATATTTGCTATCGTGGAAAAGAACCTGAGTAGTAATGAAATACGGTCAACTGGAAGGCAAGGCACAAGTTTGGAAACTTGGGGCAGTCCGTCCGTTGGATCGTGTAGGTTTGTATCGATGTTGGCCCTCGTTCATTTTTGAACGCGCCCTTTTACTTAGGGATATGTCGGTGCCGTAATCATCGACCCCAAAGCCGGTTAGAAGCTGTTCGGGCCGGTCTCAACCCGTGTCGTGCCCTCTAGTACGGAAGTTGCGATCTGCCGCGTGAGGCCATCGCCAGACTCTGATTGGGCGGTCCGTGCTTGAGCCGCGACGATTACCACCACGAACAAGCGTCGAGCGGTTGCCCAATGCATGGACCCGACGGGGAAAGTGTGGGCTGGTATTAAAGGTCTTTCACCAGCTGGTTTGGAATTCGATTCGAGTCGCCGTCTCCCCGGTTAGTGGGAAACTATGCGAGCTTCACCACGATACAACTCCATGTGATGTTTAAAGGTTCAACTAAAATGTGGATAAGTCAACTGGATATGGTTATATTATTGTTTGTTAGATTCAAGTGAGTGCTCTAGTACAGGTAATAACCTAGAACTAAGGAGTAGGTTTAAAAATAACAGCTCATCATAATCATTAATTATCCCTTATCTGAATTTGAGCCTTTCGCAACTAAAAGATCCCAGCTCCACCTCAAAAGCCTTGCATACCCTTGGAGTCTTTTATTTTCAGTTAGACGGGTAAGTCTAGCTGAGTACATTCCCGTACTCAGGGTTTATCCCGTTTGTTGCAGATGGCCAGGTCTACTTTGGCTATTGTAAGCACTGCCTCTACCCAGTGGAAGGTGATGAGGAGTAGGCCAGGGCAGGGTCGTCAAGAAGCTTTCCTCCTTCTTTTGCCGGACTGAGACTACTGGTGGCACACTATCTTAAAAAGGAGGAATGACTTGTGTTGAGTGGGTTTATCAAACAATGTTTTATTTGGACCACGTTTGTTGTGGTCGTGTTTTAAACTTATTCAAGCTTCCGCACTTTTAAACTCAATATTGTAATAACTCTGTTTTAAATTCCGCACTCTGATGTTTTAAATTCGATTTCGTTTCGCTGTGATGTATCTTTACGAATGTAACCTTGAACGATGCGATCCTGTATGTTATGGTGTTAGAAATCCTTCGTGATTTCCGGACTACCGGGGTTATATGGGTTCAAGTATGAGTCGAAGTCAGACGGATTTGGCTAAGATAATACTTGAGCTCTTATCGCCAGGTCGGTTCCGCCACAGCTGGTATCGGAGCATGGTTCAAGTGATTACCTTCGTAAAGAGCTATTTTCGAACTAAAATGGGTATTTCAAAACTATTTTCAAAACTATTTTAATTACTAAGTGTGCCCAGTCTCGTCCTTAAGCCCTATACTAGGATTCAGGTGGCTTAACTGCTAACAGGGTTCAGGGTTTTGCTTCATGCTGGATCTTTATTTGCTGGTCCATTCTCGGGAAAAGAGAATGCGTCGATTGCGAAAACATGCATAAAATGATTTTGTGAGATATGAGAGCATGACCGTCCAACCGTCGGTCTAGGTGAGAGTTCTTATACCAAGTATGTGCGAGCTCCACGCAGACACATATGAGGGTATCAATGATTTTAAGGGTGATTTCTATTGGTGCATGGTGTTTAGTATTGGCTTCTATGTATTTTGCGCATATTGGCCAATACTCAGTTGTTTTATCATTGGGAATTTTGTTGGGCTGAAATGAATCTTCTGCAGGTACACTAACTATGCGAACGAGTAGAACGTGTAGATAACGCATGAGAGATCGTTCTTGCCACCGACTAGAACGTTAGGACTTACGAGTCATTAATAGTGAGTGAGAACGTAAGTACGATCATGCATCATGTTTAAATTCTTGCATTTACATTACCTCCCCTTAATTAAAAGTTGTCTCTTTTCTATAAAATTTGCCAACTTAATATCTGTCTCACGAGAGTTCGAAACCCTTTGTTTCTACAGATGGCCCGAACCAAGTTGACTGCTCGCAAGGCCACCGGAGGCAGAGGAGTTCCGCGTCATCGCTTGGCCACCAAGCTGACCCGGAGGACGTTCCTGACCTACTTTGGTTGCCGACTATCCTTTGGAGGATTTTGCAGGCCGTTGGCTACGAGGAAGGACAGGAGCCCAGATACTCATGGCAGAAGGAGATTTACGGGCAGGATTCCTTGGTCATGGTGGAGATCAAGGTCAAGGCTCTACCTGCTAAGCCCCACTGGACAGGATGGACAGAGGTCACCAGAGGCACATGTGCCAAGGATGGAGCCAACAGGGCAGCATACCTAGTGCTGAAGGATATCATCGCCCGTTTCCCGCCGACTTAGCCAGTGCGATGGCAGGAGTGTTTCCCCGTGGATCACTTTTCCCATTGCGCTGGAAGCAGACTCCAGAGTCAGCCTTGACAGGGAGCCCTGAGGAGCGTTTCTACTGCGAGACACCTGCGATGAGCGCCACTGGAGCTCTGTTGGGTGTATGTGAGAGTTTGGAGCACACTCTCGAGAGCGTGTCCTTCACCCTCACCGCCACCTACCAGAGCAAGAGGAAGCTTCAGGAGGACTTCGACGCTGAGGTTGTTCGTCTACAGGAGAGGATTCAGCAGCTCACGCTTGAGCGCGACGACGCCCGCACCACTGCCGCAGCTCAGTCTACCGCCAGGACAGTCGCCGAGCAGATGTACCTGACCGCATCTCTGCAGAGAGATGAGGCCCGTGCCGCACTTGACCACCTCAGAGAGGGAGCCCATCTTCTGGTTCAGCAGATCAACGCACAGCAGGTCTACATCGAGCAGCTCCACGAGGCCGTCCATGAGTTCCATCATGCAGCACAGGAGGCAGCAGCACCAGCAGCTCCCGCAGCAGAGGCCCCAGATCCCCAGGACGGAGAGGTTCTTGGTCCCGACGCCCCACCAGAGGAGGCTCATGCAGATGAGCCTATGATCGATGTTTGACATCAAGGACGCCGCATCCGCCGCTGGAGATCCTGAGCGCTAGTTTGTTAGAGATCGTTTTCTTTTGTATAGCTTGAGCTTGCTCGCTAAGTGATGTAATGATCCAAACATGTGATGGTTTTATGTTTAACTTATGATGGCATGTAATGGCTTTTGGACAAAGTCCGGACTTCGATCCGGCACCTCTTTTATGGAAATCCGTCGTTTGCATGTCTAATTCCAAGCAATTGTTCTGTGATGTTGTATGGAAATGAGTAATTATACTTGGACGTGTGCTAAATTTCCGAATTTATGTACAGCACAGTATTTATTCATGATCGGTGTAACATCACCTAATGATTGCTTATTAATGGGATATGCAGATGCCGGCACACACCCGCAGCCAGCGTGGGCAGGGAGCAGGACCGGAGGAGAACTTGCCACCTCCCCCGCCGCCGCCAATGACGCCTGAAGCGTTCTTTGGCCAGTTCTGGGAAGCCAAAGGAACATGGAAGAAATGCAGAGGCACATGGAGGCCACCCTCCGCAACATCGCCAACAACACCGCGCAACAGCATCAGCAGCGCCAAGGCCCGGAGCCCAATCAGTATAGCTCCTACCGTGACTTCTTGGACACTCGTCCTCCAGTGTTCAAGGAAGCCACTGAGCCGCTCGAAGCTGATGAATGGCTCAACTCTATCACACAGAAGTTCCGTCTGCTTCGTCTGACGGAAGAGCTTAAAGCGGAGTATGCCGCTCACATGTTGGAAGGACCCGCAGGTTTGTGGTGGACCCAGTACCGTGCATCTCTGCCAGCTAATGCACATGTTACTTGGGATCAATTCTCTACTGCTATGCGCAACCACTACATCCCTAGTGGTCTGATGGAAATGAAGATTGCCGAGTTCATGAGGTTGTCCCAGGGGACCAGGTCCGTATCAGAGTACCTCCACAGCTTCAACAATCTGGCTCGCTATGCCCCAGATTTTGTAAATACTGAGGCCAAGAAGATTGCCAGTTTCAAGCGTGGCATGAATGCCACAATGCTATCCAAGATGGGTAACAGTCACCGCACCACCTTCAGTGACTTCGTCAGTGACTGTCGTCTAGCAGCCAGCCAGCACAGCAATAGCGCTAGCAGCAGAGATACGCCGCCGTGCGAATGAAGGAGGTTCGTCCCAGCAGAGGACCACTTTCGGAGCACGCGCCCCGTACCGCCCGCCTGTCACTGGAGCAAGGTACCGACCCCCACAGAGGAAAGATCACCACCAACCGTCCCCGTCCCAGCTTCCAGAAGCCCTACACGCCCCCATGATGCAAAACAAGAGCAAAGCAGGAAATGCAGCAGGTCCCAGGACTCCGTACGTAATTGGCCCATGCTACAACTGTGGTCAAACCGGACACCTGTCACGTCAGTGCCCTCGACCGAAGAAGCAGTACACTCAGCCCCAGCCTCGTACCGGTCATGTGCACCACACCACTGTGGAAGAAGTGCCAGAAGGAGAGCCTGTCACCGCTGGTACGTTTCTTGTTAATCAATGCCCCGCAGTTGTGTTGTTTGATTCTGGAGCATCACATTCTTTCATAAGTGAGAATTTTGTTTTGAGAAGTAATCTTGAGTTGATAGAGTTAGACCGGGGATATCAGATAAGTTCCGCCGGAGCCGTTCTCTCCGCGCGAAAAATGGCTAAAGGAGTGGAAATGATCTTTGGGGATAAAAAGGCCATAGTGGACCCCATAGTCATTCCTGGTCTAGGTTTGGACATAATCTTGGGTATGGGATGGATGAAACTATGGAAGGTTAATCTAGACACCGCAGAGAGAATAGTGTCCATGGTTAGTCCTAGGAATGGATCTTCTTTCGGTTCAAGTTACCCCGAAACCCCCATGAGATTGGAGTGTTGTTCAATATCACGGCAAAACAGATAGCTGAGATCCCAGTAGTATGTGAGTTTCCGGATGTCTTTCCTGATGAGTTGCCTGGTTTACCGCCTGATAGAGATGTGGAGTTTGCCATAGAGTTAATTCCGGGAACAGCACCTATATCCCGAAGACCGTATAGAATGCACGCCAAAGAGTTAGCAGAGCTTAAGATTCAATTGCAAGAGCTTTTGGATAAAGGTTTGATACGCCCTAGTTCGTCGCCTTGGGGATGTCCCGCTATCTTTGTGAAAAAGAAAGATAAGACTCTGAGGATGTGTGTGGATTATAGGCCGCTTAATGCAGTAACCATAAAGAATAAGTACCCCTTACCCGGATTGACGTCTTGTTTGATCAGTTGTCTAAAGCAAAAGTGTTCTCCAAAATCGACCTGAGGTCAGGTTACCATCAGATCAAGATCAGACGTGAGGACATACCAAAAACAGCTTTCTCTACTAGATATGGACTGTACGAGTATCTGGTTATGTCTTTTGGGTTGACTAATGCACCGGCACATTTCATGTACCTGATGAATTCCGTCTTCATGCCAGAGTTGGACAAGTTTGTCGTAGTGTTCATCGATGATATTTTGGTATACTCTGAGAATGAGAAGGATCATGCTGAGCATCTACAAGTTGTTCTGACCCGACTTAGAGAGCATAAGTTGTATGCTAAGTTCAGTAAGTGTGAGTTTTGGTTGAAGAAGGTACCTTTCCTTGGTCACGTCCTTTCAGAGGAAGGAATCTCTGTAGACCCTTCTAAAGTACAAGAGGTTATGGATTGGCAAGCACCCACGAGTGTTTTTGAGGTTCGCAGCTTTTTGGGTTTGGCAGGATATTACCGTCGGTTTATTCCGGATTTTTCAAGAATAGCCAAGCCTATGACCCGTTTGACACAGAAGAACAAGAAGTTCGAATGGACTCCAGAGTGTGAAACAGCTTTCCGCACTCTGCGAACGTTGTTGACTTCCGCACCAGTTTTGGCTCAGCCAAACTTGGAGGAACCTTTTGATGTGTTTTGTGACGCCTCCAAGATTGGACTCGGATGTGTACTCATGCAAAATGGAAGAGTTATCGCCTATGCTTCTCGTCAGTTGAGACCACACGAAGAGAATTACCCCACTCATGATTTGGAATTAGCAGCCGTCGTGCATGCACTCAAGATTTGGAGACATTACCTTATGGGAAATCTATGTCATGTGTACACGGATCATAAAAGTCTGAAGTATATCTTCACCCAGCCGGAGTTGAACATGAGGCAGAGAAGATGGTTAGAATTAATAAAGGATTACAACCTTGAAGTGCATTACCACCCCGGAAAAGCGAACGTTGTAGCGATGCCTTGAGTCGCAAGACTCATTGCAACTCCCTACAACCACTTTTGGAGGATAGATTTAACCTTATGCACCCGTTATGCTGAACAATATCACTCTTCAGTGCACCTTGGAAAGTGACATCATAGAGGGACAGAAAAATGATGCAGAGATTGTCAGATTAAGAAGAGGTTAGAAACCAGTAGTTCGTTGAACTTCAGAACGGACGAGCAAGGAATCTTGTGGTATAACCAGAGGTTAGTCGTTCCTAAGGATGCAGAGCTGAAAGGAAGAATTCTGGGTGAAGCTCACAATTCAAAGTTGTCTATCCACCCAGGAAGTAGTAAGATGTATCAGGGTTTGAAAACCAGATATTGGTGGTCGAAGATGAAGAAAGAAGTTGCAGCCTATGTCGCCAGATGTGATACTTGTTGCAGAGTAAAGGCAATACATCTGAAACCCGCCGGACTATTACAACCGTTATCGATTCCAGAGTGGAAATGGGAAGAGATCAGTATGGACTTTATCACAGGTCTTCCCACTACTCAAAAAGGGAATGATTCGATTTGGGTTATTGTGGATCGGTTATCTAAAGTGGCTCACTTCATACCAGTCAAAACTACCCACCGACCGCATCAGTATGCAGACCTGTACATACAGAATATCTTGAGATTGCATGGGATTCAAAAAGGATTGTCTCTGATAGAGGACCCCAGTTCATAGCACGTTTTTGGGAACAGTTGCACAAGGAATTAGGAACCAAGTTGGTAAGAAGTTCCGCCTACCACCCCCAAACCGCAGGGCAAACGGAGAGAGTAAATCAGATTCTAGAAGATATCCTGAGAGCTTGTGTCTTGTCTTCAGGAGAGTCATGGGAGAAATGGTTACCCCTTGCTGAGTTTTCATATAATAACAGTTATCAAGAAAGTATAAAAATGGCACCTTTGAGGTTCTATATGGACGAAGATGCAGAACCCCAGTAAATTGGGTTGAGTCTGGAGATCGAGGATTCTATGGGTCCGATTATGTAAAAGATGCCGAGGAAATTGTGCAAACAGTACAGCAACATATCAAGGTAGCACAGTCTCGACAAAAGAGTTATGCTGACACCCGAAGGAGACCTTTGGAATTTCAAGTTGGAGACTATGTGTATCTCAAGGTTTCACCTATGAGAAAGGTCCAACGCTTTGGAATTAAAAAGAAGCTAGCACCTCGATATGTGGGACCTTACCAGATCATAGCAAAGAAGGGAAAAGTGGCATATGAAGTGCAGTTACCCCCAGTGATGAGTGCAGTTTTCCCAGTGTTCCACGTATCACAGCTGAAGAAATGCCTTCGAGTTCCCGAACAAGAGGAAGTTCGAGTCCCGGATGTCACGATCAGATCAGATCTGGAGTACTACGAACAACCTAAGGAAATTTTGGATACCAAGACTCGAGAGACTCGTAACCGAACAGTGAAGACTTACAAGATTCTCTGGAGTAATCACGGACCCAACGATGCTACATGGGAAACCGAGGAGTACCTAAGCGTAAACTACCCCGCTTTTTATAAAGATTGGTACGTAACTTAAATCTCGGGACGAGATTTCTTTAAGGGGGGAAGGGCTGTGACACCCTGGTGTCAAGCACTGCATTAGGCACTGCAATTAGCCACTAAGAAAGCATAAGCAATGCATTGCATCATTTCATGTGTAAAAGTATGCCTTTGATCTTTTGTTGTTTATTTGAAATTGGATTTCTATTTGACTTGATGCTTTGATTTTGGCTTTATTCTTGAGGAGGATATTAAAATGGTTTTCAGAAAAAGTGTTCTATATAAAAGTTGTAGAGAAAAATATTTTGAGCAACTTTTATATTTGGGTCAAAGCCTGGTTTGAAGTTTTTCAAACTGTTTTGAGAAGTCAAACTTTGGAAATTTCTGGAAAAAGAAAAAGAATGTTTTTCTTTCCCGGCGCCAACCTTTCGGCCCATCCGGCCTTTCGGCCCGCTTCCCCGCCTCGGCCCAGCGCTCGCCGCCTCGCCCGCGCGCGCGCCCGCCCGCGCACCGCGCGCCGGCCACCTGACACGGCCGCGCCGTACGCCGGCCGGCTTGCCGCGTGGCGCCCCTTCTCTGCGCCAAATCCACGCGACCACTCCCTCTCCGATCTTCTCCCACCAGAGCACGCCAGCGATCTTCGCCGGCCACTCCCGCGCATCCTCGTCTGCCGAGCCGCCTGCCGCCGCCTCGCCGACCGCGCCGCCGTGGCCCCCGCGCCAGCGACCACCGGCGGCGAGCCGACCAAAAGCCCGAGCACTCCACCTCCGCTCTTCCCTCACTCACTCGCGCACTCACTCTCGCTCACTCACTCTCCCACTCACACACGCGCACGAGCAAACTGAGCACTCTCGCTCGCTGCAACCACCGCCGCAAGGCCCCTTCCCAAATTCCAGTCACCACCTCCATCACCGGCCGATTAACCCCGGCCACTGCCCCGCCTTCGTCTCGGACACACGGTGCGCACCCCGCGCCATCCGCCGAGCTCCACCGACGCCGAAGTCCGAAGAGCCCCGCCGCGGAAGCTTTCAGCGCCGCTCGGAGCCCGGAGCCGTTCGTCCCCGACCCGAGCTCCACCGCCTCCCTTCTTCCTCCTCCAGCTTCGCCAAGCCAAGGCAAGGTGAGAACACCAACTAGCCCTAACGCTATCGTTCCCTATCTCTCTGTTCACCACGGCCGAGCGCCATTGCCGCCATCGCGGACCTCACACGTGGCCAGCACGCACCAGCGCACCTCCGGCCAAACCATCACCCCTAGGACTCCCCTCTAGGTTCACTGAGTCTCACACGCCCGCCAGTTTAGCCGGCGACCGCCGGAAACGGCGTAGCCGCGCGATGCCGCCGCCGCCGTGCGCTGCCGCTCGCCGCCGGCACGCTACGGCCGTGCGCTGGCCAAACCACTGGTACCGCTGGATGCGCCTCGTTGAGACGAGTCCGCCGGGCCCAGCCTCCGCGCCGGCGACCTCACCGACGGCGAGAAATCGCCGGACCAATCCCTCCCCTGTTTCCGTCTCGTCCGAGCCCTCGAGCCAGGCCTCGGCCTCGAACCAGGCCTCGGACGAGCGTGCGTTTTTCCGTCTCGCCCGAGCCCCGAGCCAGGCCTCAGCCTCGAACCAGGCCTCGGACGGCGTGCGTTCTTCCGTCTCGCCCGAGCCCTCGAGCCAGGCCTCAGCCTCGAACCAGGCCTCGGACGGCGTGCGTTCTTCCGTCTCGCCCGAGCCCTCGAGCCAGGCCCAGCCTCGAACCAGGCTCGGACGAGCGTGCGTTTTTCCGTCTCGCCCGAGCCCTCGAGCCAGGCCTCGGCCTCGAGCTCGGCCTCGAGCAAAACCTCGGTGCGGTCTCGTTCGAGCCAGGCCTCGCCGATTCGCTTTCCGCCGTGCGCCCGAGCCCGAATAGGTTCTGCTGACCCACGGGTCCCGCGCGTCAGTCCCTTACCGATCCATAGACCGAGTTCGCGCAGCGCCGGGAGAAGTTAAATGTTTTTCTTTTCGGTTTAATTTCCAGAGATGCTTGTTATTTTTGTGTAGCCTGTTTTATAAATCCAAATGAAGTGCTTCCAGTTTTATTAGCTTTCTTATGAATAGATCTATCATGGGAAAATATGAATGTATTTTTGATAGCAGTTTATTTTACTGTTTTCATTTATTTCAGTTTATATGCTTTTGTTTAAATAAATGATTATAAGTGTTTTCTGGTTGAGATAATTCCTGGAAAATTTTGTGTAAGTTTATTATTGTTTGGCACCTGTGAAAAATATATGATGCACTGTTTATGTAGAAAAAGTTACGGTTATAGTTAAAAGTCTCTTTTTGCTGATTTCTTAGAATAAGTGTTAAGGTGTTTTATATGTTGAAATAAAATATGGGAAAATTTGTACAGTCTTGGTGTGTCATGAAGAGTCTGAGAAAAATATAAACTTGATCTGTTTTATGGAAAAAATTTGTAGTTGCTTTACAACTGTGTTTTTTTGTATAGATCTTTAGAAATTCATGTAAGAAAATATATGATGGTTCTGGTCATGGAATTTCTGAATAAATATGAAATGTGAAGTAGAATCTGGGAAAAATAGGAAATAGAGCTATGCACTCTTTTACAGTAGGGTTGTAGTTCAAAGTATTTTTTTAGGCAGTTTGCTTGTCATTTTTGTATCTGCAGCTCTGTATTTTATCTTTGGCTGAAACTTGTTCAGTAGAGTCCAGCAAGTGTGATTTACCTTCTGGAATTTTTGTGGATTTTTCTGAGCCCAGAAAAATACACTTGCAGTTCAAATCTGAGTTTCCTTTGATGTATTTAAATAAGAAAGAGTTGAATACTCAGATTTTGTTATGAAATAAATGAGATATTGCCCCAAGGTTAAAAGTGGTTCAACAAGTTGGCTTTGTTGGTTTGCAAGAGTTATTCTTTTCATGCCACTTCATCTTGCACCGCATTTATTGAATTATAAATTCATCGCATGCAATAGGATCGACACTCCCGGAGCCCCACCAAGAGCAGGAGCCAAGCGTCGAGCCGGAGATCCAGGAGCTCCAGCAGTCGGAGGAAGCAGACCCCGGCCGACACTAACCTGCCCGAGTGCCCCTCCCACGAGGCCTCGGTTTTCACTCAAGGCAAGCCCCGGAGCATTCTAAGTCTCCCAGTCTTTTTATAATTAATTTACTTGAGTCCTTTATATTGTGATGCATTAGGTATAGGAGTTGATTGAATCCTATTTGTTGCATTACCATTCCTTGATTATTGATTATTACCTGCCTTGTTATCCTGCTACTGCTTATAATGTAGAATTGCTTAGCCTGCTTAATAAAAGTAGTAGTTAAGGATGTTTCCGTAATACCCCGATGGGTATTGACCGGATCACGGTTGGCTATATTTGCTATCGTGGAAAAGAACCTGAGTAGTAATGAAATACGGTCAACTGGAAGGCAAGGCACAAGTTTGGAAACTTGGGGCAGTCCGTCCGTTGGATCGTGTAGGTTTGTATCGATGTTGGCCCTCGTTCATTTTTGAACGCGCCCTTTTACTTAGGGATATGTCGGTGCCGTAATCATCGACCCCAAAGCCGGTTAGAAGCTGTTCGGGCCGGTCTCAACCCGTGTCGTGCCCTCTAGTACGGAAGTTGCGATCTGCCGCGTGAGGCCATCGCCAGACTCTGATTGGGCGGTCCGTGCTTGAGCCGCGACGATTACCACCACGAACAAGCGTCGAGCGGTTGCCCAATGCATGGACCCGACGGGGAAAGTGTGGGCTGGTATTAAAGGTCTTTCACCAGCTGGTTTGGAATTCGATTCGAGTCGCCGTCTCCCCCGGTTAGTGGGAAACTATGACGAGCTTCACCACGATACAACTCCATGTGATGTTAAAGGTTCAACTAAAATGTGGATAAGTCAACTGGATATGGTTATATTATTGTTTGTTAGATTCAAGTGAGTGCTCTAGTACAGGCAATAACCTAGAACTAAGGAGTAGGTTTAAAAAATAACAGCTCACCATAATCATTAATTATTCCCTTATCTGAATTTGAGCCTTTCGCAACTAAAAGATCCCAGCTCCACCTCAAAAGCCTTGCATACCCTTGGAGTCTTTTATTTTCAGTTAGACGGGTAAGTCTAGCTGAGTACATTCCCGTACTCAGGGTTTATCCCGTTTGTTGCAGATGGCCAGGTCTACTTTGGCTATTGTAAGCACTGCCTCTACCCAGTGGAAGGTGATGAGGAGTAGGCCCAGGGCAGGGTCGTCAAGAAGCTTTCCTCCTTCTTTTGCCAGACTGAGACTACTGGTGGCACACTATCTTAAAAAGGAGGAATGACTTATGTTGAGTGGGTTTATCAAACAATGTTTTATTTGGACCACGTTTGTTGTGGTCGTGTTTTAAACTTATTCAAGCTTCCGCACTTTAAACTCAATATTGTGATAACTCTGTTTTAAATTCCGCACTCTGATGTTTTAAATTCGATTTCGTTTCGCTGTGATGTATCTTTACGAATGTAACCTTGAACGATGCGATCCTGTATGTTATGGTGTTAGAAATCCTTCGTGATTTCCGGACTACCGGGGTTATATGGGTTCAAGTATGAGTCGAAGTCAGACGGATTTGGCTAAGATAATACTTGAGCTCTTATCGCCAGGTCGGTTCCGCCGCTTTTTCTCCCTCTCTGAGGAACGGTTTTCGATTCCACTTGAACTGACTTGTTCTAGATCGTGAGGCGCATCTTTGCACCGAAGGAATCAATTTCAAACCTCACGAGCTAGTAGATCTGTCGATTCTTGTGCTGGATCGGTTTTCTTCCTGTTTCCCCCGAACTTCTTCGATTCACTGATTTGGAGTTAAGTTCGAGCCATAATCTCTTAGGAGTAGCTCACTAACATCTTTGTGACCTCTCAGATCGAGTCTTAGCCCTAGAGCTTTTGATTCGTAGGAGATCGGTTTGAATCGGCGAAGAACAGCTCTACTGTCGGGGGATCGGACGCTGACGTCGTGAGCATCGGACGCTGAGTTCGTCACATCGGACGCTCCGTTACCACGTGTTAGAGAACCGCGTTTTTGAGTGAGCATCGGACGCTGGGCATCGGACGCGCCGGGGTCAGAGCTTCGGACGCTGAGCTATCACTGTAGCAGCATCCGATGGTCATGCAGTAAGGTTCCAGAACTGCTATGTTCACATCGGACGTGTCCGCCACTAAGGCATCGGACGCTGCCAGCGTCCAATGCAGTGACTTGTTCGCTGTTTCATCCGCAGTTCGTTCGTTCGACTTTGGATTTGGTTTCCGGCTTTTGGGTTGGACTTCTTGGGTTGTGTAGTATCCCGCTGTGCTTCTAGGAAGCATCTACCCTACATCTAGGGTCGAGGATACTAGCAAGCCCATGACTTACTTTTGGGGTGACTCTCTGGGACAAGGGCCATTCATTTCACGAGTTGAAATTTGAGGCTCCCATTCACCCCGCCCTCTGGTCGCCAATTCGGTTGCGTCCTTTCGGGTGACTTACTATCGGAAGATTCGGATGCGTGCTTATCTCTGCAGCATCGGTTCTTCTGTCTGGAAAATATGCGAGAATGCGGAGTACGAGGTCCTTGCGGCTCGTGTGGGTCAAATCCAGATTGACCAGCACAAGGCCAACTCCAAGGCTCGTAATGCACTTTTGGCCAACATCTCCCTTCCTGAGTTCGAACGTGTTTCCGAGCTTCAGACTGCTCGAGAGATCTTGGTGAAGCTTCAGAGCTATCACGAGGGGACCGTTCAGGTGAAGACTAGACTCTTCGAGACATACAAGCGGGAATACGAGAACTTTGTTTAGTTGGAGGGAGAAACGATTGACACCATGTTCGCTCATTTCCAAATGATTGTGAACAAGATGCGTGCCAATCGGGCAAACCTACCTTACGATGATCATGAGAGGGCACTCAAGCTACTATATGCCCTGGATTGGAAGGTATGGGAGGTGAAGGTGTCGACCATCATAGAGTCTCCATCCTATGCACCCTCACCATGGACGAGCTATTCAGCAAGCTCAAGTCCACTGAGATCGATCACTTGACTCAGGCCAAGCTGAAGAACCCATCTTCACATTCCATGGCTTTGGTCTTAGGCAAAGGTGGATCGTCTCTTTCCGCTGATGTTTCTCCACCTCTCTTTGCCTTGTCTTCTTTGCTTTCAGTGACAGAGGAGTAGGTGGAGGCATTGGGCGATGACAAGCTCGCCCTCATCATCACCCGCTCTCATCATTCCAAAACAACCTCATGAATCGCCGGCGTGGTGGCGCACATGAGGGCTGCTACGGATGTGGAGATCCGGATCACTTCGTTGCAAGCTGCCCCAAGCGCGACAAGAGCTTCCCCAGCAAGAACCGCAACTCTAGGCTTAAGGCCAAGCTGGTGAACAAGGGTGCGAGGAAGAAGAAGGGCGGCTATCGCTGGGAGGACGTGGAGAAGGCTTTCGACACCGGTCGGTGCGCTTTCATCGCCTCCGTCAGCGACATCGAGAAGAGCTCCGACGGCGACTCCAGCGACGATGGGTCCGAGCACAAGACTGAAGAACGCTTCAACGGACTCTGCTTCTTCGGCAACTCCTCCAAGGGCTTCTGCACCATGGCATTGGATGAGGAGGACCGCAAGTGTCAGGACAAGGACGCCGACACCGATGATGATGACAACGCTTCTGAGGTATCATCCTCTTCTCTTGTTGATCATCTTACCAATGAGCATGATGCCTTAGCTGACATAGTCCTTGGTCAAGACAAGCAACTCAAGCGCGCCATTAGAGGACCCACCGAGTTCAAGGCTAAAATGGTAGAGACGCTTAAGGAGCTTGAGAGTGCTAGGACCGAGTTGAAGGTGACCGAGGAGGAGTGTGATGAGTGCACGATGCATATGACCAACTTTGCCACCATGCAAACCAAGTATGCCTCTTTGATCGAGGTGTATGATGAGTTGAAGAGTAGGCTAGACTTGGTTGGTGAGTGCAAAGTTTGTGTCTCCCTGAGGAAGGAGCTAGAGGAAGTGAAGGCGAGGTCATTTTTGCTGGGTGCGTGCAAGGCCCGTCCAGGCTTGCAAACTGAGCTGGCAGACGTTAGTGCCATGCTTGCTGAAGCTATGAAGGCCAGCTAAGTCAGCACCTTGTCCGCTCCATGTGAGCGATGCGCGGCAATGGAGCTTGAGATTGCCAACTGTCGGCATGACAGGATGCAAACCGAGGAGGAAAACACATACCTTCGGTCCATTCTAAGTTGGGTGTCATGCAGGGAGCTGCAGTTGGGTATGATGATCAGTCAGTTCAAGAGGGGAACTGGCGGTCTGGAAGTAGGCTTTGCTTCAGGTGGTGAGGGCCCAAGTATCTTTGGCAAAATCGGTGAGTTTAGCGGAGTAGACCCGAGTGAGAAACCATCCACTCTCCGTAAGCTTATCAAGATCACCCCACCTGAGCCACCAAAGCCTATCACCTCGGATGGTATCCTTGTTGAGTCTCCCAAGGCTCCACCTCGCAAGCAAGTGTGGGTTCCCAAACCTAACCATTTTAGGAACACACTTGACACCCTTCCTGGTGATGACACTCCTTAATGGATTCACTCTAAGAATGAGTCATATAAAATAATAAACTAGTGAAAGCACAAAAGAGTGTACGGGACACTACTAACTCCACTTAACGTCAAGTTGTCATCCCCAACATGAAGCTAGCAATGTAATTATATCAGGGCACTGGATTTAAGAGATAGATATTTATCCGCAAGCGCACAGATAAACATACCCGTTGTAGAGCATTTCACCCAAGCTAGTCTCAGGTATCGTTATTTATATTTTAGCCTAGAGACTAATCAATTCAAGATATGATGGTAAGGTAAAGACTTAACAGTATTTAATATGACACACACTTGTAGTAAGACTGATAACACACTAGCTACTATGAACAAGAATCAGGTACAGAGTAAATGATATAGTAAATAATTGATAAAGGATAGCAGAGATCAGATCAATCAAGGATAAACTTAGAACAGTACTGCCTAGCAAGATGATGATTAGAACAGGTATTAATAAGGAACATTCCTAAGTTATTCTAATTATAAGTCATAGCATACAGTGATTAGTGCAATTATATATGGCAATCATTGGCTAGGTCACATCATATTTATAATCAAGAGGCAACTTCATAGCTAAGTGTTAAACAAAGTAACCCTTAAACCATGAGTTAACTGAGCCATACTGAACACTATATTCGGGAGGTGGAATACAGAGGACTCAACAGGTCTGTCACACCCGCGATCTACCACTCTATCCAGAACATAGGACGTATTCACAGATAAATAATGTATAGGCACTATGCCTACACAACATTCATCACCCACCAGTTGTACTTTAAGATGAGCGCTATACGAACATGAGTATAAACAATAAGATGAACTATCTATGCCAAATATATAATCAAAGTAGACTATAAGCATTATAACTCAGAATATAATCATTGATGTCTTAATCATATCAATTGTATTGCTATCTAGAACATGATAATGAACAATAAGGTGAATTAGGTCATCGAGAAGAACTAAAGTACGGACTAGAACATGAACTAGAACAAGATTATGAACTAAATAATGAACTAGACGATGAACATGAACTAGACGATGAACTAGAACATAAACAATGAAGAATAATGATGAACTAGAAGAGCAATTATGAAATAGATCCATAATGTTAATACAAGAGAGAAGATCTTGGGTTTACCGAGCCTTCTTATGACTAGACCAGGAATCCAAGCGAAGCTTGCCTCCTCTAATCCTATTCTATCTACTAATCTAGGTGGATGTAGTCCTAAAGCTTCCGATTGATCTCCTTCTGGTGGTCTAACCCTGATGAATGAATTGCCTGAAACCCTTATTGCCTGAGAGGGGGGTCAGGGGTCTGTTTATATAGCCCTGGACGATGAATCGTGGCCCTTGGATCAAACCGACTTGAGGTACGGTCGAGATGCATCCTGGAGGTCGGTGGAAGTAGCTTGCAGAGGACGGAACCAGCGGGCCCAGGGGGCGACCGATCGGTCACCTGGTGGGACCGGTCGGTCCCACTAGTCGGCCTCTGGTGGTGTCCTTCCTTGTGGTGTCTTCTTACGTCCCCTGGAGTCTTCTAGAAGTATCCCGACGTGGCGGTTGCGTTATCTCCGACGGTTTCCTTCTATGGGAAGCTATTGGTGCTAATTTCCTGGTTTAGTCCCTGCAGAACCATAACTCACCAAAACTCATGGAATATTGTCAGTTGAAACCCTAAACCTTTGTTGGTGATCATATTCTTGCCCTTTTCATATTTATTTATCTCTTAATTATGATAGTTAACCAGTGTCAACAATTCCCCCAAGCTTACCTTTTGCTAGTCCCTTAGCAAACACTCATGATGAATCTAGAACTGTTACTATGCCTCCACATATGTTAAAACAAAAATCTTCCTTGGTTTAGAGTTAACTATTCTGACTTTCTCATATTACCTTTAACTATGGACTATGGAGCTTTTGCCTTCACCTGGGTCTTTAAACAATCGAAAGATAGAGCAATCAAGTTAAGCATTGTATCTCTAATTCTTTGATCAACCTTCATTCTGGAGTTTTTTATATATTTTCAAATGAAAATTAGAGATTCCTTTGTATGACACTCTCAAATCGCTCTTTTATATTTTATATTCCTCACTGAAGCACTTTTCCTTCCTTCTATGGATAAATATCTGGAGCTTTAAGAAGTGAAAAGCATATCTTACCAAGTCAAAGTTCAAAGTTTAGGAAGAAAGATGTCATACTCATAGATCAAGATCTTAGAAAATTTGAAATTTGTCATCTCTTGCTGGCATATTGTAATTAGAGGAACCATGGGCTATCATTCTTTTTCTCATACTTTTATCGTAACTCTCTTTTTTTTTTTTGAGGTAGTCGGACACTTGCCCCTTTTTATTTCCTCCTTTTATATTTTTGCAAAGCCCATGCCTCTAACACAATACTACTTCGGAAGAGTGAATCTTTTAATAAAACATTCTTGATCTCTAGAGCATGATAAATTTCTCAACCATAACTAAAAACTTAGAACAAAGCAAGTAGCCTTATCTTAAAATCATATTAATGGCTCTGGGTAGGAATTCATGTTATGTCATACAGGATCTCTTCATGTATTTTTTAATCTTTTCAAATGTAAATCTCCAGAACTCTAGTATCTCTAGGAATTAGATAAATAGCAGCTCAAACCTTTTTATGTCATATCTCACAATTATCTAGGTTTTAGATCAAGCAATTGCCATCCACAGGTTTTAGGTTCAGAGTTTATTCAGAATAACTTTCTCAAGAAAATCTAAGTTTAAACACTAGGTACTAAAAAGGAATTACAGCAGGCAATTGTTTATTATTTTTATTATGAACAAAATTAATCTTTTATCCACCTAGATATTTATTCATTATATAATATCTTTATTTGGTTTTGTAATAGTTATTTATCTTTTTTTAGGAATTTCTATATGTTTATTGACCTGATCTAACTAAATTGAACTAATAGTAATAGATAAAAAATAGTGATACTTATCGTGGTAACTGAGGGTGCTCTCCCCCAAGCTGGATCTTGACTTATTCTTTTTCTCCAGAAGTCGAGTAGACCGCTAACGATTTCTTAAGTCCTTCTCTTCTTCTCTTCCTGCTGAATTCAAAGATAGACAATACAACTAGTGGAACTTGATTAAGGTTAGTGAATAATATTCCTCCATTTGTCTAGTTGTTTTAAAGCTCTTAAGATTATTTATGTTCTTCCTTTCCACTAAGCAGAGTTTCAGCAGTGTTTCCATAGTGTCTCTTTTAGATTTAATGGTGAGCCTTCATGTGCCCACAATTTTTTTGTTGTTTTGAATTTATTATGAAAAACTTGAGAGGATAGAGATACTTATGTGGATACATGGGGGTGCCTTCCCCCAAGCAGAATGTTGATGTTGTTAAGACAGTGCTCAAACAGTGGATGGAGCATTCACTTGTTCGTCAGCTTTTCTTGGCCTTTTAAATCCTGTGAAACTCAAATAGACAACAAAACTTGTGGAACAGATTAAGCATTAGCGATTTGCCACTCTAGCCTTAGTTGTCTAGAATTTCAGTAAGATCTCTTTCTCAATATATTATATTATTTTTTTATGCCACCACGGTGAACATTCCTGTGGGTTTTACACCATAGAAATTCACATGGGGCTTAAAGTTTTCCAAATATATATATATATTTTTATTATTTTTTAATGATGCAAGAAAAATGTAACAGAATGCAATGCAGAAGTAAATATGCAAATGTATATCTATTATTTTATGCCTCCACGGAAAGTGTACTACTCTCATGGGGCTTAGAGTTTCCATATTATTATTATTATTTTTAAAGCAAATATAATTGCTTAAGAAGTAAATATGATGCTAATAGTAATGATCATGCGTTATCTAATTATGCAATGATGAATTTAATGCTAATGATTATGGATAACTACCGAATTACCTTCCGGCGAGGATTCGACGGTTATAGTCTATCGAACAAGACTCCTTGTATGCTCTTTATTCTTCCTTAGGTGTATCAGCGGATCCTGAGAAGGACCTTGAGGATTGCACGTCAGTAGAACTTTCTTTCTTTCTCCATACTTGCTTGACTGGTGGACTTGTCTCTTTGACTTCCTCGTCCTTCGTTTCCTTTAATGGAACATCTTCACTCCTGGTAACTTCTCCTTCATAGTCAGCCCATCCATCCTTGATTTATCGTCTCTTGTTGCGTTGGGATGTGCGGCGTCTCCTCCTTGAGTGGTTCTTCTTTTCCTGTACATTAGTGGCATAACCATTGAAGTGACAGCGTACCTTCTCTCTGAAAAACTAGAAGTGGATCTCTCCAGATCTCATGTAGATGATAGCGCCAGTGGTGTTGAGGAAGGGTCTTCCTAGGATGATATGAATGTCGTCTTCTTTTCCCATGTCTAGTACTAAGAAGTCGGTGGAAACATAGTGGTCTTTAATTTGGATCATTACATCCTTTACTATTCCCTCCAGAAATCGATAAGTTGGTTCGCCATCTGCAGCTGCACATATGTCGAATACATAGGTCTATTTTATATAAGTGTTCACATGTTACCTTAGACATTATATTGACATTTGAGCCAATGTCGCAGAATGTCTTGTGGAATGTACTTCCTTCGATCTTGCAATCGATGGTGGGTACGCCTGGGTCATCTCTCTTAGCGAGGAATGGTGATGCAAGAAGGTGGTCGTATTCTGTTTGAACAGAGTTGACCATCCATACTGTGTCTTGATGTGTGGTTGTGTAGCCTTGTTCTTCCTTCTTCTATTTCTATTCTTCTTCTTCGATGACATGATGTTTGCATCTTCGTAGGGCATCTGAGGGTGGACTTTGGTAGTGAGTGTACGACTCTTGAAGCTGAATCTCTCTTTGTTGCCTGCGATTGTGAAACAGATCTTGGCGCTGTCCGCGTAGATGATGGCTTTGGTTGAGCTTAGGAACGGGCGTCCAAGAATGATGGGTGCTCTTTCGTTTCCACCTGTTTCAATGATCATAAAGTCTGCACACACATACGAGCGTCCTACTCGTATACAGATGTCTTCTAGAATTCCTAATGGGTAGCACAGTGTCTGATCTGCAAGCTGCAAACACATGGTTGTATATAATAGAGGTGCACCATGTATTTGTTCATATATTACCCTTGGCATAATGTTAACGCTTGCTCCAAGGTCACAGACTGCTTCTTCAAAACTGTGAGGTCCAATATGAATTGGAATCACAGGTCTTCCTGGATCTCCTTTCTTTGGGGCATGGAGTCATCCATCAATTCCCTCGAAGGTCTAGGTATGAGGTGTCCTGCATCAAAGATGTCTACAAGATTTGCAGTTTCTAGTTCTTTGGACTTCCTGGAATCTTACCGTTTTCAGTCCTAGGGACTGAAGCTGCTAACTGAGATAACTGAGATTCTATCATCTTATTAAAGCTATGCTGATTCTTTATGGCAGAAGTAAAGCTATCCATTCTAGTATTAATATTTCAAGTAGTTTATCATTGGAAGCTATCTTCTTAGACATATTATCAATAATTTTATTTTGATTAGATATCATCTCTCTCAAAGGTGGTTGATTAAAAGTATTACCTTGGTAGTTACCTGAGTAGTTAGGCCTTGATTGCTGGTTCCATCCTTGAGCTGTTGAGGACGATAGTTTGTGTTGTTGTTGATGTACTTTGCATCCTCTTGAGTCTCAGGGCAGTTGCTTCCTGAATCACCAGTGCCTCCACACTCTTCACATGTCATGCGAGATTCGTAGATTTGCTTGATGTCTTCTCTCTTGTGAGTGTGTTCATCAATCTTCTTCATAAGTAGGTCAAGTTTAGCAGACAACATGTCTATTCCTTTAGTTGATGTATTTCCTCCCCTCTTGCGTGGCTAAGAGCGTTCCTCATTCCATCCTTGGTTCCAGGCCATCTTCTCTATGAGTGTAGTTGCATTGTTGATTGTGAGTGATAAGAATGGTCCTCCAGCAGCGGCTTCTACATTCTCACGGGTATTTGAAGTGAGCCCGTGATAGAAGGTCTGCTTGAGTAGCCAGTTCTCCATCCCGTGGTGAGGGCATTCTGATATGTAGTCTTGCAAGCGTTCCCAAGCTTCTGGGATTGATTCTTCATGTTGTTGTTGGAAAGTTGAAATCTTGGTACGGAGGGCATTCGTCTTGCCCACTAGAAAGAACTTTGCTAGGAAGGCAGTTGAACAGATCGCCCACGAGGTGTTTTTATCTTTGTTGGCGTAGAACCATTATTTTGCTTTTCCCAAGAGCGAGAATGGGAACAAGCGAAGTAGAATGGCGTCCCTTTCGACTCCTTTCATGGTGAAAGTGCCGCAAATCTCCAGAAAGTGTTGGAGATGAGCGCTTGCGTCTTCATGTGCCTTTCCGCAAAATTGATTAGATTGCACCATGTTGATCAAAGCTGGCTTGAGTTCAAATCCGTTGTCCCCCACATTGACTGTTGGTCCAGTCCTGATGTTGGCAGTGGTTGGTGCAGAGAACTCGCGGAGTGTCCTGTCGGCCATGGTGTCCAATACTGGTGTTAAGCTTCTCCTTATCTGGCTAACTTCTGGTAGTGGTGCTGAGGGTCTCTTAAGTTTGCGTCTAGTTTTCCTTAGTAAAGCTTCGGGATCCTCAGTGTAGTTGTTCGGAAGTTGGAAACCAGTCATACATCACCCTGCATAAGATATAAAAGATAAACAAAGCCAGGGTAAGTCTGTAAAAGTAAATAATTAGTGCATTATCACATGTGTGTAAGTAAAATGATATGTTCTAGCTACCGTTTTAAATGCTGCTAATGCAATGTCCTTTTCAATGTTCATAAAGATTTTAATGAAAACCCTAGGTACCATCCCTAGTTGAATTGATGTGGTCCCCGGCAACGGTGCCAGAAATGCTTGTTGACACTCCTTAATGGATTCACTCTAAGAATGAGTCACATAAAATAATAAACTAGTGAAAGCACAAAAGAGTGTACGGGACACTACTAACTCCACTTAACGTCAAGTTGTCATCCCCAACATGAAGCTAGCAATGTAATTATATCAGAGCACTGGATTTAAGAGATAGATATTTATCTGCAAGCGCACAGATAAACATACCCGTTGTAGAGCATTTCACCCAAGCTAGTCTCAGGTATCGTTATTTATATTTTAGCCTAGAGACTAATCAATTCAAGATATGATGGTAAGTGAAAGACTTAACAGTATTTAATATGACACACACTTGTAGTAAGACTGATAACACACTAGCTACTATGAACAAGAATCAGGTACAGAGTAAATGATATAGTAAATAATTGATAAAGGATAGCAGAGATCAGATCAATCAAGGATAAACTTAGAACAGTACTGCCTAGCAAGATGACGATTAGAATAGGTATTAATAAGGAACATTCCTAAGTTATTCTAATTATAAGTCATAGCATACAGTGATTAGTGCAATTATATATGGCAATCATTGGCTAGGTCACATCATATTTATAATCAAGAGGCAACTCCATAGCTAAAGTGTTAAACAAAGTAACCCTTAAACCATGAGTTAACTGAGCCATACTGAACACTATATTCGGGAGGTGGAATACAGAGGACTCAACAGGTCTGTCACACCCGCTATTTACCACTCTATCCGGAAGATAGGACGTATTCGCAGATAAATAATGTATAGGCACCATGCCTACACAGCATTCATCACCCACCCGTTGTACTTTAAGATGAGCGCTATACGAACATGAGTATAAACAATAAGATGAACTATCTATGCCAAATATATAATCAAAGCAGACTATAAGCATTATAACTGAGAATATAATCATTGATGTCTTAATCATATCAATTGTATTGTTATCTAGAACATGATAATGAATAATAATGTGAATTAGGTCATCGAGAAGAACTAAAGTACGAACTAGAACACGAACTAGAACAAGATGATGAACTAAATAATGAACTAGACGATGAACTAGAACATAAAAATGAAGAACAATGACGAACTAGAAGAGCAATTATGAAATAGATCCATAATGTTAATACAAGAGAGAAGATCTTGGGTTTAACGAGCCTTCTCGTGACTAGATCAGGAATCCAAGCGAAGCTTGCCTCCTCTAATCCTATTCTATCTACTAATCTAGGTGGATGTAGTCCTAAAGCTTCCGATTGATCTCCTTCTGGTTGGTCTAACCCTGATGAATGAATTGCCTGAAACCCTTATTGCCTGAGAGGGGGGTCAGGGGTCTGTTTATATAGCCCTGGGCGATGTATCGTGGCCCTTGGATCAAACCGACTTGAGGTACGGTCGAGATACATCCCTGCAGAACCATAACTCACCAAAACTTATGGAATATTGTCAGTTGAAACCCTAAACCTTTGTTGGTGATCATATTCTTGCCATTTTCATATTTATTTATCTCTTAATTATGATAGTTAACCAGTGTCAACACCTGGTCGCTCTAGTGATCCCCTTCCGAAGGGCAAGAAGCCAGTCAAGGTAAACAACCCCCGCAACCAAGCAAACCAACAACCCAAGAGAGTGGTGAGGTTTGAGTGCGAGTACTGTCACCGCGAGGGTCACCTGGCTGAGTTTTGCTTTTGGAGGAAGAAAGCGGCTAGGAAGGAGTTGGAACTGAACAACCAGGCCAGACACCACTCTTTCCATGGTGTGCAAGGTCAGGGAGTTCAGAGGCAGGGCGCTAGGCCTGGAGGTGCACTCCCTCGGGCGGCTAGGCCCCAGGCAGCTAGACCACGAGGTGGTGGTCGTCCCGTTGCGGTTCCGGTCATCCTCAACACGGCCGTGAGCCGGGTGTAAGAGGCTTTGCTGCACCGTCCCATAGCGGACCACCATTTCAGCTTGGTAATGATCGCTTTGCTCAAATGGGACATAGTGGTGAGTTTGGAGGTTTTCCGTTCCATAGCGGACCACCTTTTTCAGTTTAGTGGTGATCGCTATCCACCCATGGGACGAGGACAGTTTGGTGTTGCTTCTAACACTTTTCTGGGCCTATGACACAACACTGGTATCCTTCTCAGTAT
Organism: Coix lacryma-jobi var. lacryma-jobi; assembly: GCA_009763385.1. Lineage (NCBI taxonomy): Eukaryota > Viridiplantae > Streptophyta > Magnoliopsida > Poales > Poaceae > Coix > Coix lacryma-jobi. The sequence goes on from CM019829.1 coordinate 77,827,958, forward strand.
ACTAACCCCAGTGTTGTGCCATATGCTCATTTCCTGCCTTTCTATTGATGCAGGAACTTCGATTGGAGAACATGAGGCTCATGGATTCCGGGTGTTCGCGCCACATGACCGGAAAGAAGGAATGGTTCTCCAGCCTAGACCCTGTGATGCACAAGGAGTACATCACTTTCGGGGATAGTGGTAGAGGTAAGGTTGTTTCTCATGGAGCTATTCGGCTCAATGAGAATTTTGTTCTCAAGGATGTTGCTTTGGTTTCTAACTTGCATTTCAATTTGCTTTCTGTTTCGCAACTCCTTGAAGACAATTTTGAAGTGCGCTTTAAGAAGGGTTTGAGTCGAGTTTTGGATTCTCGGGGAGACCTTGTTTGTTGGGTCGTCCCTTTTGGTCGTGTTTTCAGAGCCGATTTTTCTCGTTCATTTGGCTCTTCTAGATGTTTGATGGCTGGTCCTTCTTCTGATTTGTGGAAGTGGCATAGGAGGCTTGTTCACTTGAGATTCGACTTGCTTGCAAGGCTTAGCTCACTTGGCCTAATCCAAGGATTGCCCAAGCTTAAGTTTCAGAAGGACCTTGTTTGCCAGTCTTGTCGTCATGGGAAGATGGTTGCTGCTTCTCACCCACCTATTAATCAGGTGATGACCAAGCAACCCGGCGAGCTTTTACACATGGACACAATTAGTCCAGCTCGGGTTTGCTCAGCAGGTGGGAAGTGGTACGTTCTAGTGATCGTAGATGATTTTTCGAGGTACTCGGGTGTTCTTTATGGAGGCTAAGGACGAAGCTTTTTCTTTTGCTCGTGATTTGATCTTGAGGTTGAAAACTGAATTTCCCTTGATACTATTAGAGCTATTCATCTCAATAATGGTACTGAGTTTGTTAACTCCTAGTTTGCCTCTTTCTGTTCTTCTCATGGAATCGAGCATCAGTTGTCTTCTCCTTATGTCCCCCAGCAGAACGGTGTTGTTGAGCGCAAGAACCGGACCCTTGTAGAGATGGCCAGGATGATGCTCGATGAGCATAGGACTCCTAGGCGTTTTTGGGCTGAGGCGATCAACACTGCTTGCCATGTCTCAAATCGCATCTTTCTTCGAGCTTTCATGAAAAAGACTTCTTATGAGTTGCGCTTTGGACGGGTACCCAAGGTGTCTCATTTCCGGGTGTTTGGGTGCAAGTGCTTTATCCTGAAGCAAGGCAATTTGGATAAATTTGAATCTCGCTCTACTGAAGGTGTGTTTCTTGGTTATGCTTTACATTCGCGAGCTTATTGAGTTTTTAACCTTGAGACTAAGCGAATAGTGGAGACCTGCGAGGTCACAATCGACGAGACTATGCCTTGTGGTTCTTCTGCTTTTGATGTTGCAGGGGAACAGGGGCTGGGAGAGACAATCTTTGTGGAGGAGGAGCAGGAAGATGCTGACTGGGATGATCCCGAGCCAACTCCACTGTCTGCACCCGTCGACCTGCGACGACTACTTCAGCTCGAGGACCCGATCCCACTACTTTGTCTTTTTGGGGTCCTCTTGAGCCACCTCTCCAGCGAGCACCGGCTACACCTGAGGGAGCAACATCTGGCGAGGGGGAGGCTACTTCGGCGAGGCAAGCGCCCCGAAGTGTTCAGCAAGCACACCCCCGTAGCAAATGATCGGCGGCATCGACCAGCGAGTCACGCGGTCGCGAGCGTATGAAATCTCACACTTTGCTCATTCTGCATTGGTTGCTTCTTTTGAGCCCAAAGATGTTGGACACGCTCTTTCTGGTCCTAACTGGGTTAATGTCATGCATGAGGAGTTAGAGAACTTTGAGCGAAACCAAGTTTCGACCCTAGTTCTACCTTCACCAGAATGCCACCCTATAGGTACCAAATGGGTTTTCAAAAACAAATAGGGTGAGGATGGGATGGTAGTGAGGAACAAGGCTAGGCTAATAGCCCAGGGTTTTTGCTAGAAAGAGGGGATAGATTACGAGGAAACCTTTGCCCCTGTAGCCCGTTTAGAAGCCATTAGGATCCTTCTAGCTTTTGCTGCTTTGAAGGGTTTTAAGCTTTACCAAATGGATGTCAAGAGTGCCTTCTTGAACGGGTATATAGAGGAAGAGGATTATGTTAGGCAACCCCCTGGTTTCGAGGATCCTAAGTTTCCAAACCATGTCTTTAAACTTTCGAAAGCTTTGTATGGTTTGAAACAAGCCCCGAGAGCATGGTATGAGCGTTTGAAAACTTTTCTTCTCTCTAAGGGTTTTAAAAAGGGATGGGTAGATAAGACTCTGTTTCTCCTCAAGCAAGGCAATGACACCCTTTTAGTTCAGATTTACGTTGATGATATCATCTTTGGTGGCTCTTCTCATGCAGTTGTTGCCAAGTTTGCAGATACTATGAGCACGGAGTTTGAGATGAGTATGATGGGTGAGTTGACCTTCTTCCTCGGGTTGCAAATCAAGGAAACCCAAGACAGGACGTTCGTGCATCAAGGCAAGTACACGAAGGACATCCTGAAGAAGTTTGACATGGACGAGACCAAGCCTCTTACGACGCCCATGGCGACGACTGTTGCGATGGTTGCGGACCAGGACGGAGAGGCGGTTGACCAGAAGGAGTACAGGAGCATGATTGGCGCACTCTTGTACTTGACGGCAATGAGGCCAGACATACAGTTCTCTGTGTGTTTGTGCGCTGGCTTTCAGGCGTCCCCTCGGACTTCCCACAAGCAAGCGGTTAAGCGCATCATGAGGTACCTCAGATACACTCCTGAGTTCAGACTTTGGTACTCTTCTTCTTCAACTCTTTCGCTTTGTGGTTACTCCGATGCGGATTTTGCCTGCTGTCGGCTTGAGTGCAAGTCTACTTCTAGGACTTGTCAGTTTCTTCGCTCTTCACTGGTTTCGTGGTCTTCTCGCAAACAGTCGAACGTAGCCCACTCTACTACGGAAGCCGAGTATGTTGCCACTGATTCTTGTGCTTCGCAGCTTTTATGGATGTTTGCTACATTGCGTGATTATGGTCTAGATTTCAGCGTGGTCCCTTTGCTTTGCGACAACACTTCTGCCATTAGTGTAGCAAAGAACCCTGTTCTTCACTCAAAGACCAAGCACATCTATGTTCACTTTCTCTTTCTTCGTGATCACTACGAGAAAGGCGACATTGATCTTAGGCATGTAGACACCCATAACCAGGTTGCGGATATTTTCACCAAGCCTTTGGATCTCTCAACTTCTGCTAGGTTAAGAGGTGAGCTTGGTGTGTGTTTCCCCTTTTAGATGGGGGAACCATTTTGTTTGATGTACTATAGACTGATTTTCTGATCTCTTTTAGTTTTGGGTCTCTTGGTTCTGTTTTAATTTTGTATGCTTCAACTCTGTCTTCTGCATGCATTTCATCATGTTTACATCTTGCATTTTCGAGCTTCATGTCTGTATTCCTTAGAATGAACTTATGCTCTGATTAGTGTATGCTTCGATGATATATGATGATACTTGTAGCTTAGGCTCTCTTTGATCACTGATACATGTTGTGAGCTAAGCTATTTTTTAGAATGATGAACATGCTTAATGAACTTAAAACTTGATACATGTTCACCATTGAGATTGGCAACTTGCATGTGTAGATTGTGTTGAGGTTACTTATGCTATACATATATGCTAGGTTGCTATGTCTCTAGATTTGAGTCTTTCACTTGCTTGGACTGTTCATATTTTGCTTAAAATGAACCAAGTTTTAGTGAATTGAAAAGATCGAGATGGGATTGCTTTGTCAGCACATCACGGTATCGAGACTGTCTCTCATTGCACATTGAGTTAAACTTAAGCCGTGTATTGTAAGACCGAAACCGATGCTTTAAGCTTCTGATTCCTTTTGCATAGGCTTAGCTCGGTTGAAAAGTTAGGCAATGACAAGCTCTCAACCTTTCGCAATCACATGCTGAATTTAAACTTGTGTTAATGACCGCTGCAAATTCTCCGATAAAATCTGAAAACACAGGTCTATGTTTCATTCTATAGCATGTTGGTTGAACTTTGCTAGGGGTAGTTCACCTTGTATACATGTTTAGCACTTGTCTGACTTCCTGTCTATACATGTTTAGTGCTATTTTGATGGTGAAACCTCTTTCTGAATGGTTTAAAACTGCTCACCTGGCTTATGCTTTCATATTTGGTATTTGATGATCAGTTTGAGCCTTTGCTAGCACTTTTGCTTGTTGTTTAGCATTCGGATCAGCACTCTTTAGAGCATTCATTCACTCTATCGATTATATACCTGAAGCTGCTAACATGCATTTTTGACTCATATGCATTTGCTTGACTCCAATAGGCACAACTTAGATCCGTTTTATCTTGATTGAACTTGTTTCCTTCTCTTTTATTTGCAAATTGCCCCCAAGGGGGAGAATTTTTCCAAGGGGGAGTGTGTTTTGATGTGGTGACAATTTGAAATTGTTGCTTCACTTGCTGAGGGGGAGTTCTTTGAGTGAGGGGGAGCTCTCCTGCCATGCTCCGAGTCAGTTTTCTTTTGATATCAATCTTTTAGCTGAAGGACCGAATTGGCGACCAGAGGATGGGTGAATGGGAGCCTCAAATTTCTTCTCGAGAAATGATGACCCTTGTCCCAGAAAATCACCCCAAAAGCGAAGACTCAAACAACCGGTGAGTTCATGACCTACGAATAGGTGGATACCCTAGGAGATGTCCTAGAGGTACAGCGGAACAACCGAAGAAACCCCAAAACCAAGGGCCAAAGCAACAGGGCAAAACTGCACAAGCAAGCTCCTAGAACAATCGAACCTCCGATAACGGAACACCCCACTCCTATGGAGAAGAGGAAAGTGTTCGGCCAAAACTACTTAGGCCAACTAGTGGCAAAAGCACTTTGGAAATATCCTTATGAAGTTAGGAAACTAACGCAATAGACGGATCTCAAATCGGAGCTCGAACGCAAAAGATACGGCCGCTAGAACCAACAAAACTCCGAAAGCGGAACACTTAACTCCTATGGAGATGAAGGAAGTGTCCGACCAAAAATACTTTGACCAATGATGCCAAAAGTACATTGGAATGATCCTTAATAAGTTAGGAAACCAACGCAGCAAACGGATCACAAATCGGAGCTCGTACGCAAAAGATACGGACGAAATCAGCAAAACTGTGCAGTGGTGAACTGTGCGCTAGTGAACCGCGGACAGTCCGCTATTGAACCCCGGACAGTCCGCCGTTCAAAAATGAAAACAGTGACCTCACTGCCCGTGAACAGCCCCGACCCCCGGAAAGTTCGGGGATGAGTCCAGGACAGTCCACCACTGTCTAGAAAGCCCAAAAATAGCTCGGGACAAAACCAAAATCGATTGGATCTTCACCAAATCGAACGGGGCTGCAACCAAACTTCTCCCAAGTGTTCTTCTACGTGTTGGGAAGCTAATCCTAGGATAAAATCGCTCCAAACCAACTAATCCATGAGAAATCGGAAGAACACTGGAAAAGGGGAAGAACGAAGAACGAACGCGATTTCGACCCGATCTATGTGCTCGTGAGGTTAGAGAAGAAATCCTTCGGTGGAAAGAATGATCTCAGGACATAGAACAATTTGATTCAAACGGACTCCCAAATCGTCGCTCGGAGAGGGAGAACGAGGCAAATCTCCGAGAGGGGAAAAACGAAAACGCGAAGAACAAAAACGCGATTCGATCCAAAATTGCAGCCAACAAGAGGAGGACGAATTTGATCCTTGAAATTGGGAAGATGATGATTTGTATTATCACTCGGTGTCGGGCTACAAGCCAATCCTAGCATCACAAAGCTTGGATGGCAAAAAGCTCAAGAACAAGAGCCAACTCTCCTCTAACCCTAGCCTTCTCTCACAAGCACAAAATGAGAGAGACACCGTCCAAGGATGGGCTGCCCTAACCATCCCCCTTCATATATATAGGCGCATGCCCAAAGACCAAAACGCCCTCTCATGAAGTACTCAACCCAAATACCCCCCAGGGGTAAAACTGTCCAACCCTAGCAGTTTTCATCCGACGGCCACGCACCTTCTCATCCTTCGCTTCGCCTCGACGCAAGCTCTAGGATGCCGCCACGTGCCGTCACCGTTGACCGCCGCGCCTTCTCACCGATAGCTTCGCCGCAACGCAAGCCTCTCGGTGTCGCCACGCCTCGACCGTCCTTTTGGACCTTCCCCCGGATTTGAGGCCCAAACCGGGAAACCTGCCAGCCTATGTTTTGAGGCCCAAACCAGGAAACCGTCCACCCCGAGTTTTGAGGCCCAAACTCCGAAACCCGCAAGCCCAGGTTTTGAGGCCCAAACCTGGAAACTGTCCATCCTGAGTTTTGAGGTCCAAACTCGGAAACCGGCCACCCGAGTTTTGAGGCCCAAACTCGGAAACTGTCGAGGTAGCTTTTTGAGGCTCAGCTACCAAACCTGCATCGTACACGGGATGTGGTTCACACACCCCGACCACCGACACCGATGCCGATGCATGTTCAGCCTTCACGCCGGGCACAACGCCTTCGCCTTCCTTCTTGACTCGGCCGACGGCACTTGCGCTGCACGCAAGCCCGTGTCCAACCTCCCGCCAAGTGCCACGACGCCATCGTATTCCTCCCGATTCGGCCGATGCATCGCACATACCCATGTGCTCCTGCTTGCCGATGCCACGTGCCAGCTACCACAGCTGGTCCTCTGGCCCTCTGGTCCATCGGTCCAAGCCTCACGTCCGCCCTTCACCACTTTAGGTACATCGGCATGGCACGTTCGCCGCACGACACGCCTATCCTTCACCGCTACCGGTGCGTCGGCACGGCACGTCTCTACTTGACCTTCACCTCACCATCTACCACTGTATCCGAGCTCCACACCTGCACATCAGCACAGCCAAGAGACACATGTTGCACACGCACACCAACCCGGTAAACACACACAACTCAACGCCACCGGTTAGTCATAAACATTAAGCGCATAGCGAGATAATGACTCAACCGGGAAAAGCCTCAAACCTTCCTCATCAATGTCAATCATTCATCATATATGTTCTCAATCTCCCCCTTGATGAATACATTGACTCATAATAAAACCACAAAGGAAGGGTTTGAAGGCAAGCCTCATCCAAGTGCCCAAAAGCCAAGCAAAGGCAAGCACAAGGCTACTTGAGATGAGGAATGGTCATGAAAACTCCAAATAAAAGCTCTCGGTCCCGAAAGAACGGGAAAAGCGGGCAAATCCTACACATAACCGAAGATTCAAGAGAAGACAAGAGTTTCATGAAATCCCAAAAGGCACTCAAAAACCAATCTCAAATAAATTGTCAAACAATCATCACAAAAGAAACCAAGGTTCTTATCCACTTCAGTTTCGAAATTTCTCCCCCTTGATGATTGAATTGACAAAAGCTAGGCACAAGAGATGGTTTGAGATACCAAAACTGAAAATCTCATTCAAGTGACCAAAAGCCATAGAAGGGCAAAGAACAAAGTCACTTAACATGAGAAGGTTATCCATTCAAATGCCCAAAAAGCCAAAGAAATGCTAAAGAAGGCTCAATTTGAAATGAACAACACTTGGTCCCCAAAGACATGGGCAACGGCTCAACGCAACCAAGCAAAATCTGAGCAAAACTCCACAATAGAGCGAAAACTCAGACAAGGAGCGAAAGACTAGGTTCCCAAAGACATGGGCAACGGCTCAATGCAACCAAGTCAAAAATGAGCTAGCCCTCGAGAAAAGGCAGAAAAGGGCTCAACACCACTAGCTCAAGGCTCGATACCAATTGAGGCTGAATCAACACATAAGAATGCAAAAACTGCTAGTCCCTCAAGATAGAGGCACAGAGGCTCAACACAACTAGCAGTAAACTCGATACCAATCACAAACAACCAGAAATTGGTGAAAACAGCTAGTTCCTCAAGACAGAGGCAAAATGGCTCAACACAACTAGCAGTAAACTCGATACCAATCACAAACAGCCAGAAATTGGTGAAAACAGCTAGTTCCTCAAGACAGAGGCAAAATGGCTCAACACAACTAGCTGAAGGCTCCATACCAATCGAAAATACCAAGCAAAAACTGCTAGTCCCTCAAGATAGAGGCAAAACAGCTCAACATGACTAGCAGGCTCGATACCGACTGAGAAAACACAAAAAGAAACTCAAATCAAATGGAGCACAAACATTCGGAGCACGCGAAGAAGTTGCAAAACAAAACAACTCCCCCTAAAAACAAGCCTATACACAAAAGCTATGCAACAAAGCTCATGACACCAATTACACTCGATACCAAAAGATGGATACCAATTGAAACACATAAAAGAGCTATACCAATTGAAGAAGGACATAAAAGAGCTAAACTCCCCCTAGCTCAAAGCTCTCCCCAAAATGCACCACTCTCCCCTTTGTGACAACACATAAACTCCCCCATGCAAATAGCTTCTCCCCCTTGACAAAAGGGAACATGCTGAGGGGTTTTGACATTTTTAACAAAGTTGACACAAACACAAGACAAGTCATCAACTAAAAGCATATGGGGGCAACGAAAAGCATTGAAAGTGACCACAAAGTGTATCGGAGCTGGGGGTATGTACACTAAGCAAAAATGCATGATATGCGCAATGCAACAACTTCAAGTGTATAGCAATCAGAAGGAAAAGATGCTCAAAAGGGTGCTGCCCTAAAAGTGTAGCAATCAATACAAATGCTAGCAAAGGCTCAAACTGATCAAATGAATACGAAATATGAACAATTAAGCATCTGAGCAGTTTTAAGCATTCAAAAGCAGTTCACCACTAAAATAGCACTTAGCATGAATAGACAGGAAATCAATCAAGTGCTAACTCAAGTATGAAAGGTGAACTACCCCTAGCAAAGTTCAATCATCATGCCATAGAATGAAGCATACACTTGTGTTATTTTCAAATTTTATCGGACATTGCAGCGGTATTAACACAAGTTCATATTAAAGCATGTGATTGCGAGAGGTTGAAAGCATGGTCATTGCCTAACTTTTCAACCGGGCTAAGCCTATGCAAGAAAAGCAATCGGAAGCTTAAAGCACCGGTTTCGGTCTTACACTACACGGCTCAAGTTTAACTCAAAAGTGCAATGAGAAACAGTCTCGATACCATGAGGTGCTGACACATGCAATCCCATCTCGATCTTTTCATTTCACTTAGACTTGGACCAATTTTTAAGCACATAGTAAATATGAACAATCCAAGCAAGTGAATGACTCAGTGCAAGAGACATAGCAACCTAGTATACAAAAGATAGCTCAAGTGATCTCAACACATCCTACCCAAGCTAGTTGCCAATCTCAATGGTGAACAAATTAAAGGTTTCATGGTTGATTAATCAAGTTCACCATTTGCAAAAATAGCTTAGCTCATAACATGTATCAAGTAACCAGAAAGAGCCTAAGCTACAAGCATCATCATGAATAAACAGGGCATAACAAAAAGAGCATAATCTCATTCTCATTGCTCTAAACATGAAGCTCTAAGATGCACTAAAATACATGATGAAATGCATGCAAAAGCTAGTCTATCAAAGACAAAGAAAAACTAGCCTAGAAAGGAAAACCCAAAACAAAAGGGTATCAGAGAAGTACAACTAAGATACAACAAGCAAAATGCTTCCCCAACAAAAAGGGAAACACACACCAAACTCACGAATAAAGAGCCAAGAAACGCTCAACCGACAGTCAGCAAAATCCACATCGAAAAGACCACACAGCAACAAGAGGTCAAGGAAGAAGAGTACCAAAACCCGAACTCAGAAGTGTGTCGGAGGTACCTCATGAAGCGCATGACCGCCTGCTGGTGTGATACCCGAGGGGACGCCTGAATCTGCTGAACTCCAGGGCACCTGCCTCGCCGAAGTCGTCTCCCCCTCGCCTGATGCTGTCGCTCCCACAGGTGCAGCTAGTGCTCACTGGAGAGCTGCTCAAATGGAACCCCAAGTCGTGGAACAAGTGGGATCGGGTCCGTGAGCCGAAATGCTCTCTCCAGGCTCTTGTTCTCCTGCACACTCAAAAGCAGAAGAACCACAAGGTATCGTCTCATCTAGTGTGACCTCAAGGTCTCCACGAAAACGGTTAGTCACATAATAAGCATAAGGTGAACTCTCAACAAAAAGAGGTCTACCTATGAATGATACCGCAAGGAGATCTGAACTCAAACTAGTCAAAACTAATATGCAACAGGATAAAGCACTATATAGCAAAATGCAGCCTAAAGTCATGATCAATCCAAACACAGCCTAAACTTCAACACATGCTACAATGCAAGATAATGATAGCAATAGATCCAGAAGCATGTAACATGATAAAATTTTGGAAAGGCTAGTGCTCGAACTAAACATATCAACAGGGTACATATAGCTAACCAAAACTAGCACCTGAAAAATGACACCTAATGAACATCATACCTCTACAAGTAAAGCTCATGGATAAATATGGTAAAACATGGCATAATGTTCATGATGATCATAAATTAGTATGAAAAGTGGAATAGCCACCAAAGCTATACACAAGGCTATCATGACATGATATACAGGATAGCACATGCTAGACTAAAGCAAAACATGATACAAAGGAAAATGTACATGTTCATATTATACAAGTGAGCACATGACAGTCCATCTCATACCACAAGAAATAGTACATGGATGTACAAGGTATGAGTGTATAAGAAAGCTCACCAAACTGCAAAAACCTCTTTGGAGGCAATTCTAAGCGGGGTGTAGAGAACCATCAAATCTTGATCACATCTAAAAGATCAAGTTCCATCAAGTGCATGTTCTCCACCCCGCGTCCTCATATCTACACACAAGAGGACAAAGTATCCCGAGTCTTGGATCCCGAAGGGTTAGCAAGCATATACTTGGGAACCCAATACTTGGTCACAAAACTCAACTTATCTTGTTGGTTAGCATGATACAAATGTTGGTTCAAATGCAATTGTGAAACACCCTTGGAAGCATTCCTCAAAAGGACAAGTCGAGGAGAAGAACGAGTCATACCACGGGAAAAGAGGCAAACATCTTCCAAGGTTTTTGTAGAAGCACCATGAAAAGCATGACGTGGACCAAGAGAAGAAGCACTAGAGGCATGTCCACGATCATGACCTAACCCACTAGAGAAGGAGTCATAAAACCCATCAACAAAGAAGGGCTTCTTACTAGGATCACAAGCGTTCATGCCATGAGAAGGGCTATGAACCACCATGTTCCTAGAAGAACGAGCTTGGCGCAAGCGTTTGGCACGCCGATAGCAAAAGCTTTCTTGATGCCCATCTTTCTCACAAAAAGAGCAATGGTACAAAGGCCTATTGGAAGGCACACCATTCTCCGACAAGTGAGAAGTCCCTTGGGACTTAGAACAAGAAGCATCAATGTTCAACTTGGTTCCAACACTAGGGGCACACGTGCCATGGGAAAGGCTACGCGGCTTCCTAAAAGCCTTAGATCGAATACGCCACTCATGCTTGACACGGCGAAAACAAAAATCGATTGAGTGTCCATCCTTCTTGCAAAAGGTGCAATGGTAAACCGGATTGGGAGCACGAGTCCCAAAAATATGAGAAGCACTCTTATCAAGAGAAGTCCCTTGGACACCACTCGAAGAAACAAAAGGTTAGGAGTAGCTATGAAAGAACTATCTGAAGCCTTGACACTAATGCTATAGTCAAAAGACTCACGCGCAGAACAAGAACTCAACTCCGGTTTCAAAGAATCAAGCTTAGAAACACCAACATCAGAGTGGCAAGAATTGCGTGAATCAAAAGACTTAGCACAAAGACTCTTGCATCTTTTGGATAAAACCTCATTTTCAAACATGAGGCGATCACATGTACCACAAGGAGCATTTTTCCGATTGTCCATCTCCTCTCTAATGCACTCAGCATATGTGGTACGCAAGAGTTCATTTTCTTTTTCAAAGATGGCACTCATATCATTGTGCTCAACCAACTTAGCGCTCATATCATTGCGCAAAACCTTCAAAGCCAAAACTTCTTTTTCCAAATCAATGCATGATGTGCAAATGAAATCGGTGGAAGAAACATCACCATTCACATCAAGCAATGAATCATGAATAGCACAAGAAGTAGGGCAAGCATTTTTATTCAAAGAGCATGAGCTACAAGGCCTATAATTTATTTCAACAATTTCAGCCCTAGCATGCTCAAGTTCATCTACACATGTGGTGTGAGTCAATTTTAGTTTATTAATTTCAGCATGTAAAGACTCACAAGACACACATGGCAACAAAGCATTTGACTTTAGCAAGGCTATTTCTGTTTTAGCACAATCAAGGTCCTTGCGCAAGTCAATGCAAACTAAACATGGTTTGGAAGCATTTGATTTCAACAATTCATTCTCAGATTTTAAGCTAGCAATAGAAAAGCATAGCTCATCATTCTTCCTAACCATGTGACTACAAGAGGTGCAAGGTAAAGATGCACTAGACTTCCAATGAAAAAGACCATTTTTAGCCTAGTGATGGAGCAATTCAACTTCTCAATCTTTCTACGCAAGGTATCACAAATCTCATCATATCTAACATTATCATCACAACAAGCTTCAAATCGTTGAGACAAAGCCCCAAGACTAGCAACAAGTGTACCTTTCTTGGCCTTGCCAAGTTCACGTACAAGATCCTTCATTGAATGCTCATCATCTCCTAGAAAGTCTAGCAAAGCCTCCACCTCTCGTTCCGTCTCAAGAACCGCACTCCTCCTTCTTGCCAAAATGTCGTCCTCGGTCGCATGTCCAAGACTCAAACCTAAGGACAAAGACACATTGGAAGAAGAGCTTGGTGCCATCTCCAAAAGCATCGTTGGTGTTAGCCAAAACACAAGCTCAACACCTCGACAAGCAAAGTCGGAAACAAAACCGCGCTCAAAAGGTCGCCTTTGCAGATCCAGAACAGGTTAAGGTAGAGAGATCCTTAACTGGCTCTGATACCAATTAAAGAACCGAATTGGCGACCAGAGGGGGGTGAATGGGAGCCTCAAATTTATTCTCGAGAAATGATGACCCTTGTCCCAGAAAATCACCCCAAAAGCGAAGACTCAAACAACCAGTGAGTTCACAACCTACGAATAGGTGGACACCCTAGGAGATTTCCTAGAGGTACAACAGAACTACCGAAGAACCCCCAAAACTAAGGGCCAAAGCAACGGGGCAAAACTGCACAAGCAAGCTCCTAGAACAATCGAACCTCCGATAACGGAACACCCCACTCCTTTGGAGAAGAGGAAAGTGTTCGGCCAAAACTACTTAGGCCAACTAGTGGAAAAAGCACCTTGGAATGATCCTTATGAAGTTAGGAAACTAACGCATTAGACGGATCTCAAATCGGAGCTCGAACGCAAAAGATACGGCCGCTAGAACCAACAAAACTCCGAAAGCGGAACACTTAACTCCTATGGAGACGAAGGAAGTGTCCGACCAAAAATACTTTGACCAATGATGCCAAAAGTACATTGGAATGATCCTTAATAAGTTAGGAAACCAACGCAACAAACGGATCACAAATCGGAGCTCGTACGCAAAAGATACGGACGAAATCAGCAAAACTGTGCAGTGGCAGACTGTCCGCTAGTGAACCGCGGACAGTCCGCTATTGAACCCCGGACAGTCCGGGAATGAGTCCCGGACAGTCCGCCGTTCAAAAATGAAAACAACGACCTCGCTACCCATGAACAGCCCTGACCCCCGGACAGTCCGGGGATGAGTCCCGGACAGTCCGCCACTGTCCAGAAAGCCCAAAAACAGCTCAGGACAAAACCAAAATCGATTGGATCTTCACCAAATCGAACGGGGTTGCAACCAAACTTCTCCCAAGTGTTCATCTACGTGTTGGGAAGCTAATCCTAGGATATCATCGCTCCAAACCAACTAATCCATGAGAAATCGGAAGAACACTAGAAAAGGGGGAAGAACGAAGAACGAACGCGAATTTTGACCCGATCTATGTGCTCGTGAGGTTAGAGAAGAAATCCTTCGGTGGAAAGAATGATCTCACGACATAGAACAATTTGATTAAAACAGAATCGCAAATCATCGCTCGGAGAGGGAGAACGAGGCAAATGTCCGAGATGGGAAAAACGAAAACGCGAAGAACAAAAACGCGATTCGATCTAAAATTGCAGCCAACAAGAGGAGGACGAATTTGATCCTTGAAATTGGGAAGATGATGATTTGTAGTATCACCCAGTGTCGGGCTACAAGCCACTCCTAGAAACACAAAGCTTGGATGGCAAAATCCTCAAGAACAAGAGCCAACTCTCCTCTAACCCTAGCCTTCTCTCATAAGCACAAAATGAGAGAGACACCGTCCAAGGATGGGCTGCCCTAACCAGCCCCCATCATATATATAGGCGCACGTCCGAAGACCAAAACGCCCTCTCATGAAGTACTCAACCCAAATACCCCCCAGTGGTAAAACTGTCCAACCCTAGCAGTTTTCATCCGACGGCCACACGCCTTCTCATCCTTCGATTCGCCTCGACACAAGCTCCAGGATGCCGCCACGTGCCGTCACCGTGGACCACCGCGCCTTCTCACCGATAGGTTCACCACAACGCAAGCCTCTCGGTGCCGCCACGCGTCGACCGTCCTTTTGGACCTTCCCCCGGGTTTGAGGCCCAAACAGGGAAACCTGCCAGCCCAGGTTTTGAGGCCCAAACCTTGAAACCGTCCACCCCGAGTTTTGAGGCCCAAACTCGGAAACCCGCAAGCCCAGGTTTTGAGGCCCAAACCTGGAAACCGTCCATCCCGAGTTTTGAGGCCCAAACTCGAAAACCGGCCACCCGAGTTTTGAGGCCCAAACTCGGAAACCATCGTGGTAGCTTTTTGAGGCTCAGCTACCGAAGCCGCGCCGTAGACGGGATGTGGTTCACACACCCCGACCACCGACACCGATGTCGATGCATATCCAGCCTTCACGCCGGGCACAACGCCTTCACCTTCCTTCTTGACTCGGCCGACGGCACTTGCGCCGCACGCAAGCCCGTGTCTGACCTCCCGCCAAGTGCCACGACGCCATCGTCTTCCTCCCGACTCGGCTGATGCATCGCACATCCCCATGTGCTCCTGCTTGCCGATGCCACGTGCCAGCTACCACAGCTAGTCCTCCGGCCCTCTAGTCCGTTGGTCCAAGCCTCACGTCCGCCCTTCACCGCTCTAGGTACATCGGCATGGCACGTTCGCCGCACGGCACGCCCATCCTTCACCGCTCCCAGTCCGTCGGCACGGCACGTCTCTACCTGACCTTCACCTCGCCATCTACCACTGTATCCGAGCTCCACACCTGCACATCAACACAACCAAGAGACACATGTTGCACACGCACACCAACCCGGTAAACACACACAACTCAACGCCACCGGTTAGTCATAAACATTAAGCGCATAGCGTGATAATGACTCAACCGGGAAAAGCCTCAAACCTTCCTCATCAATGTCAATCATTCATCATATATGTTCTCATTAGCTGGTTGTGTCTAACCTCTGTGCCTCTGTCTTGAGGGACTAGCTGTTTTCACCATTTTTTGGTGCTTCTTGATTGGTATCGAGCTTACTGCTAATTGTGTAGAGCCTTTGTGCCTCTATCTTGAGGGACTAGCAGTGATTGCCTTTTATGCAGTATTCATTTGGTATCAAGCTTTCAGCTAGTGGTGTTGAGCCCTTTCTGCCTCTTCTTGAGGACTAGCTTGATTCTGACTTGGTTGTGTCGAGCCGTTGCCCATGTCTTTAGGGACCAAGTTTTTTGCTTACCTCAATTTGTTCTTCATCGCCCTTTCTCTTGGCTTTTGGACATCTCGAGTGAGTTTTTTTCTCCCTCTATCTACTTCTGTTTTCTTTTTATTTTTATTACGGTTACTATGAGTTGACCATGCACTCATCAAGGGGGAGATTACGAACACAAGGTTGATATGTGCCCTTGTGGTTCCGTTCCTGAGTGATGAGTGATCAGTCAACGGGCAACATG
The DNA here is from genome assembly GCA_009763385.1 of Coix lacryma-jobi var. lacryma-jobi. Classification (NCBI taxonomy): domain Eukaryota; kingdom Viridiplantae; phylum Streptophyta; class Magnoliopsida; order Poales; family Poaceae; genus Coix; species Coix lacryma-jobi. The sequence continues at coordinate 77,843,924 of CM019829.1, forward strand.
TCTCTTGGTTGTGTTGATGTGCAGGTGTGGAGCTCATAGACAGTGGTCAAAGGTGAGGTGAAGGTCAAGTAGACACGTGTTGTGTTGACGGACCGGAAGCGGTGAAGGGCGGACGTGAGGCTTGGACCGATGGACTGGGAGACCTGAGGACCAGCTGTGGTAGCTGGCACGTGGCATTGACAAGCAAGAGCACATGGGGATCTGTGGTGCATCGACCAAGTCAGGAGGAAGGTGATGGCGTTGTGACACTTGGTGGGAGGCCGAGAAGGAAGGCGAATGACTGTGCCCGACGTGGAGGCTGGACATGCTCTGGCATCGGTGCTGGAACTCGGGGTGTGCAAACCACATCCCGTCTATGGCGCGAGATTGGTAGTTGAGCCTCAAAAAACTACCCTCGACGGTTTCCGAGTTTGGGCCACAAAACTCAGGGTGGCAGGTTTCCGAGTTTGGGCCTCAAAACTCAGCATGGACGGTTTACAGGTTTGGGCCACAAAACCTGGGCTCGCGGGTTTCTGAGTTTGGGCCACAAAACTCAGCCGAAGGACAGGTTTCCCGATTTTGGCCTCAAAACCGGGGGGAGGTTAGCAAAAACGACGGTCGACGCGTGGCAGCGTGAAGAGGCTGGCGCGGCGGCGAAGCTATCCACAACGAAGGTGCGGCGGTCGACAGGACGACATGTGGTGGCATCCTGAGGCTTGCGTCTAGGCGAAGCTATGGATGAGGAAGGCGTGTGGCCGTCGGATGAACAATCATTAGAGTTGGACCGGGATACTCCTAGGGTTGGCCGCTTCGCTCTTGTATCTATGGGTAGAAGGGGATTATTGTATTAGGCTATAAATAAGATAGGCACCCCTCCTCTCTCCCTATCCTAGCAGCAATTATTTCCTGAGCTCTCTCTCTCTAGCCCTTCCTTAGGTTCTAATCATACCTCGCTGTCTGTGATCCGCAGAGATGGCTAATCATACCTCTATGTATTTGGGTTTTGAGGAAACGAGACCGTAATCTCATTGTCTCCTCATGTGGAGAAGTTTCGGCAGGAAATCAAGATCAATTCGCGTTTTGGTTTGTGTTCTTCGCGTTTTAGTTTTTGATCTCTCAAAGATTTGCTTCGTTCTCCCTCTCTGAGAAACGGTTTTCGATTCCACTTGAACTGACTTGTTCTAGATCGTGAGGCGCATCTTTGCACCGAAGGAATCAATTTCAAACCTCACGAGCTAGTAGATCAGTCAATTCTTGTGTTGGATCGGTTTTCTTCCCGTTTCCCCTGAACTTCTTCGATTCACTGATTTGGAGTTAGGTCTGAGCCATGATCTCTTAGGAGTAGCTCACTAACATCCTTCTGACCTGTTAGATCGAGTCTTAGCCATAGAGCATTTGATTCGAAGGACAGCGGATTGAATTGGCGAAGAACAGCTCTGCTGTCGGGGGCATCGGACGCTGACGTCGTGAGCTTCAGACGCTGAGTTCGTCACATCGGATGCTTCATTGCCACGTGTCAGAGAACCACGTTTTTGAGTGAGCATCAGACACTGGGCATCGGACGCGCCGTTGTTCATCGGACGCGCCGGGGTCAGAGCATCGGACACTGAGCTATCACTGTAGCAGCGTCCGATGGTCATGCAGTAAGGTTCCAGAACTGCTCTGTTCATATCGGACGCGTCCGCCACTGAGGCATCAGACGCTGCTAGCGTCTGATGCAGTGACTTGTTCGTTGTTTCATCCGCAGTTCCTTCGTCCGACTTTGGATTTGGTTTCCGGATTTTTGGTTGGACTTCTTGGGTTGTGTAGTATCCCGCTATGCTTCTAGGAAACATCCACCCTACATCTAGGGTTGAGGATACTAGCAAGCCCGTGACTTACTTTTGGGGTGACTCTTGCGGATACATGGGTGTATGCCGGATCTTGAGTGATGAGTGATTTTCAACGGGTTTGATGCGCATGTTCTTTGGCTTGTGTTGTGCAGATGTCCATCACGGATATAGTGATCGAAGGCTAGGTGAAGGTCATCCACCCTACATCTAGGGTTGAGGATACTAGCAAGCCCGTGACTTACTTTTGGGGTGACTCTTGCGGATACATGGGTGTATGCCGGATCTTGAGTGATGAGTGATTTTCAACGGGTTTGATGCGCATGTTCTTTGGCTTGTGTTGTGCAGATGTCCATCACGGATATAGTGATCGAAGGCTAGGTGAAGGTCAAGTAGAGACGTGCTGTGCCGATGGACCGGGAGCGGTGAAGGGCGGACGTGAGGCTTGGACTGAGGGACCGGTGGCCTGAGGATAAGCTGTGGTGGCTGACAGCCTGGGACAACGAAGAGCGGAGACTTGCGGGGCACAGTCTTGCTCGGGTCGAGGACCTGGGGACATGTGTCGGTGGACGGGGTGCACGGGAGGTCCATCCCCTCTACAGCGCCGGTTTGGCGGTTGAGTCACAGAAAAACCACCGGTGGACGGTTTCCAGGTTTGGGCCACAAAACCTGGGTGTTGCGGGTTTGCCGAGTTTGGGCCACAAAACTCGGGCTGAGGACGGTTTCCAGGTTTGGGCCTCAAAACCTGGGCGCTGGCGGGTTTCTGAGTTTGGGCCACAAAACTCAGGCGATGGACGGCTGGTTTCCTGGTTTGGGTCTCAAACCGGGGGTTGGTCGTGAAGACAGGTTTCTCGGTTTCGGCCACAAAACCGGGGCGAGGTCCGTGAAAAGGACGAGCAGAGCGGTGGCGGCACGTGGCGGCAATCGGTGAGGTTGCGTCGAGGCAACACTACCAGTTGTGCGGGCATGGCCGTCGGATCAACATCTTCTTCGAGTTGGTCCAGAATAACCTTAGGGTTTAGCTGGTTCGCTCTGTAATTAGTTAAGGGTAGAGTGGGAACTAGAATTAGTATAAGTAGAGGGAGACACCCACCTCCCAAACTATCTCAGTCATTTGCTATTCTCCACTTAGAGTTTCCTGCTCTCCCATTCCCTGCTGTAGCTACTGAGATCCGCAGAGACGGTTTAATCATACCTCTGTGTATTTGGATTTTGCGGAAATGGGACCGGATTCCCATTGTCTCCTCGTGGGGACGAATTTCGATTGACAATTGAGGTTGTGATTCATGTTCTTGTGTTGTTTCTTCGCGTTTTGCTTTTCCCCTCAAGTTTCCCGTCGATCGATCTCTCTCCACCTTGCTTTGTTTGCAAAACCGTTTGAATCAACTTGTTCTTTACTGTGAGGGGATCATTATCACCGAAGGAATTCAACTCAAACCTCACGAGCAAGTAGATCAATCGGTTTTCATGTTTGGATCGTTTTTCTCTCTTTTGCCCTGAATTCTTTGATCCACCAATTTGGAGTTAGGTTCGAGCCATGATCTCTTAAGAGTGGCTCACTAATATCCTTGTGACCTCTCAGATCGAATCTTAGCCCTAGAGCTTTTGATTCGAAGGAGATCGGGTTGAATCACCAAAGAACTGTGTTGTTTTCGGGGGCATCGGACGCTGGTCACGGGAGCATCGGACGCTGCTGTTCATAGCATCGGACACTCCGGTGACACGTGTCAGTTCTGGTGTTTTTGAGTGGACATCGGACGCTGGGTATCGGACACGTCCGTTGGTCATCGGACGCGCCGGACCCCAAGCATCGGACGCTAGGGCTTCACTGTAGCCAGCATCCGATGCCTGTCCAGTAAGGTTCTAGAGAGGACTTGTTTGCATCGAACGCATCCGGTGGGTTGGCATCGGACGCTACCAGCGTCCGATGCAGTGAAAACTTCACTATTTCGTTCGCAGTTTACTTGTCCAACTTCGGATTTGACTCTGGGTTTTTGCGTTGGATTTTCGACTTCGTGCTGTATAGAAATTGGGTTCCCCGCTTTGAGAAACAGCCTGAGTCCCCCTCGCGTTGCTCGGGGGAGGTTGAGGTTACCCAAAGTCCATCCTGTCACTAGTTGACTTGCGTGAACTTGAGTGAGGAGGCTTTTGTGGTGACCCGCTGTGTTCATAGGGAACATCCACCCATTCTCTTGGGTCGTGGACATCACACGCATCAGTTTTGCTTTTGGGGTTGATTTTCTGGGACAATAGCTAAAAGTTTCTGAAAAGAAATTTAAGGCTCTCATTCACCCCCCTCTGGTCGCTTGTGTGTAGCACTTTCGGTCCTTCAATTGGTATCAGAGCGGGTTAAGGATCTTTCACCTTAGCTAGTTCCAGATCCACATAAGGCGGCATGGATCACGGCCTGGGCAAACCGCCGTTTTTCGATGGGACGAACTATGCATATTGGAAGATACGCATGTCGGCCTATCTTCAGAGCATGGGTGCTTCTGTCTAGGAGATTTGCAACAAAGCTGATTACGTGGTCTTGGCTTTGGCTGCTCGTGTCACTCAGCTACAAATCGATGAGCACGATGCCAATAGCCGAGCTCGTAATGCTCTTTTCTCCTGTTTGAGCATGTCTGAGATTGATCGCGTTTCTCATCTCCCCATGGCTCATGAGATTTGGGCGACCCTCATGCGTTTCCATGAGTGAAACCACTCAAGTCAAATCCCGTCTCTATGAGTCGCACAAGCGGGAGTATGAGAACTTTTGACACATGCCTGGCGAGAGCATAGAGAGTTTATTCGCTCGCTTTCAGGTGATTGTCAACAGGATGAGGGCTAACAAGGAGTTGTTGCCTTTCGACGATCATGAGAGGGCTCTCAAGCTTTTGCATACTCTCGATCGGTCGGTGTGGGACACGAAGGTTCAGGCGATCATCGAATCACCTAACTATGAGACCCTCACATGCGACGAGCTCTTTAGTAAGCTCAAGTCCAGTGAGATTGACGCCATGGCGAGGGCTTCTTATGAGAATCCTTCTGGACCGTCAATGGCTTTGCTTTCTGGCTCTTCTGCTAACCCCTCTGGAGGATTTGCACTTTCTTCTCTTCTTTCTGTCACAGAGGAGCAGCTGGAGTTCATGGGGGACGATGAGTTGGCTTTACTTGCCAACCGGTTCTCGCGGTTCCACAACAACCGCATGAACCGTCGCCGTGGAGGAGGACGCTCTGGATGTTTCGAGTGCGGCGACCCCGACCACTTCATCGCCAACTGTCCCAAGAAGAACAAGCAAACATTTGGGAAGGGCGATCATTGGCACAAGTATGACTTCGTCAAGCGCAAGGAGAAGTACGTCCCCACGAAGCACAAGCAGAAGGGCGGCTTCATCAAGGAGTACATCAAGAAGAAGTACTTGAAGAAGGCAAAGGCTGAGCAGCGTGCTTTCTTCGCCACGCTCAGCGACGTCAACGACTCGGATGACGACTCCGCTTCTTCAAGTGACGATGAGTCCGAGAAGAAGAAGAAGATCGAGGACAAGCTGAACGGCCTCTGCTTCTTCGCCGACAACGAGGGCCTCTGCACCAGGGCACTCGGCAAGGAGGTCGACAGCCAACTAGAGGACATCCCTCAGAACGACGACGACGACACCTCCCAGGTATCTCAGACCCCCGATGAACTTGCTGCTGAGGTCGATAAGCTTACTGCCGCCCTTCTTAGTCAAGATAAGCTGCTTAGGCGTGCTGCTAGAGAGCGGAAGGAGTTTAGGCAGAAGTGGGAGGATACGGTGAAGGAACTTGAGTTTGTCAAGTCCACCGTTGTCGTGACTGAGGAGGATGAGTGTGAGATGTGCTCCAAGCACATGACTGACCTTCTCGATCACTTTGAGGGGAAAGTATGCTGCTTTGGTTGGAGAGGTGGATGAGCTTAGGGCTAGATCCTCAGTGCTTGGTGCATGCAAGTCTTGTGCAGGCTTGCAATCCGAGTTGGCAGAGAAGAATGCCAAGATTGTGTCTCTTGAGAAGGCCAGCTCGGGTAGCACTTGTGTGGCTAGGTGTGCTTTGTGTGAGGGCTTGGAGATGGAGATAGCTAATGTGAAGCATGACAAGATGCAAACCGAGGAAGAAAACACATACCTTCGGACCATCTTGTCATGGGTGTCTTGTGGTGAGCCGCAGCTTGGGATGATGATTGCCCAATTCAGGCGTGCTGCTGGAGGCCCAGGTGTAGGCTTTGCTCAGGGTGTTGAGTGTGCTTCATCTTTTGGTAAGATTGGAGAGTCCAGTGGTCTTAACCCGAGTGAGAAGCCCAACTCCACCACTACTCCCAAACTGACCAAAATTCCACCCAAAGCGCCCTTCAAGCCTAACAACGAGGATGGGGTGTTTGTTGAACCTCAAAGAGCTGCACCCAAGAAACAGACATGGGCTCCAAAACCAAACCACCTCAAGAACAAGCTTGACACCATGCCACCTATCCAAGAGGAGCTTATACCACAGAAGGGCAATGTGATCCACACCCACAACCATGAGTACCAACAACCCCCTATGAGAGCGGTGAGGTACCATTGTGAGCACTATGGGAGAGATTGACACTTGAGGGAGTTCTGCTTTTGGTGCAAGAGAGAGGAGCACCGTGCCTGGGAGATGAACAATGCGGACATGTACCATCCTTTCCATGATGTACATGTGCCGAATGTTCAGAAGATAGCTGCTAGGCCTAGAGGTAGAGTGCCTCAAGGTCCTAGGTCTCAGGGAGGTGTTGCCCGACGGGATCCTGGTTTTGCAGGATATGGACCCCGTGGCGGTGGTTTTGTTGAGCGTTTCCGTCCAACGCGTTTTGAGTATCGCGATGGACGCTCTTCCCTTAGTGGGCCACATTTTCCTGTGCGTGGTGATCGCTTTTCCCATAGGCGTGCTAGGAATGGTTTTGCTACTAACCGTTCTTTTGAGCAGCCGACCCAACACTGGCACAATTCCTATTTCACACACCCCAGTGTTGGATCGTATGCTCACCCTATGTCTTTTTGTTGATGTAGGTAAAACTATTGGAGGACATTTGGTTGGTGGATTCCGGTTGTTCAAGGCACATGACCGGAAACGCCAAGTGGTTCTCCAGTCTTAGTCCTGTTGCTGGAAAGGAGTTTATCACCTTCGGCGACAATAGCAAAGGTAAAGTGTTGTCTCGTGGGTCGGTGCGAGTTAATGAGCACTTTGTGTTGCGTGATGTTGCTCTTGTTTCTAACTTGCATTTTAACCTTCTTTCTGTCTCGCAACTTTTTGATGATGACTATGAGATTCGTTTTAAGCCGAATCTTAGTCGTATTTTAGATCCTCAGGGCAATCTTGTATGTTTGATTTCGCCCTTTGGGAAAGTCTTTCGTGCCAATTTCTTAGAGTCGTTTGGAATTTCTCGATGTCTCTTGGCTGGACCTTCTTCCTCTGATCTTTGGATTGACTTGCTTGCAAGGCATAGTTCACTTGACTTAATCTGAGGATTGCCCAAGTTGTGCATGGAGAAGGATCTTGTTTGCCATTCTTGTAGACATGAGAAGATGGTTGCCGCTCCCAACCATCCAGTGACTCAGGTCATGACTAAGCACCCTGGAGAGCTTTTACATATGGACCTTGTTGGTCTGGCTCGGGTGAGCGAGGTTGGGGGGAAGTGGTACGTGCTTGTTGTTGTTGACGATTTTTTGAGATATTCGTGGGTTTTCTTTTTAGCTGAGAAAACCGAGACTTTCTCTTTTGCTCGCAATCTGATTTTGCGTCTTCAGAATGAGTTCCCTATGAACTCAATGCGGGCTATTCAGAGTGATAATGGTTCCGAGTTTAAAAACTCGGATTTTGATAAATTTTGTGACTCTTTGGGTTTGGAGCATCGGTTTTCTTCTCCCTACACACCACCACAGAATTGTAACACCCTAGGTGTTTGCCGTTAGTTGAGCAGTCAGTTGAGCACAAATATGGTATACCATGTGACGATGAATAAGTAAATTCAAGTGTGGTCAGTGATGACAGAAGTTTTAGGATCAATCTCATAGATGGAACCCCAATTGAAATTATTAGGGAAATAATTAGCAGAGCCAGTTAATAATGATTGTCAATTTATGAATATTCAGAAGAAATAAGAAACAAGAATTTTTCTTGTGTCCCACCTACGTTCGTGTCTATAGTGCCTGGTGAAAAAGTTTCACGAAGTTTGGAATCAAAAACTCACATGAAATGACGAGTCACAGATTTACCTATAATGACTGATTAAGTGAAGGAGACCGTTTGAGTTCAACCAAGTGTTGCAATTATGCCCAATCAACTATATATGAACTCACGACCAAATGTGATGAAAGTTTCGTGTTGAGCAGATGGCCAGAAAATGTTCCAAACGATGAGGAACCCTGATTCAGATCCTATCGGGCGACTGCTTTGACCGGCGTTGAACGGTATTTTCAAATGTTCGCATGTCAGTGCGCCCTAAACAAAAGTTGTAGTACAGACCGAGAGGAACAAATTTTGTTTTATGGCCGAGACCTGGATCGGTGCCAAAAATGGTGAAAACAAGATCGCAAGATGAGATACAACGTGGTTTTCACGTTCCAGAAATCAGTTAAGTCTGTACTGCGAAAATGGTATTTCGGTCACCGCGAAGCTGCCGTCGACGATCGTTACCGGACAAACGATTGGAAATTTGACCAAGTGCCCTTAACGAAAGTCGGAGTACTCGTCGAGACGACGACAACAAAATTGGTTTCATCGAAATCGAAGTCCGTTTGAGCAGTGTTCGCAATTTTGGAGTTTGACTGAATGTTTCCGGAAACAGGCGGAATTGGGAAGAAATTTCACGGAAAAAAATTTAGAGGCCGACCAGACCGCGCCGGCCCCGAGGCCGCGCCTCCCCTCTGACAAAAAGGAGCGAGGTCCTTTCCCGGCCTCCTCTCTCCCTCTCTCCCTTTCATTTTCCTTTCTTCTCTCTCTGTCTTCACCCATGGAGAGAAACCAGCAGCAGTTCCTTTCTTCCATCCCATGGCCGCCTGCTCCTCTCTGATCGTCCTCTTTTCCTAGGTAAGCAGCAGACCGGTGCTCCTCTTCCTTTCCCCCTCTTTTTCCCTGCCCTGCCCGACTCCTTTCCCTTCTCTCTCTCTCTGCGCTCTCTGCACCCGTGAAGGCCGCGCGCTCCCGGAGCCGCGACCCCTGCTGGCAGCGGCAACCAGCAGGGCTGCAGTCTCCAGCGCAACAGCAGCCGATCCGGCCTGCAGATTAGCTGCAGATCGCCCAGCAGCCGAGCAGCCCAGCCCCAAACCCTAACCGGCTCCTCCCTGCAAACCCGACGAGCTCTGCCTCCGTCTCGAGCTCTGTCTACGACAAATCCATGGTGAAGCCCCATCTAGCGAAGCTGAAACTCTTTTTTCGGTTTTTATGTAATGTTGCATGACTCAATGTGTTTACTAACAAGTTCTTGGTTGTTTTGTGCAGATCTAAGGGTCCCAAGTGCAAAACGGTTGTTGTTTTTTGTTTTTATTAAATAGCAAATATGGCCGAAACTTTAAAAATGCATAATAAATTATGTGTTTGTCCAAAAATTGTAATTGAGCACTTTTTGGAATCCTTGTGAGTAGAACTATCCAGTGAATGCATAATATGTTGGGTGTTAGTGTAAAGTTTGTGCTGTGATGTTTTATTTATGTTAAATATGCTTAAATAGGGAGAAAATGATATCTGATGTTGTGATGCTTTGTTTGCTATGAACTTTTTATGGTAGACGCCTCTGGTCATGTGTGTGCTGTGATAAAAATTTCAGATTTATTGGTGCATGTATGGTTTAATTATGAATTTATCTTGCTTTCAGCTCATTAAATGAATTAAAAATACATTGTGGTAAATGTTTACATGTAAAAATAGAATTGGTGGTTCCACTGCCTTTCTATGATGTTGTTATAGCTTAGAAATTTTTATTATGGTCATATGTTTGCTGAAAATATGTTGTGTAGATTTATCTTGCTCTCACATGCTTTTTCGTGAAATAAACTTGTCATGTTTTTAATAAATAATCTATAATGTTTGAGCATGTGGTCTTTATATGGTAGCCATATTTTGACATGATCTATCATCAATAAAAATATGAGCTTCAAATTGGATGTTTGCAACATCACTTAAAAATAATGCCTATGTTTAATAATTAGGTAATTATTAGAAGTATAGTAATAGATCAATATGTATATGTTGATATGTTTGGCTTGTTGCATATTGATCTGAGGTAAATGATGTGTGATCATGTTTATGAATGTTAGAAGTGTTTATATAGCTCATATATGTGCTCTCATGTCAATCAAATAAGTGGTGAAGTGAGTTTGCTTATATGCTGAAATGGTTGCATGTGTAGTTTCTGTTGTGGTAATTAATTCATAATGTAAATTATGTTTTCTGTAGTTTTGGTCTATACAAAAGTTGTAGATAACTTCCTTATCTTACTTGTACTGAAATTTCATGATTTTAAGACAAGTGGTTTATAGATTTTAGAAGTTTGCTGTCAGGTTTTCATTGCTTTCTGTGCAGATCTGAAAGAGTGAAATGTTTCGCTAGTTTAACTTATGAATCATGTCTTCATGTTAATATAAGAGTTGTATTTCTTTTTATAAGCTTTCTAAAAAGTCTTGGATCACTATTTTTGGTGATCTAGATCTTCAAATACACATGTTTTGAGTTAAGGTTCAGAATCTGTCCAAGTCTGGACAGATTTGCTTGTTTGTGTTGGTTGACCTTGACAACTGCTTAATCAACTTGAGATGATTATAAATAATTGCATACAACATAATAAGCTTTCCAACAAGTCTTATATCAAGTCTTTTGGTGCTCTAAATCTCTGGTTATGGCTGTTTGAAGATAGAAGTCATATTCTGTCCAAAGTTTGAACAGAACTGTCTTGCATGTAATGTTTGGTCTATTTAATGATTGAATAATGCTTGGTGAATAATAACAAAGTTGTAGATAAGTTCATAAGATTTCCAAAAAGTCTAAGATCACCTTGTTTGGATGTGTGTAGCTCGAGTTATGATTAAATTGATTGCTTGTTGTATGTTGTCCAAACTATGTGCATAAACCCATGATTGATTGTTATAGCTTGATGCTGCTTATGTGATCTTTGATGTTATATCATGCCTTGTTAATAATTACCTTGTGCATACCATGTTGCTAAACTAATCTAACCAATTTAGTATATAAATATGCTTATAATGTTGGTTAACTTGTTTAACTCGAGTATGAGCTAAATGTGCATGCATGTGTCAAATGAGTGATGTATGTAATATACCTAGTTGATTGTTCTAGTTAATCTGTCTACATGCCTAATGAACCTTGTATAACAACTTAATATAGTTATAACCTGCGGATATAATTATGCTATGTGTGTGTGCTAAGTTAGCAATAAAGTTATACCTTCTCTTATATAGTTATCTTGATTGCTTATGTGAAATAGTTGGTAATGCTTGTGTGGTGTGCCTTGTGTTTGTTTCATGAGTGTTTGCCTTGCATTCATACGCTTGCATTGTGCATCTCATTTAGATACGGTAGATACACCGTGAAGGACGGGATGGTGAAGCTAAACCCGAAGACGGTGTTTGGTGGATGGTCCCGAAGATGCAGAGCTAAGCAAGTGTCGGAAGTGGAGATGTTTGCCATGCAAGTGTCACTTAACACTAACCTAGTGTTGGTTCCCAGGCAAGCCCGAGGGCATTCTAAGTCTCCTACCCACTCCTTTTACAAATGCAATTGAGATAATATAATGATTGTTGCATTAAGTTATAGGAGTTGTGTGAAACCGTTGTTGCATTACTTATCCTTACCTTGATTACTTGAGATATACACCCTTGTTACCTTGTTTGGTCTAGGCTCGATTTATATGCTTAGCCATGCTTAGACCGGTAGAAGTCGGGCAACCTTCAAGTTACCCGCGAGCAATAGGTGGTTACTTGATCTTTTAGCGGGAGATTGCCAAAATGTGAAATAACAAAGTGTTGTGAATATGGAGACCGACAGATTCCTGTAGTATCAGACTACAGTATTTCTTCCCGTGTCGCTCGGAAACCAGTATCATCTTATGATGGACCTCTTGTCATGTTGAACGAATGCCCCACATTTAGATGGAAGGATAACTCGTTCCGACCACGAAGCCGCACATTTTTCCGGGCCGGTTCTCGGGTCCCACGCATCTGCCAAAGCCACGAAGGGGGTAGTGGGACGCGGGGGCGCGAAGAGTAAGACCCGGGGGATGGTGGTTAAGTCCAACCCCTTGGCAGTCGGGCTTGCCTCCGGGTATGATGGTGACGGTTGAGGCCGCGGCTTCCTGGAACAGTGTTGCGGTTATCTGTAAATCACCTTAGCGGGTGAGTGTGGTTTGTGTGGGGAATAAATCACCAGCTGGTTAGGAATCGATTATAATCACCATCGCTCCTGGACAGTGAGCACTTGACTTGAACTCCGATCGGTGTTGATACTGAAGGTAAAGAACACGGAATGGTTATCGGCACTGTGGCAATAGCTAATTGATCTGCTTGTTATTATATTGTGGGATTGCTTAATCACTACCATGATTGTTTTAGACAAGTGCTAATCTAGTTGAGTTGGTTAATTATCTATCTAAAACTTGTAACTAGTAAGTAAAAGATAATGCTACTTTATTACTTATGCTTTTATGCAAAACTGTGTGTCATACCAGCTCCACTCTTATATCAGCCTTGCATACTCCTTGGTGTCACTTTATTTCTGGTTTATGACGGGTAAGTCTAGTTGAGTACATTCGAGTACTCAGGGTTTATCCCACCTTGTTGCAGGTGAAGGTTAGGCCTGCCGAAAGGTGATGGCCAGTGCCGGTGGGCGCGGCAGTTCCCTACTTCTTCTCTTATGCTGTTGTTGGAGGATGTCACTCAAGCTAGCAAAGTATTTCAACTTATGTTATGGTATTTATTTTAAAGCTATGTTGTTTCTTCTAAATTAAGTGGAACTCAACTTGTATCTTTATTGTGAACTCTATTGTAATATTATTTCCGCTGCAAAGCTCCGTGGACATGATTTGTATTTGCTTGACCATGCGATCTTGGCTGAGATGTTGAAAAAGTTTGAAATCCCTCAGGATTTCACAGACTACCGGGTTTATATGGGCTCAAGTGTGCTAATTCAACTGCTCCGGCAGAGGTTTTCGCACTTGTGCTCTTATAAATTGGACGGTTCTATTACAGAATGGTGTTGTAGAAAGGAAGAATCGGACCCTTATAGAGATGGCCAAGACGATGCTCGATGAGCATAGGACTCCTAGGCGGTATTGGCTGAGGCTATGAACACCGCATGCTATATTTCGAATCGCATTTTTCTCCGAGCGTTCTTGAAAAGGACTTCTTATGAGTTGCGTTTTCGAAAACAACCCAAAGTGAGTTATTTTAGAGTTTTTGGTTGCCACTGTTTTATACTCAAGAAAGGCAACCTGGACAAATTTGAGTCTCATTCTTCTGACGGTGTATTTTTGGGTTATGGCACTCATACTCGCGCATATCGTGTACTTAACCTTCATACTAACCGAGTCATGGAGACATCCGATGTCACTTTCGACGAGACCATGGTTTGTCCTTCTTCTAGATTTGAGTGTGCACGTGATCATGAGGTTGGTGAACCTCTTTTTGATGACGAGGACGAGGGTGCTGAAGGGATGGATGATCCAGCACCACCTCCACCTGCTGTGCCGCAAGCATCGGCGTGTACTACGACGACTCACGACCCCAACCCCTCTTCGTCGACTACTTGGGGGTCGTGGGATCCGCCACCTCGGGCTGTACCTTTTGTACCCGAGGAGGCACCAGCTGCTATTGAGGGGGAGGTTTCTTCAGCTTGGGAGGCGCCACGACACATTCAGCGCCAACACCCGCCTCAACAGATGATCAGCAACATCAACGAATGTGTCACTCGGTCAAGGTCACAACAAATCTCTCACTTTGCTCATTCTGCATTTGCTGCTGATTTTGAACCCCGAGATGTTGGACACGCTTTATCTGATCCGGATTGGGTAAATGCCATGTATGAGGAGTTAGAAAACTTTGAGAGAAATCAGGTTTGGGTTTTGGTTCCACCTCCTCCTGAGTGTCACCCCATTGGTACAAAATGGGTTTTCCAAAACAAACAAGGAGAGGATGGCCACATTGTTAGAAACAAGGCCAGACTTGTAGCCCAGGGGTATAGTCAGAAGGAGGGGATAGACTATGAGGAGACTTTTGCTCCTGTAGCTCGTTTGGAGGCAATTAGGATACTCTTGGCCTTTGCTGCATCCAAAGGGTTTAAACTTTTTCAAATGGATGTCAAGAGTGCCTTCCTAAATGGCTACATAGAAGAAGAGGTGTATGTGAAACAACCCCCCGGTTTTGAAAATCCCAAGTTTCCAAACCATGTTTTTAAACTTCATAAAGCATTGTATGGTTTGAAACAAGCCCCTAGAGCCTGGTATGATAGGTTGAAAACATTTTTGCTTGCTAAGGGTTTTAAAATGGGATGTGTGGATAAAACGCTTTTTCTCCTCAAGCAAGGCAATGACACTCTCTTGGTCCAGATTTACGTGGATGATATCATTTTCGGTGGTTCTTCTCACGCTTTGGTTGCCAAGTTTGCAGATCTTATGAGCAGGGAGTTTGAGATGAGCATGATGGGCGAGTTGACATTCTTTCTCTGGTTGCAAATTAAGCAATCCCGAGAGGGGACGTTTGTGCACCAGGGCAAGTATACCAAGGACATCCTGAAGAAGTTCGATATGGGTGAGGCCAAGCCTCTTCCAACACCCATGTCGACCACGACGGCCCTGGATGCGGACAAGGATGGAGAAGCTGTGGACCAGAAGGAGTACTGGAGTATGATCGGGTCGCTGCTGTACCTGATGGTGACACGCCCGGACATCCAGTTCGCGGTGTGTCTTTGCACACGATTTCAGTCGTCGCCGCGCACCTCTCACCGTCAGGCGGTCAAGCGCATTATGAGGTACTTATGTTTCACACCAGAGTTTGGGATTTGGTATTCTGCTTCCTCCACCCTCTGCCTCTGTGGTTATTCCGATGTCGATTTTGCTGGTTGCCGACTTGATCGCAAGTCCACTTCTGGGACTTGTCAGATTATTGGTTCTTCTCTTGTATCTTGGTCTTATCGCAAGCAGTCTAGTGCCGCCCAGTCTACCACAGAGGCTGAGTATGTTGCTGTGGCTAGCTGCTGTTCTCAATTGCTTTGAATGATGGGCACTTTGCGTGATTTTGGTCTGAGCTTTTCTCGCGTTCCTTTGGTTTGTGACAGCACGAGTGCTATTAGCGTTGCTAAGAACCCCGTGCTACATTCTAAGACCAAACACATTGATGTGCGCTTCCATTTTCTGCGAGACCACAATGAGAAGGGTGATATCGACCTTCGTCATGTCGATACTCATCATCAGTTGACAGATATTTTTACCAAGCCTTTGGACCAATCAACCTTTGCCCGGTTGAGAGGTGAGCTTGGTGTGTGTTTCCCCTTTTAGATGGGGGAAACATTTTGGTTTTTGTATCATAGACTGACTCTTTTTCTTTCGTTTTTGTTTCTGACAAGTTAGTCTTTGCACTTCATCATGCATCTTTATTTTCTAAGCTTCATGTATATAATCTTTAGAATGTGATTATGCTCTATCTAGTATGAACTGATGCTATATGATGATGCTTGTAGCTTATGCTCCTTCTGATCACTAATACATGTTATGAGTTGAGCTATTTTATGAATGGTGAACTTGCTTAATGAACATAAAACTTGAAACAGTTCACCATTGAGATTGGCAACTAGCATGTGTAGAATGGGTTGAAATCACCTGTGCTTTTCATATATGCTAGGTTGCTATGTCTCTAGTTCTGAGTCATTCACTTGCTTGGTATGCTCATATTCTGTTATAAAATTGAACCAAGTTTTAAGTGAATTGAAAAGATCGAGATGGGATTGCTTGTCAGCACATCACGGTATCGAGACTGTTTCTCATTGCACATTGAGTTAAACTTGAGCCGTGTAGTGTATGATCGAAACGGACGCTTTAAGCTTCTGATTGCTTCTGCATAGGCTTAGCTTGGTTGAAAAGTTAGGCAATGATAAGTCTTCAACCTCTCGCAATCACATGCTGATTTTTTGAACTTGTGACATTTCACCGCTGCAACTCCGATTAAAATCTGAAATCACAAGTATATGTTTCATTCTGTAGCATGATGATTGAACTTTGCTAGGGGTAGTTCACCTTGTATACATGCTTAGCACTTGTTTGACTTCCTGTCTATACATGTTTAGTGCTATTTTGATGGTGAATACCTTTTGGCTAAAAACTGCTAACTTTACTCATATGTTCATATTTCGTATTTGGTGATCAGTTTGAGCCTTTGCTCACATGTATGCTTATTGTTGAGTCATTGGAGTTATACTTTGTAGAGCATCTTTTCATTCTATTGACTATATTCCTGAAGCTACTAACTTGCATTTTTGACTCATATGCATTTTGAAGAGAGAAGTTTGCCTGATAGTGCATTATCAACTAAGAGGGAGAAATTTGTCAAATCATAAGGGCGAGAAATCATAAAATCATATCTTAGTTGTGTGCATTATTGGAGGGGGAGTTTGCTCGTTTGATGAATCTTTCAGTTGGTTTGGAGCATTTTTCCTAGTTGGTTCGGAGCATTTTTGGTTGCTAGTTGTGTTGAGCCTTTGCCTCTTTCTTGAGGGACTAGCGACTTTGCCTATATGCTCTTCACTTGGTTTCGAGCTCTTTTGCTTGTCAGTTGGTATCAAGCTTTCTCGCTAGCAGTGTTGAGCCCGTTCTGCCTCTTCTTGAGGGCTAGCTCTATTTTGCTTGAATTTCAATTGGTATCTCAATTGGTGTCGAGCTTTCTCGCTAGCGGTGTTGAGCCTGTTCTACCTCTTCTTGAGGGCTAGCTTTGCTTTGCCCGGTTGCATCGAGCCGTTGCTCATGTCTTTGGGGACCAAGTTGTTTTGCTCTTTCACTTGACCTTCTTCTGGCTTTGATATGTTTTTGGGTCATTTGGATGAGTTCTCTACTTCTCCTTCTTCCTTCTTCTTCTACTTCATTATGATTTGTGTTGGTAGTTGACAATGCACTCATCAAGGGGGAGATTGCGGATACATGGGTGTATGTCGGACCTTGAGTGATGAGTGATTGTCAATGGGTTTGATGCGCATGTTCTTTGGCTTGTGTTGTGCAGATGTCGAGCACGGATACAGTGATCGATGGCTAGGTGAAGGTCAAGTCGAGACGTGTCGTGCCGATGGACCTAGAGCGGTGAAGGGCAGACGTGAGGCTTGGACTGAGGGACCGGTGGCCTGAGTATCAGCTGTGGTGGCTGACAACCTGGGACAGCGACGATCGGAGACTTGCGAGGCACAGTGTTGCTCGGGTCGAGGACTTGGGGACATGTGTTGGTGGACGGGGTGCACGGGAGGTGCATCCCCTCTACAGCGCCGGTCTGGTGGTTGAGCCATAGAAAAACCACTGGTGGACGATTTCCAGGTTTGGGTCACAAAACTCGGGCTGAGGACGGTTTCCAGGTTTGGGCCTCAAAACCTGGGCGCTGGCGGGTTTCTGAGTTTGGGCCACAAAACTCAGGCGATGGACGGCTGGTTTCCCGGTTTGGGCCTCAAAACTGGGGGTTGGTCGTGAAGACAGGTTTCCCAGTTTCAGCCACAAAATTGGGGGCGAGGTCCATGAAAAGGACGAGCAGAGCGGTGGCGACATGTGGCGGCACTCGGTGAGGTTGCGTCGAGGCAACGCTACCAGTTGTGCGGGAGTGGCCGTCGGATCAGCATCTTCTTCGAGTTGGTCCAGAATAACCTTAGGGTTTAGCTGGTTCGCTCTGTAATTAGTTAGGGGTAGAGTGGGAACTAGAATTAGTATAAGTAGAGGGAGACACCCACCTCCCAAACTATCTCAGTCATTTGCTATTCGCCACTTAGAGTTTCCTGCTCTCCCATTCCCTACTATAGCTACTAAGATCCGCAGAGACGGTTTAATCATACCTCTATGTATTTGGATTTTGCTGAAACGGGACCGGATTCCCGTTGTCTCCTCGTGGGGACGAATTTCGGCTGGCAATTGAGGTTGTGATTCGCGTTCTTGTGTTGTTTCTTCGCGTTTTGCTTTTCCCCTCAAGTTTCCCGTCGATCGATCTCTCTCCATGTTGCTTTGTTTGCAAAACCGTTTGAATCAACTTGTTCTTTACTATGAGGGGATCATTATCACCAAAGGAATTCAACTAAAACCTCACGAGCAAGTAGATCGATCGGTTTTCGTGTTTGGATCGTTTTTTCTCTCTTTTGCCCCGAATTCTTCGATTCACCGATTTAGAGTTAGGTTCGAGCCATGATCTCTTAAGAGTAGCTCACTAACATCCTTGTAACCTCTCAGATTGAATCTTAGCCCTAGAGCTTTTGATTCGAATGAGATCGGGTTGAATCACCAAAGAATTGTGCTGTTTTCGGGGGCATCGGACGCCGGTCACGGGATTATCGGACGCTGCTGTTCATAGCATCGGACGCTCCGGTGACACGTGTCAGTTCTGGTGTTTTTGAGTGGACATCGGACGCTGGGCATCGGACGTGTCTGTTGGTCATCGGACGCCCGGACCCCAAGCATCGGACGCTAGGGCTTCACTGTAGCCAGCGTCCGATGCCTGTCCAGTAAGGTTCCAGAGAGGACTTGTCTGCATCGGACGCGTCTGGTGGGTTCGCATCGGATGCTGCCAGCGTCTGATGCAGTGAAAACTTCACTGTTTCATCTGAAGTTTACTTGTCCAACTTCGGATTTGACTTTTGGTTTTTGCGTTGGATTTCCGATTTCGTGCTCTACAGAAATCGGGTTCCTCGCTTTGAGAAAGAGCCTGAATCCCCCTCGCGTTGCTCAGGGGAGGTTGAGGTTACCCAAAGTCCATCCTGTCACTAGTTGACTTGCGTGAACTTGAGTGAGGAGGCTTTTGTGATGACCCGCTGTGTTCCTAGGGAACATCCACCCATTCTCTAGGGTCGTGGACATCACACGCATCGGTTTTGCTTTTGGGGTTGATTTTCTGGGACAATAGCTAAAAGTTTCTGAAAAGAAATTTAAGGCTCCCATTCACGCCCTCTGGTCGCCTATGTGTAGCACTTTCGATCCTTCAACTCTCTGGGACAAGGGTCATTCATTTCACGAGTTGAAATTTGAGGCTCCCATTCACGCCCCTCTGGTCGCCAATTCGGTCCTTCACCTTCACCGCTCCCGGTCCATCGGCACGGCACGTCTCTACTTGACCTTCACCTCACCTTCGACCACTGTCTCCGAGCAACACACCTGCACATCAACATAGCCAAGAAACATGTTGCCTCTCACCTCTTCAAGTGAGCCTATTGACCGATCGCTCATCACTCAGGAATGGAACCACAAGGACATATCAACCT
The DNA here is from genome assembly GCA_009763385.1 of Coix lacryma-jobi var. lacryma-jobi. Classification (NCBI taxonomy): domain Eukaryota; kingdom Viridiplantae; phylum Streptophyta; class Magnoliopsida; order Poales; family Poaceae; genus Coix; species Coix lacryma-jobi. The sequence continues at coordinate 77,863,183 of CM019829.1, forward strand.
TGTGTTCGCAGTGTCGGCGTCCTTGTCCTGACACTTGCGGTCCTCCTCAACCAATGCCATGGTGCAGAAGCCCTTGGAGGAGTTGCCGAAGAAGCAGAGTCCGTTGAAGCGTTCTTCAGTCTTGTGCTCGGAACCATCATCGCTGGAGTCACCGTCGGAGCTCTTCTCGATGTCACTGATGGAGGCGATGAAGGCACGCCGGCAGGCGTCGAAAGCCTTCTCCAAGTCCTCCCGGCGATAGCCACCCTTCTTCTTCCTCGCGCCCTTGTTCTCTGGCTTGGACTTGCGCCTGGAGTTGGGGTTCTTGCCGGGGATGCTCTTGTCGCGCTTGGGGCAGCTTGCGATGAAGTGATCTTGATCTCCACATCCGTAGCAGCCCTCATGTGCGCCACCATGCCGGCGATTCATGCGGTTGTTTTAGAACCGCGAGAACCGAGTGATGATGAGGGCAAGCTCATCATCGCCCAACGCCTCCACCTGCTCCTCTGTCACTGAAAGCAAAAAAGACAAAGCAAAGAGAGGTGGTGAAGCGTCAGCGGAAAGAGTCGATCCACCCTTGCCTGAGGCCAAAGCCATGGAATGAGAAGATGGGTTCTTCAGCTTGGCCTGAGTCAAGTGATCGATCTCGGTGGACTTGAGCTTGCTGAATAGCTCATCCACGGTGAGGGTATCGTAAGAAGGAGACTCAATGATGGTCGACACCTTCACCTCCCATACGTTCTGATCCAGGGCATATAGAAGCTTTAGTGCCCTTTCATGATCATCATAAGGTAGGTTGGCCCGATTGACACGCATCTTGTTCAGAATTGTTTGGAAACGAGCCAACATAGCATCAATCGTCTCTCCCTCCAATTGAACAAAGTTCTCGTATTCTCGCTTGTATGTCTCGAAGAGTCTGGTCTTGACCTGAATGGTCCCCTCATGATAGCTCTGAAGCTTCACCCAGATCTCTCGAGTAGTCTGAAGCGTGGAAACACGCTCGAACTCAGGAAGGGAGAAGTTGGCCAAAAGCGCATTACGAGCCTTGGAGTTGGCCTTGTGTTGATCAATCTGGATCTGACCCACACGAGCTGCAATGACTACGTATTCAGCATTCGAATCCGATGCTACAGAGATAAGCACGCATCCGAATCTTCCAATAGGGATAGTTCATCCCATCGAGGTAGGGAGCCTTGTCGTTCCCTCGATCCATGTCGCCCTTAGGATCTGAAACCGATTAAGGTAGAGAAGATCCCTTAACCAGCTCTGATACCAATTGAAGGACCAGATTGGCGACCCGAGGGGAGGGTGAATGGGAGCCTCAAATTTCAACTCGTGAAATAAATGGCCCTTGTCCCAGAAAGTCACCCAAAAGCAAGACACGGGCTTGCTAGCATCCACGACCTTAGAAGTATGGTGGATGCTTCCTAGAAGCATAGCGGGATACTACACAACCCAAGAAGTCCAACGCAAAAGCTAGAAGCCAAATCTGAAGTCGGATGAACGGACTGCGGACGAAACAGTGAACCTGTCACTGCATCGGACGCTGGCAGCGTCCGATGCCAACCTGGCGGACGCGTCCGATGCAAACAGGACCGTTCTAGAACCTTACTGCATGACCATCGGACGCTGCTACAGTAACCAGTCAGCGACCGATGTGTCAGCGTCGGAGCGTACGATGGCCAACGGAGCGTCCGATGCTCACTCCAAATCACAGAAAGTGACACGTGTCACAGGAGCGTCCGATTCTATGAACAGTAGCATCTGATGCTCCTGTGCTCAGCGTCCGATGCCCCCGAAAACAGCACAGTTCTTCGGCGATTCAACCCGATCTCCTCAAAATTAAAAGCTCTAGGGCTAAGACTCGATCTGAGAGGTCACAAGGATGTTAGTGAGCTACTCCTAAGAGATCATGGCTCGAACCTAACTCCAAACCGATGAATCGAAGAAGTTTGGGGGAAATGAGAAGAAAACCGATCAAATACAAGAATCACCCAATCTACTAGCTCGTAAGGATTGAGACAAATTCCTTTGGTGAAAAGACGTGCCTCAAAATCTAGCACAAGTGTGTTCAAGTGTAATCGAAAACCGTTCCTCAGAGAGGGAAAACAAAGTAAATCTCCGAGAGGGCAAAAACCAAAACACGAAGAACACAAACCAAAACGCGAATTGATCTCAAATTCCAGTCGAAACTTCTCCACACGAGGAAACAACGAGATTACGGTCTCGTTTCCTCAAAATCCAAATACATAAAGGTATGATTAGCCATCTCTGCGGATCACAGGCATCGAGGTATGATTTGAACCTAAACGGGGGCTAGAGAGAGAGAGAGTTCAGGAAATAATGGCTGCCAGGATAGAGAGAGAGGAGGGGCGCCTCTCTTATTTATAGCCTAATAAGAATAGCCCCCTTCTACCCCTATATACAAGAGCGAAGCGGCCAACCCTAGGGGTATCCCGGTCCAACTTTGCTGATGGACGATCCGACGGCCACTTGCCTTCATCATCCTTAGCTTTGTCTCGACGAAAGCCTCAGGATGCCGCCACGTGCCGCCCTGGCGACCGCCGCGCCTTCCTCGTGGATAGCTTCACCGCCGAGCTAGCCTCTCCATGCCGCCACGCGTCGACCATCCTTTTTGGACCTCCCCCCGGTTTTGAGGCTGAAACCAGGAAACCTAGACCTCCCCCCGGTTTCGAGGCTGAAACCGGGAAACAAGTCCTTCGGGTGAGTTTTGTGGCCAAAACTTAGAAACCCGCGAGCCCAGGTTTTGAGGCCCAAACCTGGAAACCGTCCTCGCCGAGTTTTGAGGCCCAAACTCAGAAACCCGCCACCCCGACTTTTGTGGCCCAAACTCGGAAACCGTCGAGGGTAGTTTTTCGAGGCTCAACTACCAAACCCGCGTTGTAGAGAGGATGTGGTTCACACACCCCGAGTTCCAGCACCGATGCCGGAGCATGTCCAGCCCCCACGCGCGGGCACAGTGCATTCGCCTTCCTTCTCGGCCTCCCGCCAAGTGTCACGACGCCATCACCTTCCTCCCGACTCGGCCAATTCATCGCACATCCCCATGTGCTCTCGCTCGTCGATGCCACGTGCCAGCTACCACAGCTGGTCCTCAGGTCTCCCAGTCCGTCGGTCCAAGCTTCATGCCCGCCCTTCACCGCTCCCGGTCCGTCGGCACAGCACGTCTCTACTTGACCTTCACCTCACCTTCGACCACTGTCTCCGAACTCCACACCTGCACATCAACACAACCAAGAGACATGTTGCCTCTCACCCCTTCTGGTGAGCCTATTGACCGATCGCTCATCACTCAGGAAAGGAACCATAAGGGCACATATCAACCTAGTGTTCGCACCTGCCTCGTCCTTCGATCTGGAGTCTTCTGGTACGTTCCTTTTTTTGCCTAAAGTCCTTGTTCGATTGGTTTCCGCAACAAGTCGTGGCATGGTTGGATTCCTTGTTGTCTTCTTCTTGTCTGGTGTAACACCCTAAGTGTTAAGCGAAAGATAAAACCCTAATTAAGATGATTAGTTTGCATAATCATCTAACATCATGGCATAAAAGCATTTCATGTGTTAAGGCATAAATGTGATGCTTTATATGTTTGACAAGAGTGTTGTATGTTTTTGAGTGTTGACTTCCATGTTTGAAACATATGTGGCTTGATTGTGATGTTTGGTGTTACATGAAATGGCAAGTGAGAAAAACCCTGGTTTTTAAATGTCTCTTTTTGTCTCTTTTTTTAATAAGTCAAAAAGTAACTCAAATTTCAAAATGATTTCAAAAGCAAAGTTGTAGCTCTTGTTGAGATGTACAACTTTGGTATTTAAAGTTTTCAAAGTTTCTATAAAAAAGTTTGAATAAATTTGAAATCTTTCAAATCATAAATTTGACCGCAAAACTAGATTTCAAAAACTAAAAAGAATTAGACTTTGGTTCTTTAAGAAAAGTTGTAGAAGATGTTAAAATAAACAACTTTTATTAAGGTGGATTTTCATGTTCTTCAAGAAAATCCAAAGTAATTTGAAAAACCAGTTTGATTTAGTTTCAAATTAAAGATCAATTTCCAAACCTAGTTTTACCACCTTTTGTGTAGTTCAAAAATTAAGCATAATCTTGATATTGGACTAAAATCAAAGTTGTAGATCTTTATATAAGGAACAACTTTTATATTGGTAAAATTTAAAGTAGTTCAGAAAATTCAAAAGTAATTATGAATCTAAGTTTGGCATTTCAAATTCAAAATGTGATTTCAAAATCTAGGCAGATTTTGGAAATGCTCCTTAATTGAAAGATGTAGATTCTAATTTTTGGAGCAACTTTTATTTTGGGATATTATCATGTTGCTTAATGATTTTTGGAAAAGAAAAAGAAAGAAATTTTAAAATACCTATGTGCTATGTACGTGAAGCAAGCAGGGGAAAAACAGAGCAGGGCCGGTGCCCTTCACCTGGACGCCGCCGCCGTCGCGCCGTGCCCGTTTGGCCGACCGTGTGCGTGCGTCGCGCGTTCGCCCACGCCACCAAGCTCAAGCAGGAGGTGGCGAGTGAGAGACCACGTCAACCGCATGGGTAAGCATTGCACTGCCGTCGTTCATCTCCTCTGTCCTGTCGGCGCCCAGAAGCAGAGCAGCAGGCCGCCGCCGCTCTTGGATCGCCGTGCTCGTTCCACCTCCACTCCATAGCTCGTGTCTCTAGCGTCGCCTAGCTGTTTCGCATCTTCCAGTCTAGTTCGTGACTCCCCTCACGGTCGGAGTCGCTCGGGCGCCGTCGTCCCTTTCCCTTCCGGCCAGAGCGCCGCCGCGAGCGCCTCCACCATGTCCAGCCTAGTACAATAAGCTCCGAACCTACCCAGTTAGCGTCTAGGCTTCCTCTTGTGGTTGTGGTTATGGTCGGGTCACCCTTTTTACCTCTATCGCACTGTCAACTTTGGAGCGCCGCCATGGCCGACCGCCACAGCCACCGAGTGCCCTTTGCGGTGGCAAGCTCCCTCCGCCGTGTCTCTATCCAAGATATGGAGCCGACCGGGTTCTGGTGAGCTTCCTGAGTGCCCTAGAGTCCACAGCCGAGCCTCCTCGGCCGTGCCATCGTTTCTCCGTCGCGCGCCACCATGTGAGACCTGGCCGAGCCACCTTGGTCGATGCCGCCACTGCTGTAGTAGTCTAGGTTACCCCTAACCTTGTCTTTGTGTGCGCAGAGTCTTGGGGAGTCCGTTGTTTTGCCACCCCATCGCCGGTGAGGCCGTCACCAGCGAGGTGGAGCCGGTCAGAGCCGGTCGCCGCCATGGCCGGAACTGGTCATGGCCAGGGTCGTGGCATGACCTGGTTCGGATGACCGGGCTCCTCTGGTCAGTGGTCTTGGGCCAGTCTCAGCCCAGTAGATTAGGATTTGCTTTGTTTTTCTTTTTCTGAAAATGATTATTTATGCAGGTGATTGTTAAATTCATATCTAATTATGTGTTGATGCTAAAATTGTGAGATAAGTTTTGTTGTAATCCCTGTGATGTGTTCTATCAAATAAAAATATGAAACTTGATGTTTGAATAAATTTTGGTGGTTATTTAAATATGTCATTTAATTAATAAATGCATTTGATTTCACACTTGTTGGTTATGGCTGCTGGACCAGTGTTAGTTCAGTGGTGGTTTCCATCAAGAATTTCATGTTTTCTGTGAATGAGTTGTATAGAGAAGTTATAGCCAACTTCTATATCTAACTTGTCCTAAAATTTCATGATTTTAGGCCTGCCAGATTAGGAGTTGTGGTTTTTATAAGTCAGCAGGTCAGATCTGTCCTATTTTCTGGACAGATCTGTGTAATGTAGTTGTTAGAGCTAATTAACTTGTGAATCACCTGATGGCCATAATAGTAAAGTTGTAATAAACTTTATAAGCTTTCTAGATTGTTAAGGATCACCCTTTTTGGTGATCCAGAGCTCCAGTTATAGATGTTTGATATTGGGTAAGCAAATCTGTCCTAGTCCAGGACAGAAATGCTTGTCCCAACTGTTTGACCTAGTTGCCTATAGAACCAACCATGGGTGATATTAGGAAGTTTGTAGACAATTTGATGAGCTTTCCAAATTGTCTAAGATCACCCCTTTTGGATGTTTGTTGCTCTGGTTAGGCTTGATTAGTGTTGAACATGTAATCTGTCCAAAGTTTGGGCAGCAGTGTTTACATCTTGTGTGACTTTGGGTTATTGCTTGAAGACCATGTGACACCTCTCATCTTGTGCTCCTATGGCTTGAGTGATGTTTTAATGAACCTTAGCCATCCTTAGTTATCCTCCTAAAGGTGCTTGGTGGAAGTTGTATGTGTATCTAGAAACTCTAGATGGTGGGTTGCAAGTTGGTTTTGTTGGTTTGCAACTTTACCGCGAAGGAAAGTTGTACTCGACTTTCCTTGTTTGTTTAACTTCTGTTATGCAATTGAATTTTCCTGCACCTTAGCATACATCACATGGCATCATACTAAGCATACATCATTTATCTACGTGTAGTATCCGAGAGTGTTGAAGTCGTGTTGATCAAGCTTTGGTGATCACCCTTGTCGATCAAGCCTCAGAAGGAGATCCTTGTTGGACAAGCTACCGAGGGAGCACATCCACTTCAAGATGAAGGAACTAACTTCTGTGGATCCTTCTTGGATCCTATCTTCCCTGCAACACAGGCAAGCCCCGGTGCATTTAACCTTTCTATTTTTACAAAGTTTATACAATGATTTATCAAATGCATTTAAGTAATAGGAGTTGAATGATACCCACTAAATGCATTACCAAAAGCAGTTATACATGTATCATCCTTGTTACCTGGTTATTTGAAAATAATTAGTAAGTTGTATGGATCGCATACGTCATTTGCCTTGGCCATGCTCAGGGAATCATCCTGAGGAATGACAACTCGATTCTGTTAGGGTACCTCTCTCAGGTACAAAGAATGGTGGTAATGAATGAAATTGAGACTGGGCGGGACGTGGTTTATGTTATGGTGGTTTGGCCAATAAATTTACCTGATCGTGCCGTCGAGCCGATAGGTTACCTGTTGTGACGGTGGCTAAGTACGACAGGAAGGCCTGGTCGTGCTTTGTCTCGTCCGTGTCGCTTAGGAACCATTCGTTGTTGGCCCTTGGATCTTGAACTTGATAGTACCGACCACATACTGCGGGAAGCCGAACTTTGGCTAATCTAGTGTAGGTGATAATTAACCACGCACTGGGAGTGGAGAGATGGTGAGAGTAGCATGTACCCTCCGGGCATGGAAGCAGGCAGTGAGAAGTACGGTGCTCTCGGGTGGCGTGGAGCTATTCCTGCAGTGGAGGATCCGTGAGTAAGGTGGACATATGGAGGTTAGAGTCCTACACATATCGTGCACCTGGAGGTTAGAGTCCTGCAAGTGACGATATGTGAAGGTTTATGGTCCTGCATACGTTGTGTGGTTGAGAAGCCCTGGCCAGGTAGAAAAGAGGTTCGAATCGTCGTTGCTCTACGAGAAAAGGAGACTTGATCCTCGCACCCTCAACGTAGTTTTAAGCTATGGAACTTTGGAAAGGAATGAGAAAGTTTTATGATTTGAATGCTTAGAGTAGGATCTCTTAATAACAAAAGATGTTTTCAGAATGTTCAAACTATGACTTAGGCTAGTAAGTTTTTCTGCAAATACCTTCTCTTTTGCTAGCATCATTATACCCCGTTAACTAGCATGACCCTGAAGTCTTTTATGTTGATGGATAAGTCTTGCTGAGTATCGACGGTACTCGGGGTTTGTTAACTCCCTATTGCAGGTTTCTAAAAGATGATGTCGATCACGATCATGTCAGTGGGCTCGACATGATCTGGTTGTTCTTCATCTCCAACTTAGGTGCTCCGCCTAAGTGTGGCTCCCTAGTACTTCTCTACTTCCGCAATCAAGTTATGTTTATGTAAAAGTAACATATTCATGTTTTGTAAAGTTTATCTTTCTTGCTTCCGCACTCCTATAGTATTTTGTAACAAATGTTGTAATGTTGTGATTATTCCACCCTTCATGATGATGATCCTGTGGTTCATGGATAATTCGGGGTTCTCTCGGGAACACCCGACAGCTCTTTCCAGTAATGTGTTTTACTTGCACTGTCATTGGGCTCCTTTTTACGGTAACGTGTGCATGTGGGGTCACATTATCGGGAAGTTCTGCCACATCTGGTCCATGGATAATTATGGTATTCTATTGCTATTGGACTTGTCTGTTACATCCCTGATCTTTTTATGGATAATGTTTCTAGAGAATTCTAGAGTCTTCCTGGTTGTATTCATCGAGGACTCTCGCTCCGTGGCTCCAAATATGGCAAGTGATATGTTCGTTTCGATCGTCTCGACGAGCTCGTCATAATGGTGTGCTCTGATCCTTCACTTGAGATACTTTCTCATGATGAAATATTGAATATCCTGCAAACCAAGTGAGAACTACACAACTTGTGGAACTCGTTAGAATCAAACCCTATAGCTACAGTCTTTGGATCATTATAGATCATTTATGGGGTTAGTTGACGGTGTAAAATAGGAGTTATCTACCGTCAACATTTGTGTGCTCGATTTCAGCTGTCCCCTCGGACTTCCCACAAGCAGGCGGTCAAGCGCATCATGAGGTACCTCTGATTCACTCCTGAGTTCAGGCTTTGGTACTCTTCTTCTTCGACCCTTTCGCTTTGTGGTTATTCCGATGCGGATTTTGCCGGTGGTAGGCTTGAGCGCAAGTCCACTTCTGGGACTTGTCAGTTTCTTGGCTCTTCGCTTGTTTCGTGGTTTTCTCGCAAGCAATCTAGCGTTGCCTAGTATACCACCGAGGCCGAGTATGTCACTACCGCTTCTTGTGCTTCATAGCTTTTGTGGATGGTTGCTACCTTGCGTGATTTTGGTCTAGATTTTAGTTGGGTCCCTGTTGACACTGGTTATCTATCAAAATTAAAGGATAAAAAAATATGAAAAGGGCATGAATTCAATCACCAATAAAGTTTTAGGGTTTTAATTGACAATATTCCACGAGTTTTGGTGGATTATGATTTTGCAGGGACTAAACAGGAAAACCAGCACTGATTACTTCTCCTAGAAGGAAACCGACGGAAGATTACGGAATCGGCATGTCAGGAATACTCCAGAAGGACCTAGAGGACACCACGAGGCGGGGCACCCCGAGAAGCTTCCAGGTGGGACCGACCGGTCCCAATCCATGATCGGTCGGTTGGGTCCCGGGCCCCCTGTTGGCTATTTTAAACGCGCACAGAATAATCCGCAAGCGCATGGATACCGATGTAGCTTTCACCCGAGAGTATTCCAGGGTATCGATTTCCACGGGGAATGCGAAGTGCACTAGAAGAATTAAGAACGTCCAAAAAAAGAATATTAATGTGGTTAGAGAGAGATATAGGGTTTTCTAAGCGGGTCTATTTAATTAAAGGCTCACTATACTTTACTTACTTCAGAGCAACAGTACCTTTCCGATTCTTGAAAAAGACTAGGAAAAGGGTAATCGGGAGAAGGCTGCCAAAAAGCTCTACGAAACACCAATCCTAACGTGGTGGATTATAACAATCTACAAAGCTGTCACCCCTATAACTACCACAACTATCCGGAGGATTGGGTGCAAACTCAGGTAAACCCTAGTCTGGACACCAAGTTTACACTAATGCTTACTACTCCAATCAGATTTCATAATTAGAGCACTCAATACGAGCGGAGATCCAGTAAATAAAATAAAGTAAGAACTGAAATTAAATAGAATACTTAGAAGTAGTAAATGAAGAACCTGGGGATTACTTGAAGACAAACCAGATGTTGCGCCAATACAATGTCGAGGAGGATCCCATAGATCCGGCTCCTCCTCATCTCTCTCCTTCTCCTCTCTCTAATCCGATCTCTAATTACAACTAGATGAACTAGACAACTAGAACTAGAACTAGAAGAACTAGAACTAGATCTAATTCTAGATGAACTATAAGAGATTCATCAAGAGGGACCTCTACTTCTAATTGAAACCCTAGTTTATAATGTGGAGATGAATAATGAAGATGGAGATGCCTGGAGTGGGGGTTCTGAGGCTGTTTATATAGCCCTGGGCGAGGAACCGTGGCCGTAGGATCAAACCGACTTTAGGGACGGTGGAGATGCATCCTAGGAGGCGGTGGAAGAAGTTTCCAGAAAGCGGAGGCAAAACGGCCTCCGTGGCCGACCGGTCGGTCATGGGGTGGGACCGGTCGGTCGTGGGGTGGGACCGGTCGGTCTGGCCTAGTGGGCCCCCGTGGCGGGCCACCTCGTGGTGTCTTCTGGTGTCTTCTAGATCCTTCTTTTGCAGATTTCATTGCGAAATTAATATCTTTTCATCCGGGACTTCGAATATAGCAAATGATATGTCCGTTTCGATCGTCTCGACGAGCTTTTCGCATTGGTAAAAACATTTATGTCCTACAACACAAGTGAGAGCACCAACACTCGTGGAACTTGTTAGTTTCAAACCCTACAACTATGCTTTGTGATTCATTTAGTGTCATTTCATGCAATAGATGATGGTTAATTATGAGCATTAGTGAGCGTCAACAAGTTCCCCCAAGCTTACCCTTTGCAAGTCCCAAGCAAAGCCAATCTCAATAATGGATCAGGAGTTGCTGCAATATCTTCACTTCCAACAAGTACACATGTATTGAAACAGAAGTTCTCATATGGAATAGGAAAAAGTATCATATTATTCATCATGGGCTTAGTACTTTACCTTGAATCCTGAGTAACTGAAAGATAGAACGATCAAATCAAGCACTATATCTCTTGCTCTTTTACTTCACTATTATCCCGGAGTTTTTATGAATTTTCAAAAAGCTTAAAAACATATGTTGTCAAATTAAACAATGAATCCAAAGAGAAAGTCAACCACACCATTGAATCGAGAAGTCCATGTGTATGGAAAATGGAGGTGGATGCTCTTTTGAATATATCACTCTCTTCTGTTTATCAGAGACACATGGCTATCAGGCTAATTCTACTAGCGGGCACATGCCCATTTTTTTATTCATTTTTTTCATTATTTTTTCTTTTGAGGTTCCGGACACTTGTCCCTTTTTATTTCCTCGGGATCATTCTTTTTGAGGTTTCAGACACTTGTCTCTTTTTATTTCCTCGGATTTTCTCTTTTTTTAGTAGCCATGTGCTTCCAAACTTTTGAGAGGATAGCAACAGATAATCATGAGCATTTATGCGGAAGATGGATGAAATGTGTAACTGATCTCAATTCAATAGCATGATAACTTCTCATAGGATCAACAAACCTTAATTTAACTCAATGCAATTATTAGTCATATTAATATTGGAAACGCTTCGGAACTCTAGTGTTGTTTTGAACAAGATAGTAGTAGCTCAGATCATCACATGTCATATCTATCAATTACCTAGACTCTGGATCAAGCATTTACTACCCATAAATTTAGTTTCATTTTTAAGCATCATTATTAATCAGGAGAACTCATGCTCTGAAGGCTAGGTACTTGAAAGAAATTAGATAGAGCAAGTATTCATCATTTCCATGTAAAAGATCAGAGAGAGAGAGTTCTTCTTTTATTATTAACTTCTTAAAACAATCTAAGCAAACTTAACATAGTATTCGTTTAACCTAACACACTTTATTATAAATAACTAAGATAATGAATAAGACATACCTGGATCACGAAGATACCGGGGGTGCGTCTCCCCCAAGCCGGTTCCCTTAATAACGTTGAGCCTTCATGTGCCCATATTTTTTTTCTTTTTAATTAATGGTGAGCCTTCATGTGCCCACATATATATTTTTTGTTTTATATTTTATTTTCATTTATATATAGAAGGAAAACTTAAGAAGATATGGATACTTACCTGGATTCATGGGGGTGCTTTCCCACAAGCTGAATGGTGACGTAGTCGTTCGATCTTGTAATGTAGTGGACTGGCAGTGAAAATGTTCTTCCTCTATCAGAGCATTGATTGATGTTGATGGTTGTTGAAATAGTCCTCCAACAGTAGATGGAACATTCACTTGCTCGTCAGCTTTTCTTGGTCTTTCAATCCTGTGAAACTCAAATAGACAACAAGACTTGTGGAACATATTAAGCGTTAGTGGTTGGCTACTTAAGCCTTAGTTGCCCAAAGTTTTAGTAAGATCTCTTTCTCAATATTTTTGCATTTTTATTTTTATGACCCAATGACAGTGTAACAAAATGAATGCATTTTTATTTTTACGCCACCACGATGAATATCCCTACGGGTTTTTACACACCATAGAATTATTCACATGGGGCTTTTAGGTTTTATGATGCAGTGTAATATTTTTATTTTCTCTTTTTTTATACAATGATAATGCAGAAAAGTAAATATTCTATGGAGAAATGATTATGCAAATTATAGAAAGTAAACATGCAAAAAGAGAAATTAATGCATAATAGATAAATATGGATAACTACCGATTTTACCTTTCGGCGAGGGTTCAATGTTTTAAGTCCTCTGAACAGGACTTCTCACCATGTTCATTCCTGAGGTGCATCATTTGATCTCGATAGGTAGACCTTGATAACTACACCTCTTGATATGGTGTCACTCATGTTCTTTGTTTGCCCAGCAATTTGAAGTGAAGCATTAGTTGTGAAAGCTGGTAGCATCTTGATTAGTGCACATCTTCTTGTAGATCTAGGGCCTTCACTCAGTAGAATTTGGGAGTTGATAAACTCCTCCATGTTTTGCTCAAGAGTGTGTCCTGCTCATAAAGACAAGGTAGAGATCAAGTGCATGGACTCTGTTGGTGGAAAAACACCAACAAAACCAAAAGTTTTGTTCATTCCTTTCGAACCATAGGCACATCGAACAAGATAAACTTGTTGTTTATGTGTTCTATTTAACATGAGTGATAGGATCAAAAGATGAGCATGAAATTAGCATCTTAAAATATTTAACAGATCAGTTTGTTTAACCCAAGGAAGGATAATCTATGCATAAAGTGTCTTCTCATGATTGTGATATATCATCTTCCAAAGGTTAGATGCATAACATTTTAGCTCATTGGTTAAGATAGTGAGATCCAAGAGAGTAAGGCTAGGAACAAAGAGTAAAGAACTGAACATGTCGAGTTGATTAGGTTGGATCAAGTGAGGTGCAACTTAAACATGTTTGGTTCTTTATTTATGCACATACCAGAATTAAGGAGAAGCTTTTAAAGTGATGTCACATACCTTGAGATGTTACCTTTATGATTGAAGAGTGATATGTCGAACCACCTTGTGGAAGATTCTCTTGTCTGGCTGGTTGTTCTTCATGAATAGCTTGTCTTCTCTTGCTTATCTCATAGTGAGCCAGCTGAGTCTTGTCCTCAACAGATCCAGATGATGGAGACTTTGTCAACTATTTTCTTGATTTGTAGGCTTAGGTACTGTCTCTCCATCTTCTACTTCTTGTGGTGCAGTGGTTTCGTCCTTTATGATGTAACCCTCAATTCCTGGCAGTTGGTTCTTCCTTTATCGGTTGAGTTAATGTCTTCTCTTGGTTTTCTTCGGCTGCTCATAAGTGGTGTAGTTGTTAAAGAAGCAACGACCCTTTTGATCGATGATCCAAAAGTGGACGTCTCCATGTCCGACATCGATGACACATTGGTGGTGTTCAAGAACGATCTTCCAAGAATGAGTGATGGATCATATTCTTCTCCTTGATTGGGATAACGTCCAGTGGCTTGTACTGATCAAAGTGTTGAAGCTGGATTTCTCCATCCTCCCCTTTAAGCACATCTAGACAACGGAATTGTGTCTCCCGCAAGCTGGCTTGTGAGGTAGGTGGTTGCCCAAATTTCTTCAACAACATGTTCATGTGTTGAATTTATAGACCATGGTGTTGTTGAAGTCGTTCCACCTCATCCTCCAAACTAGCTCTTGTGTTGCATTAATTGGAAGATAGGACTAGTCCCACTTCTTGTGTTTGTACTGTTTGATCTGAGGGTTCAGAGATGAGAGCCCACACGATGGTCTCTGTCTTCAAGTGGCAGAGCTCAGACTTGTTCACCTATTTCCATGGAGTGAGTGCTTTGATTGTAGGTATTTGTTTTGCGGCACTAATCTTCTGTCTTGTTCTACAGATCTCACTTCTCCATGATTAGTGAGTTGTGTCTCCCTTGCGTAAGTTGTTCAAGTTCATGTGTCTCTTCATCTCCAGTGTGGGTTCATCTTAGGACTTTCCAAAATTGATATTGAAAGTTTTCCTGCAGAGGTTAGTCCAACAAAATATAGCATACTATCGGCTCAAAAACCAACCTAGACACCACGTCTAATTTGATTTAGGAAGGCATTTTAACCTAAGCACCATGCTTAAATTAAAAGGCCTTTGATAGCAAGATCACCACTCCTAAACTAGACATATGTTTCATTTAAGAGATGTATGAAAGTACTTCAAACCTAAACATATTCTATAGCAGATGAAGGTAGGATTAAAGCATTAAAGAGATTTACTCAAAAGGTGATAAGAGAGCATGATTAGTGTATAGCACATGAGCATGACATAAAGGTAGGGACAACCCATATGGCAACATGTTAAGAGATGTTCTTACAAAGTGTATCCCCCAAGCTTAGATTTGCAAAAATCAATATTGGATGAATGTAATTCAATGTTGCATGATGATTAGTTGGACATACCTTGTGTTTATCATTCCTTCGAACTTTTCGCTACAGACCTGCAAAGGTTAGTGACAAGAATACCCGAAGGAATATTTTAACAATTATATCTTTATGCTCATTACACAAAGGCAGTGTAGCAGGAGAGTGAACACTGATCTAAAAAGTGCTTGTTTTAGGATTCTGAGCTTGTCTTTGGGAATGCTTCAGAATGAGATTTGGTGAAGTGGTTTCCCCTCCAACACCAACTTAAGAGCACAACGAGATCTACAAAATTTGTGATAAACATATGCATCGACAACCACCCTTTTGAAGTTTTTGTAAACAGAAAGTGTGAGGGGGTTGAAAATCTCGAGTGTGGCAATGTTAGACACACCAATTTAATTAGGAGATGTTTCATATGAGCTTGGATTTAAAGAGGTGTTTATGAAGTAGCTTCATGCTCTTTGATATCATCTTCCTCGATTTCAGAGAAGAACACCGAATGGTGGGGTTCATCATTTTCTACAGTGTAGGTTGTTTTCTCTAGAGAAGGTTCTGTGACAACCAAATTATTAGAAGGATTTGAAGGAATTTCAAATTTGGTTGGGTGTTCCTCCTCTGTTGGTCGGGGTTAGGCACAACTTCTTCTTCTGGGAATTCGTCAAAAATGCCAGTGTAAGGAGTGTTTTCAATGATTTTATTTAGGATGTCTCCTCCTTCACTAACAAGTTTATGTGAGAATGATCCTCCAAAAGCTAAATCGAGATGTAGAGCAGCTTCCTTGTTAAGACCACAATAAAAGTGAAAGTGTAGCACATGGTCTGGTAAGGAAAGGTTTGGACTAGAATTGGTAAGGTGTTTGAACCTAGCCCAAGCTGCTCCTAGCGTCTCCTTCTCTTTTTGTTTGAATGTAAGAATTTCGATTCTAAGATCAGAGATTCGAAAAAGAGGGAAGAAAGAAAGACAAAAGTTGTCCCGAAGTTCATCCCAATTTTCATTTACGCCCTTGTTGACGCTCACTAATGCTCATAATTAACCATCAACTATTGCATGAAATGACACTAAATGAATCACAAAGCATAGTTGTAGGGTTTGAAACTAACAAGTTCCATGAGTTTTGGTGCTCTCACTTGTTTTGTAGGACATCCATGTTTTTACCATATAAAAGTATCTCAAGTGATGAATTGGAGTGCACCATTGCGAAGAGCTCATCGAGACGATCGAAACGGACATATCATTTGCTATATTCGGAGTCTCGGATGAAAAGATATTATTTTCGCAACAAAACCTGCAAAAGAAGGAACTGGAAGACACCAGAAGACACCACGAGGCGGCCGGCCACGTGGGCCCACTGGGCCACACCGACCGGTGGGGCCCATAGACCGGCCGATCGGCCACGGAGGCCATTTTGCCTCCGCCTTCTGGAACCTTCTTCCACCACCTCCTAGGATGCATCTCCACCGTCCCTGAAGTCGGTTTGATCCTACGGTCACGGTTCCTCGCCCAGGGCTATATAAACAGCCCCAGACTGGCCCCCCTCTCCAGGCATCTCCATCTTCATTATTCATCTCCACATCAGAAACTAGGGTTTCAATTAGAAGTAGAGGTCCCTCTAGATAAATCTCTTCTAGTTCATCTAGAATTAGATCTAGTTCTAGTTCTTCTAGTTCTAATTCATCTAGTTCTAGTTCTAGTTGTCTAGTTCATCTAGTTGTAATTAGAGATCGGATTAGAGAGAGAGAGGAAGAGATAAAGAAGGAGCTCCGGCCTGTCGGATCAACTTCTTCATCTTGTACCTGCGGATTCAAGTTCATCTTCAACTTGCTTCAGCGATTGTTTCGGTAATCAACGTCTATATTTAAGTTTGAGCCATTGTTCTTGTTATTCTTAAGGTTTATGACTCTCTTTTGAGTACTTTAATTCTAGTCATTCTAGAGTTAGAGTAGTTGGATAGTGTAAGCGTGGTGCTTGGACTTGATAGCTCATAAATGCCTCCTATAACGCTGGTAGTAGTAGTTGTTCGCAAGGGTGACTCTTATAGCCTTGTTGATTCTTCTATAGTCCAGTTACCCGTGTGTAGGCTCGATAGGATTATACATTTGCATAAAAGACTCATACTCTGTTTGTGACCTTTTATGGCAACTTCCCCACTAAGAATAATATAAACATATCACTCTTAAATTGGAATTAGACAACCTTAGTGATCCCCTCTATACTTATAGATTCTCCGTCCTTGTTAGCTACTCATGGGTTAGATTTTAAGACTTAACACTATCCGTTCCTTTGGGTTCGATATTAAAACTGGGTTACTCCGGTGAAGTGCTACATTGGTAGATTTTATCTGTGCGCTTACGGATAAAGTAGAGTGTGCGTTAATTTATACCAACAAGCATTTCTAGCGCCGTTGTCGGGGAACGGTAGATCATCTTAAGTCTTAGTTTAACCTTGTAATCATACTTTTATCTTTTCTTTTTGTCCCAGTCTTTTCATCATTTTTGTGTTCATTCTTATGAATGTTGTTTTCGAATTCCACTCTTATCTATCAGTACCCCAGGAGCGCAAGCTATAACCAGTAGAATCCTTACACCCCATTATAACATCTGGTTATTAGCTACGCCTACCTTTCCGCTACACTTCCCTCTGTAATGAGCATAGAAATAAAATTATGAAATTATTCCTTCGGGTATTCTTGTCACTAACCTTTCCAGATCTGGAGCAGAAAAGAACGAAGGAACAAAAAACACAAGGTATGTCCAACCAATCACCATGTAACATTGAATCACATTCATCCAATCTTGATTTGTGCAAAATCCAAGCTTGGGGAATAGACTTTCTAAGAATATTTCTTGCCATGTTGTTATGTTGGTCGTCCCTACCTTTAAGATGCTCATATACTCATCATGCTCTTTCATCACCATCTGAATAAATCTCTACAATAATTTCATGCTACCCTCATTCGCTATATTGTATGTTTAGGTTTGGAGTGCTTTCATACATCTCTTAAATTAAGCATGGTGCCTAGTTTAGGAGTGGTGATCTTGCTTTCAAAGGCTTTTAATTTAAGAAATTAAGTTAAATGCCTTCCTAGATCAAATTAGACGTGGTGTCTAGGTTGATTTTTGAGCCGATATTATGCTATAGTGGATGTTGGATATTTTGTTAGACTAACCCCTGTAGGAAACTTTCAATATCAATTTGGGAAAGTCCTGGAGATGAACTCACAATGGAGATGAAGCAAGGCGTACAATGAACTTCAACAACTTTGCACAATGAAAACTCAGCTCATTCATCATGGATGAAAGAACTGTGAGTATCAAAGTTTATTTATTTTGTTTTCTACTGCAAGTTATCTTTTGCCTTGAATCATGTTAAAGTGCAGCCAACACATAAAATACTAGTCTATGCTAAAATAATCCTAAAAACATCTTTATATTAGCATAGATGCAAAATACATAAGTTGTGGATAATAACCCATTCTTCAAATTCTTGCAATCCTTCGGGTATATGTCCACTAACATTACGCAGGAGAGAGATTTTGTTCATCCATGGTTTGGTCAGAACATTGAAGATCCAAAACTCAAACCATAGACACACAAACCTACTCTCAGATCACAAATGATGCTAGCGTAGCTTTGAGTCTTGCTTGGGCGCTGATGACAAACAGGATGCAACTTACCTCATATGAGACAAACAGGATGCAACTTACCTCATATGCCTGCAACCATCATTGTCTAAGACATCAAGACAAGAAGTGGGGAGTTATCTTCTCTTCTAATCAAGAGCACATAAAGTGTGTTAGGTTATTAAGGGAACTTCCCCACTAAAATGGGCACATGAAGGCTCAACGTTATTAAGGGAATTGGCTTGGGGGAGACGCACCCTCGTTATCTTCGTGATCCAGGTATGTCTTATTCATTATCTTAGTTATTTATAACAAAGTGTGTTAGGTTAAATAAATACTATGTTAAGTTTGCTTAGATTGTTTTAAGAAGTTAATAATAAAAGAAGAACTCTCTCTCACCTTTTACATGGAAATGATGAATAGTTGCTCTATCTAATTTATTTCATGTACCTAGCCTTCAAAGCATAAGTTCTCCTGATTAATAATGATGCTTAAAAATGAAATTAAATTTATGGGTAGTAAATGCTTGATCCAGAGTCTAGGTAGTTGACAGATATGACATGTGATGATCTGAGCTACTATTATCTTGTTCTAAGCAACACTAGAGTCCCGGAGAGTTTCCAATATTAATATGACTAATAATTGCATTGAGTTAAATTAAGCTTTGTTGATCCTATGAGAAGTTATCATGCTATTGAATTGAGATCACTTACACATTTCATCCATCTTCTGCATAAATGCTCATGATTATCTGTTGCTATCCTCTCAAAAGTTTGGAAGCACATGGCTACTAAAAAAAGAGAAAATCTAACAAAATAAAAAGGGACAAGTGTCCGAAACCTCAAAAAGAAAGATCCCGAGGAAATAAAAAGGGACAAGTGTCCGGAACCTCGAAAAAAAGAGAAAAAAATGATGAATGTTGGTAGTTCTTAACTTCACTAAAGATAGAGCTAGGCAACTATCCCCGGTAACGGCCCAGAAATACTTGTTGACACTTGCTAACGTCGTTACTAGGAGTAGACTATGGAATCTATCCCTGGCAACGGCGCCAGAAATGCTTGTAGCAAGTCTAGTCACTATACCTAAAGGAGTGAAGCTAAAGTAGCTATCTACTTATGTCATATGGGGTTGTCAATCCCGACACTAGTAGGAGCTAGCTAGAGAGATTGCAATCTACCTAGAGGAGATTTTGCAAGCGCACAGAACTATCGTAGTAGCACATTGCCTGGGAGTACCAGGTGTCGATTTGTTTGATCCCAAAGGAAGGCTAGGGTGGTGTATGAGTCGAGTCAAGGAGGGGATGAGAGTCAAAGAATAAGAAAGGGAAAAGGAGAAAAGAGAAGAGAGGAGATGAAAGGCTAGAAAGAATTTATGAGTGGATACGTAAGGATGAATGGAATGGTTAAGGTAAGGTGGATAGACAGGTAGATAAGGGGAATAAGATAACTAAGGATAACTAATATAACTAACTACTAACTAATAACTACTCCTAGATAACTACAAAGCAAGATAGGCAAATGCCAAATAAGCAACCAAGTTAAGTATAGTTTTATTCCTATCTTGTCAAGTATCGAGGCGTACTAGCCTATACCACTGACTTAGGTTGAACGCTACAACGACGAGCCTTACTATTAAACTAGACCAACTACGTGGTGGAATTCAAGGCGCACAGGGATGTCACCACCTGCTTGCTACCACAGCTATCCGGGGTCTAGCCGTATCTGAAGTTAAGTCTATAACTAAGCACCACGCCTAATTATATTCTAACTATCTCTATCCTGTCCTAGAATAGAAACACCCTTGCGGACGTCAGAGCAAATACTTGACTTAATAAGATAAACACTAAACTAACTAAGCAACCTATTGGCAAAGATCAAACACTAAGCACACTAGAGATTAACTACTATGGCTAAGTGAATTGAAATGTAGGATAGCTAGGTACTCAAGCAATCAATCAAGTATACTACTCAATACTACTAAGTAGAATAAAGTAATACTTGAAATGATGAACTAGAATATAGTAAAGTGCTTGAGTTACAAGAGCAAAACCTGAACTGGATATGAAGGAAGACTCTTCCCAACTCCAGGACCGATTACTTGCACGGTTCTACTCTTGAGCTAAGCCTTGAGTAGCGCTTCCGCGAGGGCAATGAGGCAAGGATGCCTTGCTCTACTAGCTACCTACTTGCCTATGCTTGGCTAAATCCTAAGTTATTAGCTCTCTAGCTTTAGCCTTGCTTTCCTCTTTGCTTCTTCCTTCCTTTCCTTGCTTGAAGTGAAGTGACACCTCCAGGGGGGTATTTATAGCCCAAGTGAGTGAGGGGGGTACTTATAGGGGGCAGCCAACCGACCTAGGGCAAACCCTAGTGGCGGGCGCCAGCTCTAGGTGGCGGCCGCCACCCCCCTGGCCCTTAGATGCACCGTCATTGATCCTACGGTCTCCAGGGACTCCTCCAAAGCGGTTCCAAGGTCGGTTGCATGTCCAAATAACCGTCACATGGGCAATTAGGTCATGATCCACGTGACATCTCTTATTAGCCCTCCGATGCCACCGACGTAGTGACCAAGGGCTAAGATTTGGCCCTGGGGTGGTCACACGAATCAGTGACATGGCAGGGGAGAGTTTGGGCCACTCCTTTGTGGCGGGCGCCACCTAGGGGTGGCGGGCGCCACCCCACTAGGGCCCAAATGGGCCCTGGTGAGTGGGCTCGGTCCCTGGTGGGTCCATTCTCCAAATTTGGTCCAAATCCTGCATTCAAATAAAAATCTATGGACATGTGGAATTTGGTTAGTTTGAAACCTATTTGACTACTTTTCATGCCTTTTTTTGAATTTTTGGTAAAATGTTGATGGTAAAATAAGTGTTTAAGGACCATCAACAAGCTCCCCCAAGCTAACCTGTTGCTCGTCCTCGAGCAACAATGCGGTTTAAGCATTGAGCATGAAATAGATAGCAACTTAAGATGTATACAAGTACATATTGTATAGTGAGAAATAACTTAGTGTATATCATTAATCATAGCAATGTCGGGCTTATAGCTTTTCACTTCAAACATGCAAGAGTGAAATAAAGCAGTAGATAGGAAACTTTTATCTTGCTTAGGTTTGACTAGGATTCTGTCTGGAGGTTTTTTAAGGTTTTCAAAGGATAAAAACTTACTTAAGTCCTCCAAGATTCACTCAATCACTCAATGGTGTTTAAATCCTCACTTAGGCCAAAATGTAGCCTCTCCTATTTCTAAAGAATGATATGTGGAGTTATAGGTAGGCTAAGAATCATGAGCAAATTGCATAATGTTTATTGCAAAGCTAGACACTCAGATCATAAGGAGCAGCAATTTATAAATATTGATCAAGATGTGCATGTGTGGTTATGTGGAAGTGTATAGAGAGATATTTCATAATCCTTCCTAGTTAATTTCTGGGGTCTAGAGCTAATGATAACTCTCTCTTTTTTTTACTCGATACATAGTGAGTAGACAAAAATGTGTCCTCACATTTTCTTAGGACATAGTCCTCTCTTGAGATACTTTGCTCACCTCTCTTTTTTTTATCTCTCTCTTTTTTTTAGCTCTAGATTTCCGCAGATTGTCTATAGGAAAGGATTTTAGAAATGAAAAGGGGGAAGAGAGAAATGCTTATTCCCAGTGTAGGAATAGCATAAGGCTAGCAATGGAACATTTGGCAAGGTATTGCATATCTCCACTGTAGAGAATGAGCAATTTATTTGGTGGTTGCAAACTTCCAAAGTGGAGAGTAAGCAATTTATGGTGGGTGTGTGTATCTTGATCAAAAGAAATGATAAGCTTCTCTACTAAGATCTATGAGGTCTAACAAAGCTCAACACAAACAAAGTTCTTTGTGGTTTTGACTAACAAATGTTTGGCTAGTGGTGGGATGGTATAAAATCCAGGAGGAACTTTTAGCAAGGTTTTCATGATTTTTAAAAGAAATCCTCCAGATTTGGTCCTAATTTCACCTTAGCAAGTTTAAAGAATTACTCCATTTCCAACTAACTTTATTCACTAAGCATGATTTTGGTTAAACCATGTGCAACCCACAAAAGCTACAACATAGATAAAACTAGTTATTCTAACTATAACAATAGCATTTGCATGGCATATTTTTTTTCTTATTCAGGTTCCAACATTTTTAAGCAGATTTTATCATTTTTACTCATGGGATAATTACTTAGGCAAGTATATAACATTCAAAAATTTTCAAAAGATATAGAATTTAAGAACCGAACATAAAGAGTAAGGTTGAAACATACCTTATTGGCGCGAGGATCTCCCCCAAGCTGGCTTCTTGCTTGGTGAAGGGTCTTCATCTTTCTCGGTCGGAGCTCTTGTTCTCATTTTATTAAAAAGGAAACTATCTAATGTTGTGAAAAAGGGAAACTATCCTATTATGATATTTTATTATTCTAGCTAAGTTAACATATACTTATGCATATAACTAATGATAACTGATTTTTTTAGTTACATGCATGACATAGGTTATTTATTTGAAAAAGGGAATTTTGAAGGGAAATTTAAAAGTAAATCCATACCTTAGATCCATGAAATTTCATCCTTATTGGGTGGATCTTCTTCCTTGGGTGCTTCTTCTTTAAGTACTTCATCGAGTTCTTCTTCTTTTGGCACCTCTCCTTTGTTATGTGAATTACACAACTCAGGAGAAGGTGGTTCTTTCTTTCTGTTCCACCTTGTTCTTAGGCGCCTCTTCTTGGTACAAACGGGTTTTGCTTCCTGCATGTTAGCGGCATATGCGGGACCACGGGAAAAGGAGAATATTTCCTTCCTCCCTCCTAATGTCATTTGCATTTTACCACTCCCCACATATATGCAAGCATCAACAGTGTTCAATAAAGGTCTACCTAAGATCAGAGGCACATCTTTCCTATTTCCCATATCTAGTATTATGAAATTAGCAGGAACATATGAACCTCTAATATGAACAGGTAAATCAGTGATTATTCCTTCTACATAGCATGTTGATTGATCAGCTAGCACGACATAGGCAGATGTGGATGACATGGTTGGAAAGAACGAGTTTTCATAGAAATCCTTAGATAAAATGTTCACACTCGATCCTAAATCACACATGGCATTTGTAATGACTTCGCCAAAGATTGAGCATCTAATTATGGGACTACCAGGATCACCCTTTTTAACAGTCATGGCTTGATCTTCATAATAGTTAAAATATTTTATTTCAACCATATTTGTAGTTTCCATGTTAGGTTTAGCCAGAATTTTGGCAGTTTCAAAAGATGGTATGATCGCAGCAAGTTGAGCTAATTGGGTTTCTAACATCTTATTAAAGCTAAGTTGATTTTTCAGACCAGATGAGAAATCTTCCAATTTAGCATTTATGTTCTCAAGCATTTTATCATTTGACATTAATTTCTTATTCAAAAATTCAGTAGTTCTACCTTGAGAGTAGACTAGATTCTTTAAGAATGAGAAATTATCAGTACTTTGGAAATTGGAGCGAGGGAATGAATTATTACCTTGAGAGTTGGAGTGCTGATTCCATCCTTGATTTTGTTGACGGAAACCGTTGTTGTTGTTGTTGTTGATGAAGTTCAAATCTTCAAGTAACTCGGGGTAGTGGTTTCCAGAATGTCTGGTTTCTCCACAGACTTCACAAGTCATGTATTATTCCAGAGATTGGACACTCTCTTGTTGGTTCATCTTCTCACAGCTGTCCAGCTTCTTGGCCAGCAGGTCCATCTTGGCCACGATCATGTCAGCCTCCTTAAGGGAATGCATACCTCGCTTACGGGGCTGCAGTCTCTCCTCATTCCATCCTTGGTTCGACACCATCTTCTCTATGAGAGCCTTAGCATCTGCAACATTCAGAGAAAAGAATGCATCGCCGGCGGCGGCATCCAAATGACTTCTAGAGAGTGGGGTTAGGCCATGGTAGAAGTTCTGGATCAACAGCCAGTCCATGGTGTGGACAAGCAATGACGTACTCTTGCATTCTCTCCCAAGCCCCGGGAATAGATTCCTCGGCTTGTTGCATAAAGCTGGAGATTTTGTTGCGAAGAGCGTTCGTCTTGCCTATCGGAAAGAATTTGGCGAGAAAAGCATTGGAACACTTGTCCCATGTGTCTACAGCGTTGCGATTGGTATACAACCATTGTTTCACTTTTCCTAGGAGAGAAAAGGGAAAGAGACGAAGACAGATGGCTTCTTGGGTTATCCCCTTAATGGTGAAGGTGCCGCAAATCTCCAAAAATTGTTGGAGGTGAGCATTAGCATCCTCATGAGCTTTTCCACAGAACGGGCTAGCTTGGACCATCGTGATCAGAGCTGGTTTCAACTCGAAATTGAGGTTGGCATCGATCACGGCTGATCCTATCGCTACATTGGCGACAGAAGGAGCAGAAAACTCACGAATGGTCTTATTGGCCATCGTGAGGGTAGAATGAGATAAGAAAGAAAGAAGTTGAAGAAGATGAAGGAAAAAGATAAGAAAAACTAAGGAAAGAAAGAATGGAGAAAGATGGGATTCGCTAAGCGGGAGCTTAAGCGAAGATAAATTCGACAAGGACTCGAAGGATACACCGATTGCCTTCCTCGGCAACAGCGCCGAAAATGCTTGTTGGTAGTTCTTAACTTCACTAAAGATACAGCTAAGCAACTCTCCCCGGTAACGGCCCAGAAATGCTTGTTGACACTTGCTAACGTCATTACTAGGAGTAGACTATGGAATCTATCCCTGGCAACGACGCCAAAAATGCTTGTAGCAAGTCTAGTCACTATACCTAAAGGAGTGAAGCTAAAGCAGCTATCTACTAATGTCAGATGGGGTTGTCAATCCCGACACTAGTAGGAGGTAGCTAGAGAGATTGCAATTTACATAGAGGAGATTCTTCAAGCGCACAAAACTATCGTAGTAGCACTTCGCCTGGGAGTACCAGGTGTCGATTTGTTTGATCCCAAAGGAAGGCTAGGGTGGCGTATGAGTCGAGTCAAGGAGGGGATGATAGTCGAAGAATAAGAAAGGGAAAAGGAGAGAAGAGAAGAGAGGAGATGAAAGACTAGAAAGAATTTATGAGTGGATAGATAAGGATGAATGGAATGGTTAAGGTAAGGTGGATAGACAGGTAGATAAGGGGAATAAGATAACTAAGGATAACTAATATAACTAACTAATAACTAATAACTACACCTAGATAACTACATAGCAAGATAGACAAATGCCAAATAAGAAACCATGTTAAGTATAGTTTTATTCCTATCTTGTCAAGTACCGAGGCGTACTAGCCTTTACCACTGATTTAGGTTGAACGCTACCACAACGAGCCTTACTGTTAAACTAGACCAACTACGTGGTGGAATTCAAGGCGCACAGGGCTGTCACCACCTGCTTGCTACCACAGCTATCCGGGGGTCTAGCCGTATCGGAAGGTAAGTCTATAACTAAGCACCATGCCTAATTATATTCTAACTATCTCTATCCTGGCCTAGAATAGAAACACCCTTGCGGACGTCAGAGCAAATACTTGACTTAATAAGATAAACACTAAACTAACTAAGCAACCTATTGGCAAAGATCAAACACTAAACACACTAGAGATTAACTACTATGGCTAAGTGAATTGAAATGTAGGATAGCTAGGTACTCAAGCAATCAATCAAGTATACTACTCAATAATGGTAAGTAGAATAAAGTAATACTTGAAATGATGAACTAGAATATAGTAAAGTGCTTGAGTTACAAGAGCAAAACCTGAACTGGATATGAAGGAAGACTCTTCCCAACTCCAGGACCTATTACTCGCATGCTTCTACTCTTGAGCTAAGCCTTGAGCAGCGCTTCCGCGAGGGCAATGAGGCAAAGATGCCTTGTTCTACTAGCTACCTACTTGTCTAAGCTTGGCTAAATCCTAAGCTATTAGATCTCTAGCTTTAGCCTTGCTTTCATCTTTGCTTCTTCCTTCCTTTCCATCCTTGAAGTGAAGTGACACCTCCAAGGGGGTATTTATAGCCCAAGTGAGTGACGGGGGTACTTATAGGGGGCAGTCAACCGACCTAGGGCAAACCCTAGTGGCGGGCGCCAGCCCTAGGTGGCGGCCGCCACCCCCCTGGCCCTTGGATGCACCGTCATTGATCCTACGGTCTCCAGGGACTCCTCCAAGGTAGTTCCAAGGTCGGTTGCATGTCAAAATAACCGTCACATGGGCAATTAGGTCATGATCCACGTGACATCTCTTCTTAGCCCTCCGATGCCACCGACCTAGTGACCAAGGGCTAAGATTTGGCCCTGGGGTGGTCACACGAATCAGTGACGTGGCAGGGGAGAGTTTGGGCCTCTCCTTTGTGGCGGGCGCCACCTAGGGGTGGCAGGCGCCACCCCACTAGGGCCCAAATGGGCCCTGGTGAGTGGGCTCGGTCCCTGGTGGGTCCATTCTCCAAATTTGGTCCAAATCCTGCATTCAAATAAAAATCTATGGACATGTGGAATTTGGTTAGTTTGAAACGTATTTGACTACTTTTCATGCCTTTTTGTTGAATTTTTGGTAAAATGTTGATGGTAAAATAAGTGTTTAAGGACCATCAACAATGAATATCATAAAAAAAGATGGGCATGTGCCCGCCAGTAGAATTAGCTTGATAGCCATGTGTCTCTAATAAACAGAAGAGAGTGATATATTAAAAAGAGCATCTGCCTCCCTTTTCCATACACATGCCCTTCTCGATTCAATGGTGTGGTCGACTTTCTCTTTGGATTCATTGTTTAATTTGACAATATATGTTTTTAAGCTTTTTGAAAATTCATAAAAAACACTAGGATAACAGTGAAGTAAAAGAGCAAGAGATATAGTGCTTGATTTGATCGTTCTATCTTTCAATTACTCAGGATTCAAGGTAAAGAACTAAGCCCATGATGAATAATATGATACTTTTTCGTATTCCCTATGAGAACTTCTATTTGAATACATGTGTACTTGTTAGAAGTGAAGATATTGCAGCAATTCCTGATCCATTGTTGAGATTGGCTTTGCTCGGGACTAGCAAAGGGTAAGCTTGGGGGAACTTGTTGACGCTCACTAATGCTCATAATTAACCATCAACTATTGCATGAAATTACACTAAATGAATCACAAAGCATAGTTGTAGGGTTTGAAACTAACAAGTTCCATGAGTTTTGGTGCTCTCACTTGTTTTGTAGGACATTGATGTTTTTACCATATAAAAGTATCTCAAGTGATGAATTGGAGTGCACCATTGCGAAGAGCTCGTTGAGGCGATCAAAACAGACATATCATTTGCTATATTCGGAGTCTCGGATGAAAAGATATTAATTTCGCAACGAAAGCTGCAAAAGAAGGATCTAGAAGACACCACGAGGCGGCCTGCCACATGGGCCCACTGGACCAAACCGACCGGTGGGGCTCATAGACCGCCCGGTCGGCCACGGAGGCCGTTTTGCCTCCGCCTTCTGGAACCTTCTTCCACCACCTCCTAGGATGCATCTCCACCGTCCCTGAAGTCGGTTTGATCCTACCGTCACGGTTCCTCGCCCAGGGCTATATAAACAGCCCCAGACCCCCCTCTCCAAGCATCTCCATCTTTATTATTCATCTCCACATCATAAACTAGGGTTTCAATTAGAAGTAGAGGTCCCTCTAGATGAATCTCTTCTAGTTCATCTATAATTAGTTCTAGTTCTATTTCTTCTAGTTCTAATTCGTCTAGTTCTAGTTCTAGTTGTCTAGTTCATCTAGTTGTAATTAGAGATCGGATTAGAGAGAGAGAGGAAGAGATCAAGATGGAGCTCCGGCCTGTCGGATCAACTTCTTCATCTTGTACCTGCGGATTCAAGTTCATCTTCAACTTGCTTCAGCGATTGTTTCGGTAATCAACGTCTATATTTCAGTTTGAGCCATTGTTCTTGTTATTCTTAAGGTTTATGACTCTCTTTTGAGTACTTTAATTCTAGTCATTCTAGAGTTAGAGTAGGTGGATAGTGTAAGCATGGTGCTTAGACTTGATAGCTCATAAATGCCTCCTATAACGCCGGTAGTAGTGGTTGTTCGCAAGGGTGACTCTTATAGCCTTGTTGATTCTTCTATAGTCCACTTACCCGTGTGTAGGCTCGGTAGGATTATACATTTGCATAAAATACTCTATTTGTGACCTTTTATGGCAACTTCCCCACTAAGAATAATATAAACATATCACTCTTAAATTGGAATTAGACAACCTTAGTGATCCCCTCTATACTTCTAGATTCTCCATCCTTGTTAGCTACTCAGGGGTTTGTCGGTGTTTGTTAACCAGCAACTCGTCTTGAGTAATCTTAGATGATTTGTTCGGTGGGGATCTGCGGATACATGGGTGTATGCCGAGTCTCTGAGTGATGAGTGATTGTCAACTGGGATAATACGCAGGTTCTTTGGCTAGTGTTGTGCAGGTGTCGAGCACAGACACAGTGATCGAGGGCAAGGTGAAGGTCAAGTAGAGACGTGCCGTGTCGACGGACCGGGAGTGGTGAAGGGCGGACGTGAGGCTTGGACTGCGGGACCGGTGGCCTAAGGATCAGCTGTGGTGGCTGGCAGCCTGGGACAGCGACGAGCGAAGACTTGCGGGACATGGTGTTGCTCGGGTCGAGGACCTGGGGACACGTGTCGGTGGACGGGGTGCACGGGCGGTGCATCCCCTCTACAGCATCGGTTTGGTGGTAGAGCCAGAGAAAAACCATCGGGTGGACGGTTTCCAAGTTTGGGCCTCAAAACCTGGGCGCTGATGGTTTCCGAGTTTGGCCACAAAACTCGGGCTGAGGACGGTTTCCAAGTTTGGGCCTCAAAACCTGGGTGCTGCGGGTTTGCTGAGTTTGGGCTACAAAACTCAGGCTTCGGTGGGCTGGTTTCCCGGTTTGGGCCTCAAAACCGGGGGTTGATCGTGAAGGCTGGTTTCCCAGTTTGGGCCACAAAACTGGGGGCGGAGTCGGGGAAAAGGACGCAGAGCGTTGGAGGCACGTGGCGGCAATCGGGAGGTTGCGTCGAGGCAACGCTACGAGTTGTGCGGGCGTGGCCGTCGGATCCACCTACCATCGAGTTGGTCCAGAATAACCTTAGGGTTTAGCTGGTTCGCTCTGTAAGTAGTTAGGGGTAGAGTGAGAATTAGGAATAGTTAGAATTAGGATAAGTAGGGGGAGACACCCACCTCCCCATCTATCTCAGTCATTTGCTCTTTGCTTCTAGGGTTTCCTGCTCTCCCAATCCCCTGCTGTAGCTTGCTGAGATCCGCAGAGAACCATACCTCTGTGTACTGGAGATTTTGAGGAAGTGAGGCCGTAACCTCACTGTTGTAGCGTGTGGTAGCCACACGGTTGCAGATCGATGACTTGATTCGCGTTTTGGTTCATGTTCTTCGCGTTCTTCGTTTCTCCACGATTTTCCCGTCACTCGATCTCCCTCTCTACCGCGTCTTTGCGAAATCCGTTTGAATCACCTTGTTCTTTGTAGTGAGGAGGTCATTTCAACCAAAGGAATTCATCTAACTCCTCACGAACAAGTAGATCGGGTTGATTTCGTTTTCGTTGCGCTTTTTCAGTTCATACACCTTCCCCTTCGATTTCCCGTTGAATGAGTTGATTTGAGCGGATGATTTCTTGGGGATAGTCTCCTAACTACCTCGTGATCATCCTCTCCAAGTTTGGGATCAAGGGATTTTGGTTTGAATCGATTTGGGAGTGATTTGGGTGAAGGGCGGCGTCGGGGAGCTTCCGGACCAGTGGCTGTGTTCTTCGGCTGATTTGGCTTTGGCTGACCTGCGGACCGTCCACAGTTCAAAGCCGCGGACAGTCCGGGAACTGTCTAGGGGACTTCAACAACTTTGCGGTTTGGCGAGTTTTGCCAGTGGACAGTCCGCCACTCGCTAGCGGACAGTCCGGCAGTACCGCGGACAGTCCGGGACCCCAGGTCCGGACAGTCCGGGAATCGCCTGAAGCTTCCGGTTTTGTGCGTTTGCTCTCACGGCTTCCTCACTTGGTTTTTGGACTTCTTGTTTGGCCTTGTAGTTGACCAAGGAACCTCTCTAGGTATCTTTGCTACTTGTTAGCATCGGTATTTGGGGATTTCTCGACGTAGCCGTCTATCTACGTTCGAGACTTGGTTTTTGAGGGTTGAACTTGAGTCGCTACCTTAGGCGTTTGGTTTGCTGTCGCTTTGTGGTGCCTCGCTGTGATCCAAGGGATCATCCACCCTCTTCCAAGGGTCGTGGGCATCACGTTCTCGGTCGTAGCTTTTGGGGGTTGATTTTTGGGACAATCGGCCAAAGTTTCGAAAGAAATTTTTGAGCTCCCATTCACCCCCCCTCCGGTTGCCTTGCTAGTGCATTCTCGGTCTTTCAATTGGTATTGGAGCGGGTTAAGGATCTTCCACCTTAGCCGGTTCTAGATCCACAGAAGGCGACATGGATCGCGGCGTGGGCAAACCGCCGTTCTTTGATGGGACGAACTATGCGTATTGGAAGATACGCATGTCGGCCTTTCTCCAGAGCATGGGCTCTTCTGTTTAGGAGATTTGCAACAGGGCCGATTACGTTGTCTTGGCTACTCGTGTCACTCAGCTTCAGATCGATGAGCACGAAGCAAATAGCCGAGCTCGTAACGCTCTGTTCTCCTGTTTGAGCATGTCCGAGTTTGATCGCGTTTCTCACCTCCCCACGGCTCGGGAGATTTGGGCGACCCTCATGCGCTTTCATGAGGGAACAACTCAAGGCAAATCCCATCTCTACGAGTCGCACAAACGGGAGTATGAGAACTTTCGACATATGCCTGGCGAGAGCATAGAGTGTTTATTCGCTCGCTTTCAGGTCATTGTCAACAAGATGAGAGCGAACAAGGAGCTGTTGCCTTTCGACGATCATGAGAGAGCTTTGAAGCTTTTGCATACTCTCGATCGGTCGGTGTGGGACTCAAAGGTTCAGGCGATCATCGAATCGTCTAACTATGAGACCCTGACTTGTGACGAGCTCTTTAGTAAGCTCAAGTCTAGTGAGATTGACGCCATGTCGAGGGCTTCTTATGAAAATCCTTCTGGCCCGACTATGGCTTTGGTTTCTGGCTCTTCTACTAACCCCTCTGGAGGATTTGCACTTTCTTCACTCTTCTCTGTCACAGAGGACCAGCTAGAGTATTTGAGGGATGACGAGTTGGCGATGCTCGCCAACCGGTTCTCGCGGTTCCACAACAACCGCATGAACCGTCGCCGCGGAGGAGGACGCTCAGGATGCTATGAGTGCGGCGACCCCGACGACTTCATCGCCAACTGTCCCAAGAAGAAGCACTCATCTGGGAAGGGCGATCATGGGAACAAGTACGACTCTGGCAAGCGCAAGGAGAAGTACATCCCCGCGAAGCACAAGCGGAAGGGCGGCTTCAACAAGGAGTACATCAAGACCAAGTACTTGGAGAAGGCCCAGGCTGAGCAGCGTGCATTCTTTGCCATGCTCAGCGACGTCGACGACTCGGATGACGACTCCGCTTCTTCAAGCGACGACGAGTCCGAGAAGAAGAAGAGGATCGAGGACAAGCTCAACGGCCTCTGCTTCTTCGCCGACGATGTGGGCTTTTGCACCATGGCCCTCGGCAAGGAGGTCGACGGCGAGCTGGAGGAGACACCTCGGAACGACGACGACGACGACGACACCTCCTAGGTATCTCTGACCCCCGATGAGCTTTCTGCTGAGTTCGAGAAGCTTACTGCCGCGCTCCTTAGTCAGGATAAGTTGCTTAGGCGTGCCGCTAGAGAGCGCAAGGAGTTTAGGCAGAAGTGGGAGGATACGGTGAAGGAACTTAAATCTGTCAAGTCCACCGTTGTTGTCACCGAGGAGGAGGAGTGTGAGATGTGCACCACGCACATGACTGACCTTCTCACTTTCAGAGGTAAGTATGTGGCATTGGTAGGAGAGGTGGATGAGCTGAAGGCTAGACCCTTGCTGTTCGGTGCGTGCAAGACTTGTCCTGTCTTGCAATCTGAGTTGGCAGAGAAGAATGCCAAGATTGTGTCTCTTGAAGAGGCCAACTCAGGTAGCACATGTGTGGCTAGGTGTGTTCTTTGTCAGGGTTTGGAGATGGAGATCGCAAACGAGAAGCATGACAAGATGCAAACCGAGGAGGAAAGCACATACCTTCGGACCATCTTGTCATGGGTGTCTAGCGGTGAGCCACAACTCGGGATGATGATCTCCCAATTCAAGCGAGCTACTGGAGGTCCTGGTGTAGGTTTTGCTCCGGGTGTTGATGTTTCGTCTTTTGGGAAGATTGGAGAGTCCAGTGGTCTTAACCCATGTGAGAAGCCCAACTCCACCACTACTCCCAAGCTTACCAAGATTCCACCCAAAGAGCCTCTCAAGCCTAACACCAAGGATGGGGTCTTTGTTGAACCTCCGAGAGCTCCACCCAAGAAACAATCATGGGCCCCCAAACCAAACCACCTCAAGAACAAGCTGGACACCATGCCACCTATCTAGGAGGAGCTTATGCCACAGAAGGGCAAAGTGATCCACACCCACTACCGTGAGTACCAACAACCCCCTTTGAGAGCGGTGAGGTACCATTGTGAGCACTGTGGGCGAGATGGACACTTGAGTGAGTTTTGCTTTCGGCGCAAGAGAGAGGCGCGCCGTGCAAGGGAGATGAACAACCCGGACAAGTACCATCCTTTCCATGATGTACATGTGCCGAATGTTCAGAGGAGAGCTCCAAGGAGAGCTGCTAGGCCCAGAGCTCCAGAACCTCAAGTTCCTAGGCCTAGGCAGCGGAGAGGTCGTGCCCGGCGGGAGCCTACAGTTGTAGGCTATGGACTCCGTGGCGGTGGCTTTGTTGTAGAGTGTTTTCCCCCACCGCGTTTTGAGTATCGCGATGGACGCTCTTCCCTTAGCGGACCACGTTTTCCTCAACGTGGTGATCGCTTTCCCCGTAGGCGTGCTAGGAATGGTTTTTCTGCTAACCGTTCTTTTGAGCAGCCGGCCCAACACTGGTATTCTTCCTACTTCACTAACCCCAGTGTTGGACCGTATGCTCACCCTATGTCTTTATATTGATGTAGGTAAAATGATTGGAGGATGTTTGGTTGGTGGATTCCGGTTGCTCGAGACACATAACCGGAAACGCCAAGTGGTTCTCCAGTCTTAGTCCAGTCGCCGGAAAGGAGTTTATCACCTTCGGTGACAATAGCAAAGGTAAAGTGTTGTCTCGTGGGTAGGTGCGAGTTAATGAGCACTTTGTGTTGCGTGATGTTGCCCTTGTTTCTAACTTGCATTTTAACCTTCTTTCTGTTTCGCAACTCTTTGATGACGACTATGAGATTTGTTTTAAATCGAATCTCAGTCGTATTTTGGATCCTCAGGGCAATCTTGTTTGTATGATTTCGCCCTTTGGAAAAGTCTTTCGTGCGAATTTCTCGGAGTCTTTTGGCACTTCTCGTTGTCTGATGGCTGGACCTTCCTCCTCTGATCTTTGGAAGTGGCATAGGAGACTTGGACATTCGAGCTTCGACTTGCTTGCAAGGCTTAGTTCACTTGGCCTAATCCGAGGATTGCCCAAGTTGCATATGGAGAAGGATCTTGTTTGCCACTCTTGTAGACACAGGAAGAGGGTTGCCGCTCCCCACCATCCAGTGACTCAGGTCATGACCAAGCGCCCTGGAGAGCTTTTGCACATGGACCTTGTTGGTCCAGCTCGGGTGAGCTCGGTTGGGGGGAAGTGGTATGTGCTTGTCGTTGTTGATGACTTTTTGAGATATTCGTGGGTCTTCTTTTTAGCTGAGAAGACCGAGACTTTCTCCTTTGCTCACAATCTGATTTTGCATCTTCAGAACGAGTTCCCTTTGAACTCGATCCGAGCTATTAGGAGTGATAATGGTTCCGAATTCAAGAATTCAGATTTTGAGAAGTTTTGTAACTCTTTGGGTTTAGAGCATCAGTTTTCTTCCCCCTACACACCGCCACAGAATGGTGTTGTAGAGAGGAAGAATCGGACCCTTGTAGAGATGGCCAGGACGATGCTCGATGAGCATAGGACTCCTAGGTGATATAGGGCCGAAGCTATGACCACTGCATGCTACATTTCAAATCGCCTTGCTTGCAAGGCTTAGTTCACTTGGCCTAATCCGAGGATTGCCCAAGTTATCCATGGAGAAGGATCTTGTTTGCCACTCTTGTAGACATGGGAAGATGGTTGCCGCTCCCCACCATCCAGTGACTCAGGTCATGACCAAGCGCCCTGGAGAGCTTTTGCACATGGACCTTGTTGGTCCGCCTCGGGTGAGCTCGGTTGGGGGGAAGTGGTATGTGCTTGTTGTTGTTGACGACTTTTCGAGATATTTGTGGGTCTTCTTTTTAGCTGAGAAGACCGAGACTTTCTCCTTTGCTCGCAATCTGATTTTGCGTCTTCAGAACGAGTTCCCTTTGAACTCGATGCGAGCTATTAGGAGTGATAATGGTTCCGAATTCAAGAATTCGGATTTTGAGCAGTTTTGTAACTCTTTGGGTTTAGAGCATCAGTTTTCTTCCCCCTACACACCGCCACAGAATGGTGTTGTAGAGAGGAAGAATTGGACTCTTGTACAGATGGCTAGGATGATGCTCGATGAGCATATGACTCCAAGGCGATATTGAGCCGAAGCTATGAGCACTGCATGCAACATTTTAAATCGCATTTTTCTCCGAGCTTTCTTGAAAAAGACCTCTTATGAGTTGCGTTTTGGAAAACTGCCCAAGGTGAGTTATTTTTGAGTTTTTGGTTGCCATTGTTTTATACTCAAAAAGGGCAACTTGGACAAATTTGAGTCTCGTTCTTCTGACGGTGTGTTTTTGGGTTATGGCACTCACACTCGAGCTTATCGTGTACTTAACCTTGACACTAACCGAGTCATGGAGACATCCGATGTCACCTTCGACGAGACCATGGTTTGTCCTTCTTCTCGTTTTGAGCGTGCAGGTGATCATGAGGTTGGTGAGCCTCTTTTTGATGACGAGGATGAGGGTGCTGAAGGTATGGATGATCCAGCACCCCCTCCACCTGCTTTGCCACAAGGAGCGGCTTCTACGATGACTCACGACCCCGACACGTCTTCTTCCTGGGGGCCGTGGGATCCGCCACCCCGAGCGGTACCTTTTGTACCCGGGGAGGCACCAGCTGCTGTTGAGGGGGAGATCACTTCTGCACGGGAGGCGCCATGACACATCCACCGCCAGCAACCCCCTCAGCAGATGATCGGCAGCATCGATGAACGTGTCACTCGGTACAGGTCTCAAATCTCTCACTTTGCTCATTCTGCTTTTGTTGCTGATTTTGAGCCCCGAGATGTTGGACACGCTTTGACGGATCCGGATTGGGTCAATGCCATGCACGAGGAGTTAGAGAACTTTGAGCAAAATCGGGTGTGGGTTTTGGTTCCACCTCCTCTAGACTGTAAGCCTATTGGGACAAAATGGGTTTTCAAAAACAAGCAAGGAGAGGATGGCCACGTTGTTAGAAACAAGGCCAGGCTTGTAGCGAAGGGTTACAGTCAGAAGGAGGGGATAGACTATGAGGAGACTTTTGCTCCTGTAGCTCGTTTGGAGGCTATTAGGATACTCTTGGCTTTTTCAACATCCAAAGGTTTCAAACTTACTCAAATGGATGTCAAGAGTGCCTTCTTAAACGGCAAATTAGAAGAAGAGGTTTATGTTGAACAACCCCCCGGTTTTGAAAATCCAAAGTTTCCAAACCATGTTTTCAAACTCCACAAAGCTTTATATGGTTTGAAACAAGCCCCTAGAGTCTGGTATGATAGGTTGAAAACCTTTTTGCTTGCTAAGGGTTTTAAAATGGGATGTGTTGATAAAACGCTCTTTCTCCTCAAGCAAGGCAAAGACACTCTCTTGGTCCAGATTTACGTGGATGATATCATTTTCGGTGGTTCTTCTCATGCTTTGGTTGCCAAATTTGCAGATACTATGAGCAGGGAGTTCGAGATGAGTATGATGGGCGAGCTGACTTTCTTTCTCGGATTGCAAATTAAGCAATCCCGAGAAGGGACGTTTGTGCACCAGGGCAAGTATACCAAGGACTTGCTGAAGAGGTTCGATATGGGTGAGGCCAAGCCTCTTCCAACACCCATGTCGACCACGACGGCCCTGGATGCGGACAAGGATGGAGAAGCTGTGGACCAGAAGGAGTACCGAAGCATGATCGGGTCGCTGCTCTACCTAATGGCGACATGCCCGGACATCCTGTTCGCAGTGTGTCTGTGTGCGCGCTTTCAGGCGTCGCCGCGCACTTCTCACCGTCAGGCGGTCAAGCGCATTTTCAGGTACCTTCGTTTCACACCAGAGTTCGGGATTTGGTATTCAGCTTCCTCCACCCTCTCCCTTTGCGGTTATTCCGATGCCGATTTTGCTGGTTGTCGCATTGAGCGCAAGTCCACTTCTGGGACTTGCCAATTTATTGGTTCTTCTCTTGTATCGTGGTCTTCTCGCAAGCAGTCTAGTGTCGCCTAGTCTACCACGGAGGCTGAGTATGTTGCTGCAGCTAGCTGCTGTTCCCAGTTGCTTTGGATGATGGCCACTTTGCGTGATTTTGGTCTGAGCTTTTCTCATGTTCCGTTGCTCTGTGACAGCACAAGTGCGATTAGCGTTGCTAAGAACCCCGTGTTTCACTCGAAGACCAAACACATTGATGTGCGCTTTCACTTTTTGCGAGACCACTATGAGAAGGGTGATATCGACCTTCGCCATGTCGATACTCATCTTCAGTTGGCTGATATTTTCACCAAGCCTTTGGACGAATCAACCTTTAATCGGTTGAGGGGTGAGCTTGGTGTGTGTTTCCCCTTTTAGATGGGGGAAACATTTTGGTTCTTGTATTATAAACTGACTATTTTCTCGTTTGTTTTGTCTTTCTTCTGCATTTCAGCATACGCTTTTACATTCTGAGCTTCATGTATATAATCTTTAGAATGTAATTATGCTCTGTTTAGTATGCTCCGATGCTATTTGTTGATGCTAGTAGCTTATGCTCTTTCTGATCACTAATACATGTTGTGAGCTGAGCTATTTTTGAATGGTGAATCTGCTTAACAAACATAAAACTTAAAATGTTGACCATTGAGATATGCAACTGGCATGTGTAGGATGTGTAGAATTCACTCGTGCTTTTCATATATGCTAGGTTGCTATGTCTCTAGTTCTGAGTCTATCACTTGCTTGGTCTGTTCATATTCTGTCAATAAAATTTGAACCAAGTTTTAAGTGAATTGAAATGATCGAGATGGGATTGCTTGTCAACACATCACAGTTTCGAGACTGTTTCTCATTGCACTTTGAGTTAAACTTGAGCTATGTAGTGTATGACCGAAACTGTTGCTTTAAGCTTCTGATTGCTTCTGCATAGGCTTCGCACAGTTGAAAAGTTAGGCAATGACAAGCTTTCAACCTCTCGCAATCACATGCTAAATTCTGAACTTGTGTAATCTTAACCGCTGCAACTCCGATAAATTTTGGATACACAAGTCTATGTTTCATTCTATAGCATGATGATTGAACTTTGCTAGGGGTAGTTCACCTTGTATACATGGTTAGCACTTATCTAATTTCCTGTCTATACATGTGTAGTGCTATTTTGATGGTGAATACCTTTTTGGCTAAAAACTGCTCACTTTGCTCATATGTTCATATTTCATATTTGGTGATCAGTTTGAGCCTTTGCTAGCTTGTATGCTTTCCAGTGAGTCGTTGGAGCTATACTTTTTAGAGCATCTTTGCATTTTCTTGACTATTCGTGAAGCTTCTAACTTGCATCTTGACTCATATGCATTTTGGAAGGGGGAGAACTTCACTTATTGGCACTTTTGTTGGTGCATTTTCTAAGGGGGAGAAAATGGTTTTCAGTTCCTATTGCTTGATGGTGCATTTTCAACAAAGGGGGAGAAAATTTGGACAAATCATGCCTCCCATGTTCAAAGGGAGAGGAATCGGTTGTGTGCACCATGCAAGGGGGAGCTTGCTCGTACTGAATTTTTGGAACTTCCAATTGGTTCGGAGCGCTTTGCTTGTTTTGTTGAGCTTTTACCTCTATCTTGAGGGACTAGCAGTCGCATCTTTGCTTCAGTTGGGTTCAATTGGTATCGAGCTTTTCAGTCGATGTCGAGCTTTCTTGCTAGTTGTGTTGAGCCTCTGTGCCTCTATCGTGAGGGACTAGCATTTTGCTTCGATTTTTCATTTGGCATTTGCTAGCGGTGTTGAGCCTGTTCTACCTCTTCTTGAGGGCTAGCTTTGCTTTGCTTCGTTGCATCGAGCCGTTGCCCATGTCTTTGGGAACCAAGTTGTTTTGCTCTTTCCACTTGACCTTTTTCGGCTTTGCTAAGCTTTTGGGTCATTTGGTCGAGTTCTCTCTTCTCCTTCTTTTTTCCTTCCTCCTTTCAATTATGATTTGCGTTGGTAGTTGACAATGCACTCATCAAGGGGGAGATTGCAGATACATGGGTGTATGCCTAGTCTCTTAGTGATGAGTGATTGTCAACTGGGATAATGCGCAGGTTCTTTGGCTTGTGTTGTGCAGGTGTCGAGCACAGAGACAGTGATCGAGGGCAAGGTGAAGGTGAAGTAGAGACGTGCCGTGCCGACGGACCGGGAGTGGTGAATGGCGGACATGAGGCTTGGACTGAGGGACCGGTGGCCTGAGGATCAGCTGTGGGGGCTGGCAGCCTGGGACAACGACGAGCGAAGACTTGCGGGACATGGTGTTGCTCGGGTCGAGGACCTGGGGACACGTGTCGGTGGACGGAGTGCACGGGCGGTGCATCCTGTCTACAGCATCGGTTTGGTGGTAGAGCCAGAGAAAAACCATCGGGTGGACGGTTTCCAGGTTTGGGCCTCAAAACCTGGGCGCTGATGGTTTCTGAGTTTGGCCACAAAACTCGGGCTGAGGACGGTTTCCAGGTTTGGGACTCAAAACCTGGGTGCTGCGGGTTTGCTGAGTTTGGGCCACAAAACTCAAGCTTCGGTGGCCTGGTTTCCCGGTTTGGGCCTCAAAACTAGGGGTTGATCGTGAAGGCTGGTTTCCCGGTTTGGGCCTCAAAACTAGGGGTTGATCGTGAAGGCTGGTTTCCCGGTTTGGGCCACAAAACCGGGGGCGGAGTCTGGGAAAAGGACGCAGAGCGGTGGTGGCACGTGGCGGCAATCGGGAGGTTTCGTCGAGGCAACGCTATGAGTTGTGCGGGCGTGGCCGTCGGATCCACCTACCATCGAGTTGGTCCAGAATAACCTTAGGGTTTAGCTGGTTCGCTCTGTAAGTAGTTAGGGGTAGAGTGGGAATTAGGAATAGTTAGAATTAGGATAATTAGGGGGAGACACCCACCTCCCCATCTATCTCAGTCATTTGCTCTTTGCTTCTAGGGTTTCCTGCTCTCCCAATCCCCTACTGTAGCTAGCTGAGATCCGCAGAGAACCATACCTCTGTGTACTGGAGATTTTGAGGAAGTGAGGCCGTAACCTCACTGTTGTAGCGTTTGGTAGCCACACGGTTGCAGATCGAAGACTTGATTCGCGTTTTGGTTCGTGTTCTTCGCGTTCTTCATTTCTCCGCAATTTTCCCGTTACTCGATCTCCCTCTCTACTGCGTCTTTGCGAAATCTGTTTGAATCATCTTGTTCTTTGTAGCGAAATTTTTGAGCTCCCATTCACCCCCCCCCCTCTGGTCGCCTTGCTAGTGCATTCTCGGTCCTTCAGGATCGGCGTTCGTAGGACTCGACGAGTACACAGGGACAGCGGTTTATACTGGTTCAGGCCGCTAAATAGCGTAATACCTTACGTCCAGTGCGCCGTGTGCCTTGTGTATGATTATGATCCGATATTCGATGATCGAAGCCCGCGCCTGCTTCCCCTTATATATCCGGGTGAAGCATAGCACAGACCAAGTCCTAGTCGCTTACAACAGAGGAGTCCTATTCTAATTACAAGACTTCCTTGAAGAACTCAACTAAGTTACAGTGAGAGTCCTAATCCAAAAACACTTCGTATCAAGTCTTCGGATCTCCCGTGCCGTCCAGGATTAGTCGGAGTAATCATCTTCTGATGATATCCCTAACATCCTGGTCCGTCAAGCCCCCGAGCTCTTCATCATTTCCTCAGATTATTATCTTCTGGTTTCTCTTTGGGAATCTCCGAGTAATGTCTTGAGAAATCTTGAAGTGCTCCGTTGGTAAAGAACTTCCATGGCGTGCACTTTTTCCTAAAAAGTGCACCCATAGGGTGTAGCCCCCGAGCCTCTTCTTATTTATAATAACTTTGAGGATCTTTTGAGCCTTTTCCGAGTAATTCTTGGGTAAGAAAAAACATTTCCTTTATGGTATGTACGTTGCAGCCCACGAGCCTAAGTTCCGAGTACTCAATAGTCGGTTCTTCGGATCTTCCAAATATATGACCGGGTAATCCATAAAGGTCTTAAAGAGTCGAAACATGCCATTGATTTATTGCGTAATCCATCTGAGTAATAAATATGCAGCTTTAGGTGGGTAATATTTTCAACAAACATCCCTTATCACCGCCCACTGAACAAAATTTACTGAGAGGCTAGCAATAATTGACCGATGACTGTTCCAGCTGTATGTATTAATGGTTTTTGTCGTGTTCTGCAACTGCAAACTTTGTCGCCTTCCTCTTGAAGTGCGTATGGGAAACAAACCCATCACTGGTGCCAGGCTTCACATGTGCAACAATGTATAGGCTTAATTATTTGATCCTGCAGTCACTTGTGTCCGTGGACCATGTCTATAGACCAGGATGATCCGCCTATAAATAACCTGCCTAGGAAGCAAAGAACTCATATCCTTTTGAGTGTATGACTTCCTCTAGTGCCATGAATATTGTAGGATCAATAGTGGAGATGGCCGAGCCCCCGGGTATCTTCCTTCTGTAGGATAGATGAAGTGTCCAGAAGAACTCTTGTGAAGGGACCATCCGCCAGGGTGGTTTCCAAGTGGCCGCGAGCAGAGGGATACAGAGGTGCGCCTAGAAGAACTCTTGTGACTACCACTCGTAGATAACCTCGGAGTCACAGGTTGTCAAAAGGCGGCGAGGGTGATGGTCTTCCCCCGAGTTCCTTCAGTACTGGGGTGGTGCCTGAGATCCACCTTGGGATGCACTGAAAAGATAGTGTGTACCAAGGTTCTGTGTCTGCTTTACTGCGTCTCACTGAACCCGGTCCTTGGTGCATTAGGCATCAAGACTCTGTACCTTGATTACACTAGAGTAGAGTTTTACATCCTGATGGTACTTGTGCTGGTAGTTGTTGTATCTCAAGATGTTTCCATGTATCTCTGTTGTAATTCCGAGTAATAATAAATAAGATCCGGGTACTTGGAATGTTTTCCGAGTCCTCTGTCTTGTTCTCCGAGTACTAAATATGTCTTGTGAAAGAAAGAAGCTTGTCCGTTTGTTGTATGCCTGTTCACTATTGCTGACGCCGTCTGAAACATTCTCCCAGCCGTTAGGGTTTTGAACGGTTTCATAACGCCGTCTGGAAAAGATGAACGGTTGCCGAAACAGATCTATAATAAGCCGTCGTCGGGCCTGTGTTTTCCTCACGCTTTCATCAAGCCATTGCTTTCAGAGTTAGAAATCCCCTAGCCAATCCTCAGTTGATGCGCAGAAAATCTCTCGTCACCAACATGGGTCCTAAGAGACAAACTGCCGCGGAGAAGAAAAAGCCTAGGATCACCACTAATCCACCGACTGATGTTCTAGCATGGAAACAACCAGATACTATTCTGTTAGAGCTGGCGTTCCTGGCGCAACAAGGGTTACTTCGAGCACAACCACTTGATGGATGGAGAGTACCCACTGACCATTGCGCTCCTGCCCCCAACACTACTGAAATAGTCATGTTTGAGTCCTTCGTGGAGTGGGGATTGGGACTTCCTGCGTCTGACTTTCCTGCGGAGATTGCTGCATTACTATGGTTTGACCCTTAACCATATTACTCCCAATGCCGGCCTCCACATTGCTATCTTCACCCATCTGTGTGAAGCTTTTTTGGGAATCTGCCCATCTTGTACCCTGTTCCGCTATTTCTTCTGGGTAAAATGTCAACCCAGTGATGCTAGCGTAGAGGTAGTCGGAGGGGCTAGTATCCAACTTAGATTGGAGGTAGCTAATCAGTATATAACTGTTGAGTTGTCGGATTCTGTCCGAGACTGGGCTGCCGGGTGGTTTTATATGGCCAACCCACCGCCAGCTCTCCGCCGTCATGATGGATGGCCGCCGCAAAAGCGTCATGAATGGAAGGACCGTGTCACCACCGAGGATGTAGAGGCTATCCGGCCTTTCATTGATATGATAGACAGCCTGAAACTCAGCGGATTGACCGGTTTTACCGTCGTCCAAGATTTCATCGCACGCCGTATCCATCCTCTTCAACAGCGGGCGAATTTTGGATTTGAATACCTGGGTAAGAATGATCCGGGGCATCATGACGTCGAGCAGTTGTCTGATTTCGAAATTTTATGGAGGGTGAACCGGTTGCTCAAAAGCCGTGAACGCCTAGCTCTAGTAATGACAACATTCTCCACCATTAATCCTCCTCCTCAGGTAAATAGTTGATCTGTCATGTCTTCGAGGTTCTACAAAGATATCCTTATGACTTGACTGAATGCTCTTCTCTTGTAGGGCTAGGGGAGAGATAACAATGATTGTCCTCCCTTGCCTCCGGCGACTGAAGAAGGCGGAGGCATAGTTCTGGGGGTCCTATCCGAAGTGAGGACCTTCCCAACAAACCAAGCTCTCCTGAAGATTTTGACTGGCTTGACACAGACTTAATTGACTCTGATGTCATGCTTATATACCCAGAAGCCGATAGTAGCCGGAAGAGGTCGCCGACTCCACAGGAAGAAGTTGGAGGACCTGTCCCCAAGAAGGCTCGCACTGGTAATCGCCGTGCTTGTCGAAAAATTCTTTTATCACAAGAGTTGGCTGAAAAGCATTGTAATCTGGGTGCTCCTGGTAAGGGGAAACCCAAGTACTTTGTATGCCTTCTGTATTTGGATTCTGATAAACTCTTGTCTTATATATTTCTATGTACCAAATGCTGAAACAACTCAAGGAGCTTCAAGTGGTGCGGTCCCTAAAGAAACTCCGGCTCCAGACCCGCTACTGAAGAAACCTCTCTTGAAGTTGCCGCG
Organism: Coix lacryma-jobi var. lacryma-jobi; assembly: GCA_009763385.1. Classification (NCBI taxonomy): domain Eukaryota; kingdom Viridiplantae; phylum Streptophyta; class Magnoliopsida; order Poales; family Poaceae; genus Coix; species Coix lacryma-jobi. Next base: position 77,906,598 of record CM019829.1, read on the forward strand.
GCCATTGAAGCTCGTAAAGTAAGTTACAGAATTTTACTTTTAGAATGCTCACATATTTCTGGAACTGACATAAATACTTGTCCGTTGTAGAAAAACGAAGTTGGCTGCTGCAGGCTCAAGTACCGTCCTTGAGCCCCAGGCGGTAGAGGAGTCGGAGACGCTGAACAAGGAGGAATCCAGCATTCCGCTGACTTTTAGTCAGTCCATCGTTCCACCAACCTTTAGCTAGGTAGATCCACTCCCCGGCTCTTCTCCAACCAGGTCTCAAAACGATGCAACACCTGAAACGGATGTTCTCCCTTTGCCTCAGGTTGGTGTGCCATTTTCTATCTTTGGTTCTCCTGCACAGTTGGAGTTTGACCGAGTAATCAATGAGTGGTTTTTCCGTACTCGGCAGCCACACGAACCAACTCTGGAGATGATCTTGGCTGACGTCCTGGCTGAAGCTTCTACTCGTCCGCAGGGAGGGTCCGCTGATGCCCCTGAATCCTCGCGTCAAGGAGCGACGCTCGATGTTGTGGGGTATGACCAAGACCTCACCCGGTTGAAAGATTTGAGCGATCAAGTCGCAACGCCTGTTGAAGCACTTCGGCAATTTATCGAGGTAAATCTTTTGAAGTCCTATTCGTATATTACAGTCTCGTTTGAGTGCTGACAGTATTGTTTCTTGTGCAGGGCTTTGATGTGAAGGTGAAGGACCAGATCACTCGGATCCGGCAGGATATGTCTCGTGAGAATCAAGAGCTCCGAGACTACATCGTCCAAGACCAAATCAGCCAAAAGATAGCCACTCAGCTTTTGCGCAGCCGCATCTTTGAGTTACAAGATAGCCTTAAGGGTGTTGTTGAAGAGCGTGATGCTACCAATAACCAAGAGATTGGCTTGATAGCCAAAGAGGCCGACTTGGAACAGAAGTTTAAGGAGATCAAAAAATCCTCTAAGAAGCAGCTAGCTGGTAAGTTGTCATATCTGTCCCGAGTCCTTGTTGCTTATGCCGACTTTCTGAGACCCAGATGATTGACTGGATTTGCAGATGCAAATACTTTAGCTTCCGTGTGGCAGAATGCGTTCAACTGGAAGGAGGCGGAGCTTGAAGAGATATATGCTAATGCGCAAAATACTCTTCAAGAGGCCAAATTGATGCATGAGGGTGCTGACCGGGACCTCCCGCAGGCTTTGAAATCGACGAAGGAGTCGCGGGAAGCTCTGAAGGCGTTGAAAAATGTTGTTGAGCCTATCCTGAACATGATTCTGTGCCATGAAGGAGTCGAGGAGTCTTTGATTGATCAGGCCAAAGCTGCACCTGGGCGGTTGGCTCAGTATATCAAAGATATGTCGACTTCCGTGGTGCAGGGTCTGATGGCGACACTGCGACTTCATCTGCCATCCTTCGACTTGTCAGCTCTTATGACGCTTCCTGAAGGCAAAGGCGATGAGGATCTTGCGACGATGCAAGAGGAGGTGAAGACCGCGGTGGAGGAATACTCGCAGATTTTAGATCTTGTAGAGTAGTTTAACCTCCTTGTTCGTTTAACCACCGCTTGTATTCCCTGAAGACAATTATTATCAAATATAAAGAATCAAAGTATTAGTTACTTTTGAATCTTTGTGAAGTTCGTATATAATCAACTCGTCATTGCAAGAAATTTCTTGTCAATGGCTTGTTTCTGTTTGATGTGGATGTATGACTAGGCGTCTTATTAGACGAGTCTAACCGGGTGCTCTCTAGCACTTGGGTTTGGGTCGTGTGACTTTGTTTCTCTAGTAGTCTTATAACGATCAGGTAGAGAACTTAGTCTTGCCCGAGTACTACTCTTAGTACCCTTGTTCAAGGGATAATTTTGATCAAACACCTCTTGAAGGACCGTGACAATGGCTCCTTCTGGGTGAATCATCTCCTCTTGGTGCTCGCAGCTTGAGTGCGAAATGGGTGGACCTCTGTCTGATTAAGCTGTAATAGGGTGGGTATTACTCCCCTTGTTATACCTTATAAGAACTAGTATATACTATGGTAGATACCATATTCGCTATAGGTTGATAGCCGGGTATTAAGCCGTACCATCATTGGAGTTGCATTGAGCTTGGAGCTCGTAACTCGAGTGTGGTTGCCGCTGAACCAATCCATCCGAGTAATATTATATATTAGTCGGTGGGATACAATAGCTGAAGCTTATTGTTCGACTGATAGGCTTCATGTGACTAAATAGTTGTAATGAAGTGTAATAAGGGAATAAAGCTCTTGTTGCTGATGAACTTCAAACTTTATTAATATCTGTGTAGTAAGTACATTATCCTTGAGTCGGATTTCTAGTGTAGTCCTTAGGTATGGAATTTCTTCAGATGCTCAATATTCCATGAATTTGGCAACGAAGAACCATCTTCAGTAACTAGCTCGAATGACCCGGGTCTTGTTACTTTGGATACTATGTAGGGTCCTTCCCATGGACTCATGAGCTTGTGGCGCCCTGTGGTATTCTGAATTTTCTTCAGGACCAGGTCGCCTACTTGGAAGGTACGATGATGGACGTTCTTGTCATAGTAGCGCCTCATCCCTTGAAGGTATCTTGCTGACTGAAAGAGTGCGGTTAATCGGGCTTCTTCAAGGCTGTCGACTTCTAGCCGCCTGGTATCGTCGGCTTCGCCTTCGTTGTACTGCTCTGTTCATGGGGAGCTCCAGATTAAGTCAACTGGGAGTATTGCTTCAGTGCCATATACCAAGAAAAAAGGAGTTTGGCCTGTTGCCCGACTTCGTTGTGTCCGTAGCCCCCAGACTACCTTAGGTAGCTCTTTGACCCACTTTCTGCCGTGATCTTTTAGGAGGTCAAATAGCCTTGGTTTTAATCTGGCAAGAATTAGGGCATTTGCTCGTTCGACTTGCCTGTTGGATTGTGGATGGGCTACTGATGCGTAGTCTATCTTGATTCCACAATCGCTGGCCCATGTCTTGAACTCAATAGCCGTAAAAGGGGACCCGAGGTCGGTGACCAAAACGGTGAAAGATGCTCTGCATTAATTGTACTGATTTAGATGCGTTGAACTTGACCAATGGCATGTACTCAATCCACTTGGTGAATTTGTCGATTGCGACGTAGATGTACTCGAATCCGCCTGGAGCTCGTTTAAGAGGACCCACCATGTCAAGTCCCCAGCATGAAAAAGGCCATGACGGAGGAATACGGATCAATTCATGTGCAGGTACAAGCTGCTGTTTAGCGAAGAACTGGCATGATTGATAGCAGCGGACTAAGTCTTCAGCATCTTTCAAGGCTGAGGGCCAATAGTACCCTGATCTGAAGATTTTTCCGACTAATGTCCTTGATGCTGCATGGTTGCCACAACACTTGGAATGGACTTCTCTTAAGATTTCCCTGCCTTCTTCTGGTGAGATGCACTTGAGGAGGACTCCTGATGAAGCTCCACGTCGATATAGCCTGTCTCCGACTAGAACATAGTTTTTGCTACGTCTGGTGATTTGCTCTGCGGCGGTTTCGTCACTTGGTAGTTTATGCTCTTTGAAGTAGTCAATGAAGACTTGTGTCTAGTCGAGAGCTAGAGTTAGAACCTGAGTGGAGGGTGCTGGCTCAACCTCTTCTTTATCTTGGATTGAAGGCTTGGATAACTCATGTACGAAGGTACCGTTGGGGACCAGAGCTCTGTGTCAGATCCCAATTTTGCTAGGATATCTGCTGCTACATTGAGATCCCGGGTAATATGAATGAGCTCCAGCCCAGAAAAGTGTTTTTCCAGCTTACGGACTTCCGCGCAATAGGCGTTCATTGTTTCCTTGGTACAATCCCAGTCTTTGTTGACTTGGTGAATTACCACAGAAGAGTCGTCGTAGACTAGGAGTCGCTTGATGCCCAATGCGACTGCTAGCTTGAGTCCGTGGAGTAGCGCTTCATATTCTGCTTCATTGTTGGTAGCAGACCACAATATCTGCAGGACGTATTTGAGCTGCTCTCCGGCGGGTGATACAAGTAGTACTCCGGCTCCTGCTCCTCCGAGTTTTTGGGACCCATCGAAGTACATCTTCCAATGATCGGGGATAGCGTTGTCTTGGATCTGCTGTATTTCCGTCCACTAGGCGATGAAATCAGCTGGAGCCTATGACTTGATTGCTTTTCTGGGAGTGAACTTGAGGTTGAGTGCCCCCAGTTCGACTACCTACTTGGAAATTCTTCCAGTAGCATCACGATTGTGGAGGATTTCACCCAAGGGAAAATCTGTAACGACTGTGATCTCATGTGCTTCAAAGTAATGTCGTAGCTTTCTTGAAGATATGAGTAGAGAGTAGAGTAGTTTCTGTACATGCGGGTATCTGGCCTTTGAATCGCAGAGTACCTCGCTGATGTAGTACATTGGTCGCTGGGTGTGGTAGATGTGCTTGTCATCCTTGCGCTCCACTACGATCGCTGTACTTACAACGTGTGTGGTAGCTGTGATATAAAGCATCATCGGCTCCTTGGGTTCTGGTGGCGTCAGTATAGGTGAATTGGTAAGGTATCCTTTGAGTTGTTCAAATGCCTTGTCCGCTTCTTCTGTCCACTGAAATTTATCACCGGCCTTGAGTAATTTGAAGAAAGGGAGTCCCTTTTCTCCTAGTCATGAGATAAATCGATTTAATGAAGCCATACACCCGGTGAGCTTCTGAACATCCCTGACTGAGGTAGGTGGCTTCATCTTGATGATAGCTGTGATCTGCTTTTGACTAGCCTCGATGCCCTGATGGCTAACAAGAAATCTGAGTAACTGGCCGGAGGGTACTCTGAAAACGCATTTTGTGAGATTGAGTCTCCATTGATATGCGCGCAGTCGGTTGAAGATTTCCTCCAGGTCTGTTATTAGAGTAGTCGGATCCTTTGTCTTTATGACCACATCATCAACATAAGCTTCTGCATTGCGGCCAATTTGGTCACCCAAGCAATCTTGGATAGCTTGTTGATAAGTGGCCCCTGCGTTCTTCAGCCCAAAGGACATGGTTTTATAACAGTAGGCGTCGAAGGGAGTTATAAACGATGTCTTGGGTTGGTCTTCTTCTTTGAGAGCAATCTAATGGTACCCGGAGTAGCAATCCAGAAAGGATAATAGAGCAGAGCCTGCGGTGGCATCGATTATTTGATCTATCCTTGGTAATCCAAAAGGATCTTTTGGACAGTGTTTATTGAAGTCTGTATAGTCGACACACATACGCCACTCGGCAGAGTTCTTCTTCTTCACTAGCACTGGGTTAGCTAACCACTCGGGGTGAAGGATTTCTCTGATGAATCCGGCCGCGAGTAGTTTGGTTATTTCCTTCTTGATTGCCTCTTTCTTCTCTGGTGAGAATCGTCGTAGTCTTTGCTTGATAGGTATAGAGCCTTCTTTTAACTCCAATTTGTGCTCAGCCAAGTTCCTTGGGACTCCTGGCATAACAACCGGTTTCCAAGTAAATATATCTTTGTTTGCTCTAAGGAACTTGGTGAGCGCGAGTTCCTATTCTTCAGATAGGTGAGCACTGATAACCGCTGTCTTGGAGGGATCACCGGTTTCCAGGTCAATGGTTTTTGTAGAGACTTCTGCTGATGGTTGGATAGTACCCGCCTTCTTAGTTGGGATTTCTGAATCTCCAGGCTTGGTATTATGCACCATCTGAGCGAGTTCTTGTAATTCCAGGGTGAGTTGAGCTTTTTCTGCGATTTGGACAGCTTCTATGTCACAATCAAATGATCGGTTCAAGTCACCATTAAAGGTTAAGATTCCTTTAGGACCCGACATATTTAATAGAAGGTACGGGTAGTGGGGTACTGCCATGAATTTGGCGATAGCTGTACGTCCAAATATGGCATGGTATGATGACTCGAAGTCGGCTACCTCGAAATTGATGTACTCGGTTCGGTAATTGGTCTGAGTTCCAAAAGTGACAGGTAGTATGATCCTCCCGAGTGGTACAGCCACCTTTCCGGGTACTATGCCGTAAAAGGGGGCGCTTGAAGGTGTAAGCTGAGTCGCTAGATCCAGTTTCATCTTGCGTAAGGTGCTTGCGAAGATGACGTTGAGTGCTGCTCCACCATCGATGAGTACTCTTCCCAATGTGAACCCGGCGACCGTAGGATCCAGGACTAGTGGGTAGTGCCCAAATTTGGAGACGCTGGTCCATTGGTCGGCTCGGGAGAAGCTGATCTGATGCTCGGACCAGTCAAGGTATCTAGGAGTCGCTGGCTCTTTAGACATGATTTCTCGTAGGGAAAGCTTCTGGAGCCTCTTGCTGTCACTAGTACTTACTCCCCCGAAAATGACATTGATAGTCCCTTTGGGGTGTTGGAAACCACCGGCGTCTTGCTGAGGGTCGTCAATCACTTTCTTCCCCTTGTCTTTCTTGTTTTTATTGAAGTCAGAGTTTAAGCCTCGCTCCTTGAGCTGTCGACAATGCCTAGCCTGATGTCCTCCTTTCGGATGGAATGGGCACAGTCCGTCGAGTAAGTCGTCAAAGGTGGATGGCTTGTTCCCCTTCTTCTGAGGCACCATGGCTGCAATAGTATTGTCCCCTGTTGTCTTGCGGGTGTTTTGCTGGGTGGCCTGGTTGGCCCTTTGGTTGTTGCCTCGATCACCCTATGTGTTTCTCTCGGGAAAGCGTTCCTGAGTGCGTTCCTCTGTTGCCATCATGGAGTTTACTGCCTGATGGAACTCGTTAGCGGTGGTCGGGTCTTGTTTGATGAAGTCCTTGTAATTGTATCTTTCACAAATTCCGTTGCCAAAAAGGTCAATTACTTCTCTATCTGTAATATCAGATATTGTGGAGCGGATCTCTGAGAAGCGCCTATAGTACTCCCGTATTGACTCGTTTTTCTGTTGCTTGCAGGTATTGAGCTTAGTCCGGGGATCTGATCTCTCGGGGACACCCGCAAAGTTCTCTATGAAGATACGATAGAGTTGTTCCCAGGAGTCGATGGACTCAGGCTTAAGCCTGTCAAACCAAGCGAGTGGCATTGTTTCTAAAGCCATTGGTAGAAAAAGCGCCTTGACGTCGTTGCTTCCGCCTGCTAATTCAACTGCTTGAGCGTACAGTCTGAGCCACCTTTTAGGTTCTGTCTTTCCATCGTACTTTGAGTAGTTCCCGGGTTTGAATTTTTGTGGGAACGAGACTGCTCGGAGCCTCTGGGAAAAGCAGGGAAAACGATCGATTGCATCAGATGCCGCAATTGCGACTCCTCGGTATGAAGATTCCGCTCCTCCTTCCACTTGGTCAGGTACTCGGGGGGCCCAAACGGCTTCTTGCTGGAACTTGACCGAGTCGCTTCTAAACAGGTTGCCTCTGGCTTGGATGGGATGATGCTTGTTCATCAGCTAGAGACTCAAGGTTTCATCCCCGGAGTTGTAGTGCAGTAGTTTGAAGCATGACCAATCGTCGCTCTTCTTCAGGGGTACGGTTATCCTTGGCTCCCATCTCTGTAGCTAGGGCCATGATGTTCTAGTAGGGTGTCTGGAATACCTTGTGACCAGCGACTCTCATGAACTCAGGCTCGAGGTTGCGGGAGTAATCGGCTCGTCGGCGATTGTGATCATTTTGTGACTGGTACTCCTGATCACGTTGGGCGCGAGCTTGATTTTCCGCGTCCTCTTCTAGACGTCTCCGAGTATTATATTCTTCGAGTCGTACATTATAGCGGTCTACGGCTTCCTTGCGGTGATTTGCTCGCCTTCTGCGAGCTTCTTTAGCTTGGTTCTTTCTGATTCTCTCAGCTTTTATTGACTCGGTGTCTCCGGGTCCTTCTGGGTCGTTGTCAGATATCATACTCAGAGTTTCATCATCCTCGAAGACATCTGGAGGGGTTGGCGGTCGTAGAGATGACTGATGCCCCGCCATGAACACTTCGCGGGTGTAGCCCTGGTTTGTTGATCCTAGCGTAACCGTCTCCAAAGTAGAAGTGTTGGAGATTAGTTCTGTTGAGGTGTTGTGTTCCTCAAAGGGGAGCTGATGTCCGTATTGGTATGGAAGTTGCTGGTCGATTGTGCCAACTAGCCTAGCCGGAGCTGGCTGTATTGGCTAATGGACAATGTTACCCTCCTTGGTAGAGCTGAAAATGAGTCCTTGTTGAGCTCCGGTCAAAGGTATCTGTTGATACTCTTTGAATTTTTCGTCAATCAGGTCTTGGAAGTTTTCAGCCGAGTTCCGCAGTCTAAAGGTGATGCCATGTTTGGTCTTCGAGTCCTTTTCGTTCTCAGAATTTGAGTTCGAGTAGGAGTCGGGTGCCTCAAATTGGTCCTCATGATCTTGCGGATCTTGGATTGCAAGATTTGCCAAGTTCTGGGTGAGATCATTCATCTTTGGCGTGGCTTGCGCTTCTGATTTAGTGTGAAGTTGTCGATGCAGCTTTCCTTGGTCATCCGCGACGCAACTCCATGAGCCAAAAATGAAAATTGATCCCGCCGAAAACATGTTGTCGTGGTTCGCCGGGCTCTTGGTCGTCGAATCGCCGAAAGTCCCTACCTGGCGCGCTAGCTGTCGGTGTTTGTTAACCGGCAACTCGTCTTGAGTAATCTCAGATGATTTGTTCGGTGGGGATCGACGTTCGTAGGACTCAGCGAGTACACAGGGACAGCGGTTTATACTGGTTCAGGCTGCTAAATAGCGTAATACCTTATGTCCAGTGCGGCGTGTGCCTTGTGTATGATTATGATCCGATATTCGATGATCGAAGCCCGCGCCTGCTTCCTCTTATATATCCGGGTGAAGCATAGCACAGACCGAGTCCTAGTCGGTTACAACAGAGGAGTCCTATTCTAATTACAAGACTTCCTTTAAGAACTCGACTAAGTTACAGTGAGAGTCCTAATCCAAAAACACTTCGTATCAAGTCTTCGGATCTCCCGTGCCGTCCAGGATTAGTCGCAGTAATCATTTTCTGAGGATATCCCTAACATCCTGGTCCGTCAGGGTTAGACTTTAATACTTAACACTATCCGCTCCTTTGGGTTCGATATTAAAACTGGGTTACTCCGGTGAAGTGCTACATCGGTAGATTTTATCTGTGCGTGTTGGTAGTTCTTAGCTTCACTAAAGATAGTGCTAGGCAACTATCCCCGATAACGGCCCAGGAATGCTTGTTGGCACTTGCTAACGTTGTTACTAGGAGTAGACTATGGAGTCTATCCCTGGCAACGGCATCAGAAATGCTTGAAGCAAGACCGGTCACTATACCTAAAGGAGTGGAGCTAAAGCAGCTATCTACTAATGCCAAGCGGGGTTGTCAATCCCGACACTAGTAGGATCTAGCTAGAGAGAATGCAATCTACCAGAAGGAGATTCTGCAAGCACACAGAACTATCATAGTAGCACTTCGCCTGGGAGTACCAGGTGTCGATTTATTTGATCCCAAGGGAAGGCTAGGGTGGCGTATGAGTTGAGTCAAGGAGGGGATGAGAGTCGAAGAAAAGAGAAAAGAGAAAAGGGGAGGAGAGAGGAGATGAAAGACTAGAAAGAATATATGGGTGGATAGGTAAGGATGAAGTGGATGGCTAAGGTAAGGTGGATGGATAGGTTGATAAATGGAATAGGATAACTAAGGATAACTAAGATAACTAACTACTAACTACTAACTACTCCTAGATAACTACAAAGCAAGATAACTGTGAAGCAGGATAGTTACGAAGCAAGGCAGGCAAAAGACAATAAATTAACTAAGTTGAGTATAGTTTTATTCCTATTTTGTCAAGTATCGAGGCGTACTAGCCTTTACCACTTACTTAGGTTGAACGCTAGCACAACGAGCCTTACTGTTAAACTGGGCCAACTACGTGGTGGAATTCAAGGCGCACAGGGCTGTCACCACCTGCTTGCTACCACAGCTATCCGGGGGTCCAGCCGTATCTGAATGTAAGTCTATAACTAAGCACCACGCTTAACTATATTCTAACTATCTCTACCCTATCTTTGAATAGAGACACCCTTGCGGACGTCGGAGCAAACACTTGACTTAATAAGATAAACACTAAACTAACTAAGCAACCTATTGGCAAAGATCAAACACTATGCTCCCTAGAGATTAACTACTATGGCTAGGTGAATTGAACTGTAGGATAGCTAGGCACTCAAGCAATCAATCAAGTATACCACTCAATACTGATAAGTAGAATAAAGTAATACTTGGAATGATGAACTAGAATATAGTAAATGCTTGAGTAACAAGAGCAAAACCTGAACTGGAGATGAAGGAAGACTCTTCCCAGCTCCAGAACCGATCACTCGCACGCCTCTACTCTTGAGCTAAGCCTTGAGCAGTGCTTCCGCGAGGGCAAGAATGCCTTGCTCTACTAGCTACCTACTTGCCTAAGCTCTCTAAGCTTCTAACCTAACTCTCACTTGCTTCTCTTGCTTTGCTTGGGATGGTACTTGTGTAGAGGTGCCTCCAGGGGGGTATTTATAGCCCAAATGAGTGAGGGGGGTTCTTATAGTGGGCAACCAACCGACCTAGGGTTAGGTCAGGTGGCGGGCGCCACCCTCTACTGGCGGCCGCCAGCTCCCTAGCCATTGGATGAACCGCCTCTGCTTCAACGGCATCCAGGTGGTTGTCCAAGGCAGTTTGGAGGTCGGTTGCATGTCCTAGCAACCGACATTCAACCTTGATCCACGCCACTCCTCCCTGTGTCGTCCGATGCCACTGACCTAGTGACCAAGGGCCAGGATTTGGCCTTGGGGAGGTCACACGGATCGGTGACGTGGCAGGGGGTGACACTTGGGCCAACCCAAGTGGCGGGCGCCACTTAGAGGTGGCGGGCGCCACCCCCCTTAGGCCCTGCTGAGTGGGCTTGGCCTCTGGTGGGTCCATATGTCCAAATTTGGTTCAAATCCTGCATTCAAATAAAATTCTATGGACATGTGGAATTTGGTTAGTTTGAAACCTATTTGACTACATTTCATGCCTTTTTGGTGGACTTTAGGGTCAAATGTTGATGGTAAAACAGGTGTTTAAGGACCGTCAATAGTGCGCTTGCGGATAAAGTAGAGTGTGCGTTAATTTATACCAACAGCCCTCTACAGAATGATTATTACCATTTTCTCGCTCTTCCCAAAAGGGGGAACGAGAATAGTTTCCATTTAATGGTCTCTTGTGTCATGCCAGCAATAGTCTGACAAGAACATAACTGCTCAAATTCCCTAAGGTGGGTATATGGATCTTTGTATTCTGACCCAGAGAAGGATTTCTCCCGAACCATGGCTATAAGAGCAGGGCGAAGCTCATAGCCATCTGTATGAATGGGGTGTGATTATGGTGGAGGCTCCAACAAGTCGCCCTTTGGAGCAAAGAACTTATAGATAGGAGTGAAATCCATGTGGTGATGGGGTGGTAAAAGAAAAAGGTAGTAAAAAAGGGAAAGGTTGTAAAAAGAAAGAAACGCGGACGAACTTGGCTCGATTCTAGAACAGCTACCGTTCCCCCGCAACAGCGCCATAAAGCTTGTTGGGTATTTTAAACGCGCACAGAATAATCCGCAAGCGCACCGATACCGATGTAGCTTTCACCCGAGAGTATTCGAGGGTATCGATTTCCACGGAGAACACGAAGTGTACTAGAATAATTAAGAACGTCCAAGAAAAGAATGGTAATGTGGTTAGAGAGAGATATAGGGTTCTCGAAGCGGGTCTATTTAATTAAAGGCTCACTATACTTTACTTACTTCAGAGCAATAGTACCTTTCTGATTCTCGAAAAAGAATGGGAAAAGGGTAATCGGGAGAAGGCTGCCAAAAAGCTCTACGAAACACCAATCCTAACGTGGTGGATTATAACAATCTACAAAGTTGTCATCGCTGTAGCTACCACAACTATCCGGAGGATTGGGCGCAAACTCAGGTAAACCTTAATCTGGACACCAAGTCTACACTAACGCTTACTACTCTAATCAGATATCATAATTAGAGCACTCAATACGAGCGGAGATCCAGTAAATAAAATAAAGTAAGAACTAAAATTAAATAGTATACTTAGAAGTAGTAAATGAAGAACCTGGAGATTACTTGAAGACCAACCAGATGCTACACCAATACAATGTCGAGGAAGATCTGACAGATCCGGCTTCTCCTCAGCTCTCTCCTTCTCCTCTCTCTAATCCGATCTCTAATTACAACTAGATTAACTAGACAACTAGAACTAGAACTAGAAGAACTAGAAGAAATAGAACTAGATCTAATTCTAGACAAAGTAGAAGAGATTCATCTAGAGGGACCTCTACTTCTAATTGAAACCCTAGTTTCTGATGTGGAGATGAATAATGAAGATGGAGATGCCTGGAGAGGGGGGTTTGGGGCAGTTTATATAGCCTTGGGCGAGGAACCGTGGCGGTAGGATCAAACTGACTTCAGGGACGGTGGAGATGCATCCTAGGAGGTGGTGGAAGAAGGTTCCAGAAGGCGGAGGCAAAACGTCCTCCGTGGCCGACCGGTCGGTCATGGGGTGGGACCGGTCGGTCTGGCCCAGTGGGTCCCCATGGCGGGCCGCCTCGTGGTGTCTTCTGGTGTCTTCTAGATCCTTCTTTTGCAGATTTCGTTGCGAAATTAATATCTTTTCATCCGGGACTCCGAATATAGTAAATGATATGTCCGTTTCGATCATCTCGACGAGCTGTTTGCAATGCTGCACTCCAATTCATCACTTGAGATACTTTTATATGGTAAAAACATGGATGTCCTACAAAACAAGTGAGAGCACCAAAACTCATGGAACTTGTTAGTTTCAAACCCTACAACTATGCTTTGTGATTCATTTAGTGTCATTTCATGCAATAGTTGATGGTTAATTATGAGCATTAGTGAGCGTCAACACCCCCATGCCTCCTCTTTCTGGAACCTTCCTCTACTGCCTCTGAGGATCCATCTCAGCCCTACGTGAAGTCGGTTTGATCTAACGGCCGCGGTTGATCCCTTAGGGCTATATATACAGGCCCTCAGGACTCAAGGTAGAACAAGTCACTCTTTAGAAAAGTCTACACCTCATTCAGAAACCCTAGAAGAAGACTTCAAAAGCCAGCTTTCAAGTAGAATACTAGTTACCCCTCAAGTTTAGGTTTAGAACCTAGTCTTATACTAGAACTAGAAGAGAGAGAGAGAGAGAGGAAGAGATCAAGAAGGAGCTCGGGCCTTTAGGATCAACTTCTTCATCTTGTACCTGCGGATTCAAGTTCATCTTCAACTTGCTTCAGCGATTGTTTTGGTAATCATCGTCTATATTTAAGTTTGAGCCATTATTCTAATTATTCTTAAGGTTTATGACTCTCTTTACTTTAACTCTAGTGGCGCTAGAGTTAGAGTAGTTAGATAGTGTAAGTGTGGTGCTTAGACTTGATAGCTCATAATTGCCTCCTATAACGTCGGTAGTAGTGGTTGTTCGCAAGGGTGACTCTTATAGCCTTGTTGATTCTTATATAGTCCACTTACTCGTGTGTAGGCTCGGTAGGATTATACATTTGCATAAAAGACTCATACTCTGTTTGTGACCTTTTATGGCAACTCCCCCACTAAGAATAATATAAACATATGACTCTTAAATTAGAATGAGGCAGCCTTAGTGATCCCCTCTATACTTCTAGATTCTCCGTCCTTGTTAGCTACTTAGGAGTTAGACTTTAAAGACTTAACACTATCCGTTCCTTTGGGTTCGATATTAAAACTGGGTTACTCCGGTGAAGTGCTACATCGGTAGATTTTATCTGTGCGCTTGCTGATAAAGTAGAGTGTGCGTTAATTTATACCAACAAGCATTTCTAGCGTTGTTGCCGGGGAACGGTAGATTATCTTAAGTATTAGTTCAACCTTGTATTATACTTTTATCTTTTTCTTTTTTGTCCCAGTCTTTTCATTATTTTTGTGTCCATTCTTATGAATGTTGTTTTTGAATTCCACTCTTATCTATCACTACCCCATGAGCGCAAGCTATAACCAGTAGAATCCTTACACCCTATCATAACATCTGGTTATTAGCTACGCCTACCTTTCTGCTGCACTTCCTTCTGTAATGAGCATAGAAATATAATTATGAAATTATTCCTTCGGGTATTCTTGTCACTAACCTTTCCAAGTATGGAGCAGAAAAGAACGAAGGAACAACAAACACAAGGTATGTCCAACCAATCATCATGTAACATTGAATTACATTCATCCAATCTTGATTTGCAAAATCCAAGCTTGGGGAATATATTTTCTAAGAGCATCTCTTGCCATGTTGATATGTTGATTGTCCCAACCTTTAAGATATGCTCATATACTAATCATGCTCTTTCATCACCATCTGAATAAATCTCTATAATACTTTCATGCTACCCTCATTCGCTATATTATATGTTTAGGTTTGGAGTACTTTCATACATCTCTTAAATTAAGCATGGTGCCTAGTTTAGGAGTGGTGATCTTGCTTTCAAAGGCTTTTAATTTAAGCAATTAAGTTAAAATGCCTTCCTAGATCAAATTAGACGTGGTGTCTAGGTTGATTTTTGAGCCGATAGTATGCTATAGCGGATGTTGGATATTTTGTTAGACTAACCCCTGTAGGAAACTTTCAATATTGATTTGGGAAAGTCCTGAGATGAACTCACACTGGAGATGAAGCAAGGTGTACAATGAACTTCAACAACTTTGCACAATGAAGACTCAGCTCATTCATCATGGATGAAAGAACTGTGAGTATCAAAGTTTATTTATTTTGTCTTCTACTGCAAGTTATCTTGTTCCTTGAATTATGTTAAAGTGCAGCCGACACATGAAATACTAGTCTATGCTAAAGTAATCCTAAAAACATCTTTTTATTAGCATAGATGCAAAATACATAAGTTGTGGATAATAACCCATGCTTCAAATTCTTGCAATCCTTCGGGTATATGACCACTAACATTACGCAGGAGAGAGATTTTGATCATCCATGGTTTGGTCTGAACATTGAAGATCCAAAACTCAAACCATAGACACACAAACCTACTCTCAGATCACAAATGGTGCTAGCCTAGCTTTGAGTCTTGCTTGGGCGCTGATGACAAACAGGATGCAACTTACCTCATATGAGACAAACTATGCCTACAACCATCATTGATCGAGACATCAAGACAAGAAGTTGGAAGTTATCCTCTTTTCTAATCAAGAGTTAGCTTGGGAGACAAGATGGTACCACTACAACAATAGCAAGATCTACAAGTCAAACACATGAACATGTTGTTGGGAGTCTATCTACATTACAAGCCAGCCTGGGAGAGACAGTTCTGTTGTCTAGATGTGTTTCACAATCAAAGGGAGGAAGGAGAAACCCAACTTCAAACATATTGATCTTCTACTCACCACTTTGATCATTACAAACCACTAGATGTTGTCCCAGTCGAGAAGAAGAATATGATCCACCACACATTCTTGGAAGATCGTTCTTGAACACCATCAATGTCATCTTTGTCGGTCCTGGAGAAGTCAACTTTTGGATCTTTCGCTGCATCTTCAACAACTACGTCACTTATGAGCAGCCAAGGAGAACCAAGAGAAGACGTCAAGGGAAGAACCAACTGCCAAGAATTGAGGATGGCATTATGAAGGATGAAGCCACTACACCACAAGAATTAGAAGATGGAGAGATAGTACCTGAGCCAGCAAATCAAGAAGAACAGCCGATAAGATCTCCATCATCTAGACACTGTTGAGAGGACAAGTCTGAGTTGTGACATTACAAGATAAAAGACTCTCATGGAGGCACTCGAGTAACAACTCTAAATTCAAGTCTCTTGCCAACCCAATAAAGGTTGACAAGAGAAGAATGCGGAACTGTCCCTACATCCTCATAGTACAAAATTAATACAAGAAAGAGAGAGGATCCTAGTCAGTATACTCGAGGAACAATGTGCCTTCACTGATAAGTCGACACAAGAGAAGGAAGGTCGATACCTCTAAAGACGATTCCACTGTGATCTTCCTCCTCTCAAGCACAATGTGAGACAAGCAAGAGAAGACAAGCCAGCTAGACAAGAGAAGCTTCCACAAGGTGGTTTGACACATCACTATTCAATGACAAAGTAACATTTCAAGGTAAGTGACCATCACTCTAAAAGCTTCTTCTTGATTCTAGTATGAACATAAATAAAGAACAAAACATGTTTAAGTTGCACCTCACATGATCCAACCTAATCAACTCAACATGTTTAGTCCTTTGATCTTTGTTCCTAGCTTTACTCTCTTGAATCTCATTGTCTTAACTAAATGAGCTAAAATGTTTTGCATCTAACCTTTGGAAGATGATATATCTCAATCATGAAAAGATCAACACTTTATGCATAGATTATCCATCCTTGGGTTAAGTAATTTGATCTGTTAAATATTTTAAGATGCTACTTTCATGCTCATCCTCTGATCCTATCACACATATTAAGATTGAATAGAACACAAACAAAAAGTTTATCTTGTGCAATGTGCCTAAGGTTAGAGAGGAATAAACAAAACTTTTGGTTCTATTGGCGTTTTCCCACCAACAGAGCCCATCCACTTGATCTCTACCTTGTCTTTATGAGCAGGACACACTCTTGAGCAAAACATGGAGAAGTCACTCACAAATTGTACAGAGTGAAGGTCCTAGATATACAAGAACGTGCACATTGAGCAAGATGCTGCCAGCGTCCACAATTAACGCTTCACTTCAAACTGCTGGACGAACAAATGACATGAGTGACACCATATCAAGAGGCATAAACAAGAAGGAATGATGGAAGACGTCGTAGTCAGATTTAGAGGTCATGAAGTCCCCACAGACTTCTTGATCTTCAACATGAGAAGACGATGATGTCCACCTCATCCTAGGAAGACCATTCCTCTATGCTACAAGTACAATCATCTACAAGAGGAAATCCATTTTCACTTTCGTGGAGAAAAGACACGATGCAACTTCATCAACTACATGCCCAATGAAGCACCCAAGAAGAATAGAAGTGAAAGACGCCGCTCTCAAAGCCAAAGAAGACAAACTATCAAGAATAGAGAGGCCAATCACAAAGAAGAAGCTATCGACACTGTCCCAGAAAAGAAAGGAGAGAAACCTCAAGACAGTGAACCACAGGAAGTGAAGACTCAGACCAAGAAAGTATGGGAGAAAATGTCTGCACCTAAGAGGTACAATCAATAACAACTTTCCAAATGTCTGACATACCTTGGGAGGTCTGAACCAAGGGAAGGTCCGATTGCTTGGACCTAAATATCTGAACCTTCGCCAAAAGGTAAAAATCGGTAGTTATCTTTATATTTACTTTGCTGCATATTTCCCATATTTAATTCATAATCATTTCTTATATCATCCTATTTAATTCACAAACATTTGAATTAGTAAATAAAATAAAAAAATATTTTACTGCATCATAAACCATGAAGCCCCATGTGAATAATTCTATGGTGTGTAAAAATCCACAGGAATATTCACCGTGGTGGCATATATATAAAAAAATAATAATAAAAATAAATATGCATACATTCATTCTGTTGCATTTTTTCTCTTGCATCGTAAAAATATTAAAATACAAAAATATTGAGAAAGAGATCTTGCTGAAATTCTGGATAACTAAGGCTTGAGTGGCCAACCATTAATGCTTAATTTGTTCCACAAGTTTTGTTGTCTATTTGAGTTTCACACGATTTGAAAGGCCAAGAAAAGCTGACAAGCAAGCGAATGCTCGATCCACTGTTGGAGCACTTTCTCAAAAAACATCAATATCAATCAAAGCTCTAATAGAAGAAGGACATATCCACTGCCAGTCTGCTACATTGCAAAATCGAACGACTACGTCAACATTCAGCTTGGGGGAAGGCACCCCATGTATCCACGTAAGTATCTTTATCCTCTTAAGTTTTTTTATTCTATAAACAAATTCAAATTAAAAAAATATGAGCACATGAAGGCTCACCCTTAAAAAGAAAAGAAAAAAAATGTGGGCACATGAAGGCTCACCATTAATTAAAAAATACAAAAATATATGGGCACATGAAGGCTCAACGCTATTAAGGGAACTAGCTTGGGGGAGACGCACCCACGTTATCTTCACAATTCAGGTATTATTATTATTATTATTATTATTATTATTATTATTATTATTATTATTATTATTACTACTACTATTATTAGCTTTTATATTATATCTTAAAGTGTGTTAGATTAAATAAATAAAATAATGTGTCTAGTTTGTCTTAAGAATTTGATGACCAAAAAAGAACCCGCTCTTTCTAATCTTTTGCATGGAAATGATGAATAGTTGCTCTATCTAATTTCTTTCAAGTACCTAATCTTCAAAGCATGAGTTCTCCTTATTAATAATGATGCCTTAAAATAAAATTAAATACATGGATGGCAAATACTTAATCTAAGGTCTAGGTAATTGGGATATGACTTGTGATGATCTGAGCTGCTATTATCTTGTTCTAAACAACACTAAAGTTCCAGAGATTTCTAAAGATAAACATGATTAATAATTGCATTGAGTTAAATTAAGCTTGGTGACCCTATGAGTAGTTTATCATGCCATTGAATTGAGATCACTTACACATTTCATCCATCTTCCGCATAAATTCTCATAATTATCTATTGCTACCCTCTCAGAAGTTTGTTGGAAGCATGTGGCTATTAAAAAAAAGAAGAGAAAGAAAAAAGAGAAAGAGAGAAAGATCCGAGGAAATAAAAAGGGACAAGTGTCCGAAACCTCAAAAAGATAGATCCCGAGGCAATAAAAAGGGACAAGTGTCCGAAACCTCGAAGAAAAAAATGTCATAAAAAATGGGCACGTGCCCGATAGTAGAATTAGCCTAATAGCCATATGTCTCTGATAAACAGAAGAGAGTTAATATATTCAAAAGATCATCCAACTCCATTTTTCCATACACATGCACTTCTTTATTCAATGGTTGGTTGACTTTCTCTTTGGATCCATTGTTTAATTTGACAACATATGTATTAAAGTTTTTTTAAAAAACAATTAATTAAAACTCTGGGATAAAGGTGAAGTGAAGGAACTAGAGACATAGTGCTTCATTTGATCGTTCAATCTTTCAATTACTCAAGATCTAAGGTAAAAGTAATAAGCCCCATGAAGAATAACATAATAAATTTTGGAGAATTTTTGTTTAACAGCAGGTATACTTGTTGGAAGTGAAGACATTGCAGCAACTCCTAATCCATTGTTAATTTTTGGTTTTGCTAACGGACTAGCAAAAGGTAAGCTTGGGGGAGTTGTTGACAATGGTTATCTATCAAAATTAAAGGATAAATAAATATGAAAAGGGCATGAACTCAATCACCAATAAAGGTTTAGGGTTTTAATTGACAATATTCCATGAGTTTTGGTGGATTGTGATTCTGTAGGGACTAAACAGGAAAACCAGCACTGATTACTTCTCCTAGAAGGAAACCGACAGAAGATTATGGAACCGACACGTCAGGAATACTCCAGAAGGACCTAGAGGACACCAGAGGACACCACGAGGCGGAACACCCCGAGAGGCTTTCAGGTGGGATCGACCGGTCCCACCCGATGACCGGTCGGTTGGGTCCCGGGCCCCCACGCCTCCTCCTTCTGGAACCTTCCTCTACTGCCTCTGAGGATCCATCTCTGCCCTACATGAAGTCGGTTTGATCTAACGGCCGCGGTTGATCCCTCAAGGCTATATATACAGGCCCCAGGGTAGAACAAGTCTCTCTTCAGAAAAGTCTACACCTTATTCAGAAACCCTAGAAGAAGACCTCAAGAGCCAGCTTTCAAGTAGAAGACTAGTTACCCCTCTAGTTTAGGTTTAGAACCTAGTCTTATACTAGAACTAGAAGAGAGAGAGAGAGAGAGAGAGAGAGAGAGAGAGAGAGAGGAAGAGATCAAGAAGGAGCTCCGGCCTGTCGGATCAACTTCTTCATCTTGTACCTGCGGATTCAAGTTCATCTTCAACTTGCTTCAGCTATTGTTTCGGTAATCAACGTCTATATTTAAGTTTGAGCCATTGTTCTTATTATTCTTAAGGTCTATGACTCTCTTTTGAGTACTTTAATTCTAGGTGCGCTAGAGTTAGAGTAGTTGGATAGTGTAAGCGTGGTGCTTAGACTTGATAGCTCATAATTGCCTCCTATAACGCCGGTAGTAGTGGTTGTTCGCAAGGGTGACTCTTATAGCCTTGTTGATTCTTCTATAGTCCACTTACCCATGTGTAGGCTCGGTAGGATTATGCATTTGCATAAAAGACTCATACTCTATTTGTGACCTTTTATGGCAACTTCCCCACTAAGAATATATAAATATATCAATCTTAAATTAGAATTAGACAGCCTTAGTGATCCCCTCTATACTTCTAGATTCTCGGTCCTTGTTAGCTACTCAGGAGTTAGACTTTAAAGACTTAACACTATCCGTTCCTTTGGGTTTGATATTAAAACTGGGTTACTCCGGTGAAGTGCTACATCGGTAGATTTTATCTGTGCGCTTGCGGATAAAGTAGAGTGTGCATTAATTTATACCAACAGACCCTTTACTTTGTGATAGCACGAGTGCCATTAGTGTTGCAAAGTACCCAGTCCTTCACTCCAAGACCAAACACATTGATGTTCGCTTTCACTTTCTTCGTGATCACTACGAGAAAGGTGACATCGACTTCAGGCATGTAGACACCCACAACTAGCTTGCAGACATTTTTACCAAGCCTTTGGATCTCTCAACTTTTGCTAGGTTGAGAGGTGAGCTTGGTGTGTGTTTCCCCTTTTATATGAAGGAAGCATTTGCTTGTTGTATCATAACTTGTTTTCTCCGATACCCTTTTGTGTTTTGGGGTTGTGTTTAGTTTTGTTTTGCTCCGATACTTATAGGCTAGTTCTTGCTCTGTTACATATAGACTAGCTTTTGCACACTTTCATCATGTACATCTTGCTTTTTCGAGCTTCATGTCTGTTAACACTAGATTTTGGTCAACATTGAGAAGATGACAGATTAAACGAGTATTCTAGAATCAGAGGGGTCTGATCTCATTGGCTAGGAGTTGGATTTGGTGGCGTTCTGATGTGGCAAGCAAGCAAAGAAGGCAATTTAAATATAAATATATATAAAGCATGCACGTCTCGACGTCCAGTTCTATATTTAGCATGAATGGCCTCATGATGAAGGAAAGGCTAGAAGACGGCGTGCATGTCCATTGTGCGAAGATGGGCGTATGAGGCATTCGGCAAGTATCCATGCGGTCGGCTAGTTTCCAAGGATTCGGCAACTGCTTATGCGGTCGGCTATTCTGAGAAAAAGGGAGTTTCCATTGAAACGACGAAAGCAAGAGCCGATCGGGCAACAAATTTGCGACAATTAAGGCAATAAAGTTTCTGAAGGGAGTTAAAGGCCAAAAATGTAGTATTTTCCTTTAACGTTTCATAGTCGTGTCCTCTTAGGACTTGTATCGCGTCCAGGGTATAAATATAAACACTTGGCTATTTTAAAAACTGTTCGCAACCATATCAATACAAACCGGCCCCGTGCCACCTTCGAGTCCCTAGTCGTGTCGTCGAGTTCTTCGAGAGGAATTATCGATCTGTCGACCTCCGTAAGTCCCGACAACCTTGTTATCATATCTAGTATCATGCGGTGGATTTAGATATGATGCAAGTAGTCTTGTTTGTTTTCAATGGTCGTGCGGCGGACCTTTGTTAGCGATCAAGAAGTCTTTGCTTTTGCTTTGCTTGTGAGTAGATACCATGCGGTAGGCGTTTATTCATATGTTTAGCATAAGCAAGATAGTTATCGACTCTATTTGATTTGGCAAGATCTAGTAGATTCATTATGTTATCATGTGTTGCATGTTTTAATTAATTTTGTAACACTCTCTTGCCCAATCTAGATTGATTTTTGTTTGGCCTTGCTTTACAAGTTAACTTGTGTTCCAATAACTGCATGATCATGATGGCCGAATCAATCTCCAGTCTAGATTGTTACATGTTGTGGGTTCATGCATGTCAATCACGTTTGAGCTTTGATAAAACTAGGTATCGTGCGGCAGATGCAGGTTTTAGATTAGTTTAACCATGCTTGTTTGTATGTTCCTTCTTCATGGACCCCAACTCGGCTAGTTTGAGGGCTTGGTTAAGCTTGCACGAGTAATGAGTGTTTATAGATCTGTTCAGATATATACATGATTTTAGCTTCTTATTGTTAGATTGTATCATGTGGTGGATAGATCTAATCATAGGAAGTGGCGTAGACTTATAGCGAGTATCAACTTCGCTTGAGTTCATGCTTGACGGGTTTATGAAGATTAGACGTGCGGCAGACTAATTGGATTAACCTATGCATGTGTTGTTTGAGTGGATTTATATTTACAAGTTACCTGTTTATAAATCATTATGTCTTGATGACGTTGTCTTACATATGCATTCGGCAACCAGCTGCTTACATATGCTTATTTCCAATGTTAGCCGAATGACCTTTAAACCTGTTGACAAACAACTTCTATAGCTGTGTGCCGTCATGATTGGCTTTAAAGCCGTAAATATGGAACTGTCTGGTCTTATCCGGCATGTTCTAGTTTATTCTCACAGTTTTATCCCTTGTTGGTTTTCAGGTCAAACCGACTGGCACGTCTCCGGATTTCAAACCATCCGAGCACCCAATTGAAGCCACCCTTTTCCAGCTTGCTATGTGTGAGGCGCGGTGTACCACATTTTGTATCAACACACATTTTGGCACGCCCGGTGGGACCACAATTCCTGTTTGATTGTCAAAGGCCTGTATAAATAAGGATCGGTTGTCTCCCTTAACTCCATCGGCTATTGTACGAGAAGAGTATGACTGTACAGACTGATTGCTAGAGATGACCAATTGCCAAATATGCATGAAAACAACTGATTCAACGTGTACGCACGGGATAGCTGCTGATCAGCTGAGTGTACATGGCATCTACGAAGACGCGGGTAGCATGCATGGGTGGATTTCCTCCGAGCAGGGACATAGAAACCAATTAAAGAAGCTAATGAACTTCTCCTAAAGATAGAATTGGCTGATATGGTTTCTCCTTGCGGATACATGGGTGTATGCCGAGTCTCTGAGTGTTGAGTGATTGTCAACTGGGATGATGCGCATGTTCTTTGGCTTGTGTTGTGCAGGTGTCGAGCACGGATACAGTGATCGACGGCGAGGTGAAGGTCAAGTTGAGACGTGCCGTGCCGATGGACCGGGTGCGGTGAACGATGGGCGTGCCGTGCGACGGACGTGCCATGCCGAGGTACTGAGCAGTGAAGGGCGGACGTGAGGCTTGGACTGAGGGACCAGAGGCCCGAGGATCAGCTATGGTGGCTGGCAGCCTGTGACGACGACAAGTGAAGAAGTGCGGTCATGTTTTGCCTGAGTCGTGGACTCAGGGACATGTGTCGGTGGACGGGGTGCACAGGCTGTGCATCCCCTCTACGACGTCGGTTTGGTGGTAGAGCCAGAGAAAAACCATCGGATGGACAGTTTCCAGGTTTGGGCCTCAAAACCTGGGCGTGGACGGTTTCCGAGTTTGGCCACAAAACTCGGGCTGAGGGTTTCCGAGTTTGGCCACAAAACTCGGGCTGAGGACGGTTTCCAGGTTTGGGCCTCAAAACCTGGGCGCAGAGGGTTTGCTGAGTTTGGCCTCAAAACTTAGAGGCTGATGGGCTGGTTTTCCGGTTTGGGCCTCAAAACCGGGGGTTGGCTGGAAAAGGCTGGTTTCCCGGTTTGGGCCACAAAACCGGGGGTGCAGAGCGAGGGCGGCATGTGGCGGCGATCCGGAGGTTGCGTCGAGGCAACGCTTCGGTTTGTGCGGGCATGGCCGTCGGATACACCTACCACCGAGTTGGTCCAGAATAACCCTAGGGTTTAGCTGGTTCCCTCTGTAATTAGATTAGAGAGGGGTAGAGTAGGAAATAGACTTAGGCTAGTAGTAGGATAAGTAGTCGGGAGACACCCTCCTCCCAGACATCTCAGTCATTTGCTCTTTCGCACTTAGGGTTTCCTGCTCTCCCATCCCCTGCTGTAGCTTGCTGAGATCCGCAGAGAGACTCACCTCTGTGTATTGTAGATTTTGAGGAAAGGAGGCCGTAACCTCCTTGTCATAGCATGTGTTTGCGCTTGGGCTGCAAGATTGTGGTGTCGATTCGCGTTTTGGTTGTGTTCTTCGCGGAATCCTTTTTCTCCACGATTTTCCCGTCGTTTGATCTCTTTGCTCGGTTCGTCTTTTGCAAATCCGTTTGAACCAAGTTGTTCTAGATCGTGAGGCACTTCTTTCCACCGAAGGAATTAACCTCTAACCTCATAGTCTAGGAGATCGATCGATTTTTCGTTTCGGGTCAAGTTTTCTCCCTTCCCCCGAAATTCTTCAATTCATCGATTTGGAGATAGGTTCGAGCCATGATCTCTTAGGGATAGCTCACTATACTCCTTTTGACTCTTCTCACCAAGTTTGATCCCTAGAGGATTTGTCTTGGATGAGTTAGAGTCGAATCGGTGGACGAACAATGCAATCGCGGGGTGACCGGACGCTGGGCTCGGGGTGACCGGACGCTGACTCAGTGCGTCCCGTCGTTGAACGTTCAGCGTGTTCATTTTGCTCCTGACCGGACGCTAGCTTCCTTGTGTGACCGGACTCGATGGTAGTCCTGTTCATCAGGGTTTGGCACTTGTGACCGGACGCAGGGGAACCCACCGGACGCTCTCTCTCCCAGAGTCCGGTCAGTTCCAGAGAGGTTCCCGAGTGGGATTTTGGTGACCGGACGCGTCCGGTCCCTACTGACCGGACGCTGGCCAGAGTCCGGTCGAGTTTGTTTTACGCATTTTCGTTCGCGGTTCGCCCGTTCATTGACGGATTCGGTTTCCGTCTTTTGCGTAGGCTTTCTAGAGTTGTGTAGTGTCCTGCTGTGCTTCTTGGAAGCATCCACCCTACATCTAGGGTCGTGGACATTAGCAAGCTCTAGGGTTTGTCTTTTGGGGTGATTCTCGGGACAGTGGCTACTAGTTTCCGAAAGGAAATTTTGAAGCTCCCATTCACCCCCCTCTGGTCGTTTTCTGGTTGCTTCTCGGTCCTTCAATTGGTATCGGAGCGGGTTAAGGATCTTCCACCTGAGCCGGTTCTAGATCCACGGAAGGCGACATGGATCGCAGCGTGGGCAAACCGCCGTTCTTTGATGGGACGAACTATGCGTATTGGAAGATACGCATGTCGACCTATCTCCAGAGCATGGGCTCTTCTGTTTGGGAGATTTGCAACAGTGATGAGCACGAGGCCAATAGCCGGGCACGTAACGCCTTGTTCTCCTGTTTGAGCATGTCCGAGTTTGATCGCGTTTCTCATCTCCCCACGGCTCGCGAGATTTGGGCGACCCTCATGCGCTTCCATGAGGGAACCACTCAGGTCAAATCCCGCCTCTATGAGTCGCACAAACGGGAGTATGAGAACTTTCGACATATGCCTGGCGAGAGCATATAGAGTTTATTCACTCACTTTCAGGTTATTGTCAACAAGATGAGAGCGAACAAGGAGCTGTTGCCTTTTGACGATCATGAGAGGGCTTTGAAGCTTTTGCACACTCTTGATCGGTCAGTGTGAGACTCAAAGGTCCAGGCGATCATCGAATCGTCTAACTATGAGACCCTCACCTGCGACGAGCTCTTTAGTAAGCTCAAGTCTAGTGAGATTGACGCCATGTCGAGGGCTTCTTATGAGAATCCTTCTGGCCCGACTATGGCTTTGGTTTCTGGCTCTTCTAACCCCTCTGGAGGTTTTGCTCTTTCATCTCTCTTTTCTGTCACAGAGGACCAGCTTGAGTCATTGGGGGATGACGAGCTAGCAATGCTCGCCAACCGGTTCTCGCGGTTTCACAACAACCGCATGAACCGTCGCCGCGGAGGAGGACGCTCAGGATGCTATGAGTGCGGCGACCCCGACCACTTCATCGCCAACTGCCCCAAGAAGAACAAGCATTCGGGGAAGGGCGATCATGGGCACAAGTACGACTCCGGCAAGCGCAAGGAGAAGTACGTTCCCCCGAGACACAAGCGGAGGGGCGGCTTCGACAAGGAGTACATCAAGAAGAAGTACTTGGAGAAGGCCCTGGCTGAGCAGTGTGCGTTCTTCGCCACGCTCAGCGACGTCGACGGCTCAGATGACGACTCCGCTTGCTCAAGCGATGACGAGTCCGAGAAGAAGAAGAGGATTGAGGACAAGCTAAACGGTCTCTGCTTCTTCGCCGACGACGACGGCTTCTGCACCATGGCGCTTGATGATGAGGTCGACGGCAAGCTGGAGCACACCCCTCGGAACGACGACGACGACGACGACATCTCCCAGGTATCTCTCACCCACGACGAGCTTTCTGCTGAGGTCGAGAAGCTTACTGCCGCGCTCCTTAGTCAGGACAAGTTGCTTAGGCGTGCCGCTAGAGAGCGCAAGGAGTTTAGGCAGAAGTGGGAGGACACGGTGAGGGAGCTTGAGTTTGCCAAGTCCACCGTGGTCGTGTCGGAGGAGGTTGAGTGTGAGATGTGCACCACGCACATGACTAACCTTCTCACTTTGAGAGGTAAGTATGCTGCGTTGGTAGGAGAGGTGGATGAGCTGAAGGCTAGACCTTCTCTGTAGGGTGCGTGCAAGACTTGTCCTGTCTTGCAATCTGAGTTGGCAGAGAAGAATGCCAAGATTGTGTCTCCTGAGGAGGCCAACTCAGGTAGCACTTGTGTGGCTAAGTGTGCTTTGTGTGAGGGTTTGGAGATGGAGATTGCGAATGTCAAGCATGGCAAGATGCAAACCGAGGAGGAAAACACATACCTTCGGACCATCTTGTCATGGGTGTCTTGTAGTGAGCCACAGCTCAGGATGATGATCTCCCAATTTAAGCGAGCTGCTGGAGGTTCTGGTGTAGGTCTTGCTCAGGGTGTTGATCTTTCTGCTTTTGGGAAGATTGGAGAGTCGAGTGGTCTGAATCCTAGTGAGAAGCCCAACTCCACCACTACTCCCAAACTGACCAAGCTTCCATCCAAAGAGCCGGTCAAGCCTATCACCAAGGATGGGGTGATTGAGGAATCTCCGAGAGCTCCACCCAAGAACCAAGTGTGGCATCCCAAACCCATCCACCTAAAGAACAAGCTGGATACAATGCCACCTATCCAGGAGGAGTTACCACAGAAGGGCAAAGTCATCCACACCCACAGCCATGAGTACCAACAACCTCCTTTGCGTGCGGTGAGGTATCATTGTGATTTCTGTGGGAGAGATGGACACTTGAGCGAGTTCTGCTTTAGGCGCAAGAGAGAGGCGCGCCGTGCTAGGGAGATGAACAACATGGACATGTACCATCCTTTTCATGATGTACATGTGCCGAATGTTCAGAGGAGTGCTCCGAGGAGAGCAGCTAGGCCCAGAGGTCCAAAACCTCAAGTTCCCAGGCCTAGGCAGCAGAGAACTCCTAGGAGAGTCGCTAGGCCTAGAGGTGTTGAGCCTCAAGTCCCTAGGCCTAGGCCTCGTAGAGAGCGTGCCCGACGGGAGCCTGCAGTTGTAGGCTATGGACCCCGTGGCGGAGGCTTTGTAGTTGAGCGTTTTCCCCCACCGCGTTTTGAGTATCGCGATGGACGCTCCTCCCTTAGCGGACCACGTTTTCCTCTACGTGGTGATCGCTCCTCTCGTAGACGTGCTAGGAATGGTTTTCTGCTAACCGTTCTTTTGAGCAGCCGGCCCAACACTGGTATTCTTCCTACTTCACTAACCCCAGTGTTGGACCTTATGCTCACCCTATGTCTTTTTATTGATGTAGGTAAAACGGTTGGAGGACATTTGGTTGGTGGATTCCGGTTGCTCGAGGCACATGACCGGAAACGCCAAGTGGTTCTCCAGCCTTAGCCCTGTTGCCGGAAAGGAGTACATAACCTTCGGCGACAATAGCAAAGGTAAGGTATTGTCTCGCGGGTTGGTGTGAGTTAATGAGCACTTTGTGTTGCGTGATGTTGCTCTTGTTTCTAACTTTCATTTTAACCTTCTTTCTGTTTCGCAACTCTTTGACGATGACTATGAGATTCGTTTTAAACCGAATCTCAGTCGTATTTTGGATCCTCAGGGCAATCTTGTGTGTTTGATTTCGCCCTTTGGAAAAGTCTTTCGTGCGAATTTCTCGGAGTCTTTTGGCACTTCTCGTTGTCTTGTGGCTGGACCTTCCTCCTCTGATCTTTGGAAGTGGCATAGGAGACTTGGACATTTGAGCTTCGACTTGCTTGCAAGGCTTAGTTCACTTGGCCTAATCCGAGGATTGCCCAAGTTGCATATGGAGAAGGATCTTGTTTGCCACTCTTGTAGACACGGGAAGAGGGTTGCCGCTCCCCACCATCCAGTGACTCAGGTCATGACCAAGCGCCCTGGAGAGCTTTTGCACATGGACCTTGTTAGTCCGGCTCGGGTGAGCTCGGTTGGGGGGAAGTGGTACGTGCTTGTTGTTGTTGACGACTTTTCGAGATATTTGTGGGTCTTCTTTTTAGCTGAGAAGACCGAGACTTTCTCCTTTGCTCGTAATCTGATTTTGCGTCTTCAGAACGAGTTCCCTTTGAACTCGATGCGAGTAATTCGGAGTGATAATGGTTCCGAATTCAAGAATTCAGATTCTGAGGAGTTTTGTAACTATTTGGGTTTAGAGCATCAGTTTTCTTCCCCCTACACACCCCATCAGAATGGTGTTGTAGAGAGAAAGAATCGGACCCTTGTTGAGATGGCCAGGATGATGCTCGATGAGCATAGGACTCCTAGGCGTTATTGGGCCGAAGCTATGAACACTGCGTGCTATATTTCCAATCGCATTTTTCTGAGAGCGTTCTTGAAAAAGACTTCTTATGAGTTGCGTTTTGGTAGACAGCCCAAGGTGAGTTATTTTAGAGTCTTCGGTTGCCATTGTTTTATATTGAAGAAAGGCAACCTGGACAAATTCGAGTCTCGTTCTTCTGACGGTGTGTTTTTGGGTTATGGCACTCACACTCGAGCCTATCGTGTACTTAACCTTGACACTAACCGAGTCATGGAGACATCAGATGTCACCTTCGACGAGACCATGGTTTGTCCTTCTTCTCGTTTTGAGCGTGCAGGTGATCATGAGGTTGGTGAGCCTCTTTTCGATGATGAGGACGAGGATGCTGAAGATGACCCAGCACCACCTTCACCTGCAGTGCCGCAAAGAGCGGCTTCTACGACGACTCACGGCCCTGACACCTCTTCTTCCTGGGGGCCGTGGGATCCGCCACCCCGAGCGGTACCTTTTGTACCCGGGGAGGCTACTTCAGCTCGTGAGGCGCCACGACACATCCAGCGCCAGCACCTGCCTCAGCAGATGATCGGCAGCATCGACGAACGGGTTACTCGGTCCAGGTCACAGCACATCTCTCACTTCGCTCATTCTGCTTTTGTTGCTAAATTTGAGCCCCGAGATGTTGGACACGCTTTGACGGATCCGGACTGGGTCAATGCCATGCATGAGGAGCTAGAAAATTTTGAGAGAAATCGGGTTTGGGTTCTAGTTCCTCCTCCTCCTAACTGTAATCCTATTGGGACAAAATGGGTTTTCAAAAACAAACAAGGAGAGGATGGCCACATTGTGAGGAACAAAGCGCGTCTTGTGGCCAAGGGTTATAGTCAGAAGGAGGGGATAGACTTTGAGGAGACCTTTGCTCCTGTAGCTCGTTTGGAGGCTATTAGGATACTCTTGGCTTTTGCTGCATCCAAAGGTTTTAAACTCTTTCAAATGGATGTCAAGAGTGCCTTCTTAAATGACTACATAGAAGAGGAAGTGTATGTTGAGCAACCCCCCGGTTTTGAAAATCCCAAGTTTCCAAACCATGTTTTTAAACTCCACAAAGCTTTATATGGTTTGAAACAAGCCCCTAGAGACTGGTATGATAGGTTGAAAACCTTTTTGCTTGCTAAGGGTTTTAAAATGGGATGTGTAGATAAAACGCTCTTTCTCCTCAAGCAAGGCAAAGACACTCTCTTGGTCCAGATTTACGTGGATGATATCATTTTCGGTGGTTCTTCTCACGCTTTGGTTGCCAAGTTTGCAGATATTATGAGCAGGGAGTTCAAGATGAGCATGATGGGCGAGCTGACTTTCTTTCTCGGGTTGTAAATCAAGCAATCCCGAGAGGGGATGTTTGTGCACCAGGGCAAGTACACCAAGGACTTGCTGAAGCGGTTCGATATGGGTGAGGCCAAGCCTCTTCCAACACCCATGTCGACGACGACTGCCCTGGATGCGGATGTGGATGGAGAAGCAGTGGACCAGAAGGAGTACCGAAGCATGATCGGGTCGCTGCTCTACCTGACGGCGACACGCCCGGACATCCAGTTCGCGGTGTGTCTGTGCGCGCGCTTTAAGGCGTCGCCGCGCACCTCTCACCGTCAGGCGGTGAAGCGGATTTTCAGGTACCTTCATTTCACGCCTGAGTTCGGGATTTGGTATTCTGCTTCCTCCACCCTCTCCCTTTGTGGTTATTCGGATGCCGATTTTGCTGGTTGCCGTATTGAGCGCAAGTCCACTTCTGGGACTTGCTAGTTTATTGGTTCTTCTCTTGTTTCGTGGTCTTCTCGCAAGCAGTCTAGTGTCGCCCAGTCTACTACGGAGGCTGAGTATGTTGCTGCGGCTAGCTGCTGTTCCCAGTTGCTCTGGATGATGGCCACTTTGCGTGATTTTGGTCTGAACTTTTCTCGCGTGCCTTTGCTTTGTGACAGCACGAGTGCCATTAGCGTTGCTAAGAACCCCTTGCTTCACTCGAAGACCAAACACATTGATGTGCGCTTTCATTTCTTGTGAGACCACCAGGAGAAGGGTGATATCGACCTTCGCCATGTCGATACTCATCATCAACTGGCTGATATTTTCACCGAGCCTTTAGACGAATCAACCTTTAACCGGTTGAGGGGTGAGCTTGGTGTGTGTTTCCCTTTTTAGATGGGGGAAACATTTTGGATCTTGTATATTTGACTGACTCTTGTGTCCTTCTTTTCTTTTGCATTTCAGCATACACATTTACATTCTAAGCTTCATGTTTATAATCACTAGAATGTAACTATGCTCTATGTAGTATGCTCTGATGCTTATTTTGATGCTTGTAGCTTATGCTCCTTCTGATCACTAGTACATGCTATGAGCTGAGCTATTTTGAAATGGTGAATTTACTTAATAACTTACAATCTGAAAATGTTCACCATTGAGATATGCAACTAGCATGTGTAGGATATGTTGAGTTCACTCGTGCTTTTCATATATGCTAGGTTGCTATGTCTCTAAGTTCTGAGTCATTCACTTGCTTGGTCTGTTCATATCATGTATAAAATTTGAACCCAGTTTTAGTGAATTGAAAATATCGAGATGGGATTGCTTGTCAACACATCACGGTATCGAGACGGTTTCTCATTGCACTTTGAGTTAAACTTGAGCCGTGTAGTGTATGACCGAAACCGTAGCTTTAAGCTTCTGATTGCTTCGGCATAGGCTTCGCTCGGTTGAAAAGTTAGGCAATGACAAGCTTTCAACCTCTCGCAATCACATGCTAATAATTGACCTTGTGTAATTTCACCGCTGCAACTCCGATCTAAAGTTGAATTCACAAGTGTATGTTTCATTCTTAAGCATGATGATTGAACTTTGCTAGGGGTAGTTCACCTTGTATACATGTTTAGCACTTGCTCAGACTCCTGTTTATACATTGCTAGTGCTATTTTGATGGTGAATACCTTTTGACTCAAAACTGCTCATTTCTGCTCATATGTTCACATTTCATATCTGGTGATCAGTTTGAGCCTTTGCTGAGCTTGTATGCTGCTGTTGAGTCTTTGGAGTTATACTGTTTAGAGCATCTTTGCATTCTCCTGAATATATGCCTGAAGCTGCTAACTTGCATTTTGACTCATATGCATGTTGGAAGGGGGAGAATCTCCCATGTTCGCACTTTTTGTTGGTGCCTTTTCTGATGGGGAGAGTCCTTTACTTGATTAGTGCATTTTCAACTAAGGGGGAGAATTTGCAAATCATTTGTGCTTCCCGAGTGTCCATTTGAGGGGGAGGTCCCAGGAGGAGAGTTTGCATGTCTCCTGGATGTTCATCTAAGGGGGAGTTTTGCTGTCTCTTGCTGGCCGAAAGGCATTGGTATCGAGCTTTCTTTGCTAATTGTGTTGAGCCTCTGTGCCTCTATCTTGAGGGACTAGCATTTTGCTTCGATTTTCCAATTTGTATTTGCTAGCGGTGTTGAGCCTGTTCTACCTCTTCTTGAGGGCTAGCTTTGCTTTGCTTGGTTGCGTCGAGCCGTTGCCCATGTCTTTGGGGACCAAGTTCTTTCGCTCTTTCCACTTGACCTTCTTCTGCTTTGCTATGCTTTTGGGTCATTTGGTTGAGTTTTCTCCTTCTCCTTCCTCCTTCTTCCTTATTCTTCTTTAAATTATGATTTGTGTGAGTAGTTGACAATGCACTCATCAAGGGGGAGATTGCGGATACATGGGTGTATGCCGGGTCTCTGAGTGTTGAGTGATTGTCAACTGGGATGATGCGCATGTTCTTTGGCTTGTGTTGTGCAGGTGTCGAGCACGGATATAGTGATCGACGGCGAGGTGAAGGTCAAGTTGAGACGTGTCGTGCCGATGGACCGGGTGCGGTGAAGGATGGGCGTGCCGTGCGACGGACGTGCCATGCCGAGGTACTGAGCGGTGAAGGGCGGACGTGAGGCTTGGACTGAGGGACCAGAGGCCCGAGGATCAGCTGTGGTGGCTGGCAGCCTGTGACGACGACAAGTGAAGAAGTGCGGTCATGTGTTGCCTGAGTCGTGGACTCAGGGACACGTGTTGGTGGATGGGGTGCACGGGCTGTGCATCCCCTCTACGACGTCGATTTGGTGGTAGAGCCAGAGAAAAACCATCGGATGGACGGTTTCCAGGTTTGGGCCTCAAAACCTGGGCGTGGACGGTTTCCGAGTTTGGCCACAAAACTCGGGCTGAGGGTTTCCAAGTTTGGCCACAAAACTCGGGCTGAGGACGGTTTCCAGGTTTGGGCCTCAAAACCTGGGCGCTTAGGGTTTGCTGAGTTTGGCCTCAAAACTCAGAGGCTGATGGGCTGGTTTCCCGGTTTGGGCCTCAAAACCGGGGGTGGGCTGGAAAAGGCTGGTTTCCCGGTTTGGGCCACAAAACCGGGGGTGCAGAGCGAGGGCGGCACGTGGCGGCGATCCGGAGGTTGCGTCGAGGCAACGCTTCGGTTTGTGCGGGCGTGGCCGTCGGATACACCTACCACCGAGTTGGTCCAGAATAACCCTAAGGTTTAGCTGGTTCGCTCTGTAATTAGATTAGAGAGGGGTAGAGTAGGAAATAGACTTAGGCTAGTATTAGGATAAGTAGTCGGGAGACACCCTCCTCCCAGACATCTCAGTCATTTGCTCTTTCGCACTTAGGGTTTCCTGCTCTCCCATCCCCTGCTGTAGCTTGGTGAGATCCGCAGAGAGACTCACCTCTGTGTATTGTTGATTTTGAGGAAAGGAGGCCGTAACCTCCTTGTCATAGCGTGTGTTTGCGCTTGGGCTGCAAGATTGTGGTGTCGATTCGCGTTTTGGTTGTGTTCTTTGCGGAATCCTTTTTCTCCACGATTTTCGCGTTGTTTGATCTCTTTGCTCGGTTCATCTTTTGCAAATCCGTTTGAACCAAGTTGTTCTAGATCGTGAGGCACTTTTTTCCACCGAAGGAATTAACCTCTAACCTCACGGTCTAGGAGATCGATCGATTTTTCGTTTCGGGTCAAGTTTTCTCCCTTCCCCCGAAATTCTTCGATTCATCGATTTGGAGATAGGTTCGAGCCATGATCTCTTAGGGATAGCTCACTATACTCCTTTTGACTCTTCTCACCAAGTTTGATCCCTAGAGGATTTGTCTTGGATGAGTTAGAGTCGAATCAGTGGACGAACAGTGCAATCGCGGGGTGACCGGACGCTGGGCTCGGGGTGACCGGACTCTGACTCCGTGCGTCCGGTCGTTGAACGTTCAGCGTGTTCGTTTTGCTCCTGACCGGACGCTAGCTTCCTTGTGTGACCGGACTCGACGGTAGTCCTGTTCATCAGGGTTTGGCACTTGTGACCGGACGCAGGGGAACCCACCGGACGCTCTCTCTCCCAGAGTCCGGTCAGTTCCAGAGAGGTTCCCGAGTGGGATTTTGGTGACCGGACGCGTCCGGTCCCTACTGACCGGACGCTGGCCAGAGTCCGGTCGAGTTTGTTTTGCGCGTTTTCGTTCGCGGTTCGCCCGTTCGTTGACGGATTCGGTTTCCGTCTTTTGCGTAGGCTTTCTAGAGTTGTGTAGTGTCGCGCTGTGCTTCTTGGAAGCATCCACCCTACATCTAGGGTCGTGGACATTAGCAAGCTCTCGGGTTTGTCTTTTGGGGTGATTCTCGGGACAGTGGCTACTAGTTTCCGAAAGGAAATTTTGAAGCTCCCATTCACCCCCCTCTGGTCGCTTTCTGGTTGCTTCTCGGTCCTTCACTCCTAAAAATAAAATGGCTTCAAATACATCATGACATGAATGTATCGGTCTCCAAATATATCATGGCACGGTATGCACATGAAGAGATGAATAAAAGGAAGATTTCGCTGGAGATTTTCAAAGAGATGAAGTCCAAACTTAGATTTACTTGGATGCTGCTATAAATAGCCGATTGATTATCAAGGGGTCATACATGAGCCGAGGGAAGTTGGTCGATAGTTAATTATCTGCATGTCATCTTTGGAATCGGCTATTCAGGAAAGGAATCGGTGGATACAACAACACAAGAAAAATATACTAATTGGCCGATATGCA
Source organism: Coix lacryma-jobi var. lacryma-jobi (assembly GCA_009763385.1). NCBI lineage: Eukaryota > Viridiplantae > Streptophyta > Magnoliopsida > Poales > Poaceae > Coix > Coix lacryma-jobi. Next base: position 77,941,392 of record CM019829.1, read on the forward strand.
TACAGGAATTGGCTGGAGTTATCATCGTCCCGCGAAGAATCAACCCCGAATATTAAGAATATTCAGAGTATATTTTTCTAGCATTGATATAGTTTGCCGAAAATCAAGGTATCAGACGACGACAGTTGATTAAGGCATGGTGATGAGGCAAGGGGACTGAATTGTTTATTTGATTAATGGAATTAATCAAGTGATAATCGAGCTTTTGTTGACATGTCCAAGCATGATAAATCAAGACATTATAATAGCCAAACTTGAAACCCGCGTTCGGCTGAACAGCAACATGTTAACGACTGAAATTTCTTCGACCTTCCCGGATTTGCTGATAACATGGTTCACCATGCTCACAGCAACAATTCGCTATTGCTGAATACACAGATTATGCCCGTACATGAGTATTTGCTGTCCAAACCAATGAGAGCTGATCACTTTGTAAGACGAAATCGGCTGAAGTGGATGAAAAGTCAGAAGTTCAAATCGATTGAATTTGGTGCATCAAGGTTATCAATTCAAGAAGAATAAATTCGGAAGGATTTAGAGGCCATTTGTCTATTTCTAATCCAATGATAAGGAGATAATTGGTATTGAAGTTGTTCTGGTTGATGGATGAACTGGTCTGAGACGAAGAGACACCAGCCTATGCTCGTTAAAAACAGAAGTATTAATGGGTGCAAGGTAGATTGCAACTGCAATTGTTCGTGCATGAACACAGTCCATGCTTACAATGCTATCATTTGCCACTAGATATTGGTTAGTCGGTGACTTTAACAAAAGCTCCAATGGCCACTGGAAGAGCCAATTACTCGGTAAAGAGCCAATTCCTCAGGTTCTCTTACAAGCCTTCTACAAGATCAGGTCAGAGCAGAAGCATATAAAGATTCTAGATGCAGCAGCCGATAAGCACACTGATGAAAATACCATTATACACATATTCCAAGAAGAACACTTATCGGCTTGGAGCGGAAGAGTGTACACGCAGATATGAAGAACTAATGAAAAGAAAAAAAACATAAGGTGAACATGCTCAAATTCCTACATCAACTACACTCGGGGGGCCTGAACCTCATCGTGCACGCATCCACGCACCGCCGAGCTCGTATTCGTCCTCTACGACACACTCAGCTTCATCAAAAATGACATCCTTCGAAGCTACCGTGGGTTACCTGACAGCATGCTCACCTAAAGCATTCCAGTTCCTCAACAAGAAGAAAGTCAAAGGCATACTAAGCAAAAGCCGATAAGGCAAAACCTTCGGCTCCTATTAATATAACTTTACCTTTCCCTGAGTAACGCAAAGCTCAATCTGGTGATAAGGTTACGAAAGGCTACATCAGAGGCACAAAGGATGTTAGCAACCGGACGGCCGATAGAAGGCCATCGGCTAAAACGTTTTCAGCACACTTCATATTGAAAGAGATACTTTTGCTGACGGCCTTGAATAAGGTGGCGCCAACAAGACACATGCAACGGTGACAAGTTCACTTATAGTCAGAACAGTTACAAGATCTAAAGCAGCCAGTCATTTGCAGAAGAAGGATTGACGTTTATGATTGGCTTCAAATATTTTCAACCCGTATTCAGCGAAGACGTCTCGGATGAGAGAAAGAAGGACACCAGTGAATCATCGATTACGCTGTTGTGACTACGTGTCAGGGGGCCTGAGATCAACACGCACACATCGTACAACATCGAGCGATCCATTGTGAAGAAGGACAAGACGAATGGCTGCTTTATCTTCAACGGTGGTTTGTGTAATTTTACCCTCGCTTCTCTAATAGTTTCAGAGCTTAAAATTAAAATCATTAAAAAGCGAAACCTCTCATGTTGCGTCTCCGCACAAAGAAAAAATTCCACTCTACGAATATGTGATATAAATATTTTGGGTTATCCATTGTTGAAATGATAAATAGATGCTCTGTTTTATGTTTCACCTGTGTCTAGTTTATAGCTTTGATTTCTTTAAGATTTGGGTCTAGTGGTTATTATATTTATCTTGAAGTCTTTAAAATTTGTGGGTTGCATAGAATTTAAACTTTGTCTGAAAGTAGTTGTGGGATATGAATAGAGGTAGAATTTGCTATGACATTATTCTGAGAGATACTTGAAATTCGGAGATTTAATGAAATAATAAAATTTACTTAATGTCATATTGAGCACTGTCAAATCATTGTGACTACTAGTTGAGGTTATAGTCATATTCTCAAGATCAATATTCACGTACACGTTATAAACTAATAAGTGTTTTGCATGTGCATTCTCTCTTTGATTAAAAATATGAGGCTATTCTATAAATCTCAGAAATAAAAATGACGGACACGTGTCCGCCAGAACTGAGAAAGAAAAAAAAAGGTCAAGTGACCGCCCAAATAAAAATATGAAAAAGAAAAGGTCAAGTGACCGCCAAATAAAATAAAAGATGGCCGAAGGCCCAGTAGCCTCATAATTTTAAAAAGTAGGGAGAATGACATGTGCAAAAGAAAAAGTAATAAAAATATTCACTTGCACTTCTTGATCTAGGTTTCTGGCTTGTATCTCCTTATGGTCGAGTCTTTGACTTTGCAATATTATGTGATATGATTTTATATAAAGATAATGATAAAAACTCCGGATGAAAAGTGATCAAGGGATAAAAGATAAGCATTTATGTGGCTATTTTGTTTTGCAATCGCTTGAGGACTCAGTGAGGACTAAAGCCCCATAATTAAAGAGACAGATGGATGAGTAAGGTACCATTTTATTCAAGTTTAAAAGAAATCTTGGTTATAAAATATGATACTTTTGAGATGTAGTCGGCATTGCAGCATCTTCTGATCAATAAAATGGAAGAACTATAATATTATACATATATGCATTTGTAACTAACTTGTTTCCACATGTATTAGAGAATTATTGTTTTACAGGCAAAATTGTGGAAACATGGTGAGAAAATGTTATTGCTATCAGTGGATTTCTTGGCTTTTTGAAGAAGATCAACAGAGACCAAATAGTTCGAAGCATGACAATTCATACTCCGAACTAGGGGGCCTGTGTTAACACTGGATTTTGGTCAACATTGAGAAGATGACAGATTAAACGAGTATTCAAGAATCAGAGGGGTCTGATCTCATTGGCCATGAGTTGGATTTGGTGGCGTTGTGATGTGGCAAGCAAGCAAAGAAGGCAATTTAAATATAAATGTATATAAAGCATGCACGTCTCGATGTCCAGTTCTATATTTAGCATAAATGGCCTCACGATGAAGGAAAGGCTAGAAGACGGCGTGCATGTCCAGTGTGCGGAGATGGGCGTATGAGGCATTCGGCAAGTATCCATGCGGTCGGCTAGTTTCCAAGGATTCGACAACTACTTATGCGGTCGGCTATTCTGAGGAAAAAGGGAGTTTTCATTGAAACGACGGAAGCAAGAGCAGATCGGGCAACAAAATTGCGACAATTAAGGCAATAAAGTTTCCGAAGGGAGTTAAAGGCCAAAATGTAGTATTTTCCTTTAACGTTTCATAGTCGTGTCCTCTTAGGACTTGTATCGCGTCCAGGGTATAAATATAAACCCTTGGCTATTGTAAAAACTGTTCACAACCATATCAATACAAACCAGCCCCGTGCCACCTTCGAGACCCTAGCCGTGTCGTCCAGTTCTTCAAGAGGAATTATCGATCCATCGACCTCCGTAAGTCCCGACAACCTTGTTATCATGTCTAGTATCATGCGGTGCATTTAGATATGATGCAAGTAGTCTCGTTTGTTTTCAATGGTCATGCGGCGGACCTTTGTTAGCGATCAAGAAGTCTTTGCTTTTCCTTTGCTTGTGAGTAGGTACCGTGCGGCAGGCGTTTATTCATATGTTTAGCATAAGCAAGATAGTTATCGACTCTCTTAGATTTTGCAAAATCTAGTAGATTCATTAAGTTATCATGTGTTGCATGTTTTAATTAATTTTGTAACACTCTCTTGCCCAATCTAGATTGATTTTTGTTCCGCCTTGCTTTACAAGTTAACTTGTGTTCCAATAACTGCATGATCATGATGGCCGAATCAATCTCTAGTCTAGATTGTTACATGTTGTGGGTTCATGCATGTCAATCACGTTTGAGCTTTGATAAAACTAGGTATCGTGTGGCAGATGCAGGTTTTAGATTAGTTTAACCATGCTTGTTTGTATGTTCCTTCTTCATAGACCCCAACTCGGCTAGTTTACCGGGCTTGGTTAAGCTTGCACGAGTAATGAGTGTTTATAGATCTGTTTAGATATATACATGCTTTTAGCTTCTTATTCTTAGATTCTATAATGCGGTGGATTGATCTGATCATAGGAAGTGGCGTAGACTTATAGCGAGTATCAACTTTGCTTGAGTTCATGCTTGACGGGTTTATGAAGATTAGATGTGCGGCAGACTAATTGGATTAACCTATGCATGTGTTGTTTGAGTAGATTTATATTTACAAGTTACCTGTTTATAAATCATTATGTCTTGATGACGTTGTCTTACATGTGCATTCGGCAACTAGCTTCTTACATATGCTTATTTCCAATGTTACCCGAAGGACCTTTAAACCTATTGACAGACAACTTCTATAGCTGTGTGCCGTCGTGATTGGCTTTAAAGCCGTAAATATGGAACTATCTGGTCTTATCCGGCATGTTCCAGTTTATTCTCACAGTTTTATCCCTTGTTGGTTTTCAGGTCAAACCGACTGGCACGTCTCCGGATTTCAAACTCTCCGGGAAACGATTGAAGCCATGCTTTTTTCGGCTTGCTGTGTGTGAGGCGCGGTGTACCACATTTTGCGTCAACAATGTCTATAATCTTTAGAATGATATTATGCTCTGTATAGTTTTGCTCCGATGATATATGATGATGCTTGTAGTTTAGTGTCGATGAAAGATGGTCGGCATCTACCGGTGGGTATGCCCAAGGTAGTAGATTAGTTTGAGGGAGCGTGCGTAACGTCTACTCAAGTGTTAACACAAAGATGGAAGACGACGATTTAGATAGGTTCAGGAGGACAAGTCGCCGTAATACCCTACGTCCTATGTTTTGGTGGTTGGTTTGTATTATGAGATCAGAATATGGCGTGAGATTGGAGGGGGTCCCTGCTTGCCTTATATAGCCAGGGAGCAGGGTTACAATTATCGAATCCTAACATATTACAATCAGTTCCTTTAGGCAAGGAATCCAGATCTATCTTCTAGGATCTTCCCTGGCGGTCATGACGGCCTGGTCGCGAGCCGCAGGGCCTTCTGGCTGGGCCGTCCTTGATGACGGGCCCAAGTAAGTCCATGGGGGTATATGGAGGTAATATCTCCCAGCTAGTCCCTGAGCAGTTTGTATCCGTTGTGCAGGGCGTTCTAGAGCTTTCTGAGCAGGTTAGACCTGGTTGGATGTTGTGGAAGACATCTTCCGACCAGGTTGCTTGGTCGTGGGTGCGCTCGGAGTAGACTCTCGACCAGGTCTGGCTGGTTGAAGATGGCGATGTAGTAGTGGAGACAGAAGGGCAGCCGCTTGAAGCATCCAGCATCGTCCTGCCGAAAGGATGTGATGTGCTGAAAGGAAAAAATTTAAAGATCTTTCTTCTAGTGAAGTGTATCCACATGGAGCTTGAACAGACTATAAGGGCCAATGAAACCCTAGTAGAAGTCTGCGTCAGTCCAGGTCGAGCTGCATAAGGAAAAGAAAAAATACATTCACCGCTAGGTGAAGTGTATCCACTTAGTCCCCAAGCTCGGTAGTAGGTGCTGTGGGCACGTGGTGCCGAGCTTGTAGAATATCTGCAGAAAACAAACACGGTCATTTTGCAAAGAATGACGTGTGTACACATAGTCCCCGAGCCTACTGTAAGAAGTAGCATGGTTCTTGTAGCAGTGTCAGAAAGAAATATTGTAAAGGTAAACTGTAAAAATGGACGAAGTCCCCGAGAATAAAAATGTCGATCCCGCAGTCCCCGAGCGAGGCCGAGGGGCTCGATTGCAGTAGTTGACTCCGACCAGTTACTGTAGTAGCAACCGATTATCTACAAAAAATGTTACTGACCCATGGGGTCAGTCCTCGGGAGTTGACGCAACCGTTAGTCGTAATGGAAAAGGTTAAGCGAATCATTAAAATAAGAAGGCGAACGGGTGGGCCGTTTTGCAAACCATCGGCCTGTCGGCCCATTAAGGAGAAACGCGAGGACGCGGGCGTGTGGCGACTGCGAGCAACATGGGGATCGTGGGAGAGGTGGGTGCATGCTCCCAAAAACCCTAAAGCCGGAGGGTCGGGGGTTGCGATATAAAAGGCAAGCCGCGTGGCGGCGGTTCTTCACTTGCTTTGGCGATTCATTTCTGCTTGCAGAGCACTAACCTTCTTGTCTTCCTTCCTCCACATGAGTAGACCTTGAGCGCTAGTTCCTGTTCAGCTTCAGATCTAGATCCAGATCCGCTTGCTTGAGGAAGCGATGGCGCGCGGGAGGCAGTCAAAAGCGGCGATGGCGGCGAAGAAGGTGTCAGAGGCAAGATTCGATGATGTTGTCGTCAAGTCGGACTGGGCGAAGGGATGGACCGAAAGCGTCCTCCGGAAGATGAACTTGGAGGATCTTGTGTTGGCTGGCTTGCTGCCTAATTAAGTGACCGGCGAGTGGAGGGAGGCCTGCCAAGAGGAGTACCCGACACCGAACACCATCGAGCTCGTTGTGTTTGAGGCGTTCTTCAGGTGCGGCCTCAGAATCCTAGTCCACCCCTTTCTCCATGGGTTGCTGGATTACTACCAGATTGCGTTGTGCCACTTGAATCCACATTCAATGCTGCACATAACAGTCTTCATTCACTTTTGTGAGGCGTATCTGGGCAAAGAGCCCCACTTTGACCTCTTCCGCCACTTCTTCCGGCTGAAGCCCAACGACACCGAAACGTCGAACATCGTTGGGTTGGTGTACCTCCAGCTTTGGGATGGGATGACGAAGAAGTACATCGTGGTGCCGCTACAGTCGAAGGCAATAGAGTACAAGGTGAAATGGTTCTACATCCACCAGGAAGCACCGCGCCCGCCATGTGACTCGGCCCTCACGCCGAAGGTTCTGGCCACCTGGTCGGAGCATCCCGGGATGGCGGGTATGGAGTAGGTAAGGAGCTCCAAAAGCTGGTGAATCGGCACAATGTTGACGGGGTGGCAGTCGCATGGAGCTTCATGAACCAGTGCCGCTAGCCCTGCAAGGAGAGGGATCACCCGACGTATGAATATGCCGGGACTAGTGACGGGACGTGCGAGGTGCCAGAGGAGCTCCCCCTGTCGGAGGCACAACTGCGAGTTGACTCGATGTTCGTCCTCACCAAGAGGAAGAGGCCGGAGATTAGGAGGTACTACTTTGAACTGATTAGGAGGTCGTACTGCTTGGAGTATTCTCGACCGAAGGTACATGTGATGCTTTGCTACTGTTCATTGAAATGCCCTAGAGGCCTTGTATATGCTGACTTGCATTGAATGGGTGATAGGGGCTCGAAGCGTTCTTCTCGCTGGCGCCATTGAAGGTGTGGCCAAAGGGCGTGGACCCGCATCGCAAAGACGCCGATGGTGGCGCCCAGGAGGAGGCCGACAAGGATGACGATGACGTCGAGGAGGAGGAGACCGGCGAGCAGGAGAGGGACCGAGTCCCCAAGTCCGGGACGAGCAAGAGGAAATCGCGTGGCGACCCCAAGGGGAAGCACCATGCCGCCCCTGCGAAGAAGAGGAAGAAGGCGTCACTGGAGACCGGTGGCGGCGTTGAGGAAGCGTCACCTAGTTGTGGCAGACTGGTTGGACGATGAGTCTGACAGTGAAGACGTGGTCCCGCTGAGTGCCCGCTTCGGGCAGGGCTCCTCAGTGGGAAGAGTGGCGGGGCGGCGAAGCCGGAGGCGAAGGAGAAGCCGAGGGTGATCCGGGTGCCGGAGCCGCAACGAGCGGCGAGGAAACCGGAAACCGCAGAGGATGACCGCTGAGGCCGAGACGGCTCCGAAGCCGTAGAAGGAGTCCGCTAGAGGTGGCTCGCGTCCAGGAGCTCGGCGGTTCTCGTGGGAGAAGATGGTGTCAGGCTTGTAAGTGCTCTTATCCGATCTTACACATGGACCCTAGTCGGAGACATGTGTTGATACTTTCCATTTCCCTTGTGCAGCGCGGTGACATCAGAGGAGGTGCCACCGACCCAAGAGGATGGTCACAAGGAGCCCAGCCCTCCGCCAACCATAGAGGCCGGTCAGTCAGAGAGGCCAACAATGTCAGAGGAGGCGGCGATGGAGACGGAGGAGCAAACAGATCCCGAAGTCCCCGAGCCTGCAACGGAGGAGCGTCCCCAGTCCGCAGCAGTGGATGCTGGTTGGAGTGGCGAAGGCGAGGCAGTGGGTCCGGACATGCCTCCGGAGTCGTTGTCGTTGGGCCACCGAGAGCGGAGGAAGAAGAGGAAGGAGCCAGAGCCGTTCACGAAGGAGCCAGAGACGGAGGAAATCCTTCAAGGGGAAAAGGAGCCCGGTAGGAGGCCGGTCCGTCACTTCCACGTCGTACGCGACCAGCTCATCTATGTTGATGATGAAGCGACAGCGGAGGAGACGAACGCCTTCCTGGGCGATCCGGGTAAGTGCATCATCAATCTTGTAGTCGATCCGTAGAGGGCTCATGCTAAATCCCTGGTTGGTGTCTATTTGCAGCATCTGCTGAAGGCCGGGGAAGAGCGTAAGCTCGCCCTCGAGAAGATGGCGCCGTTGGTTTATGAGAATGTGCAGCTACGGGTGAAAGTCAAGCATGTTGAGAGCCAGTTCGCCGACCTAGAGGCGCGCTTGGATGATGTCCACGCACGATCATGTGAGCTGGAGGATGCCATCCAGCAGCGGGAGCAGGAGAATTTTCGGCTAATGGAGTGGGCCGACAAGGTCGACAAAGTCACCGTACGTAAGTTGGGGACCGAGCAGTCTTTCGGAGTACCGCGTGACACCTGGTCGGCGAGCTAACCATCATGTTGTCTCTGCAGAACTGGTGCAGTCCGGTGAAGAGAAACATCTCTTGGTCGAGGAGAAGGCGAAGGCCGAGGAGGAGGTCCGCAAATGGCAGGCGATGCACCGGGTGTTGACACTCAAAAGTGTCCTAAGTATATAATAAGTTCTTTTATCATCAAAATGGCTAAGAGGTGCATTTAGACCATCACATTTGGTGCCGATGTGTCTCCAAGCATGTTATATCTGATGAGAACACTTTTGTTTAATGAGTTGGCTATTTTGAGATCTTCCGAGGAGGTTGGATTAGGCTAGGTCTGGTCGCTTGATCTGATCGTTGTTACATCTACCGACCAGTCACAAAACTTCCAACCACATAACACTGGCGGAGACGGCGAGGCGACCAGCTCATAATTATCAAAGTGCTGATTTTAAGATCTTTTCTCTAACGATGCATATTTTCAGGGATTAAAGATCTATTAATCAATTTAGCCGGTTTTGGGATGTTATCAGCTGCATAGAGGCCCACGATAGCCGGTTTCGTCGATTTAAGAATCGACTAGATCAGGTTTACCTTTTCCAATTCGGATTGGACTCTTTTTCCATATTTTGATGGAGTTCGGGTAGGAAACTTGGAGATTATGATCTGGAGATGTTTCCTATTGGGATAAGACCAACCACCTCTATATATATGAGAGGATCATGGCCGATTGAGGCATCCAACCCTAATCATCAAATCAATCTACTACAACCCTTTTACCCTTTTCCTCTCTATTCTACTGTTCGACGCATCTCCCAGCGAGATTCTGCGGCGTCCTAGGCGGCCTTGTTGGTCCAAGGGTAACCTCCACGTGCTCCTCCCCGACGGGTCTTCCCATGAGAAGTTTCGGAGTTACCAACAGAAGAGGTCAAGCCCTAGATTGACCTAAACCAGTCTTTAGATCGGTTTCGTTTATCTATTTAGATCTCTTGTTGTTTTCAGGTTGATCTGCAACCTCTTCGGGCGTGCTAGCCCTACTGGTGTGTGATTCGGATCACTTCCGACGTCAACACACTTTTTGGTGACTATGCTGGGGAAGATCAAGCAAAATCAGATCTCATCTACCACCAACATGGGCGGCAAAGATGCTTCCACAGACAAGGACAACATCATCCGCCCTTCAGGTATTGATGAGATTCTCGATGAGTTGAAGCAACAAGCACATACCAAACTCGACACCGTCCTGAAGGCTTTTCTGTAAAGCTATTCAAAAGATCGGCTCGACAAGGCCACTCAAGACAAGGAACCGGGCTTCAACGAGATAGTTTCTGCTACATCATCTAAATCCGCTGAGGAAACTGCTAAAAAGTTAAATGCAGAGGTACACAATGATCCTTACCCTACTCATGCTAATTATTCAGTAATGCTAGATGGTGCTACAAAAGCTCTTACCAATACTATGCAACATTCGTTTAAATTACTTAGCACTCGTCTGGATAAATTAGAGGGTAAGACCGTTGACTCCGATCAACCGACTGAACAACCTCAGTTCGGTATGCCTTTGAATTTCTTTAAGAATCAAACCCCTTATCCAACTTCAGGCCAACTACAATCGGGTCTTTCGACAAACGAAACCGATAGATTCGGTCATGGTGGAGCTAGCACATCTACGTATAATGCTAGTGCCAACCATAATTCTGGTAGGACTTCTCGAACCGACCAAGGGGCCTTAATGAACAGAAGCTTAGCAGGACAGGGTACTGTCCTACCTAATCCACCAAAGTCCCCAAGCCAAAACCCAATGCTTGGCGGTGCTTCCAACTCTGCCACAACCAATTTTGGTTAAGCCCTAAATTGGTTCAAAGTAGAAATAACCAGATCTCTTGAAAGCAGCTTGGGAGTCCAAATCAAGCCTAGTAGAACCACTTTAAGTCGTACCCTCCACACTTTGATTTTATGAAAGCACCTGATGGTTGGAGGGTACCAGAATTTTATAAATTCAGATGGTAGTAAATCAACCATGGAGCACGTTAGTATGTTTCTTGCTCAAATGGGTGAAGCTAGTACTTTAGATTTCATGAATGTTCATCATTTTCCTTTATCTCTTACTCGTACAGCTTTTGCTTGGTTTACATCATTGCCATCATGTTCTATTAGTTCTTGGGCTGAACTAGAAGAGAAAATTCATAATCACTTTTGCGATGGGGTCCAAGAAACTAGATTGTCGCATCTTGCATCGGTCCGACAGGGGAGTAGCGAACCTGTAGTTGATTTCTTAAAATGTTTTAAGGAAATTAAGAGCTGATGTTTTTATTTAATGATTTCTAATAGAGATCTAACAGATCTATGTTTTGCTGGCTTACATAGTGAAATTAATGATAAACTTAAACATTATGAGTTCTTTAATCTGAATCAACTTTTACAAAAGGCCGTTTCAATCAAATCACGCCTTAAAGAGCCTCATGATCCTCATAGATCCCATCGATCGAACGTGCATATGGTCGAAGCATATTCTGATAGTTCGGACGATGAAACTAAAGATTTCTATGCTGTTGAGTTCCTATGGCCAGCACAAAATAAATTGGTCACTTTTCCCTCTCTCAAACCGATTTAGAAGAATCGGGGTGAGGAAGTAAAGTTTACCTTTGATTTCCCTAAGGGTGACCGGATTTTTGATGAATTACTTAAATTCGGTTATCTTAAAATTAATTATACATTGTCATCACCTGACGAATTAAAAAGAAGGGTTTATTGTAAGTATCATAATTCTTTTTCTCACGCCACTAATGATTGCAAAGTTTTTTGTCGACAGGTCCAATCGGCCCTTAATGAAGGATGATTGAGTCTCACTGAGATACCAGTTGATACTACCCCCTTCCCAGTGCATATGGTAGAGGTAGGAAGTCCTGTTATCTTGATTTGTCCTGAGCAAGCCGATACAACTAAAGGCAAGAATGTCATTATCGGCGAGTCATGGGTCGCACCGAATGTTGAGAATAATTCGGGGCGCAAAGTGGTGCTTGAGAAAGGTGATGATGGCAAAAACAAGCACACGATTACCGTCGGATCCGCAAGACACCTGAGACCAGAGCAGCGCAACAGAGGCCGACTAGGTCGGATCCTCAGACCGACTAGGCTAACTCCTCCTTGGAGCAGTCGGCTCGGTCAAATCGAGGACCCGACTAGGCTGGTCCACTTCCCTCTGGTCCAGCTAAGACAAATAAGTCAATTGTCCCAGTCAGTTTAGCCGGCTCCGGTAGCTCCGCCCCTTCTGGAGTTTATGTCCTACGCACATTCGTCCCACGAAGACCTGAGACTGGTACTTGGAAGACTAATATGGAAAAGAACAAGGGGAAAGTCGTCAGGGAGCCATGTGTGACACCCTAGTGTCAAGCACTGCATTAGGCACTGCAATTAGCTACTAAAGAAGCATAAGCAATGCATTGCATCATTTCATGGGCATAAGAGTGTTCCTTGCCTTTTGTTTATTTATTTGGATTTTGGATTGCTATTTGGCTTGATGATTTAAATGGATTTCTGTTGTGGCAAATGATTTTAGAAAATAGAGAATATTGGGTAGAGTGCTTTTCATGTTGAAGTTTTGACCTAGTTCAAAATGGTTTGTTAAATAAAAATGAGATAAACAAAATGTCTTATGCTTCAAAAATTGGCTTTATTTATGTAGAGGTTATAAAAATGGTTTTCAGAAAAAGTGTCTTATATGAAAGTTGTAGAGAAAATTATTTTGAGCAACTTTTATATTTGGGTCAAAACCTAGTTTGGAGTTTTGAATGGTCAAACTTTGGAAAATATTTGGAAAAAGAAAAAGGAAACGAATTTTTCCCGCGTCCACCTTTTCGGCCCAGCCCGCGCCAGCCGCTCGCCAGCGCGCGCCGCGCAGCGTCGGTCGCCGACCGTGCCGCGCCGTACGCCGGCGATTACGCCACGTGGCCGCCGTCTCCTGCTCCGAATCCCGCGCGGCCACTCCCCTTCCGATCTTCTCCCTCCGGAGCACGCCAGCAATCGCGCTCGCCCTCTCGCCGCTCGCCTCGCTCACCGCGCGCACGGCAGCGCCTGCCACCGTCTCGCCCGCCGCGCCGCCATGGCCCCCGCCACGACCACCGGCCGACCAAGCCAAGCAAAACCCCGAGCATCTCTCTCTCACTCGCTCACTCGCGCACTCTCTCGCTCTCGCTCTCTCCCTCTCCTCTCCCGCGGCCGCGAGCCGAGACGCATTGCTCGTCCTCGCCACCGCGCACCACCGCAAAACCCCCGCCGCGTTTCGGCGTGACCGGAGCGTCTCCGTTCGATTCCTCCCGCACCAAGCCTCACCGCAAAGTGGAGCTCCACTGCTTCCTTCCTTCATCCTCGAGCCTCACCGAGCCAAGGCAAGGTGAGAACACTGACCAGCCTCAACGCTACCGCCTTCTACCTCCCTCTTCTCCCCGGCCGAGCGCCATGGGCACCGCCGCGGCCCTCTCACGTGGCCAAGCTCCCCTGGAGCCATCCGAGCCAAACCAACCCCCTTAGTAGCCTCCCTAGGGTTCGTAGGAGCCTCTGCTTCCCCCAATTTCTCCGGCGACCGCCGGAAACGGCATAGCCGTGAGTCGCCGCCGCCGCCGTCTGCCGCCGCTCGCCGCCGGCGCGCTACGGCCATGCGCTGGCCAAACCAACACCACCACTGGATGCGCCTCGTCGAGACGAGTCTATCTAGCCTAGCCTCACCGCCGGCAACCTCGCCGCCGACGAGCTTGCGCCGGTCAAACCTCTCTCCTGTTCGGCTTTCACCGACAGGTGGGTCCCATTGACCCGTGGACCCCGCGCGTCAGCCACCCACTGGTCCATGGACCGGGTTGACGCAGTGGCCGGGAAGATTTCAAATGTTTTCTTTTTACTTTTATTTTCCAGAGATGCTTATTATTTTTGTGTAGCTCGTTTTAAAAGTCCAAATGGAGTGGTCTCAGTTTTGTTAGCTTTCTTATGAGTAGATCTATCATGAAAAAATATGAAAGTATTTGTGGTAGAAGTTTATTTTACTGTTTTTATTTAATTCAGTTTATATGCTTTTGTTGAGATAAATGAAAATAAGTGTTTTCTGGTTGAGTTAATTCCTGGAAAATTTTGTGTAAGTTTATTATACTGTTTGGCACCTGTGAAAAATATATGATGCACTATGTATGTAGAAAAAGTTTCTGTTATGATTAAAAGTCCTTTTTGACTGATTTCTTAGAATAAATATTAAGGTGTTTTATATGTCGAAATAAAATGTGAGAAAATTTGTGTAGTCTTTGTTTTTGATGTTCAAGCCAATAAAAATGTAGGCATGGTCTATTATGTGAAAAAATTAGGAGTTGCTTTACAAATGTACTTTTCTGTGTTTTCCTTTGGAAATTCATGTAAGAAAGAATATAATGTTTTTGTTCATGGAACTTCCTTGATAAGTATGAAATGTGGAGTAGAACTTGGGAAAAATATGAAATTATGTTTAGCGCCCTTTTCCAGTAGGAATGTAGTTCAATGGGTTTAATTTGGAATAGATTTGTTTATTTTGTGTAGGCTTGTATGTTTATGCCCTGACCACAAGTTTTCTAAAGTAGAATGTTTATGGGTAGAAGAAACTAGGAAAATTATGAAATCTGCTGTTTGATACTTTTTGGATGAAAAGTTAGTTCAAAGCACCTTTTTGAGGAGTTTACTTGTTATTTTTATATCTGCAGTTCTGTATTTTATTTTTGATTGAAAATTATTGATTGAAGTCCAGTGAGTGTTAATTGTCCTCTGGAATTTTTGTGGATTTTTTTGAGTCCAGAAAAGTGCACTTGCAGTTCAAACCTAAGTTTCTTTTGAATTATTAAATAAGAAAAAGTGAATAAATGGATTTTGTTTTATGAATTAAATAAGTATTTACCTCAATGTCAAAAGTGGTTCAACAAGTTGGGTTTGTTGGTTTGCAAGAAATGCTCTTTTTATACCACACATCTTGCACCCGCATTGTAATTATTTATTAATCGTCGCATGCAATAGGATTGACCCCTCCGGAGCCCGACCAGGAGCCAGAGACAAACGCCGAGCAGCAGATCCCGGAGCTCCAACAAGCCGAGGAAGCCGACCCCGCCTGCGAAACTAACTTGCCCGAGTGCCCTTCCCACGAGGCCTCGGTCTTCACCCAAGGCAAGCCCCGGAGCATATTAAGCCTCCTATCTTTTGCAATTAAAATTTCTTGAGTCCTTTTATATTGTGATGCATTAGGTTTAGGAGTTGAAATGAATCCTACTTGCTGCATTACCATCCCTTGGTTATTGATTAATATCTACCTTGTTATCCTGTTATTTATTTACAATATAGAATTGCTTAGCTTGCTTAATAAAAGTAGTAGTTAAGAATGTTCCCGTAATACCCTGATGGGTAGTTACCGGATCACGGTTGGCTATATTTGCTATTGTGGAAAAGAACCTGAGTATTAATGAAATACGGTCAGCTGGAAGGCAAGGCACCAAGTTGGAACTTGGGGGCAGCCCGTCCGTTGGATCCTGTAGGTTTGTATCGATGTTGGCCCTCGTTCATTTTTGAACGCGCCCTTTTACTTAGGCATACGTCGGTGCCGTAATCATCGACCCCAAAGCCGGTTAGAAGCTGTTCGGGCCGGTTTCGACCCGTGTCGCGCCCTCTAGTATGGAAATTGCGATCTGCCGCGTGAGGCCATCGCCAGGTTCCAATTGGGCGGTCCGTGCTTGAACCGCGACGATTACCACCACGAACAAGCGTCGAGCGGTTGCCCAATGCATGGACCCGATGGGGAAAGTGTGGGCTGGTATCAAAGGTCTTTTCACCAGCTGGTTTGGAATTCGATTCGAGTCGCCGTCTCCCCGAGTTAGTGGGAAACTATGGCGAGCTTCACCACGATACAACTCCATGTGATGATTAAAGGTTCAACTAAAATGTGGATAAGTCAACTGGATATGGTTATATTATTGATTGATAGATTCAAGTGAGTGCTCTAGTACAGGTGAAAAACCTAGAATTAAGGAATAGGCATAAAAATGGCAGCTCATCATTATCATCAATTACCTCTTATCTGAAATTGAGCTTTTCGCAACTAAAAGATCCCAACTCCACCCAAAAGACCTTGCATACCCTTGGAGTCTTTATTTTCAGTTGGACGGGTAAGTCTAGCTTAGTACATTCCCGTACACAGGGTTTATCCCGTTGTTGCAGATGGCCAGGTCTACTTTGGCTATTGTAAGCACTGCCTCTACCCGGTGGAAGGTGATGAGGAGTAGGCCCAGGGCAGGGTCGTCCAGAAGCTTTCCTTTTTCTTTTGCTGGTCTGAGACTTGTGGTGGCACATTATCTAAAAAGGGAAGAATGGGTTGTGTGAGTTGGATTTATCAAACAATGTTTAAATTGGACCACATGTGTGGTGGTCGTGTTTCAAACTTATTTCAGCTTCCGCACTTTTAAATTTGGTATTGTAATAACTCTATTTTAAAATCGTACTCTGATACTTTAAATTCGGTTTCGTTTCTGTGTGATGTATCTTTGCGAATGTAATCCTTGAACGATGCGATCCTGTATGATGTACGGTGATAGAAATCCTTCAAGATTTCTGGACTACCGGGGTTATATGGGATCAAGTATGAGTCGGAGTCAGACGATTTGACTAAGACAGTACTTGAACTCTTATAATCAGGACGGTTCCGCCACACCATGTACTTTTGACAGACTTATGGCCAAATAAAAAGAACAAAAGGTCGATTCCAAGAATCGGCCATTAAAAAAAGAGAGTCCAGTCCTCCAAAGCGAGAGGATGGAAAGTCTAAGCAGTTGATATTGTTTCAGGCAACATCTCCACCAATGAAGAGTGCTGCTTACATACCTCAATGGGGTCCTCCTATTTCGCCACCTCGACAATGGGGTCCTCAATGAGTGTGGGTGCCATATCCTGTGCCGGCACCTATGTATCATCAATCCAGTTGGAGAGTGCCTACTAATCAACCTCCAAGGGTATCCGTATTCAGCCGATTAGTTGACCAATCGAGCTCTAACGGTGTGAGTCACAATCGAGTGATCACCTCAAGAACATTAAATCCTGAAGAAATAGGGAAGGCACAGGTGTGACAAGTTTATGTACCTAAAAGGGTGCAACAGGCTCCCGCTGCTTCTCCAACCAAGCCTGATCCTATTCCAAAGATCACAAGCGGTTCTATGGAGGCTCCTGTTATTAGTCAAACTAAGTCGATGATGATTGAGAGTCCAACTCCAGCAAAGATGCAAGAAGATGGTCCAAGTGTTTCAGCCGGAGTGGAGGAGGAAAAGTCTGTCGAGCGAGATCCTAGACATACTCAGCCTAGGTGGTGTCCCCCTGGTTTGAGTAAAACACAACAGAGGAAGTTACAAAGAGCTCGATGTAACAAGCCAAGAGGAGAACAACTTGAGAAAATGAGGGAAGACATATTTAACTCAACGCATCTCATGTTTCCTCAAGGCAAGCGAGGAGGTGCAGATTCGGGTTTTATTAATCAAAAGCCGACTACGACGGTTGCTGAACCAAACCTCGGATCCTAAGCCGACCAGTATAGATACCGAGCCAACCAAGTTGGCTTCGGGGCCGACCAGGTTGGATCCTGAGTCGACCAGGTCGGATCATGGACCGACCAATTTAGATCCCTAACTGGCTGAGTTAGTCACTATTGAGTCATGTGATGAGCCATCCCGACCAAACTTTGAGCTGACTAAATCGGTTCTTGATGTTCCAGTGGTCTTCGGCGCGTGCCCAGATGATCTTACCACTTCTGTTGATGTTGCTACAGGTAATGAAGATGTACCCGAGGAACAAGATGAGGAAATGGTGGACTATGAACCTTCTCCAAAAAATGGTGGAGGTGAATGTGGTTTATTTATCCGCTGATTATTATGTGGTAGGGGATGATTCAACAACAATGGAATTTAATTTCACCACGCAAAATGTTGTGTTTCAGAAGCCAGAAGACTGCATCAATCATCTCAAACCGTTGCATATAAAGGGTCATATCAATGGTACACCAGTCCACCAGATGTTGGTTGACAGTGAGGCGATTGTAATCCTGATGCCATTCTCGCTTTACCAGAAGCATGGTGGCACCCATGAAGAATTGGTTAAGACCAACATGACTATTACCAGAGTTGGTGGAGGAGACCCTATCCCGGCCAAAGGAGTTGCTTCCATGGAGCTTACTATTGGGAGCAAAACGTTGGCTACTGCCTTTCGTCACCGATGTACAAGGTAGCTATAATCTGATACCTGGGCATGATTGGATTCATGCTAATCGATGCATCCCTTCTAGCCTGCATCAGTTTCTCATTCAGTGGGTCGGAGACGATGTAGAGATTGTGCACTCAGATTCATGGGCTTACATTGTTGCAGTCGATGCTCCTTTGCTCGGAGGGCATGATGTTATTACCTGCTTATCTGGTCGAGACCTTTCTGATTTTCAATTTATTAGTGTGACTAGGGAAGGCTTTGTTCCAGTATATCTAAAGCCGATTGATAATCGGCTTAATATCATCATGTAACTGTTTTAACGGATACTAATATCGATTAGTTAAAATATCGTGTTGAGCAGTATCGGGCCTTTAAGACCGATGCTTGTGAAGCTATTGATGATTTTGATGAGCTCAATATGTTGGGCCAAGGTTTCACGTCGGCCGACCCTTTAGAACAAGTTTATATTGGGGATGGTTCTATGCCTAGGCCGACATTTGTAAACCAAAAATTAGAAGCCGATTATAAAATTGAGTTAATCGTGCTTTTGAAAGAGTATGTCGATTGTTTTGCATGGAATTATACGGAGATTCCTGGATTGAGCAAGGGCTTGTTGAACATCGGCTCCCCATTAAACCTGGGTTCAGGCCCTTCAAACAGCATCCTTGTCGTTTTAATTCTACAATATACGACCGAATTAAGGAAGAGATTAATCGGTTATTGCAAGCAGGGTTCATACAACCATGCAGGTATGCAGAGTGGGTCTCTAATATTGTGCCTGTTGAAAAAAAGAACACTGGAAAGATCAGGGTCTGTATTGATTTTAGAGACTCAAATAGAGCTACTCCCAAGGATGAATATCCTATGCCTATAGCCGATATGCTTAGTAATGATGCTTTAGGACACCAGATTGTTAGCTTTCTTAATGGCAGCGCTGGTTATAATTAGATATTTATGGCCGAACAAGATACGCCTAAAACGGCCTTCATTTGTCCTAGGTTTGTTGGTCTCTTTTGAGTGGGTTGTAATGACATTTGGATTAAGGAATGCAGGTGCTACTTATCAACGCGCCATGAATTTGATCTTTCATGATCTAATTGGTGTGATCATGGAAGTATATATCGATGATATTGTAATCAAATTGGCTGCTCATATATCTCATTTAGCCGATTTTCGTCTTGCGTTTGAAAGGATGCGCCGCTATGGACTAAAGATGAACCCACTAAAATGTGCTTTTGGTGTATCGGCTAGGAAGTTCTTAGGATTGATTATTCACAATAAAGACATAGAGATTGATCCTAAGAGGATAGAGAAGATTAAGAAAGTTCAGGCACCTACATGCAAAAAGGACTTGCAGAAGTTTTTAGGAAAGGTGAACTACTTAAGGAGATTTATGGCAAACTTGTCTGGGAAGATTATTCCTTTTACCCCCATATTGAAGCTGAAGGATGAATCTGAATTCACTTGGGGGCACAACAACAAGAGGCATTTGAAAAGAAAAAGGAATATTTGTCATCTCCACTGATTCTTCGTGCACCTAGAAGAGAAGTTCCTTTCAAGTTATATATTGCTGTCGAAGAGAAGGTTATCGGGGCTATTTTGACTCAAGAGGACGAAGGTAAGGAATATGTAATTGCTTATATTGGTCGTCGTCTTCTTGATCCTGAGACAAGGTATGCCCATATTGAAAAATTATATTTATCACTGCACTATGCTTGTGCTAAAATGAGACATTATTTGCTATCTAGTACATGTGTTGTTGCATGCCAGGCCGACATGATTAAACACATGTTATATCGGCCGATCCTTAGCAGAAGGATATGCAAATCGGCGTATGCATTAATTGAATATGACTTGACTTATGATCCATCAGCGTTAAAAGGTAAAGTTCTTGCTAATTTTATTGTTGAGCATGGTATTAATCTAGAGGATGAGATTAATTACGTTACTCTTACACCATGGAAACTTTATTTTGATGGATCGGCTCATAAAGAGGGCCAAGGTGTTGGTGTGGTCATTGTTTCTCCTAATGGTGCTGAATTTGAGATGTCAAGCCGATTAGATTACTTTTGCACCAATAATCATGTCAAATATGAAGCTCTTTTATTCGGCCTAGAAATAATGCGTTCCATGGAAGAAAAATATGTTGAGGCTTACGGTGATTCCTTGCTAGTGGTACAACAAGTTACTGGTGAGTTTCAATTTTTAGAAGGATCACTAAATGCTTATCTTGATATATGCCTTGACATCATTGCTTGTTTTACCGAATTCCAAATTCGGCATATCCTGAGGCATGAAAATCATAAAGCCAATATGTTAGCTCAACAAGCATCTGGCTATAACTTCAGTGGACATAATTTTCACATAAAATAAAAGCCGATGCATCAACCTTTGGAATCTTTGCATGCAGGTTGCAAAGAGCCAGCTCAATCGGCTTACCTAGCCGACCAAATTGGTTTTGGACCAATTCAGGCGACCAGGTCAGATTAAACCAACTTGGTCAGTTTGCTCGGCCGACCAGGTCGATTGTGAACTAACCCAGTCGGTTTGCCCAATTAACCTGGTCGGTTCCAGAATGGCTGGTCCAATTGATTCATCTGTGCGACTTCCAAATCGACCCGAATCAATTATTAATAGGAGTAAGACCAATTTGGAGGATTGGAGGACTCCCTTATTGAAGAATTTTCATGATACAAGAACTAGAGTTCGTAAAAGTGTTCGGCGGAGTGCATTCAATAATGTGTTACATAATAATGAACTTTATCAGAGAACCGCTGAAGACTTGTTGCTTGAGTGCTTGGGATCTGATCAAGCAAGAGTGGCAATGGAAGAAGTCCATGAAGGCATTTGTGGTACACATCAATCGGCCCCGAAGATGAAGTGGTTATTGCGTAGGGCCAGGTTTTATTGGCCTACTATGATGGCCGATTGTTTTCGTTACTACAACGGGTGTGAAGAATGTCAACGATTTAGAAATATACAGCTTGCGTCTGCTGCTATGCTTCATCCTATCATAAAATTGTGGCCTTTCTGTGGTTGGGGGCTAGACTTCATTGGCCAAATTCACCCCCCATCTTTGAAGGGACATCGTTTTGTCTTGGTTGCTACAGATTATTTCACTAAGTGGACCGAGGCAGTACCTTTGAAGAACATGACACATAAGGAGGTAATTGAGTTTATCACCGAGCATATTATACATTGATTCAGCATTCTTCAAACGCTGACTACAAATCAAGGGACGCCTTTTATTTCCAAAGAGGTATGGGATTTTGCCGAATTGTATAAGATAAAGATGCTCAATTCATCTCCATACTATGCTCAAGCTAATGGTCAAGCTGAGTCTAGTAATAAGACTTTGATCAAGCTTATTAAGAATAAAATTGAGGATAACCCGAGAAGGTGGCATGAGGTTTTGTCTGAAGCTCTATGGGCACATCGTATATCAAGACATGGTGCTACAAAAGTTACTCCTTTTAAGTTAGTATATGGTCAAGAGGTTGTGTTGTC
This sequence comes from Coix lacryma-jobi var. lacryma-jobi, assembly GCA_009763385.1. Taxonomy (NCBI): domain Eukaryota; kingdom Viridiplantae; phylum Streptophyta; class Magnoliopsida; order Poales; family Poaceae; genus Coix; species Coix lacryma-jobi. The sequence continues at coordinate 77,963,050 of CM019829.1, forward strand.
TGTCAAGGTAAATCTGGATGCATATAGGCTTGCTAAGCAAAATGATTTATCTTCTGTTATGTATCATGATGTGATGATGGACAACATTGACGAGGTAACTAATAAAATATTAAGAGCTCTCAAGGAGATGTAGAAAGACAAAGCCCTGGTTGCCAAAGCTTACAATAAGAAAGTAAGAAGAAAATCATTCCAGGTGGGAGAGTTAGTGTGGAAGACTATACTCCCACTTGGATCAAAGAGTAATAGGTTTGGCCAGTGGTCGCCGAGTTGAGAAGGTCCTTATAAGGTGATCAAAGTGATATTCGGAAACACATATATGCTGGAGATGTTGCAAGGTGAAAGTCTCCCGAGGGCAATAAACGGAAGGTATTTGAAGAAGTACTTTCCAAGTGTTTGGCAAGAAGCCTAAGTGCTCTCCAGGCAATGGCTGATACATGTATCACCCTTAGAACAAAAAATAAACAATGTGCACATTCGTCCTTAGTTACTAGATAACCGATGAGTTGGACATCGTTGTTATTTAGTTTGTTTTTAGGCTCTACTAAAGATCACCTAAAAACAGGGGGCATATGTTGACACTCAAAAGTGTCCTAAGTATATAATAAGTTCTTTTATCATCAAAATGGCCAAGAGGTGCATTTAGACCATCACATTTGGGGCCGAAGTGTCTCCAAGCATGTTATATCTGATGAGAACACTTTTGTTTAATGAGGCGGCTATTTTGAGATCTTCCGAGCAGGTCCAATTATGCCAGGTCTGGTCGCTTGATCTGATTGTTGTTACATCTTCCGACTAGTCACAAAACTTTCAACTAGGTAACACTGGTCGGAGACGGCGAGGCGACCAACTCATAATTATCAAAGTGCTGATTTTAAGATCTTTTCTCTGATGATGCGTATTTTCAGGGATTAAAGATCTGTTAATCAATTTAGCCGGTTTTGGGTTGTAATTAGCTGCACAGAGGCCCACGAGACCAGGTTCCGTTGATTTAAGAATCAGATAGATCGGTTTACCTTTTCCAGTCCGGATTGGACTCTTTTTTCCATATTTTGTGGAGTTCAGGTAGGAAACTTGGAGATTATGATCTGGAGATGTTTCCTAATGGGATAAGACCAACCCCCTCTATATATATGAGAGGATCATGGCCAATTGAGGTATCCAACCCTAATTGTCAAATCAATCTACTACAACCCTTTTCCTCTCTATTCTGTTGTTCGACGCATCTGCCGGCAAGATTCGGCAGCGTCCTAGGCAGCCTTGCTAGTCCTTGGGCAACCTCCACGTGCTCCTCCCCGACGGATCTTCCCAAGAGAAGTTCGGGAGTTACCAACATAAGAGATCAAGCCCTAGATTGACCTAAACGGGTCTTGCTATTTTTAGGATGATCTACAACCTCTTGGGGTGTGCTAGCCCTGCTGGTGTGTGATTCGGATCACTTCCGATGTCAACAGCGGGTAAGCTCCTTTTGTCGTCCCTTTGTCGGAGGAGGCTTGGATGGAGCCCTTATTGCTTTACTTGGCGTATGGAGTTTATCGGGAAAACGTGCGAATGCAATTTGCAGATCTGGAGAAGAGGATTGGCGCCTACTCTCATTGCTTCTGGTCACTGGCGGAGGAGGTGGCCCCCCTGGTGCAATGCATCGATGAGGAGCCTCTTTTCCTGGTGGAGAAGGAGAGGAGGATCAGCGACCACGTTGTGAAGAAGGCGTGTGGCCTGTGGGGGCGGTTCGAGGCGTACACCATGGCGGCACGACAGAGTGTGGCTGCTCATGGCATCGCCATCCTTCATTCGCATTACCCGCGGATGAAGACGGAGACGGTGAGCACTGGCTTTGCGGCCAACACATCTGAAGTCGAGATGGAGCGCCTGGAGGAGGAGGCAGAGCCGACCGCTGTAACACCCAGAGCACAAATGGCTCAGATCCACTCTACACGCTGAGCGAACCACACCTACCACCATCCCACTTAAGATTTCATCCTCACTTCGTTTAAAAGGATTAATCCGGGGATGTTGGGATGAACTCTAGAAGCCTTATATGTTGGTCCATCCCACTTTAAACAACCAAGGTGGGACTAAACTCTCCACAATATCTCATTAACACACATGGGCCACTATGGGCCAAATGGGCCGGATGTGACATACACCCCCCCTCAAAGAACTCGACATCCTTGTCGAGCCCAACATACCCACAACCGGGCAAACGATGACCAGGAACGTTCCCCTCTTAGCACACGCAACCGTGCGCCCAGGGTCGGCACATGTGCCATGTCGTGCTCTCCGCAGAGACTACACGCGCAATGAACCTACCATGTCCGCAACCCTAGCCCGCATGCACCCGTGGCCACGAATATCGGCTCTAATACCATTTGTAACGCCCCAGAGCCCAAACGGCTCAGATCCACTCTACACACTGAGCGAACCACACCTACCACCATCCCACTTAAGCTTTCGTCCTCGCTTCGCTTAAAAGGATTAATCCGGGGATGCTGGGATGAACTCTAGAAGCCTTATATGTTGGTCTATCCTACTTTAAACAACCAAGGTGGGACTAAACTCTCCACAATATCTTATTAACACACATGGGCCACTATGGGCCAAATGGGCCGGATGTGACAGCTGCTGAGGCCCTTGTTGGCGGTGTAGATCTATTTATTGTAGGGCAACATTAGTGTATGTAATAGGAGCATAGTCTGTAAATAGACTCTTGAGCAAAAAAGGCAAAACTTTTAACGAGTCGGTGTGTTTTGCTTTTTCCTCGAATTTTGCAGACCCAATAGCCGTGAGCCGAAGCGATGAACAGTTCGGCCTTGTGTTATCCTATGATCCGTATCGTAGAGCACGGAGCCCGTTTATGCGTAGGAGTCAAAGGCGTCGCCCAAGGAACCGCTGCTGGCACCCCATAGCACAGAGGGTAGACGCTCATGCATGCGTAGGGAGGTACCAGAGACAAGGCCTTTTTTGAGAGGCTCGATCGAGGCGTGACCTGGGCGAATGGAGACCGTTCGGCGAGCGCGTGTATAGGCACTGGGCATGTAGCCTTAGCAGTCTCAGCCCGAGCTTAGCCTTCCCTTCGTAGCGCAGAGGGCAGACGCTCGTGCATGCGTAGAGAGGTCGGGACGTCACTCGGGAGGGCTGTTGGCCACCGTAGCACAGAGGGCAGGAGCTCATGCATGCGTCTGGTGGTGACAACAACCCCGGCTCTGAGGTTTCTAAGGCATCAGCCAGACTGCTTGGAGACCATTCGTAGATCGCATGGCGAGTGCGTGGGTAGCGCGCATGCAGGCACTGGGCGTGTATCCTCGGAGGTCTCAGCCCAAGCTTAGCCTTTCCTTCGTAGCGCAGAGGGTAGATGCTCATGCACACGTAGAGAGGTCAGGACGTCACACAGGAGGGTTGTTGGCCACCATAGCGCAAAGGCAGGCACTCATGCACGCGTCCGGTGGTGACAACAACCCCGACTCTGAGGCCCCTTCCGCGTCAGCCATGCTGCTCGGAGAGGTCGGCGAATCATTTGGAGAGGTCAGCAAATCATTTGGAGAGGTCGTAATGGAGACAAAATGGTGAGGCGAACACATCAGAGAATTTTATTCATCAAGCAGGTTACATGGTACAAGCCGTTTAGGCGTAGAATCTCGTAAGCTGCTCGATACTCCACAAGTTGGGCACGTGGATGCCTTTGAGGTCAGAGAGACTATAGGCACCTGGTCGGGTGACCTCCTTCACCATGTAGGGGCCATCCCAATCGTGTTAAGCAACCCTAAATGCATAACTTGATATCTCATGAGCATAAAGCATTCTGATATGTTTCCATTTTCCATGTAAAATGTCATTTCATGTCATAGTTGCTACTGAGCATACAATGGTGTGATGCTTGTTTGGCTTGTTTGTGGAGTGGTCTGATCTTCTTAGTAGCCTAACCATGTTGAGAAGTCAAAATGAGGCCATGTTTATATGGGCCATCTTGGCTAATCAAGTCTCTAAACCCTAGTTGACCAAGTGGAGCTCTAGGAGTCCTTTTGTTTGACTAACTAAAACCTCCTTGATAGAAGCTTTGTATGGCTGATTGCCTTTAACCAAAAGTGTATAGAATTTAGAGTAGAACAAAAGTTATTTTTGGGCAAACTCATGAAAATGGGTCTAACTTGGTGATTTGAGGTCCACAATGCAGATGTGGATGAGTTTAGACTTGGAAAATTTTCCTAAGTCCTAAACAGCGAAACAGTTTCATCTAGTGAAGTTTGGAGCTTTCTTAAGCAATGTCTAGGCCAAACCAGTGCTCAAGCTTATAAACAAAGTCGTAGTTTTCGGATAACTCTACTCAATGGAACAAGTGGTTTAGCGTTTCATCGGATGGATTAAGAGTTAATCGCATCCAAAGATCGGTCGTCAGTCGGCTTGATGGCGACTGAATCAACCGATTCAGTTCAAATCGGCGCCGGTCGTGGCCGACCGCGCCAAGCTTCGCGTGCCGCGTGGCGCACAGCGGCCGGCCGGGCAGGCAACGCGCGCGGCGTGGCGAGCACAAAGCCCTCCCGCATGCCATCGGCCAGCCCAGACACCTCCTTCCCCTTTGCCACTGCCTTCTCTCGCTCTTGCCAGAGCCCGGGCGGAAGAAAGGGAAGCCATGCATTCGCCGCCATCTCGCCGTGCCTTCGCCCCGCAAAGCACCTCGCCAGCCTCGCCGTGAGCTCCTTCATCCTTTGTCGTAGCCAGAGCCTACCAAAAAGCCCTAGGTAAGCCGTAGAGCGAGCTTCCGCCATGGCCGCCATGACTGCCGAGCTCGGTCCGCCATGGTCGACCTTCTCTCCATGCGAATCCGTCCATTCTAGCTCACATTTATGGGTTAGTAAAGCTCGTCGAAGGTGTAGGAGAAGATGATTTAGCCGATTAGGGTTTGTTTACCGCGGTACGCCGCCGTCCGCCGCTCGCCATGGCCGCCGTGGTTGGCATGTTCGAGGTCCAACCTTTCGGCCATAGAAGCTTTGGTGTTTAGGGTTTGCGATGGAGTCGTGGAAGTCCCCTGAGTCCAAATCCCATGTTAGTTTGCCTCGTCATGGCCAGAGTGGGCCGGTGTGGTGAGGACCACGCCGCCGTGGCCGCCATTCCCGTCGTCGAGCTTCATCCGTCGCAATGCCGGGCCGGTGAATAGCACCAATCGGCGCGAACGAATGAGAGGAGTCTAGTGGTGGGGACGGTTTTGCAGGAGGAGCCGCCGTCGGCGAGCGTCGGCGAGGTCAAGCACCTCCCCTGTTCTGTGAGGATGATGGGTGGGGCCAGTTTGACTACGGGACCCATTGTTCAGCCGCTCGGGTGAAGTGGAGCTGGGTGTCTGTAGCAGTTTAGTTGGTTTTGGTTTTAGTTAATGTTTTTCAGAAATATGATAATGCTTGTTTAATTCATGATCATCTAGGGTTCTGTTGATCCACAAAACTCAGCTGGAGGACAGGTTTCCCGGTTTCAGCCTCAAAACCGAGGGGAAGCCCAGTTTCCCGGTTTCGGCCTCAAAACCGCGGGGAGGTCCAAAAAGGACGGTCGATGCGTGGCGGCATGGAGAGGCTGGTGCGGTGGCGAAGCTATCCACGAGGAAGGCGCGGCGGTCGACAGGACGGCACGTAGCGGCATCCTGAGGCTTGCGTCGAGGCGAAGCTAAGGATGAGGAAGGCGCGTGGCCGTCGGATCGAGACTCTTCAGAGTTGGACCGAGATACCCCTAGGGTTGGCCGCTTCGCTCTTGTATCTAGGGGTAGAATGGGACTATTGTTATTAGGCTATAAATAAGAGAGGCGCCCCTCCTCTCTCTCAATCCTTGCAACCATTATTTTCTGAGCTCTCTCTCTCTAGCCCTCGCTTAGGTTCTAATCATACCTCGCTGCCTGTGATCCGTATAGACGGCTAATCATACCTCTGTGTATTTGGATTTTGAGGAAACGAGACCGTAATCTCGTTCTCTTCTCGTGTGGAGATGTTTCGGCTAGAAATTGAGATCGAATCATGTTCTTGCTTGTGTGTTCTTCACGGTTTCGTTTTTGGCCCTCACGGAGATTTTCTTCCTTCTTCCTCTCCACGAGTGGGTTTGCGATTTCGTTTGAACCACTTTGTGCACGATCATGATTGTAATCTTTTGACTTAAGGAATTGATCTCTAGCTCCTTGAATCATTAGATCGGTCAGTTTCTTCGTTGGATCGGTTTCTCTCTTCGTTTCCCCCAATTCTTCTTGATTCACCGATTTGGAGTTAGACTCGAGCCATGATCTCCTAGGAGTAGCTCACTAACATCCTTGTGACCTCACATATCGAGTCTCGGCCTTAAAGCTTTTGATTCGGAGGAGATCGGGTTGAATTGGCGAAGAACAGCACTGTTGTTGGGGGCATCGGACGCTGATGTCATGAGCATCGGACGCTGAGTTAATCACATCGGACGCTCTGTTGCCACGTGTCAAAGAGCTGTGTTTTTGGGTGAGCATCGGACGCTAGGCATCGAACGCGCCGGGGTCAGAGCATCAGATGGTGAGATATCACGGTAGCAGCGTCCGATGGTCATGCAGTAAGGTTCCAGAACGGCCCTATTTGCATCGGACGCGTCTGCCAGGTTGGCCGATGTAGTGACAGGTTCATTGTTTCGTCCGCAGTTCGCTCGTTAGACTTCAGATTTGGCTTCCTACTTTTGAGTTGGACTTCTTCGGTTGTGTAGTATCCCGCTGTTCTTCTAGGAAGCATCCACCTTTCATCTAGGGTCGTGGATACTAGCAAACCCGTGTCTTGCTTTTGGGGTGACTCTCTAGGCCAAGGGCCATTCATTTCACGAGTTGAAATTTGAGGGTCCCATTCACCCCCCCTCTGGTCGCCAATTTGGTCCTTCAATTGGTATCAGAGCCGGTTAAGGGATCTTCTCTACCTTAATCGGTTTCGGATCCTAAGGGCGACATGGATCGAGGGAACAGCAAGGCACCCAACTTCGATGGGATGAACTATCCCTATTGGAAGATTCGGATTCATGCTTATCTCTGCAGCATCGGGTCCTCTGTCTCGGAGATATGTGAGAACGCTGAGTACGAGGTCCTTGCGGCTCGTGTGGGTCAGATCCAGATTGAACAGCACGAGGCCAACTCCAAGGCTCGCAACGCGCTTTTAGCCAACATCTCCCTTCTTGAGTTCGGGCATGTTTCCGAACTTCAGACTGCTCGAGAGATCTGGGTGAAGCTTTAGAGCTATCACGAGGGGACCGTTCAGGTCAAGACTAGACTCTTTGAGACATACAAGCGAGAATACGAGAACTTTGTTCAGTTGGAGGGAGAGACGATTGACGCTATGTTTGCTTGTTTCCAAATGATTGTGAACAAGATCCATGACAATCGGGCCAACCTTCCTTATGATGATCATGGGAGGGCACTCAAGCTTCTATATGCCCTGGATCAGAAGGTATGGGAGGTGAAGGTGTCGACTATCATTGAGTCTCCTCCTTACGACACTCTCACCGTGGATGAGCTATTCAACAAGCTCAAGTCCACTGAGATCGATCACTTGACTTAGGCCAAGCTAAAGAACCCATCTTCTCATTCCATGGCTTTGGTCTCAGGCAAGGGTGGATCAACTCCTTCCACTGACGCTTCACCACATCTCTTTGCTTTGTCTTCTTTGCTTTTAGTAACAGAGGAGCAGGTGGAGGCATTGGGCGATGATGAGCTCGCCCTCATAATCACCCTGCTCTCGCGGTTCCAAAACAACCGCATGAATCGCCGACGTGGTGGCGCACGTGAGGGCTGCTGCGGATGTGGAGATCCGGATCACTTCATCGCAAGCTGCCCCAAGCGCGACAAGAGCTTGCACGGCAAGAACCGCAATGCCTGGCGCAAGGCCAAGCCGGAGAACAAGGGCACGAGGAATAAGAAGGGCGGCTATCGCCGGGAGGATGTGGAGAAGGCTTTCGACGCTGGCCGGCGTTCCTTCATCGCCTCCATCAGCGACATCAGAGCTCCGACGGCGACTCCAGCGATGATGGGTCCGAGCACAAGACTGAAGAACGCTTCAACGGACTCTGCTTCTTCGGCAACTCCTCCAAGGGCATCTGCACCATGGCATTGGATGAGGAGGACCGCAAGTGCCAGGACAAGAACGCCGACACCGATGATGATGACGACGCTTCTGAGGTATCATCCTCTTCTCTTGTTGATCGTCTTACCAGTGAGCGTGACGCCTTAGCTGACATAGTCCTCAGTCAAGACAAGCAACTTAAGCGTGCCATTAGAGAACGTAACGAGTTCAAGGCCAAAATGGTAGAGATGCTTAAGGAGCTTTAGAGTGCTAGGACCGAGGTGAAGGAGCTTTACCGTCATCACCAAAGTCGTCCTTGGCAACAGCACTTGTAATGCTAGGGTATGTTATCAGAACACAAGAGATAAATCCACAAGCGCACATATTAGATACCCGCACTTCACCGGATGTGTAGACCCAGTTTTATATCGAACCCAAAGGAACGGATGTTTGTCTTAAGTCTATTGCTTAAACCCTGAGCACTAACAAAGATAGGAACACTAAAGATAAAGGGGATAACTAAGGTTACTCACTCTAATCTCAGAAAGCTATGCGATTATTATTCTACTGTGGATTACGTTGGGAGACCACATCCAGAGTATGGCTATTCCCATGTAATATACTCCTGCTAGCCCTATAGACGGGAGGTGGACTATGGAAGATTCAACAGGCCTATAAGAGTCACAGCCGCGAGCTACCACTGATCTGGAATATAGGGTACACTATGCAAGTAATCGAGTCTAAGCACCACACTTACACAACGACGACTCCTCTAATTCTAGCGTGACTAGATTAGAGTACCCTAATTAGAATTAGTACTCTAATTAGAGATGCAAGCCAGAAGAATAATAAGAACAAGAACGCTTACTGATAATTAGAGGATGATGACTGAAGAATATCCTGATCCAAGCTCTTGACAAACTTGAATCCGCAGGTACAAGTTGAATAAGTAGATCCGATAGGCCGGAGCTCCTTCTAATCCTCCTCTAATACCCCTCTCTCTCTCTCTCTCTCTCTCTCTCTCTTCTAATTCTAATCTTTGGATAACTCTCTACAACTAGATGAACTAGAACTAGAACTAGAAGAACTAGAACTAGATCTAAATCAACTAGAGGGATCTCTACTTCTACTTGAAGACCTAAAGTTGGATATGTAGATGAAAAATGAAGAACAAGATGGAGATGCCTCCCCATGGGGGTCTGGTTCTGGTTTTATAGCCCCTAAGGATGAACCGCAGCCCTCGGATCAAAATGACCTTGAACAAGGGTTGAGATGCGTCGAGGAGGTTGATTAGGGCACTCTCCACGAAGATGGGCCGATGTTGGTCCTAGCCCAGGCCGGCCGGCCCCACCTGTCAGCCATCTTGCCTCTCCTCCGACGTGGTGTCTTCTTGAACCTCCCTTATTGCCCTAACATGACTTGCCATCTGTTTACGCGATTCATCGTGTTGGAATAGGATTCTACCTCTTCCCATCTGCTAGAAAACTACCTGGAAGACAGTAATTCACCAAAGCTGTTGAATATGTCAGTTTAGCCCCTGAATTATGTTGCTTGGTGATCACTCTTGGTTGTTCTAGAAGCTTCCAAGTCGTATCCAACAAGGATTCTCCCGTCAGGACTCCAAATGCAGCAAACCATATGTCTGTTTCGATCGTCTCGACGAGCTCTTCGCAATGGTGTGCTCTGTTTCATCACTTGAGATACTTTTATATGGTGAAATATTGATAACCCTTCAGAACAAGTGAGAACAACACAACTCGTGGAACTTGTTAGAATCAAACCCTACAACTATGCTCTATAGTTCATTTCATATCATTCAATGCTTTAGTTGATGGTATAATATTGACTGTATGGACCGTCAACAAGTTCCCCCAAGCTTACCCTTTACTAGTCCCTTAGCAAAACCAAAAATTAACAAGGATCAGGAGTTGTTGCAATATCTTCACTTCCAACAAGTACACTTGTTGTTAAACAAAAATTCTCCAAAATATATCTTGTTATTCTTCATGGGGCTTATTACTTTTACCTTAGATCTTGAGTAATTGAAAGATTGAACGATCAAACCAAGCACTATGTCTCTAGTTCTTTCACTTCACCTTTATCCCAGAGTTTTAATTAATTTTTAAAAGCTTTAATACATATGTTGTCAAATTAAACAATGGATCCAAAGAGAAAGTCAACCAACCATTGAATCAAGAAGTGCATGTGTATGGAAAATGAAGTCGGATGCTCTTTTGAATATATCACTCTCTTCTGTTTATCAGAGACATATGGCTATCAGGCTAATTCAACTATCGGGCACGTGCCCAATTTTTTTTAACTCTTTTTTTCGATGTTCCGGACACTTGTCCCTTTTTATTTCGTCAGGATCTATCTTTTTGAGGTTTCAGACACTTGTCCCTTTTTATTTCCTCGGATCTTTCTTTTTTTCCCTTTTTTTTCTCTTTTTTTAAATAATTGCCACATGCTTCTAACAAACTTCTGAGAGGGTAACAACAGATAATTATGAGCATTTATGCGGAAGATTGATGAAATGTGTAAGTGATCTCAATTCAATGGTATGATAAACTACTCATAGGGTCAACAAAGCATAATTTAACTCAATGCAATTATTAGAAACCTCTGGAACTTTCGTGTTGCTTAGAACAAGATAATAGTAGCTCAGATCATCACATGTCATATCCCAATTACCTAGACCTTAGATCAAGTATTTGCCAACCATGCATTTAATTTTATTTTAAGGCATCATTATTAATTAGGAGAGCTCATGCTTTGAAGGCTAGGTACTTGAAAGAAATTAGATAGAGCAACTATTCATCATTTCCATGCAAAAGATTAGATAGAGAGGGTTCTTCTTTGGTTATCAACTTCTTAAAACAAACTAGACACACTATTTTATTTATTTAATCTAACACACTTTAAGATATAATATAAAAGCTAATAATAGTAGTAGTAGTAGTAATAATAATAATAATAATAATAATAATAATAATAATAATAATAATAATAATAATAATAATAATAATAATAATAATAATAAAGACATACCTGAATCACGAAGATAACGGGGGTGCGTCTCCCCCAAGCTGGTTCCCTTAATAGCGTTGAGCCTTCATGTGCCCATATATTTTTGTGTTTTTTAACTAAGGGTGAGCCTTCATGTGCCCACATATTTTTCTCTCTTTTTTTTAATGGTGAAACTTCATGTGCCCACATATTTTTGTTCTTTTCATTTTAAGGGTGAGTTCATGTGCTCACATTTTAATGAAAAACATAAGAGAATAAAGATACTTACGTGGATACATGGAGTGCCTTCCCCCAAGATGAATGTTGACGTAGTCGTTCGATCTTGCAATTTAGCAGACTGGTGGTGGATATAACCTTCCTCTACCAGAACTTTGATTTATGTCGATGGTTGTTGAAACAATGTTCCAGTAGTGGATTGAATATTCACTTGCTCGTCAGCTTTTCTTGGCCATTTAAATCCTGTGAAACTCAAATAGACAACAAAACTTGTGGAACAGATTAAGCATTAATGGTTGGCCACTCAAGCCTTTGTTATCCAGAATTTCAGTGAGATCTCTTTCTCAATATTTTTGTATTTTTATTATTTTTATGATGCAAGAGAAAATGCAATAGGATGAATGCATGCATATTTATTTTTATTATTAATTTTTATTTATGCCACCACGGTGAACACTCCTGTGGGTTTTTACACACCATAGAATTATTCATTTGGGGCTTCATGGTTTATGATGTAGTAAAATATATTATTTTTTTATTTTGTTTTCTAATTAAAATATTTGTGAATTAAATATTATCATATAAGAAATGATTATGGATTAAATATGAGAAATATGCAGGAAAGTAAATATGAGGATAACTACCGGTTTTTACCTTTTGGCAAAGGTTCAGATATTTAGGTCCGACGCACCGGACCTTCCCTTGGTTCAGACCTCCCAAGGTTGTCCGACGTTTGAAAAGTTGTTATTGATTATACCTCTTTAGGTGCAGACTTTTTCTTCCATACTTTCTTGTTCTGAGTCTTCACTTCTTGTGGTTCACTGTCTTGAGGTTTCTCTTCTTCTTTCTTTTCTGGGACTGTGTCGATAGCTTCTTCTTCGTGATTGGCCTCTCTATTCTTGATAGTTTGTCTATTTTTGGCGTTGAGAGCGGCGTCTTTCACTTCTGTTCTTCTTGGGTGCTTTTGGGTATGTAGTTGATGAAGTAGCATCGTACCGTTTCTCCCGGAAAGTGAAAAGGGATTTTCTCTTGTAGATGATTGCACTTGTAGCGTAGAGGAATGGTCTTCCTAGGATGAGGTGGACATAATCGTCTTCTCCCTTGTTGAGGATCAAGAAATCTGTGGGGACTTCATGACCTCTAACTCTAACTACGACGTCTTCCAGAATCCTTCTTGTTTATGCCTCTTCATACGGTGTCACTCATGTTCTTCGTTCGTCCAGCAGTTTCATGTGAAGCATTAATTGTGGAAGCTAACAGCATCTTTCTCAGTGTGCATGTTCTTGTAGATCTAGGACATTCACTCTGTAGAATTTGGGAGTGACAAACTTCTCCATGTTTGCTCATGAGTGTGTCCTGCTCATAAAGACAAGGTAGAGATCAAGTGCATGGGCTCTGTTGGTGGAAAAACACCAACAGAACCAAAAGTTTTGTTTATTCCCCTCTAACCTTAGGCACATTGCAAAAGACAAATTTGTTGTTTATGTGTTCTATTCAATCTTAACATAAGTGATAGGATCAGAGGATGAGCATAAAAAGTAGCATCTTAAAATATTTAACAGATCAAATTACTTAACCCAAAGAAGGATAATCTATGCATAAACTGTTGATCTTTTCATGATTGTGATATATCATCTTCCAATGGTTAGATGCATAACATTTTAGCTCATTTAGTTAAGATAGTGAGATTCAAGAGAGTAAAGCTAGGAACAAAGATCAAAAGACTGAACATGTTGAGTTCATTAGATTGGATCAAGTGAGGTGTAACTTAAACATGTTTAGTTCTTTATTTATGTTCATACTAGAATCAAGAAGAAGCTTTTAAAGTGATGGTTACTTACCTTGAAATGTTACTTTGTCATTGGAGAGTGATTGTGCTGAACCACCTTGTGGAAGCTCCTCTTGTCTAGCTAGTTGTTGTTTATGAATGGCTTGTCTTCTCTTGTTTGTCTTACAGTGTGCTTGAGAGGAGGAAGATCACAATGGAATCATCTTTAGAGTGATCGACCTTCCTTCTCTATGTGTCGACTTATCAGTGAACGCGCATTGTTCCTCGACTATGTTGACTAGGATCCTCTCTCTTTCTTGTCTTAATTCTGTACACTAAGGATGTAGGGACAGTTCCACATTCTTCTCTTGAACCTTTCCTGTTTTCCCTTTAATTATTGGGTTGGCTAGAGACTTGAATTTAGAGCTGCTAATCGAGTGCCTCCATGAGAGTCTTTGTCTTGTAATGTCACAACTGAGACTTGTTCTCTCAATAGTGTCTAGATGATGGAGATCTTATCGGCTGTTCTTCTTGATTTGCTGGCTCAGGTACTATCTCTCCATCTTCTAACTCTTGTGGTGCAGTGGCTTCATCCTTCATGATGCCCTCCTCACTTCTTGGCAGTTGGTTCTCCCTTCGACGTCTTCTATTGGTTCTCTTTGGCTGCTCATAAGTGATGTAGATGTTGAAGATGCAACGAAAGATCCAAAAGTTGACTTCTCTAGGTCCTACAAAGATGATAACATTGATGGTGTTCAAGAACAATCTTTCAAGAATGAGTGGTAGATCATATTCTTCTTCTTGACTGGGATAGCATCTAGTGGTTTGTACTGATCAAAGTGGTGAGTAGGAGATCTATATGTCTTGAAGCTGGTTTTCTCCTTCCTCCCCTTGATTGTGAAACACATCTATATAATGGATTTGTCTCTCCCAGGCTGTCTTGTGAGGTAGATGGACTCCCAAACAACGTGTTTATGTGTTGGACTTGTAGATCTTGCTATTGTTGTAGTTGTACCATCTTGTTTCCCAAGCTAGCTCTTGATTAGAAAAGAGGATAACTTCCCGCTTCTTGTCTTGATGTCTTGGACAATGATGGTTGCAGGCATAGGTTGTCTCATACAAGATAAGTTGCATCCTGTTTGTCATCCGCGCCCAAGCAAGACTCAATGCTAGGCTAGCACCATTAGTGATCTGAGAGTAGGTTTGTGTGTCTATGGTTTGGGTTTTGGATCTTCAATGTTCAGACCAAACCATGGATGAACAAAATCTCTCTCCTTCATAACGTTAGTAGATATATACCCGAAGGATTGCAAGAATTTGAACCATGGGTTGTTATCCATAACTTATGTATTTTGCATCTATGCTAATAAAAGGATGTATTTAGGATTATTTTAGCATAGACTAGTATTTTATGTGTTGGTTGCACTTTAACATGATTCAAGGCAAAAGATAACTTGCAGTAGAAGATAAAATAAATAAACCTTGATACTCACAGTTCTTTCATCCATGATGAATGAGTCGAGTCTTCATTGTGCAAAGTTGCTGAAGTTCATGTGTCTCTTCATCTCCAGTGTGAGTTCATCTCAGGACTTTCCCAAATTGATATTGAAAGTTTCCTACATGGGTTAGCCCAACAAAATATCCAACATCCACTATAGCATACTATCGGCTCAAAAACCAACCTAGACACCACGTCTAATTTGATCTAGGAAGGCATTTTAACTTAATTGCTTAAATTAAAAGCCTTTGAAAGCAAGATCACCACTCCTAAACTAGGCACCATGCTTAATTTAAGAGATGTATGAAAGTACTCCAAACCTAAACATATAATATAGCGAATGAGGGTAGCATGAAAGTATTATAGAGATTTATTCAGATGGTGATGAAAGAGCATGATTAGTATATGAGCATTTCTAAAGGTAGGGCAACCAACATAGCAACATGGCAAGAGATGCTCTTAGAAAGTTTATTCCCCAAGCTTTGATTTTGCAAAGAATCAAGACTGGATGAATATAATTCAATGTTACATGATGATTGGTTGGACATACCTTGCGTTTGTTGTTCCTTCGTTATTTTCTGCTCCAAACCTGGAAAGGTTAGTGACAAGAATACCCGAACGAATATTTCTATGCTCATAACAAGGACAGTGCAGCAAAAAGGTGAATACTCATGTTCGGGTGGTACTATTTTCTTTGGGGAGTTGGTGAGAAAACTAGGGCAAAGGGGCTTTTCTAGTAGTAAAGTGAAACATAAACCTTGCTCAATAGCAGACAAAATAGAGGAACACTCTCTAATGGCAGCATTAAGGGATTACATGATGAGGTTATTAAAATCATCCCACAATGAGCCAAAAGATTATTTATCTAGTTGACTAAAATGCAGACTCCCAAGAAGGAACGTTCCTAGAACAGAATATTCCCAAAATATTGGCGTAGCTCATAACCAGATATTATGATAGGGTGTAAGGATTCTACTAGTTATAGCTTGCGCCCATGGGGTAGTGATAGATAAGAGTGGAATTCAAAAATAGCATTCATAAGAATGAACACAAAAATAATGATGAATAGACTGGGACAAAAAAGGAAAAGATAAAAGTATGATTACAAGTTTAAGTAGACTTAAGGTTAACTCTAAACTGTTCCCCGACAACGGCGCCAGAAATGCTTGTTGACACTTACTACCGTCGTCACCAAAGTCGCCCCTGGCAACAACACTAGTAATGCTAGGTTATGTTATCGGAACACAAGAGATAAATCCGCAAGCGCACAGATTAGATACCCGCACTTCACCCGATATGTAGACCTAGTTTTATATCGAACCCAAAGGAACGGATGTTTGTGTTAAGTCTATTGCTTAAACCCTGAGCACTAACAAAGATAGGAACACTAAAGATAATGGGGATAACTAAGGTTACTCGCTCTAATATCAGGAAGCTATGCGACTATGATTCTACTATGGATTACGTTGGGAGACCACATCCATAGTATGGCTATTCCCAAGTAATATACTCCTGCTAGCCCTATAGACGAGAGGTGGACTATGGAAGATTCAACAGGCCTATAAGAGTCACACCCGCGAGCTACCACCGATCTGGAATATAGGGTACACTATGCAAGTAATCGAGTCTAAGCACCACGCTTACACGACGACAACTCCTCTAATTCTAGCGTGACTAGATTAGAGTACCCTAATTAGAATTAGTACTCTAATTATAGATGCAAGCCAGAAGAATAATAAGAACAAGAACGCTTACTGATAATTAGAAGATGATGACCGAAGAATATCCTGATCCATGCTCTTGACGAACTTGAATCCGCAGGTACAAGTTGAAGAAGTAGATCCGACAGGCCGGAGCTCCTTCTAATCCTCCTCTAATACCTCTCTCTCTCTCTTCTAATTCTAATCTTTGGATAACTCTCTACAACTAGATGAACTAGAACTAGAACTACAAGAACTAGAACTAGAACTAGATCTAAATCAACTAGAGGGATCTCTACTTCTACTTGAAGACCTAAAGTTGGATATGTAGATGAACAATGAAGAAGAAGATGGAGATGCCTCCCCAGGGGGTCTAGGTCTGGTTTTATAGCCCCTAAGGATGAACAGTAGCCCTCGGATCAAACCGACCATGAACAAGGGTTGACATGTGTCGAGGAGGTCGATTAGGGCACGCTCCGCGGAGATGGGCCAAGCTTGGTCCTGGCCCAGGCCGGCCGGCCCCACCTGTCAGCCATCTCGCCTCTCCTCCAACGTGGTGTCTTCTTGAACCTCCCTTATTGCCCTAACGCGACTTGCCATCTGTTTGCACGATTCATCGTGTTGGAATAGGTTTCTACCTCTTCCCATCTGCTGGAAAACTCCCTGGAAGACAGTAATTCACCAAAGTTGTTGAATCTGTCAGCTGAGCCCCTGAATTATGTTGCTTGGTGATCACTCTAGGTTGTTCTAGAAACTTCCAAGTCGTATCCACCAAGGACTCTCCCGTCAGGACTCCAAATGTAGCAAACCATATGTCAGTTTCGATCGTCTCGACGAGCTCTTCGCAATGGTGTGCTCTGTTTCATCACTTGAGATACTTTTATATGGTGAAATATTGATAACCCTGCAGAACAAGTGAGAACAACACAACTCGTGGAATTTGTTAGAATCAAACCCTACAGCTATGCTCTATAGTTCATTTCATATCATTCTATGCATTAGTTCATGGTATAATATTGACTGTAAGGACCATCAATAGTGACCGAGGAGGAGGATTGTGATGAGTGCACGATGCATATGACCAACTTTGCCACCATGCAAACCAAGTATGCCTCTTTGATCGAGGTGTATGATGAGCTGAAGAGTAGGCTAGACTTGATTGGTGAGTGCAAAGTTTGTGTCTCACTGAGGAAGGAGCTAGAGGAAGTGAAGGCGAGGTCTTCTTTGCTGGGTGCGTGCAAAACTGACCAGTCTTGCGAACTGAGTTGGCAGAAGTTAGTGCCAAGCTTGCTGAAGCCATGAAGGCCAGCTCAGTTAGCACCTTGTCCGCTCCATGTGACCAATGCGCAGCGATGGAGCTTGAGATTGCCAACTGTCGGCATGACAGGATGCAAACCGAGGAGGAAAACACATACCTTCGGTCCATCCTGAGTTGGGTGTCATGCAGTGAGCCACAGTTGGGCATGATGATCAGTCAGTTCAAGAGGGGAACTGGCGGTCCGGGAGTAGGCTTTGCTTCAGGTGGTGAGGGCTCTAGTGTCTTTGGCAAAATCGGTGAGTTTAGCGGAGTAGACCCAAGTGAGAAACCACCTACTTTCCCTAAACTTATCAAGATCACCCCACCTGAGCCACCTAAGCCTATCACCAAGGATG
Source organism: Coix lacryma-jobi var. lacryma-jobi (assembly GCA_009763385.1). Classification (NCBI taxonomy): domain Eukaryota; kingdom Viridiplantae; phylum Streptophyta; class Magnoliopsida; order Poales; family Poaceae; genus Coix; species Coix lacryma-jobi. The sequence goes on from CM019829.1 coordinate 77,980,942, forward strand.
GTATCCTTGTTGAGTCTCCCAAGGCTCCACCTCGCAAGCAAGTGTTGCTTCCCAAACCTAACCATCTTAGAAACACACTTGACACTCATCCTGGCCACTCTAGTGATCCCCTTCCGAAAGGCAAGAAGCCAGCCAAGGTAAACAACCCCCACAACCAAGCAAACCAACAACCCAAGAGAGTGGTCGTGCCCGTCGTGGTTCTGGTCGCCCTCAATACTACCGTGAGCTGAGTGTAAGAGGCTTTGCTGCTCCGTCCCATAGCGGACCACCTTTTCAGCATGGTGGTGATCGCTTTGCTCAAATGGGACATGGAGGTGAGTTAGGAGGATTTCCATTCCATAGCGGACCACCTTTTCAGTTTGGTGGTGATCGCTATCCACCAATGGGACGAGGACAGTATGGTGTTCCTTCTAACACTTTTTCTGGGCCTATGTCACAGCACTGGTATGCCGCTCAGTATACTAACCCCAGTGTTGTGCCACACGCTCATTTCCTACCTCCCTATTGATGCAGAAACATCGGTTGGAGAACATGTGGCTCATGGATTCCGGATGTTCGCGCCACATGACTGGAAAGAGGGAATGGTTCTCCCGCCTAGACCCCGTGGTGCATAAGGAGTACATCACTTTCAGGGATAGTGGTAGAGGTAAGGTTGTGTCTCATGGAGCTATTCGGCTCAATGAGAACTTCATTCTCAAGGATGTTGCTTTGGTTTCTAACTTGCATTTTAACTTGTTTCAGTTTCGCAACTCCTTGAAGACGATTTTGAAGTGCGTTTTAAGAAAGGCCTTAGTCGAGTTTTGGATTCTCGGGGAGACCCTGTTTGTTGGGTCGTCCCATTTGGCCGTGTTTTCAGAGCCGATTTTTCTCGTTCCTTCGGCTCTGCTAGATGTTTGATGGTTGGTCCGTCCTCTGATTTATGGAAGTGGCATAGGAGGCTCGGTCATTTGAGTTTTGACTTGCTTGTAAGACTTAGCTCACTTGGCCTAATCCAAGGATTGCCCAAGCTTAAGTTTCAGAAGGATCTCGTTTGCCATCCTTGTCGTCACGGGAAGATGATTGCTGCTTGTGACCCACATGTTAATCAGGTGATGACCAAGCAACCCGGTGAGCTTTTACACATGGACACTGTTGGTCCAGCTCAGGTTTGCTCAGCGGGTGGGAAGTGGTACCTTCTAGTGATCGTTGACGATTTTTCGAGGTACTATTAGGTGTTCTTTATGGAGGCTAAGGATGAAGCTTTATCTTTTGCTCGTGATTTGATCTTGAGGTTGAAGACTGAGTTTCCCCCTGATACTATTAGAGCTATTCGTAGTGACAATGGTACTGAGTTTGTTAACTCCCAGTTTGCCTCTTTCTGCTCTTTTGGCCGGCATCTCCCTTCCTGAGTTCAAACGTGTCTCTGAGCTTGAGACGGCATGAGAGATCTGGGTGAAGCTTCAAAGCTATCATGAGGGGACAACCCATGTCAATACCAGACTCTTCGAGACGTACAAGCCCGAGTACGAGAACTTTGTTCAGTTGGAGGGAGAGACGATTGACGCCTTGTTCGCTCGTTTCCAAACGATTGTGAACAAGATGCGTGCCAATCGGGCTAACCTACCCTATGACGATCATGAGAGGGCACTCAAGTTACTATATGCCCTGGATCGGAGGGTGTGGGAGGTGAAGGTGTCGACTATCATTGAGTCTCCATCTTATGACACCCTCACCGTTGATGAGCTGTTCAGCAAGCTCAAGTCCACCGAGATCGATCACCTGACTCAGGCCAAGCTGAAGAACCCATCTTCACATTCTATGGCTTTGGTCTCAGGCTCGGGTGGATCGACTGTCTCTGCTAATGCTTCACCTCCTCTTGTTGCTTTGTCTTCTTTGCATACAGTCATGGAGGAGCAGTTGGAGGCGCTTGCAGACGACGAGCTCACCCTCGCCATCACTCGGTTCTCGCGGTTTCACAACAACCGCCTGAATCGCCGGCGTGGTGGCGCACGCGAGGGCTGCTACAAGTGTGGTGATTTAGACCACTTCATGGCTAACTGTCCCAAGAACAACAAGAAGTCTTCCGGCAAGAATCGCAACTTCAGGCGCAAGGGCAAGCCAGAGTACAAGATCGAGAAGAAGAACAAGGACAACTTTCGCCGAGAGGACTTGGAGAGGGCTTTCGACGCCGGCCGGCGCATGCTCTTCGCCGGCAAGGGCGACTCCGATAAGTCCTCCGACATCGACTCCAGCGATGATGGGTCTGAGCACAAGATTGGAGATCGCTTCAACGGACTCTGCTTCTTCGGCAACTCCTCCAAGGGCATGTGCACCATGGCCCTGGATGAAGAGGACTCCAGGTGCCAGGCGAAGGACGCCGATGACGCCAACAGCGACGACGACGACGGCAACACCTCTGAGGTATCGAATTCCTCTCTTGTCGATCGTCACACTGATGAGCGTGATAGCTTTGCGGAGTTAGTCCTTGCTTTGGAGAAGAGACTAAAGGACGTTCTCCATGAGCGCGGTGAGTTTAAGGTCAAGATGAAAGAGGCGCTTAAGGAGCTTGAGTTTGCTAAGTCCGAAGTGAGGGTGACCGATGAGGAAGAATGCGATGAGTGCACCACACACATGGCAAACTTTTCCACGTTACAAACCATGTATGCCTCCTTGATTGAGGTGTATGATGAGCTGAAGAGTAGGCTAGACTTGGTGGGTGAGTGTCGTGAGTGTGCTCCCATGAAGAAGGAGCTGGAGGAAGTGAGGGCGAGGCCTTCTTTGCTGGGTGCGTGCAAGCTTTGTCCTAGCTTGCGAACTGAGTTGGCAGAAGTTAATGCCGAGCTTGCTGAAGCCATGAAGGCCAGCTCAGTTAGCACCTTGTCCGCTCCATGTGAGCGATGCGTGGGGTTGGAGCTTGAGATTGCCAACTGTCGGCATGACAGGATGCAAACCGGGGAGGAAAACACATACCTCCGGTCCATCCTGAGTTGGGTGTCGTGCAGTGAGCCACAGTTGGGCATGATGATCAGTCAGTTCAAGAGGGGAACTGATTGCTCCGGAGTAGGCTTTGCTTCAGGTGGGAAGGGCGCTAGTAGCTTTGGCAAGATTGTTGAGTTTAGTGGAGTGAGCCCTAGTGACAAGCCATCCACTATCCCTAAGCTTACCAAGATCACCTCACCTGAGCCTCCCAAGCCTATCACCAAGGATGGCATCCTTGATGAACCTCCCAAGGCTCCACCTCGCAAGCAAGTGTGGGTTCCCAAACCTAACCATCTTAGGAACACACTTGACACCCTTCCTGATGTCTCTAGTGATCCCCTTCCAAGAGGCAAGCAGCCAGCCAGAGTGAACAACCCTCGCAACCCTAGGAACCAACAAGCCAAGAGAGTGGTGAGGTTCGAGTGCGAGTACTGTCATCGTGAGGGTCACCTAGCTGAGTTCTGCTTTCGGAGGAAGAGAGACGCTAGGAAGGAGTTTGAGCTGAACAACCAGGCCAGGCACCACCCTCTCCACGGTGTGCAAGGTCGGGGAGTTCAGAGGCAGGGCGCTAGACCTGGAGGTGCACCCCCTCAGGTAGCTAGGCCCCTGGCAGCTAGACCACAGGGTGGTGGTCGTGCCCGTCGCGGTTCTGGTCGTCCTCAATACGACCGTGAGCCGAGTGTAAGAGGTTTTGCTGCTCAGTCCCATAGCGGACCACGTTTTCAGTATGGTGGTGATCGCTTTGCTCAGATGTGACATAGTGGTGAGTTTGGAGGTTTTCCGTTTCATAGCGGACCACCTTTTCAGTTTGGTGGTGATCGCTATCCACCCATGGGACGAGGACAGTTTGGTGTTGCTCCTAACACTTTTTCTGGGCCTATGACACAGCACTGGTATCCTTCTCAGTATACTAACCCCAGTGTTGTGCCATACGCTCACTTCCTGCCTTTCTATTGATGCAGGAACTTTGGTTGGAGAACATGTGGCTCATGGATTCCGGGTGTTCGCGCCACATGATCAGAAAGAAGGAATGGTTCTCCAGCCTTAGCCCTGTGATGCACAAGGAGTACATCACTTTCGGGGACAATAGTAGAGGTAGGGTTGTTTCTCATGGAGCTATTCGGCTCAATGAGAACTTTGTTCTTAAGGATGTTGCTTTGGTTTCTAACTTGCATTACAATTTGCTTTCTGTTTCGCAACTTCTTGAGGATGATTGTGAAGTACATTTTAAAATGGGTCTGAGTCGTGTTTTAGACCCTCGGGGAGATCTTGTTTGTCGGATCGTCCCTTTTGGCCGTGTTTTCAGAGCCGATTTTTCTCGCTCTTTCAGCTCTGCTAGATGTTTGATGGCTGGTCCTTCTTCTGATTTGTGGAAGTGGCATAGGAGGCTCGGTCACTTGAGTTTTGACTTGCTTGCAAGACTTAGCTCACTTGGCCTAATCCAAGGATTGCCCAAGCTTAAGTTTCAGAAGGACCTTGTTTGCCATCCTTGTCATCACAGGAAGATGGTTGCTGCTTCTCAGCCACCTGTTAATCAGGTGATGACCAAGTGACCCGGTGAGCTTTTACACATGGACACAGTTGGTCAAGCTCGGGTCTGCTCAGCGGGTGGGAAGTGGTACGTTCTAGTGATCGTTGACGATTTTTCGAGGTATTCTTGGGTGTTCTTTATGGAGGGTAAGGATGAAGCTTTTCCTTTTGCTCGCGATTTGATTCTGAGGTTGAAAACTGAGTTTCCCCCTGATACCATTAGAGCTATTTGTAGCGACAATGGTATTGAGTTTGATAACTCTCAGTTTGCATCTTTCTGTTCTTCTAATGGAATCAAGCATAAGTTTTCTTCTCCTTATGTCCCCTAGCAGAATGGTGTTGTCGAGCGCAAGAACCGGACCCTTGTTGAGATGGCCAGGATGATGCTCGATGAGCATAGGACTCCTAGGCGTGTTTGGGCCAAGGCGATCAACACCGCTAGCCATGTTTCAAACAACATCTTTCTTCGAGCTTTCATGAAAAAGACTTGTTATGAGTTGCGTTTTGGACGAGTACCCAAGGTGTCTCATTTTCGGGTGTTTGGGTGCAAGTGCTTCATCCTGAAGCAAGGCAATTTGGACAAATTTGAATCTCGTTCTGCTGATGGTGTGTTTCTTGGTTATGCTTTCCATTCTCGTGCTTATCGTGTTCTTAACCTTGAGACTAACTGGATAGTGGAGACCTGCGAGGTCACATTCGACGAGACATGCCTTGTGTTTCTTCTGCTTTTGATGTTGCAGGAGATCAGGAGATGGGAGAGACATTTTTTGTGGAGGAGGAGCAGGAAGACGCTGATTGGGGTGATCCCAAGCCAACTCCACTGGCTGCCCCATTCGACCCTGCGACGACGACATCTGCTCGAGGACCCAATCCCACTACTTCCACTACTTGGGGTCCTCTTGAGCCACCTCTTCAACAAGCACCAGCTGCACCTGAAGGAGCGATAGCATCTGGCGAGGGGGAGGCGAATTCGGCGAGTCAAGCGCCCCAAAGCGTCCAGCATATCCATCCTCCGCAGTAGATGATCGGCGGCATCGACCAGCGAGTCACGCGTGAAAGGACCATGACGCCTAATAGGGGGGAGGGGGGTGAATTAGGCAACTAAAAACTTCTACTCTAAACTATGGCCTCTAATTACCACCAAGTCAAAACCTATGCAAGAAAGTAATCTATCCAATGTGCAAGTAAGGTTTTGCTAGGTGTTTTGCTCTCTCTACCGCAAAAGAGTTTTGCAACCTATGATCCAAACCTATCAACTAGCCTATGAACTAAGCTAGGAAAGGTAAAGCACACAACAAAGGTAGCAAACAAATGTGGAAGCTAAAGAGAGTGGTAGAGATGCAAACTCCCTTCGATGACTCTGGTATTTTTACCGAGGTATCGTGAAGCGCGCAAGCTTCCCCCTAGTCCTCGTTGGAGCCCCTTGCAAGGAATCCCTCGCAAGGGCCAAGCTCCCGGTCGGGTAACTCCGTAGATAGCTCCGATCCTTCCCCACGCGCAAGTGGGTCTCCGGTTAAGCCACTCGTGGTAGAGCATCTCCCGGATGCTCCCCGCCGTCTTCACTATCAAGCTTCCGGCCAAACCGCCGCGAGCCTTGTTCTCTTTGGTACACGGTGGCGGCCACACCACAAATATAGTTGGTGTGGTCTCGCAAAACTACAAGCCCCTCCGATGTATAACAACGGTGCGCGCAAGCACCGGTAGAAAAGAGGTGTCTAAACCTCACTAAACGCTTGGCCTAACACCTAGAGCAAGCGCAAAGCGGTGGTCTAACTAGCTTAAGCACTTCGCAAAGCACCTACACTAATCACCTAGTGTATCACTTGAGCACTTTGGTGGATAGAGTAACTAAATATGTGTCTATGAACTTGGTACACTTGCTTGAGCTCCAACATCTTTGTTTTGGCCGGCCATGGGGGTATATATATAGCCCCAACAAATAGAGCCATTTGGAGAAAGTCTTGGACTTCACAGCGTAGCATCCGATGCTCCTTTAACGGCTAGTTACCAGCCTGGCACTATGTCGCAACGGCTACTCAGTGTCCGATGCCTGATCATCTGACGCGTCCGATGCTAACAGAGCCTCTCTGGAACCTCTCTGCATAGGCATCGGACGCAGGGTCCTGTAGCGTCTGATGTTCCATCGACGCATCCGATGTACGTTGTGCGGGCTTTGCACAGTGTTACCGTCGTGTCCAATGAGCTCGGTCTTCAGCGTCCGATGCTTCTACTGGCGCTGACACGAGCTAGGGTTTGCCATCGGTGCGTCCGACGCTTGCGTAGCCAGCGTCCAATGCAGCGTCTGATGTCCCTTTCTTGCGCTGTCTTGGTTCCATTCTTGTGCCTTGGACTTTACTTGATCTTGAGAGTCTTCTACTGAGCTTCCAATGTCTTGCTTGAGGTGTTGATCATCGGATCACCACATAGCCTTTGTCCAGGTCACATTTGCACCCTATTGAACTACAAAATAAACACTTGCAAACACATTAGTCCAATATGGTTGTGTTAATCATCAGACACCAAAATCTGAAGTTAAATGGTCCGAGGTCCATTTTCCTTACAATCTCCCCCTTTATGGTGATTGATGACGACACGACCAAAGCTAGCAAATAGGTACAAAATTTAAAATGCAATCTACTTGCTAGGATGCAAATGCAAAGACAAGATCATATGATGTAAAAAGATATCAAATTGAAACAATAGTTAATAACATATCTTGTCCTTGCCATAGAGTCCCTTTGTGGCATTATGGATTTAAGCCTCCTTCTAAGTCCATAATCCACTTCCTCCCTTTCTTGGACCATGCCATAAGTAACCATAGAAAGAAATTGAATTTTTTATTTTTTATTTTGTTTGTTTTAGGTTTGGGCTTGCTTTTGGTCCTTCAAATTCTCCCCCTTTGGAATCAAACACTGCAAAGGAAGACATTACTAGCACAAGGGAGGGTCAAATTTTGCGATCCTTTTTATGTTGAGTGGAATTGATCACAAAACTTGACTCCCACATTATATAAACTAAACTCCCCCTAAGTGTAAGCATACATATGATGTAAGGCAGAGCATATGCATAACCAGCAAATTAATGTACAAAGGAGTTTAATCTATATAATGCATGGAGAAAGCATATAAGAGTATCAAATTGAAATCAACATAATGATATCGGTTAGGAATACCATATGTAGATACCAATTAGATTATCGCCACATACGATGCTTGTCTCCGGGACTCCATTTTCCTTGCAATGAGACTACTACACACATGATAAACTTTAAAGTAGTGTTAGTCTCAAAGCTTCCAAATTGTAGAGTAAACTCCCCCTAGAAGTGTGCATTCAAGTTTGAAATGCTTGTGGGAGACATGCACATTGACTTGTAAGGTCAAGCTACCATTTTGCATGTTGACATCACTAGAAATGTGACACCGATTGAAGATGGTAATCGGGGTAGTTTATCTACTATTTGGACTTTGGCACATATAAGATAAATACAAGTAAGAGAAGCTATGTGTCGTGCTCCTAAGCAAATTAAACCATGTAGGTTTGCTCCAAAGATAAGACATGATATCGAGCAAAACTACCATATGATAAGCCTAGTGTATGCATGACAAAGTATTTTAAAATATGTAAATGCAAACATAGGCAATGGAAGGAACTAGATGCAAAAAGTAATTGCAAGAAGTTAAGTCTAGTTACCTAACATGGGAGGGGGAACTTGGGTCCATAGTACCCACTAACATACTTGGCAATGACATGATCCAATGTGATGCATCCCATGATATGCACCCAAAACTTTGCCATGTCTCCAAATTCCCCGTCATCCACTTGACTACTCACTTCCCTTTCGGGACCCAAACCTTTTTGGTGCTCTTCTTGGTTGATATAATATCCTTAGGCATCTAAATGTGTTTGGCCCCATTGTTGGCTTGCTTTTTCACCTTGATGGCCACCACCTTGTCATTCTTCTTCTTTTTCAAGAGATAAGGTGTGGAGGCCTTCTTGTTCACCTTGTTGGTGTAGGTGTTGGAGAGCTTGCTTGTTTGCTTTTTCTTCTCTTTCTTCTTTTTCTCTCCCCCATGTTTCACCTTGCACTCATAGGACTTGTGGCCTTCCTTGTGGCAAACATAACAAACCACGGTTTGCTCCTCATTAAGCTTCTTCACTCCCTTGACAGTGTTATCTTGATGAGTTCGGGTTTGCTTTGTCTTGCCTTTTGCTTGAGTCAAGTCCATGGTGAGGCGGGCCACTTATTGCCTTAGTAGCTCATTTTCCATTGCAACTTCTTGTGTACATGTTTCTACAATCATATCGTCAACACAAGCTTGTTTGAACATGGGTGAGCCTAAATCAAGTAAATCAATGCAATAAGTAGAGGCATCCTTTTTAGGCAAATCAAAGATTGATTTTTCAATTTTAGGTGCCCTTATTAGTTAGCTCATCACAATGTTTGCACATGATTTCCATTTTAGCAAGCAAACTTTTGTATGCATCTTGTGTGCTAGCTAACTTTGCTTTTAGTTTTTCATTCTTCTTAACAAGTTGCTCATCATTACTTGTGCTATCACTTGTGTTTGCACTAGCCTCAAGTTTCTCAATTTTATTAGATAGCTCAACATTTAGGTTTGAAAAAGTTTCATATTGATCAAGCATGGCATTATAAGCTTCTTGAGAACTATCTAATTTTTCTTTTAAGGCATATATTTTCTTTTGTTGGCTAGTGCAAGCCTTAACATATTTGAGATTATCTTGCACAAGTTCATTATAAGAAGGTAGCTCATCATCACTATCACTATCACTATCACTAGAGATAGAGCTTGTGTTACCTCGTGCCATAAGGCACACACGTGAGGAGCTTGATGATGAGTGCTTGTGACTGCGCCTCTTGTATTGGGCTTCATCATCACTTGATGAATCATCCCATGCCTTGATGGTGGTGAGGGATTTGGCCTTTCATCCCTTCTTTTTCTTGTCCTTGGGTGTGGGCTTTTGTTTTGGACAATCTTCCATGAAGTGCCCTCTCTTGCCAAATCTATAGCATCCATTTTTCCTTTGCTCTCTTCTTTGTTTGGTGAAGAGGCAATCTTCAATTGTGATGTGCACACCCTTGACATTGAGCTTGCAGATCATCATCTTCACTCCTTTCATAAGCTTGATTGTTTCTTGTTCATCTAAGGAGGAGTCGGATGAGGTGGAGACTTGATCATCATCACTTGATTCTTCATCTTCATCGTCCTCTTCTTCTTCACTTGAGGAGTTTGAGCTTGTCTCAACTAGCTTTTTGCCCTTCATCTTTTTGTGCTCATCACATGTGAGAGCAATGCCTTTGCTTGATGAAGTGGCTTCTTCTTGACCCATCTTGCGTGACATCTCAAATGCCACCAATTTGCCAATGACAATGGACGGGGTCATGGTGCTCAAGTCCTCCATGTTGTGGAGGATGGTGATGATGGTTGCATACTTGTTCTTTGGAAGCACAGAGATGATCTTCCTCACAATATCTGCATCACCTAGCTTTGTAATTCCAATAGAATTGAGCTCATTGATAATTAGATTCAAACGAGAATACATATCACGAACAAGCTCATTTTCATTCATTTTAAAAGAATCATAACTTGATTTAGCTAGGTGATGTTTTTGCTCTCTAACATTACTTGTGCCATCATGGGGCTCATGGAGTTTTTGCCAAATTTCATGAGATGTTTGTAAAGTAAAAACTTGGTTAAACACATCCATGCTAAAAGATTAAACAAGCAATTTTTAGCTCTAGCATTAAGATTAATTTCCTTTTAATCACCCGCGGTAGGCTTCTCAGGATTCTTAAGGGGTTTCATCCCGTCGCGGGTGACTCTCCAAACACCTAGATCAACTACTTCTAGGTAGCAAGCCATTCTAGCACTATAGTACGGAAAGTTTGTGTCGTCAAAGTGTGGAGGCCTAGAGGTATCCATCCCAACCACTCTCAGGGGCGTTGGCTCGAAGGCGGTGAAGCCAAGAGTCCACAAAGGAGCCAACCGGCTCTGATACCAATTGAAAGGACAGTGATTCCTAAGAGGGGGGGTGAATTAGGCAACTAAAAACTTCTACTCTAAACTATGGCCTCTAATTACCACCTAGTCAAAACCTATGCAAAAAAGTAATCTATCCAATGTGCAAGTAAGGTTTTGCTAGGTGTTTTGCTATCTCTATCGCAAAAGAGTTTTGCAACCTATGATCCAAACCTATCAACTAGCCTATGAACTAAGCTAGGAAAGGTAAAGCACACAACAAAGGTAGCAAATAAATGCGGAAGCTAAAGAGAATGGTAGAGATGCAAACTCCCATCGATGACTGGTATTTTTACCGAGGTATTGAGAAGCGCGCATGCTTCCCCCTAGTCCTCGTTGGAGCCCCTCGCAAGGAATCCCTCGCAAGGGCCAAGCTCCCGGTCCGGTAACTCCGTAGATAGCTCCGGTCCTTCCCCACGCGCAAGTGGGTCTCCGGTTAAGCCACTCGTGGCAGAGCCTCTCCCGGATGCTCCCCGCTGTCTTCACTATCAAGCTTCCGACCGAACCACCGCGGGCCTTGTTCCCTTTAGTACACGGTGGCGGCCACACCACAAACGCGGTTGGTGTGGTCTCGCAAGACTACAAGTCCCTTCGATGTATAACAACGGTGCGCGCAAGCACCGGTAGAAAAGAGGTGTTTAAACCTCACTAAACACTAGGCCTAACACCTAGAGCAAGCGCAAAGTAGTGGTCTAACTAGCTTAAGCACTTCGCAAAGCACCTACACTAATCACATAGTCTATCACTTGAGCACTTTGGTGGATAGAGCAACTAAATATGTGTCTATGCACTTGGTACACTTCCTTAAGCTCCAAGATCTTTGTTTTGGCCGGCCATGGGGGTATATATAGAGCCCCAACAAATAGAGCCGTTTGGAGAAAGTCTTGGACTTCATAGCGTAGCATCGGACGCTGCAGTCGTGACCATCTGTTGGCGCAAAATGTGGTGCACCGCGCTTCACACACAGCAAGCCGGAAAGCGTGGCTTCAATCGGGTGCCTGGACGGTTTGAAATCCGGAGACGTGCCAGTCGGTTTGACCTGAAAACCAACAAGGGATAAAACTTTGAGAATAAAACTGGAACATGCCGGGTGAGACCGGATAGTTCCATATTTACGGCCTTGAAGCCAATCACGACGGCACACAGCTATAGAAGCTGTCTGTCAACAGGTTTAAAAGTCATTCGGCTAACTGTGAACATAAACATATGTAAGCAATTGGTTACCGAACGCATATGCATGAAAAAGACATGCTTGGACGAGTAAAGATAAATTACGAATTAATGTGTTACCAAGCTCGGCAAGCCAGCCGAGTTGGGGTCCATGAGGAAGGAACATACAAACAAACATGATCAAACCAATCTAAAACCTGCATCTGCCGCACGATACCTAGTTTTATCTAAGCTCAAACATGATTGATATGCATGAACCCACAACATGTAACAATCCAGATTAGAGATTAATTCAGCCATCATAATCATGCAATTTATAAAGGATATCATGAAAAAAAACAATGATTATTGGAGCAAAAATAAACTTGTAAAGCAAGGCCGAACAAAGATCAATCTAGATTGGGTAAAAGAGTGTTACAGAATTAATTAAAACATATAACACTGAAGGACCGAAAATGCTAAAGCAAGGCGACCAGAGGGGGGGGTGAATGGGAGCCTAAAATTTCTTCTCAGAAATTACGGCCTCTGTCCCAACAAAATCAACCCCAAAAGCTTCGGACTTAAACGCGATGCCCACGACCCTAGAAAGAGGGTGGATGATCCCTAGGATCACAGCGAGGCACCACACAAGAGAGCAAACCAAAACTCTCAAAACCCCGAGTGAAGTTCGTGCCTAAAAGACCACTCCCAAACATAGATAGAGGGCTACGTCAGGATTCCTCCAAATATCGATGCTAACAAGTAGCAAAGATACCTAGAGAGGTTCCTAGGTGAACTCTAGGAGCAAACGAGAAGTCCAGAAGCGAAGCGGAAAAGCCAGGAGAGCGAACGCACTAAAACTGCACAAACAGCCGATTCGCGGACTGTCCGGGCTGCTGGTGCTGGACTGTCCGCGCCAGGGGCGGACTGTCCGCAAAACCCTGGCGGACTGTCCGCGGGTCAAAAGGTAAAATCAGCACGGCTGCTGAACCCTCCCTGCGAGACTCCCGGACTGTCCGCGCCTATGTACGGCGGACTGTCCGCCAGCCAAGTTGCAAAGACAGCAACACTACTAATCTTCCCCTGCACGACTCGCGGACTGTCCGCGCCTACCAACGGCGGACTGTCCGCCAGTCAAAATGACCGTGAGCAGTGCGCGCTGCATTGTTCTGGTCTGGCCAAAACCCGATGGCCAGACAGTCCGCCACTTAAACGGCGGACAGTCCGCCACTGCCCAGAAAGTGCAAAAACTGCACGGGACAAAACCAAAATCGATTGGATCTTCACCAAATCGAACGGGGCTGCAACCAAACTTCTCCCAAGTGTTCTTCTACGTGTTGGGAAGCTAATCCTAGGATATCATTGCTTCAATCCAAATAAACCATGAGAAATCCGAAGAACACTAGAAAAAGGGGAAGAACGAAGAACAAAAACGATTTCGGTGGAAATGTACTCCTCACTTCAAAGAACAAGTTGATTCAAACGGAATCGCAAAAGACGCAGCGTAGAGGGAGATCGGGGGAGGAGAAAATCATGGAGAAAAGAAGAACACGAAGAACAAAATCGAAACTTGAATTCAACCACGAATTTGATCCTTGGATTGAGAGGAATGGATGATTGATTAAGCACTCGGTGTCGGGCTACAAGCCAATCCTAGCAACACAAAGCTTGGATGGCAAAAAGCTCAAGAACAAGAGCCAACTCTCCCTAACCCTAGCCTTCACTCACAGGAACAAAATGAGAGAGACACCACCAAGAGTTCCTAAGGATACAGCTGCCCTAGCAGCCCCCCTCATATATATAGGTGCACGTCCAAAGACTAAAATGCCCTTACATTAAGCACTCAACCCAAATTCCCCCCAGGGGTAAAACCGTCCAGACTTGACAGTTTTGATCCGATGGCCACGCCCGCACATCCGGTAGCTTCGCCTCGACGCGACCTCCCTGATGCCGCCACGTGCCGTCACGTCGACCACCGCGCCTTCCTCGTGGATAGCTTCGCCACCGCGCCAACCTCTCCATGCTGCCACGCGTCGACCGTCCTTTCGGACCACCCCCGGTTTTGAGGCCCAAACTGGTAAACCCGCCAGCCCAGGTTTTGAGGCCCAAACCTGGCAAACCGTCCACCCCAAGTTTTGAGGCCCAAACTCGGAAACCCGCGTGCCCAGGTTTTGTGGCCTAAACCTGGAAACCGTCCTCGCCGAGTTTTGAGGCCCAAACTCGGAAACCGGCCACCCCAGGTTTTGAGGCCCAAACCTGGAAACCGTCGATGGTAGCTTTTTGAGGCTCAGCTAACGAACCCGCACCGTAGACGGAGTGTGGTTCTCACACCCCGACCACCGACACCGATGCCGATGCATGTCCAGCCTCCACGCCGGGCACAACGCCTTCGCCATCCTCCTTGACTCGGCCGACGGCACTTGCGCCGCACGCAAGCCCGTGTCCGACCTCCCGCCAAGTGTCACAACGCCACGTCTTCCTCCCGACTCGGCCGATGCATCGCACATCCCCATGTGCTCCCGCTCACCGATGCCACGTGCCAACTACCACAGCTGGTCCTCTGGCCCTCCGGTCCGTCAGTCCAAGCCTCACGTCCGCCCTTCACCGCTCTGGGTACATCGGCATGGCACGTCCGCCGCACGGCATGCCCATCCTTCACCGCTCCCGGTCCGTCGGCATGACACATCTCTACTTGACCTTCACCTCGCCATAGACCACTATATCCGAGCTCCACACCTGCACATCAACCCAGCCAAGAAACACATGTCGCACACACACACCAACACATAAACACAACACAACTCACGCCACCGGTTAGTCATAAACAATAAGCGCATAGCGATATATAGACTCAACCGGGTAAAAGCCTCAAACCTTCCTCATCAAAGTCAATCATTCATCATATATGTTCTTAAACACATGATAACTTAATGAATCTATTAGATCTACCAAATCTAATAGAGCCAATAACTATCTCGCTTTTGCTAAACATATGAATAAATGCCTGCCGCACGGTATTTGCCCAAAACTAAAGCATAAGCAAAGACTTCTTGATCATTAACATAGATCCGCCGCACGACCTTTGGAAACAAACAAGACTACTTGCATCATATCTAAATCCACCGCATGATACTAGATTGATAACAAGGTTGCCGGAACTTACGGAGGTCGGTGGATCGATGGTTCCTCTCGAAGAACTCGACGACACGACTAAGGACTCGAAGGTGGCACGGGGCCGGTTTGTATTGATATGGTTGTGAACCATTTTACAATGGCCGAGGGTTTATATTTATACCCTGGGTGAAATACGAGTCCTGGAAGATTACGATTTACACAATAAAACTTCGAAAATACGTGTCCTATTCCTATTTTTCTCTTGGCGTCCTCCATCGTCACGTGTCTTCTCGTGCAAGTCGGCTTCACTTGCCATATTTGCCTCCCGAATAGAATCACCGCCTTGCAAGATAGCCGACCGCACAAGCACTTGCCGAAACTCCGAGAACTAACCGACCTTGGTCATTTGCCGAATGCATCATACGCCCATCTCTCGCACACTGGCCTATCTGTCATCTCCTTGTGTGTGCGAAAATCTGGTGTTAACACATGCCCCCTAATTTTGGGATAAATATTTATTCCTAAATTCCTTTCTCCCAAACTACTGACATGGAACCTCTGGAAGCGTCTACTCTCGTGGAAATCTCGTGTGCCATAATTGCCTTACCTGCCGATTCGTCTCTCGATGCACCCTTTGGGATCCGGATCCGGGGGACAAGATCCGGCTACCGACGAGGGTTGTGATGTCGGCATCGGGGTTGGCGTTGGCGTGTTCCCATAGATCTCGATGTCTTCAGTACACCATGGCACTTCTAAATTGATCGCCTGACCAAGGACCCTAACCCCAGTCATAGCGGGATAGTCCAATTCATATTCTTCAAACTCTGGCCCACAACACGTTACGGCCACGATGGTAGTGTCCATAGGGATCTGATGCTCCTCGGTGAAAACAAAGATTTGATCCTTTGGTAATATACAACCATCTGCCACGTGCAGGCGCTTCCCTCCCCTGCCGAAAGGCACCCAAAGGTGGCAGAAAGTGATTTCCTTGATGTCATCGAACGGACGCCTTGGGCGATCTTCGATCAATAGCTGCCCTTGTGAAGCTTGAGGCACCTTCAGGCCGGCTTGGCTAAACATCTGGTTCCTGAGCGCCACAATCTTGGGGTCATTGCTGGTGAACGCGTCTTGTGTGGACTTGTGGATCATTTCGGACACAGCTTGATCGTAGCCTTGTTTTACGAGGCCTTCTTTGTACCTCTGCCTCGACTTGTCCTTGGCAGGGTCTGTTTGCCATGACTCCACCATCTTCCAACTCTTCCTCGAGGACATGCCACGGACGCGGCCACGGTGCTCCGGGTTTCCAAGAACCTTGGTCAGCACGTCGACGCCCCTGTGACCCTCGAAGCTTTCGTCCTTGGATGTAGAGGCCTCAATAAGAGCCTTCTCGAGCTCCTCAATCTACGGATCAGCCTTACGCTTCTTTGATGGCTTGTGGCCATAGAAGTAGTCACGGCCCCGTTCATCGACGTCTAACAACGGATTCTTTATCCCGGCATCGGCTTCAGCCCTTTCTTCCGCCCGCCACTTCAGCCTTTTACCGGCATACCCTGTCATGCCCATAGTGTGAGGCTGCGTGTTCATCTTGTTGAGCGTTTTGAACTGCTCGCTCTTGGCTTTTGCTTCTTCGCTTTGCCTCTGCTTAACGAAAACTTCCCAGTCTTCAGCCAAGATCATATTATATTTGATCAAAGGTGACTTCCCTGTCTTCACGTAGTCTCTGTTCAGCATGTACTTGAAGCTTCGAAGGGCCCTTCCTGCCACATGCATCACCCAGTCCCTGCACCTGGTCATGTCGGCATCCTCAGGATAAGTGAAGCGGTTTAGCATCTCTTTCTAGACATCTTCCTTATTGTCTTTAGGGACATCCGGCCATTTCTCATAAGTGATCTTAACATGCTCCCTCACTAAACACGAACACTGGTTGCTAAACTTCCTGAGGACCGTCGTTGGTTGCAACGGCTCTCCCTGCAGCCCCACCATGAGGATCACATGGATACCACTGTGCTTCTTGTGCCTCCCGTGTTCCCCCCTTCTCCGAACAGGCTTGTCACCCACAGATTTGTTTGAAGAAGTTGTTGTGGAGGGAGCAGGGCCTTCTTGCTCCGCACCAACTTGTTCTTCATCGAAATCCAGAGTCCGAGGCACTAGTGGTATCGAACCTCCCTGACTCACGGACCTGTCACTTTCTGCTTCGTCCTGCGGGTCAAAGTTTGGATCTAGCTCTTCCTCTGTACGATGTTTCCTCTTTTCCGTCGGGGTCACACTAACGTGGCTCTCATAACTAGTTGACCCAGAAGAACCACTCGGGGTAGGGTTGCGCCAGTTTAGTTCAGGCTGTGGTTCTTGCGCCATTGGAATCTAAGAACAATAAAGTACAGTAGTAGTACAGTAGTAGTAGTACAATAACTAGTTTAGCAGCATGTGAGTAGGACAGTAGTAGTAGAAGTAGTAGTAGTAGTAGTAGTAGTAGAGTAGTAGTAGTAGTAGTAGTAGTAGTAGTAGTAGTAGTAGTAGTAGTAGTAGTAGTAGTAGTAGTAGTAGTAGTAGTAGTAGTAGTAGTAGTAGTAGTAGTAGTAGTAGTAGTAGTAGTAGTAGTAGTAGTAGTAGTAGAGTAGTAGTAGTAGTAGTAGGACAGTACCAGTAGTAGTAGTAGTACCGTAGTAGTAGTAGTAGTAGTAGTAGTAGTAGTAGTAGTAGTAGTAGTAGTAGTAGTAGTAGTAGTAGTAGTAGTAGAGTAGTAGGACAGTACCAGTAGTACGAGTTGAACTTGTCTAATTAATTATTACATCAAGGTAATTGTTCAGCCTCATCCAATTGGCCACAACCAAAGCAACTAACAACACCTGCACATTTTTCCCACATCACAGCCCAACAAGATGGACTGCCTACCACTCCAACCTGATAGGAAGGTAAGGTAGGGGTAGGTGCAGTAGGAATTGAGTTGATTCTTGAGTTGAAAGCCTCTAGAGCTGCAGAAGCTTCCTCAAAAGACTTATACTTTTTATGCACAGCTCCCTTAACTTTGAGGACATACTTACTGCACTCGGCCCAGCTGGTGTAAATACCTAGCTTGGTGCCCTCGAAAACAACATACCAAGCAGGCATCCTTCTGCATTTGTAGTTGAGCAGTATAAGAGTACACCATAGAAGATAGAAGAGAGGAGAGGGAAGTAGAGGAGGGGAAGATACAATGAAAATTTGCCTCGGATTGTATTGCCATTTCAAAAATCATTGGACTTGGAGCTAAAGAATGTTTCAGCATATAAGTAGCAAACAAAGGCCTCAGCACTAGTGGAAAATAAGTAGAAGAAGTGTCAGACAAGTTCATGTCAGCTATGTAACCTTGGGAGACATCCATCCCAGCCATCAGGGAGGTAAGCCTACACCAGTTGCTTGGGAATGGATGTCAGCCATGGTTAAATAGGACACATGACAACAACAAATACTCATATGTGTAAAAGAATGGTGCCACCTCAGAATTGCAAAGATTGCATCATAGGCCAACGAGAAACCTCAAATGGTAGAGCAGTATAAGAGTACAACATAGAAGATAGAAGAGAGGAGAGGGAAGTAGAGGAGAGGATAGGAGATCGAGGAAGATACAATCATGACAGCCATATGTAACCATGGGAGAGAAACAAAGGCCTCAGCACTGGTGGCATATAAGTAGCAAACAAAGGCCTCAGCACTGGTGGCATATAAGTAGAAGAAGTGTCAGACAATTTCAAGGGAGCTATGTAACCATGGGACACATCCATCCCAGCCATCAGGGAGGTAAGCCTACACCAGTTGCTTGGGAATGGACGTATCTCATGGTTAAATAGGACACATGACAACAACAAAGACTCATATGTGTAAGAGAATGGTGCCACCCTAAACCCTAAGATTGCATCATAGGCCAAGGAGAACCCAAGTTAGTAGTAGTAGATAAATTCATTGTGAAAGAATGGTGCCACCCAATTTATCTCAAATTCATTCCAATCGATCAAATTCATCCCAATTTATCACAAATTATCAAATTCTTCTCAAATCAAATTATCATGAAAACCAATTCAGAGTTAACCACAGAACAGGCAACCACCTCCTAAAATCAAGTTTCTTCATTGGCCATGAAAAATTTTAGTAAGCATCACTGGTGGCATATAAGTAGCAAACAAAGGCCTCAACACTGGTGGCATATCAGTAGAAGAAGTGTCGGACAATTTCATGGGAGCTATGTAACCATGGGACACATCCATCCCAGCCATCAGGGAGGTAAGCCTACACCAGTTGCTTGGGAATGGACGTATCCCATGGTGAAATAGGACACATGACAACAACAAAGACTCATATGTGTAAGAGAATGGTGCCACCCTAAACCCTAAGATTGCATCATAGGCCAAGGTGATGAATAAGTACTTCCATTATCAAGTTTAAATAGATTCAGTGAACAGAGAAATAGATTCAGTTTGTAAATAAATTGGTAACCATGTTTCATGATAACATGGTAAAGACTGAACATGGTAAAGACTAAACATGGTAACAGTGATAACAGTTATGAAGACTGAACATGGTATATATTATGCTATAAAAACATGGGAATGTATAGTTGCCTCAGATTTGCCCTTCAAGGTCATCACATTGCTTGCAAACTGGTTGCTTGTACATGATATACAAGCCATCCTAGTTTAGCAGCTTAATTACAAGTACGGGAGGGCATTTCGATCATCATCGCCACTGCCTCAGCATAGAAAGAGTCACATCATTGCATATGCCGCTACCTCAGCTTACAAGTAGTAGTAGAGAGAGTAGTAGAGTAGTAGGAGGACAGCAGTAGTAGGACAACAGCAGTAGGACAACATGTGAGTAGGATAGTAGCAGAGAGAGTAGTAGGGGTAGTAGTAGAGAGAGTAGTAGAGTAGTAGGACAGTAATAGTAGTAGGACATCATGTGAGTATGACAGTAGCAGAGAGAGTAGTAGAGTAGTAGTAGAGAGAGTAGTAGAGTGGTAGGACAGTAATAGTAGTAGGACAGTAGTAGAGAGAGTAGCACAGTAGTAGAGAGAGTAGGACAATAGGAGTTGTATAGGACATCAAAGGCCATCATAGGACATCACATGCCATCATAGGCATCATATGACATCATAGGTAGCGGCATTTGCACAGTGTAAACAATAGTACATCATAGGCAGCATTTCAACTTAAACGGCATTTCCAAATAAATATACAACATTTCACTACTTCCAGTATAAACATTGTGAGTTGGCATTGACAAGTGCAGCTTGCTGCCGAAGGAAAAAAACACAATAAGAACGTGCAACATTTCCTAATATTTGTGATTTATAAATTGTAACTAGTTAATAAAATAAAACAAACTAGCATTTATATTTAATTGCCACTAATTTATAAATATGGGCATTAGGGAATGGCTTATATTTTATATTTAATTTGTTTGTCAATTTCACAAACAACAAGAAAACCTAAAACTACCAAAGCGGCGAGTACATACCTCAACGGAGACGGAGGACGGTGGACAGAGGACGGAGGACGGTGGAGAGACGGGCTCCAGGTGGCGCCGGAGGTCGGGCTCCAGGCGGAGGCGGAGGACGGGCTCGAGTCGGCATTGGACGGGATCCAGGCAGTGTGGGACCCCAGAGCTAGGGTTTCGGGCTTACCGGGATGAAGCTCCGGGACGGATCTTCGACGAGGCTGAAGGAGCAGAGAAGAGGGCGAGCCGTAGCCCCGTGGTGTCGAGCGAGGATGACCCGTGGCCGCGCCGCCGTGTCAGCAGAGCAGGTAGTAGAGGCAGGCACGCAAGGAAGAGAGGGGCACGGTGGCGGCGGAGAGGGGCACAGAGAGGGGCGGCGGCGGGTCACGGTGGCTGCGAAGAGGGGCACCACGTACACATGCAGAAGAGGAGCGAGAGGACGGTCACGCAGTGACGGTGGCGGCGCTAGGGCACCTCGGCAGCGGCGGGGGTGGTGGAAAATTTTGCCGGCCCTTCGGGGTCAAGAAGAGAACCGAATGGGCAGACTTGGTTGACTCGGTGCATGTGGGGAATTTGTACAGCCTATCTTTTACCGTGGCGGGCCGTTTAGAACGCCCGTCGCGGTTAATATTTACCGTGGCGAGCCCTTTAGAACGCCCGTCGCGGTTAATATTTACTGTAACGGGCGACTTTAAAAGCCCGTCACGGTAAAGATTAACCGCGACGGGCGTTCTAAAGGGCCCGCCACGGTAAAATATTTTGACCTTTTCCCTTTATCCAATTTCAATTTTTGTTTTTCCCATAGGTAATTAGGCATAATACTAGCTATAGATGAGTATGTATAGTAGTAGTAGGTAATTAGGTATAATACTATAGTAGTAGTAGAGTAATAGTTGGATAAGTTGTTAGCTATAGAGGAGTGTATACAAGCTTGTTTCATTTGTTTGAACATAGAGATATGAAAAAGAAGCAAAACTAACAGAACAAAATCAATAAATTTTGGTTCCACTGCAATATTATAACTTGTCTTATGGTTTGCCTACACATATCATTTTGGTGCAGACGCTTTCACTGTCCTCTTTTCACCGTCGTTGCAGTCCCAGGGCATCATCCTCGTCCTGTTGAATCGGTCTTCGACAGCCTTGATCTTCTTTGGATGATCGGTAAATAGTTGGAGCTCTTCGTAGTTGTTGTATTGTTCGTGGCTTTGGACCCCATCAGCTCCCACGATCCGTTGCTTCCCTGACACAACCACATGCCTTTTAGGGTCTTCTGCGTAGACATAGTAGGCTACTTGTGCGACATCGGTTGCTACTACCCAAGGATCATCTTTGTAGCCGATACTATGAAGGTCTACGGTTGTAAGCCCATAACCGTCAACTACAACCGCCTTTGGATGGACCCACTGGCACCGGAAGACAGTTATGCTTAGGTTTTGGACATAGTCAAGTTCCCATATTTCTTCGACCTGCCCAAAATATGACGTCCTCTGGCTCGTGGCCTCGTCGATGCCCTCGTATCGAACACCGTTGTTCTGTGCCGCACTGTTCTTGTCCTTCTCTTTCGTGTGGAACCTATAACCCGACACGTCATAACTTTGAAAAGTGGTGATTTGGGTGGACGGGCCTTTCTAAAGCTTCTGAATTTCCTCACGATTTTCCTCTGATTCTTCAATTGGTATGTCCTGCTCTTTGAGCCACCCTATGAAGCTGTTCTTGTGATGGTTCTGGACCCAGTGCTCCGTGACCTGCCCATCATGAGTTGCACGGATCTCGTTCAGGTGCTTTTCGACAAATGTCTCCATGCTAACTAACTGATGAAGTATGCTGTAATGAGCTTGTTGCACCGTTTCGTTTGGTACATCAGTGCGTAGTTTTTGTCCGATGCACCCCATCCCTGAGGTTCTGCCTTCGTATTGATGGATAGGCAACCCAATCATCCTCCCATCTTTTATGTACCTCATACACCAGTTCACGGCCTCCTCCGTTGTGTATGCCTCGATCATAGAGCCCTCGGGGTAAGCACAGTTATGGACGTATCTGTTAAGGGTGGACATGAACCGCTCGTACGTCCACATCTGATGTAGGTACACGGGGCCCAGTTGTTGGATCTGATCAACCATGTGCATCATCAAGTGTGGCATAATATCAAAGTATGCTGGTGGAAAGCACATCTCGAGCTGGCAAAGGGTCTCTGCGATGAACTCCTTCAAGGCAGGTAGCTCGGCCTCATCAATGACCTTCTGGGTGATGCGGTTAAAGAAGTATGACATACGCGTGATGACCATCTTCACATACTCTGCACGGATAACCCTGATCGCAATTGGCAGGAACGTCGTCAACATGACATGGCAGTCATGTGAGTTGTAGCTGGTCATTGTGAGGTCTTTCATCGAGACCAGACTCTTGATATTGGAAGAAAACCCAGTTGGCACCTTGATACCCCTAAGCAACTTGAGAAAAGCCGTCTTCTCATCATGCGTCAGGTTGCAGGCTGCGCCTGGGATATCGACTTTATCGTTCTGAGCCGGTACTGGGTGAAGGTCTGGCCTGATGCCTTGATTGACAAGATCCATACGTGACTTAAGACCATCCTTTGTCTTCCTCTTGACGTCCAGCAGGACACCAATCGTGCTTTCAAAGACATTTTTCTCTAAGTGCATGCAGTCGATGGCATGAGGTGTATTCAGCGTTTTCCAATATGAAAGGTACTTGAAGAAAATCGACTTCTTCTTGAAAGGAACGACGGCTGTGACTTCCTCCATCTTGTCTCGCTTTCTCTTCCTTCTCTGTTTTGTTGCCCCCTCTTCTGGTACCTTCTTCTTCTTTTCGAACTCAATCTGTTCCATGTCCTTGACCATCTCATACACCTTTCCCCCCCCCAACTAGTTTGCACTGGTTGATCACGTTGTGGCTCGTCCTGCTTGTCAAAATATTTATTCATAACACTCCTTCTGTACCTGTGATTTCTAACGAGGAACCGTTTGTGCCTTGCGTACACCATCTTATTGGATCCTTTAAGGTAAGTGTAGCAGGTCCCGTCGATGCAAATTACGCAGCCGGTCTTCCCTTTGATCTGCCCAGACAATGAGAAGAGACCGGGATAATCGGTGATGGTGACAAAGATAATTGCTTTTAGGGTGAACTTCTCCTTGCGGTATGCATCCACCATCTCAACTCCAACATCAAATAGTTTCTTCATTTCCTCCATGAATGGCTCCAGGAGCACATCTATGTCGTTGTCGGGCTGCTTTGGTCCGGAGATAAGCATAGTCAACATAAGGTACATGCGCTTCTGACATAGATGGGGAGGCAGGTTGTACATGGTGAGGACGACAGGCCAAGTGCTGTGCGAGCTGCTAAGCTCACCAAATGGGTTCATCCCGTCAGTACTTAATGCAAACCTTACGTGCCTAGGCTCCTTGCCAAACTCTGGGTAAGCCATGTTGAAATCCTTCCACTGCTTCGCATCGGACGGGTGCCGCAACTTGCCATCGTCTCTCAGTCGATCAGCTGACGCATGCCAGGACATGAGCTTGGCATCCTCTGGGTTCCCGAATATTGCACGCAGACGATCTTCCACGGGTAGATACCACACCGACAGTGCTGGGCTTTTCCTGTGTGTGTAACCCTCTTCTTCCTCGTCTTGCTGAGCCGAGATCTGCTTGGTCGCACTGCTCTTCGTCTTTGCCCCCTTCTTCTTCTTCTTCACACCACCCCGCAAGCCTCCGTCATCTTCTGCATCCACACGACAACCTGCATTTTTCTTGTACCGACTAAAGCCGCAGTGCCGACAACTAGTCAAATTCTCGTACTCACTCAGATACAGGATGCATTGGTTAGGGCATGCATCAAACTTTCTCAGCTTCATCACCACTGGTCGGATTAGCTTCTTCGCTCGATAAGAATTGGCGGGCACCTTGTTGGCCGTTGGGAACGTGGTGGCAAGGTAGCTTAACAGCTCAATGAAGCTAGTGTCAGACCAACCATGTCGAGCCTTCAACATTAACATATGGAGGTTAAAACGGAGAGCTGTGCACTCCTTCGGACACTTGCCCCCGTCCTTATAGAGAGGATCAATTGCCGCCTACTTCATTTCTCTAAAATTCTCCAACCACTTCGGACTACCATACACAACATCGTCTTCATCGATGTGTTTGACTAAATCCTCAACAAGACGCATATCTTCGGGGTCGCTCACAACAGCCTCCTGACCATCACCATTGTTGTGGTCTTCGTCGGCCAAGTCTTGGATTACATCCTCCACTGTGCTGTAATCTTGAGAACCATTATCGCAACCAGCTGACATGGCTGCTGAAGATGATGATCCAGGTGCTCCTACAGGATTGCCCTGATTCACTGGTATAGATGTCGGCGTCGACGTCGATGAGCTCACTCCAGATGGACCACCACTCGCACCTTCTCTTTCACCGTGAAGAGTCCAGACCGTGTAATCCTTCACGAAACCATACCTAATCAAATGAGATTGCACCATGGGATCTGGGTGGGCTTTCGTGTTCTTGCATTTATTACACGGACATATGGTTGCAATCCGCTTCAATTTCTCACGATGCCTTTTTGCAATAGTAATAAACTTCCTCACTTCCTCCAGGTACCGCGGATCACCCACTCTATCGAACCGGTACATCCATTCGGACCTCTCCATCATACCTACACCATATAAGCAAAAGAAATAGACAAATTTAATGATTAGAAAATAGAAAAAACAACTTCCAAAGAGAGAAGGGTTGGGAGATCCACCATAGAACATGGTACATTCATTCATGCATAGAAAGAGAGAGAATTGATCTAGATCTAGATCTAGATCTACATCTAGATCTAGAACACTTGAGCCAAAAAGAGGGGAAAAGAGAGATAAAGGGTGGGAGAGAGACATTAGGAACCTTTTGTGTTACCCTCCACCCCTAAATTCAATCCTTAGACCTCAATTCAAAAAGTTTGTCAAATTTTAGGGCAAAGCCTCCTCCCCCAAATGTTGGAAGAAGAAAGCTCATGGGGAAGAAGAGGGGGCTGGCTGCTGCTTATATGGAAAATCTTAATCGTGGCGGGCATCCTAAGACGGCCGTCACAGTTAATGGTATATTAACCATGACGGGCAACTAAGGTCGCCTGCCACGGTTAAAATATTAACCGTGACGGATGGTTTAAGTAGCCCGTCACGGTTAATAGAACATTAACCGTGACAGTCCACTTAGGTCGCCCGCCACGGTTAACCCATTAACCGTGACGGGCGCCTGGGCGACCAGGTGGCCAGGCCAGCCACCCAATAACCGCGACGGCTAGGTTAGAAGCCCGTCATGGTTAACTAATGCAAGGTATCACGCAAAATAATTTCTGTAGTAGTGTGTGTTCTTCATGGTTTCGTTTTTGGCCCTCACGGAGATTTGCTTCGTTCTTCCTCTCCGCGAGTGGGTTTGCGATTTTGTTTGAACCACTTTGTGCACGATCATGATTGTAATCTTTTGACCGAAGGAATTGATCTCTAGCTCCTTGAATCATTAGATCGGTCGATTTCTTTGTTGGATCGGTTTCTCTAGCTGTTTCCTCCAATTCTTCTTGATTCAACAATTTGGAGTTAGACTCGAGCCATGATCTCCTAGGAGTAGCTCACTAACATCCTTCTGACCTCACAGATTGAGTCTCGGCCTTAGAGCTTTTGATTCAAAGGAGATCGGGTTGAATTGGCGAAGAACAACACTGCTGTCGGGGGCATCGGACGCTGACGTCGTGAGCATCGGACGTTGAGTTCATCACATTGGATGCTCTGTTGCCACGTGTCAAAGAACTGTGTTTTTGAGTGAGCATCAGACGCTGGGCATCGGACGCGCAGTTGCTCATCGGATGCGCTGGGGTCAGAGCATCGGACGCTGAGCTATCACTGTAGCAGCGTCCGATGGTCATGCAGTAAGGTTCCAGAACGGCCCTATTTGCATCACACGTGTCCGCCAGGGTGGCATCGGATGCTGCCAGCATCCGATGCAGTGATAGGTTCACTGTTTCATCCGCAGTTCACTCGTTAGACTTCAGATTTGGCTTTCGGCTTTTGCGTTGGACTTCTTGGGTTGTGTAGTATCCCGCTGTGCTTCTAGGAAGCATCCACCTTTCATCTAGGTTCGTTGATACTAGCAAACCCGTGTCTTGCTTTTGGGGTGACTCTGTGGGACAAGGGCCATTCATTTCACAAGTTGAAATTTGAGGCTCCCATTCTCCCCCCCCCCTCTGGTCGCCAATTCGGTCCTTCAGTCATTAACTCATATCTTATACCGTCAATAAGTCACCTAAAAGAGAATAAATGTGACCATGAACATAGGAATAAAGCTTGATTCTAACGAGTTCCACGAGTTGTGTCATTCTCAATTGTTTTGCAGGAATACAATTATTTCACTACATAAAAGTATCCCAAGTGATGAAACATACTACACCATTGCGAAGAGCTCATCGAGACGATCGAAACGGACATATGGTTTGCTATAATTGGAGTCTCGATGAGAGAGTCCTCATTGGTTACAACTTGGAAGCTTCTAGAAGCAACTTGGTGTGATCACCAAGCAACATAATTCAAGGGCTAAAATGATAGATCCCACAGCTATGGTGACTTCCAGTTCTCCAGGGTGTTTTCCAGCACATGGAAAGAGATAGGTTCCTTCTCCAACACGATGGATTGCGCAACAAGATTCAAAGTCACACTAGGGCAACCAGGAGGCTTCCAGAAGATAACTCGGCGAAGACGGCGCCTGGTGGCTGCTAGGTGGGGCCGGCCGACCCCACCCCTAGGCCGGCCGGCCTGGGCCAGAGTTCTTCATGGCCCATCTTCGTGGAGTGTGCCCTAATCGACCTCCTCGACGCATCTCAACCGTTGTTCAAGGTCGGTGTGATCGGAAGGTCACGGTTCATCCCCTAGGGCTATATAAGAAACCTCTAACCCCCCTCCCTGAGGTAATCCTCTTCTAAGTTAGATTCAAGACAGAAAGTCCAGTCATATTCTTCGTGAGAGGATTAGAGCCATCTAGGAATTAGAAGATTAGTAGCCCTCTAATTAGGGATTAGATCTAGTCTTCTGTAGGATTAGAAGAGAGAGAGAGAGATGTACTAGAGAGAGATTAGAAGGAGCTCTGGCCTATCGGATCTACTTCTTTAGCTTGTACTTGTGGATTCAAGTTCGTCATGAGCTTGGATTAGGATATTCTTCGGTCTTCAACTTCTAATTATCAGTAAGCGTTCTTTTTCTTATTATTCTTCTGGCTTGCAACTCTAATTAGAGTACTCTAATCTAGTCGCGCTAGAATTATAGGAGTCATCGTCGTCTAAGCGTGGTGCTTAGATTCGATTACTTGCATAGTGTACCCTATAGTCCGGACCGGTGGTAGCTCGCGGTTGTGACTCTTATAGGCCTGTTGAATCTTCCATAGTCCACCACCCGTCTATAGACTAGCAGGAGTATAGTACCTGGGAATCACCATACTCTGGATGTGGTCTCCCAACGTAATCCATAGTAGAATAATAATAGCATAGCTTTCTGAGGTTAGAACTAGAAACCCTAGTTTCCCCTTTATCTTTTATATTCTCGCTTTTGCTAGTGCTTAGAGTTTAAGCAATAGACTTAAGACAATCACCCCGTTCCTTTGGGTTCGATATAAAACTGGGTCTACATCCGGTGAAGTGCAGGTATCTAATCTGTGCGCTTGCAGATTTATCTCTAGTGTGCTGATAACATATCCTAGCATTACTAGTGTTGTTGCCAAGGGCGACTTTGGTAGCGACGGTATTAAGTGTCAACAGAGGCGGTGCTCTTGGGATCGGCGATGGAAGGTTCGAGCCAGTCGTGGACGAATACGACGGCCGGGACCGGGGACTGAGACAATGGCAGCTTGGACAGCTCATCGACCACCTGGTTCCAGTCGCAGAGGACATGATAGTACTCAACACCGAAGAACTTGCGGATACATGGGTGTATGCCGGGTCTCTGAGTGTTGAGTGATTGTCAACTGGGATGATGCGCATGTTCTTTGGCTTGTGTTGTGCAGGTGTCGAGCATGGATACAGTGATCGACGGTGAGGTGAAGGTCAAGTTGAGACGTGCCGTGCCGATGGACCGGTGCGGTGAAGGATGGGCGTGCCGTGCGACGGACGTGCCATGCCGAGGTACTGAGCGGTGAAGGGCGGACGTGAGGCTTGGACTAAGGGACCAGAGGCCCGAGGATCAGCTGTGGTGGCTGGCAGCCTGTGACGACGACAAGTGAAGAAGTGCGGTCATGTGTTGCCTGAGTCGTGGACTCAGGGACACGTGTCAGTGGACGGGGTGCACGGGCTGTGCATCCCCTCTACGACGTCGGTTTGGTGGTAGAGCCAGAGAAAAACCATCGGATGGAAGGTTTCCAGGTTTGGGCCTCAAAACCTGGGCGTGGACGGTTTCCGAGTTTGGCCACAAAACTCGGGCTGAGGGTTTCCGAGTTTGGCCACAAAACTCGGGCTGAGGACGGTTTCCAGGTTTGGGCCTCAAAACCTGGGCGTTGAGGGTTTGCTGAGTTTGGCCTCAAAACTCAGAGGCTGATGGGCTGGATTCCCGGTTTGGGCCTCAAAACCGGGGGTTGGCTGGAAAAGGCTGGTTTCCCGGTTTGGGCCACAAAACCGGGGGTGCAGAGCGAGGGCGGCACGTGGCGGCGATCCAGAGGTTGCGTCGAGGCAACGCTTCGGTTTGTGCGGGCGTGGCCGTCGGATACACCTACCACCGAGTTGGTCCAGAATAACCCTAGGGTTTAGCTGGTTCGCTCTGTAATTAGATTAGAGAGGGGTTGAGTAGGAAATAGACTTAGGCTAGTAGTAGGATAAGTAGTCAGGAGACACCCTCCTCCCAGATATCTCAGTCATTTGCTCTTTCGCACTTAGGGTTTCCTGCTCTCCCATCCCCTGCTGTAGCTTGCTGAGATCCGCAGAGAGACTCACCTCTGTGTGCGAGACTCACCTCTGTGTATTGTTGATTTTGAGGAAAGGAGGCCGTAACCTCCTTGTGATAGCGTGTGTTTGCGCTTGGGCTGCAAGATCATGGTGTCGATTCGCGTTTTGGTTGTGTTCTTCGCGGAATCCTTTTTCTCCACGATTTTCCCGTCGTTTGATCTCTTTGCTCGGTTCATCTTTTGCAAATCCGTTTGAACCATGTTGTTCTAGATCGTGAGGCACTTCTTTCCACCGAAGGAATTAACCTCTAACCTCACGGTCTAGGAGATCGATTGATTTTTCATTTCGGGTCAAGTTTTCTCCCTTCCCCCGAAATTCTTCGATTCATCGATTTGGAGATAGGTTCGAGCCATGATCTCTTAGGGATAGTTCACTATACTCCTTTTGACTCTTCTCACCAAGTTTGATCCCTAGAGGATTCGTCTTGGATGAGTTAGAGTCGAATCGGTGGACAAACAGTGCAATCGCGGGGTGACCGGACGCTGGGCTCGGGGTGACCGGACGCTGACTCCGTGCGTCCGGTCGTTGAACGTTCAGCGTGTTCATTTTGCTCCTGACCGGACGCTAGCTTCCTTGTGTCACCGGACTCGACGGTAGTCCTGTTCATCAGGGTTTAGCACTTGTGACCGGACGCAGGGGAACCCACCGGACGCTCTCTCTCCGAGGGTCCGGTCAGTTCCAGAGAGGTTCCCGAGTGGGATTTTGGTGACCGGACGCGTCCGGTCCCTACTGACCAGAGGCTGGCCAGAGTCCGGTCGAGTTTGTTTTCCGCATTTTCGTTCGCGGTTCGCCCGTTCATTGACGGATTTGGTTTCCGTCTTTTGCGTAGGCTTTCTAGAGTTGTGTAGTGTCCCGCTGTGCTTCTTGGAAGCATCCACCCTACATCTAGGGTCGTGGACATTAGCAAGCTCTAGGGTTTGTCTTTTGGGGTGATTCTCGGGACAGTGGCTACTAGTTTCCGAAAGGAAATTTTGAAGCTCCCATTCACCCCCCTCTGGTCGCTTTCTGGTTGCTTCTCGGTCCTTCAATTGGTATCGGAGCGGGTTAAGGATCTTCCACCTTAGCCGGTTCCAGATCCATGGAAGGCGACATGGATCGCGGCGTGGGCAAACCGCCGTTCTTTGATGGGACGAACTATGCGTATTGGAAGATACGCATGTCGGCCTATCTCCAGAGCATGGGCTCTTCTGTTTGGGAGATTTGCAATAGGGATGATTACGTTGTCTTGGCTACTCGTGTCACTCAGCTCCAGATCGATGAGCACGAGGCCAATAGCCGGGCACGTAACGCCTTGTTCTCCTGTTTGAGCATGTCCGAGTTTGATCGCGTTTCTCATCTCCCCACGGCTCGCGAAATTTGGGCGACCCTCATGCGCTTCCATGAGGGAACCACTCAGGTCAAATCCCGCCTCTATGAGTCGCACAAGCGGGAGTATGAGAACTTTCGACATATGCCTGGCGAGAGCATAGAGAGTTTATTCGCTCGCTTTCAGGTTATTGTCAACAAGATGAGAGCGAACAAGGAGCTGTTGCCTTTTGACGATCATGAGAGGGCTTTGAAGCTTTTGCACACTCTTGATCGGTCAGTGTGAGACTCAAAGGTCCAGGCGATCATCGAATCGTCTAACTATGAGACCCTCACCTGCGACGAGCTCTTTAGTAAGCTCAAGTCTAGTGAGATTGACGCCATGTCGAGGGCTTCTTATGAGAATCCTTCTGGCCCGACTATGGCTTTGGTTTCTGGCTCTTCTAACCCCTCTGGAGGTTTTGCTCTTTCATCTCTCTTTTCTGTCACAGAGGACCAGCTTGAGTCATTGGGGGATGACGAGCTAGCAATGCTCGCCAACCGGTTCTCGCGGTTTCACAACAACCGCATGAACCGTCGCCGCGGAGGAGGACGCTCAGGATGCTATGAGTGCGGCGACCCCGACCACTTCATCGCCAACTGCCCCAAGAAGAACAAGCATTCGGGGAAGGGCGATCATGGGCACAAGTACGACTCCGGCAAGCGCAAGGAGAAGTACGTTCCTCCGAGGCACAAGCGGAGGGGCGGCTTCGATAGGGAGTACATCAAGAAGAAGTACTTGGAGAAGGCCCAGGCTGAGCAGCGTGCGTTCTTCGCCACGCTCAGCGACGTCGACGGCTCGGATGACGACTCCGCTTGCTCAAGCGATGACGAGTCCTAGAAGAAGAAGAGGATCGAGGACAAGCTGAACGGTCTCTGCTTCTTCGCCGACGACGACGGCTTCTGCACCATGGCGCTTGGTGATGAGGTCGACGGCAAGCTAGAGCACACCCCTCGGAACGACGACGACGACGATGACATCTCCTAGGTATCTCTCACCCACGACGAGCTTTCTGCTGAGGTCGAGAAGCTTACTGCCGCGCTCCTTAGTTAGGACAAGTTGCTTAGGCGTGCCGCTAGAGAGCGCAAGGAGTTTAGGCAGAAGTGGGAGGACATGGTGAGGGAGCTTGAGTTTGCCAAGTCCACCGTGGTCGTGTCGGAGGAGGTTGAGTGTGAGATGTGCACCATGCACATGACTGACCTTCTCACTTTGAGAGGTAAGTATGCTATGTTGGTAGGAGAGGTGGATGAGCTGAAGGCTAGACCTTCTCTGTTGGGTGCGTGCAAGACTTGTCCTGTCTTGCAATCTGAGTTGGCAGAGAAGAATGCCAAGATTGTGTCTCTTGAGGAGGCCAACTCAGGTAGCACTTGTGTGGCTAAGTGTGCTTTGTGTGAGGGTTTGGAGATGGAGATTGCGAATGTCAAGCATGGCAAGATGCAAACCGAGGAGGAAAACACATACCTTCGGACCATCTTGTCATGGGTCTCTTGTAGTGAGCCGCAGCTCGGGATGATGATCTCCCAATTTAAGCGAGCCGCTGGAGGTTCTGGTGTAGGTCTTGCTCAGGGTGTTGATCTTTCTGCTTTTGGGAAGATTGGAGAGTCGAGTGGTCTGAATCCTAGTGAGAAGCCCAACTCCACCACTACTCCCAAACTGACCAAGCTTCCATCCAAAGAGCCGGTCAAGCCTATCACCGAGGATGGGGTGATTGAGGAATCTCCGAGAGCTCCACCCAAGAACCAAGTGTGGCATCCCAAACCCAACCACCTAAAGAACAAGCTGGATACAATGCCACCTATCCAGGAGGAGTTGCCACAGAAGGGCAAAGTGATCCACACCCACAGCCATGAGTACCAACAACCTCCTTTGCGTGCGGTGAGGTATCATTGTGATTTCTGTGGGAGAGATGGACACTTGAGCGAGTTCTGCTTTAGGCGCAAGAGAGAGGCGCGCCGTGCTAGGGAGATGAACAACACGAACATGTACCATCCTTTTCATGATGTACATGTGCCGAATGTTTAGAGGAGTGCTCCGAGGAGAGCAGCTAGGCCCAGAGGTCCAGAACCTCAAGTTCCCAGGCCTAGGCAGCAGAGAACTCCGAGGAGAGTCGCTAGGCCTAGAGGTGTTGAGCCTCAAGTCCCTAGGCCTAGGCCTCGTAGAGAGCGTGCCCGACGGGAGCCTGCAGTTGTAGGCTATGGACCCCGTGGCGGAGGCTTTGTAGTTGAGCGTTTTCCCCCACCGTGTTTTGAGTATCACGATGGAGGCTCCTCCCTTAGCGGACCACGTTTTCCTCTACGTGGTGATCGCTCCTCTCGTAGACGTGCTAGGAATGGTTTTTCTGCTAGCCGTTCTTTTGAGCAGCCGGCCCAACACTGGTATTCTTCCTACTTCACTAACCCCAGTGTTGGACCGTATGCTCACCCTATGTCTTTTTATTGATGTAGGTAAAA
Source organism: Coix lacryma-jobi var. lacryma-jobi (assembly GCA_009763385.1). Classification (NCBI taxonomy): domain Eukaryota; kingdom Viridiplantae; phylum Streptophyta; class Magnoliopsida; order Poales; family Poaceae; genus Coix; species Coix lacryma-jobi. Next base: position 78,013,970 of record CM019829.1, read on the forward strand.
CGGTTGGAGGACATTTGGTTGGTGGATTCCGGTTGCTCGGGGCACATGACCGGAAATGCCAAGTGGTTCTCCAGCCTTAGCCCTGTTGCCGGAAAGGAGTACATAACCTTCGGCGACAATAGCAAAGGTAAGGTATTGTCTCGCGGGTCGGTGCGAGTTAATGAGCACTTTGTGTTGCGTGATGTTGCTCTTGTTTCTAACTTGCATTTTAACCTTCTTTCTGTTTTGCAACTCTTTGACGACGACTATGAGATTCGTTTTAAACCGAATCTCAGTCGTATTTTGGATCCTCAGGGCAATCTTGTGTGTTTGATTTCGCCCTTTGGAAAAGTCTTTCGTGCGAATTTCTCAGAGTCTTTTGGCACTTCTCGTTGTCTTATGGCTGGACCTTCCTCCTCTGTTCTTTGGAAGTGGCATAGGAGACTTGGACATTTGAGCTTCGACTTGCTTGCAAGGCTTAGTTCACTTGGCCTAATCCGAGGATTGCCCAAGTTGCATATGGAGAAGGATCTTGTTTGCCACTCTTGTAGACACGGGAAGATGGTTGCCGCTCCCCACCATCCAGTGACTCAGGTCATGACCAAGCGCCCTGGAGAGCTTTTACACATGGACCTTGTTGGTCCGGCTCGGGTGAGCTCGGTTGGGGGGAAGTGGTATGTGCTTGTTGTTGTTGATGACTTTTCGAGATATTCGTGGGTCTTCTTTTTAGCTGAGAAGACCGAGACCTTCTCCTTTGCTCGTAATCTGATTTTGCGTCTTCAGAACGAGTTCCCTTTGAACTCGATGCGAGCAATTCGGAGTGATAATGGTTCCGAATTCAAGAATTCGGATTTTGAGATGTTTTGTAACTCTTTGGGTTTAGAGCATCAGTTTTCTTCCCCCTACACACCCCCTCAGAATGGTGTTGTAGAGAGAAAGAATCGGACCCTTGTTGAGATGGCCAGGACGATGCTCGATGAGCATAGAACTCCTAGGCGTTATTGGGCCGAAGCTATGACCACTGCGTGCTATATTTCCAATCGCATTTTTCTGAGAGCGTTCTTGAAAAAGACTTCTTATGAGTTGCGTTTTGGTAGACAGCCCAAGGTGAGTTATTTTAGAGTCTTCGGTTGCCATTGTTTTATATTGAAGAAAGGCAACTTGGACAAATTCGAGTCTCGTTCTTCTGACGGTGTGTTTTTGGGTTATGGCACTCACACTCGAGCCTATCGTGTACTTAACCTTGACACTAACCGAGTCATGGAGACATCAGATGTCACCTTCGACGAGACCATGGTTTGTCCTTCTTCTCGCTTTGAGCGTGCAGGTGATCATGAAGTTGGTGAGCCTCTTTTCGATGATGAGGACGAGGATGCTGAAGATGACCCAGCACCACCTTCACCTACAGTGCCGCAAAGAGCGGCTTCTACGATGACTCACGGCCCCGACACCTCTTCTTCCTGGGGGCCATGGGATACGCCACCCCGAGCGGTACCTTTTGTACCCGGGGAGGCACCAGCTGCTGTTGAGGGGGAGGCTACTTCAGCTCGTGAGGCGCCACGACACATCCAGTGCCAGCACCCGCCTCAGCAGATGATCGGCAGCATCTACGAACGGGTTACTCGGTCCAGGTCACAGCACATCTCTCACTTCGCTCATTCTGCTTTTGTTGCTAAATTTGAGCCCCGAGATGTTGGACACGCTTTGACAGATCCGGATTGGGTCAATGCCATGCATGAGGAGCTAGAAAATTTTGAGAGAAATCGGGTTTAGGTTCTAGTCCCTCCTCCTCCTAACTGTAATCCTATTGGGACAAAATGGGTTTTCAAAAACAAACAAGGAGAGGATGGCCACATTGTGAGGAACAAAGCGCGTCTTGTGGCCAAGGGTTATAGTCAGAAGGAGGGGATAGACTTTGAGGAGACTTTTGCTCCTGTAGCTCGTTTGGAGGCTATTAGGATACTCTTGGCTTTTGCTGCATCCAAAGGTTTTAAACTCTTTCAAATGGATGTCAAGAGTGCCTTCTTAAACGGCTACATAGAAGAGGAAGTCTATGTTGAGCAACCCCCCGGTTTTGAAAATCCCAAGTTTCCAAACCATGTTTTTATACTCCACAAAGCTTTATATGGTTTGAAACAAGCCCCTAGAGCCTGGTATGATAGGTTGAAAACCTTTTTGCTTGCTAAGGGTTTTAAAATGGGATGTGTAGATAAAACGCTCTTGCTCCTCAAGCAAGGCAAAGACACTCTCTTGGTCCAGATTTACGTGGATGATATCATTTTCGGTGGTTCTTCTCACGCTTTGGTTGCCAAGTTTGCAGATACTATGAGCAGGGAGTTCGAGATGAGCATGATGGGCGAGCTGACATTCTTTCTCGGGTTGCAAATTAAGCAATCCCGAGAGGGCACGTTTGTGCACCAGGGCAAGTACACCAAGGACTTGCTGAAGCGGTTCGATATGGGAGAGGCCAAGCCTCTTCCAACTCCCATGTCGACGACGACTGCCCTGGATGCGGATGTGGATGGAGAAGCAGTGGACCAGAAGGAGTACCGCAGCATGATCGGGTTGATCCTCTACCTGACGGCGACATGCCCGGACATCTAGTTCACAGTGTGTCTGTGTGCGCGCTTTCAGGCGTCGCCGCGCACCTCTCACCGTCAGGCGGTGAAGCGGATTTTCAGGTACCTTCGTTTCACGCCTGAGTTCGGGATTTGGTATTCTGCTTCCTCCACCCTCTCCCTTTGCGGTTATTCGGATGCCGATTTTGCTGGTTGCCGTATTGAGCGCAAGTCCACTTCTGGGACTTGCCAGTTTATTGGTTCTTCTCTTGTTTCATGGTCTTCTCGCAAGCAGTCTAGTGTCGCCCAGTCTACTACGGATGCTGAGTATGTTGCTGCGGCTAGCTGCTGTTCCCAATTGCTCTGGATGATGGTCACTTTGCGTGATTTTGGTCTGAACTTTTCTCGCGTGCCTTTGTTTTGTGACAGCACGAGTGCCATTAGCGTTGCTAAGAACCCCGTGCTTCACTCGAAGACCAAACACATTGATGTGCGCTTTCATTTCTTGCGAGACCACCAGGAGAAGGGTGATATCGACCTTCGCCATGTCGATACTCATCATCAACTGGTTGATATTTTCACCAAGCCTTTAGACGAATCAACCTTTAACCGGTTGAGGGGTGAGCTTGGTGTGTGTTTCCCTTTTTAGATGGGGGAAACATTTTGGATCTTGTATATTTGACTGACTCTTTTGTCCTTCTTTTCTTTTGCATTTCAGCATACGCATTTACATTCTAAGCTTCATGTTTATAATCACTAGAATGTAACTATGCTCTATGTAGTATGCTCTGATGCTTATTTTGATGCTTGTAGCTTATGCTCCTTCTGATCACTAGTACATGCTGTGAGCTGAGCTATTTTGAAATGGTGCATTTACTTAATAACTTACAATCTGAAAATGTTCACCATTGAGATATGGAACTAGCATGTGTAGGATATGTTGAGTTCACTCGTGCTTTTCATATATGCTAGGTTGCTATGTCTCTAGTTCTGAGTCATTCACTTGCTTGGTCTGTTCATATCAAGTATAAAATTTGAACCAAGTTTTAGTGAATTGAAAAGATCGAGATGGGATTGCTTGTCAACACATCACGGTATCGAGACTGTTTCTCATTGCACCTTGAGTTAAACTTGAGCTGTGTAGTGTATGACCGAAACCGTAGCTTTAAGCTTCTGATTGCTTCGGCATAGACTTCGCTCGGTTGAATAGTTAGGCAAGGACAAGCTTTCAACCTCTCGCAATCACATGCTAATAATTGACCTTGTGTAATTTCACCGCTGCAACTCCGATCTAAAGTTGAATTCACAAGTGTATGTTTCATTCTTAAGCATGATGATTGAACTTTGCTAGGGGTAGTTCACCTTGTATACATGTTTAGCACTTGCTCAGAATCCTGTTTATACATTGCTAGTGCTATTTTGATGGTGAATACCTTTTGACTCAAAACTGCTCATTTCTGCTCATATGTTCATATTTCATATCTGGTGATCAGTTTGAGCCTTTGCTGAGCTTGTATGCTGTTGTTGAGTCTTTGGAGTTATACTGTTTAGAGCATCTTTGCATTCTCCTGAATATATGCCTGAAGCTGCTAACTTGCATTTTGACTCATATGCATGTTGGAAGGGGGAGAATCTCCCATGTTCGCACTTTTTGTTGGTGCCTTTTCTGATGGGGAGAGTCCTTTACTTGATTAGTGCATTTTCAACTAAGGGGGAGAATTTGCAAATCATTTGTGCTTCCCGAGTGTCCATTTGAGGGGGAGGTCCCAGGAGGAGAATTTGCATGTCTCCTGGATGTTCATCTAAGGGGGAGTTTTGCTGTCTCTTGCTGGCCGAAAGGCATTGGTATCGAGCTTTCTTTGCTAGTTGTGTTGAGCCTCTGTGCCTGTTAACACCGAGTTTTCGCACTATGACAAGTGGACCGGCACTATGATAATTCGGCGAACGCCGCCGCTTGAAGGATTCGGCAGACGGCGGACGCGGTCGGCTAACTCAATGCATTCGGCAAGGCTGTGAGGGCGACTAGTCAATGGCGAGCGGGTTCGGCAATGAGGCGCTGCGGTCGGTTACCTCGAGCCAAGTCGGTTTGCGACGAATACGGCATGTCAAGAGGATTCATCGACGGGAATCTCGTTCATTTTAGCGCGTGCCGGTTATTAAAGGAAGCTTGGAGCAAAAGGCATCATGTTTCTGGTAGTTTCCTAATTTATCGTTGTAGTTGTGTCCTCCTAGGACTCGTAGAACACCAGGGTATAAATATAAACCCTGAGGCTATTGTAAATCTGTTCACAACCAATACAACCAACCCCGGCCCCGTGCCGTCTTCGAGTCCAAGTCGTGTCGTCGTGTTCTTCGAGAGGGGCCATCGATCCGTCGACCTCCGTAAGTTTCGGCAACCTTGCTATCATGTCTAGTATCGTGCGGCAGATTTAGATATGGTGCAAGTAGTCTCGTACGTTAAGCTTAGTATCGTGCGGCGGATTTAAGCTTATGACGGGAGGTCTTTGTTTATGTCTCGTATCGTGCGGCGGATTGAGACATGAGTAAAGATAGTTATCGGCTCTGTTAGATTTGGCAATCTGATAGATTCATTAAGTTACCTTGTGTTATGTGTTTTGTTACGTTTATTTCATCATAACACTTTTGCCCAATCTAGATACCGTCCGGTTCGGCTTCATCTTTATAGACCTGCTCTGTTTCGCGTTTATTATTGAAAGGTCTGTTATGCAGTAGATCTACTGTTCGTAATAGCCGAATTGGATCGTATCTGGGTTGCCACGTGGTGAGGGTTCATGCATGTTAAGTGTGTTCGATCTATGACAAGGCTAGGTGTCGTGCGGCAGGCGCAGGCTTTGGATTAGCTTAGTCATGCTTAGCTTGTATGTTCAATCTCCATGGATCCCAACTCGGTTGTACAATCGAGATTGGTTAAGTTTTAACTTATACATCATGCAAGTACGATTCTCATGCAAACGTGTTCGGCAACCTGTTATTCACATAACTCTGTTCATATTGCCGAATAATCTTTAGACCTGTTGGCAGATAGCTTTCATAGCTATATGTCGTCGTAAGTGGCTTCAGGGCCGTACATCTTGGAACTGTCTGGTCATACCCGGCACGTTCCAGCTTTGTATTTAACCATTTATCTCCCTTGTTAGTTGCAGGTCAAACTGACTGGCACGCACCGGACTTCTGAGCACCCGGGCCACGATTGAAGCCAGCTTCTCCGGCTTGCTGTGTGCCTGGCGCAGAACGCCACTTTTTGCGCCAACACACTTTTTGGCACGCCTGGTGGGACCAACACTTTTTTCCTGCAGCAATGGTCGAAGTCACTGAAGTCGGGGCCAGCAACAAGGCGGGGCTCGTGCAGGTGCAGCTCACCGAACTACCCGACGAGTACAGAGAGCAGGTGGAGGATGCTTGTGCCGAATTCCAGGCCAAGTGCCTAGAGGCCTTTTCCAAGAACAAGAGCGGAAAGGTTCGCCGTCTGCACGATCTGCCGAAACCCGTCCAGCCCAACCCGAATGATCCCGGGGAAGCAGAGGCAGTGTTGAAAATGTCTCATATGATCAACGAAGCTGTCTCTGGTGCCATCGGTCGCATGCATGGAGCGTTTCTCAACACCTTCCGCACTATCATGATCGCCCAATTCGGCCCCAAGGCCGATGAACTTATGGAGGCCGAGTTTGGCCCTATAGCGGGACCACATCTTTTCAATCTGCCGAATCACCTCAAGGCGGCAGGAGCTGCTGGTGAGGAGACCCCGCCTAAGGCTCAGTCGAGCGGAATGACCATTCAAGAGAAGCACACGCCAGAAGGCCAGTTGCCGACCATGGGTCAGCTCGCATTCGGCGCTAAGGGTCAGCCGCCAAAGTCAACACGCAAGATCTCCCCGCAAACCTACAGGCTCATAAAGGACTACTATGGAAACGGGTACCATGAGATGTTTGAGCCTCACAACATAGAGGGTGCCCCACATCCAGGATATGGGAAGCCGACGGCCGAGAAAACCGCCGACTCTAATGTCGATGTCATGCTAGAGAGGATGGCAGATATGATGCAGCGCACTTTCGGCCTGAGGCCTAAGGGCACTTATGCTTACAGATCTCCGTTCCCCGAGTGGTTCCACCGTGTGGCTCTACCTCCCAGAGTCAAGGTGCCGACAGACCTGTCCAAGTTATCCAGCTTAGACGACACTAGCACGGTGGAGCACATCAGTCGCTATCTGCTCCAGCTTGGAGAGGCCAATACCGAGGATGCCTTCAGGGTTCGGTACGTCCCGTCTTCGCTCACTGGGCCTGCGTTCGCTTGGTTCACGTCTCTGCCACCGGGTTCTATTCTCTCCTGGGCAGACTTGGAACAGAAGTTCCATACGCACTTCTACACGGGCACCAAGGAGAAGAAGCTGGTGGACATCATGTATGTGCGTCAGAGGCCGAATGAGGCACCGCAGGACTACCTGCGCAGGTTTAGGGAAGTCAAGAGCCAGTGCTTCGGCATGTACCTGCCGGACGACCAGCTTCCGCCATTGGCCGTGGCGGGCATGCTCCCAAGCATTAGAGACAAGCTCTTCGGCCAGGAGTTCGAGGACCTGGGTCATCTCTCTCGCCGGCTGAATGAAATGACTATCCAGGCGCAAGGCTTCCGGAGGGAAGGGCGCTTCCAGAGGGACAATGTCGCGGCCCAGATGTATCAAGCTTTCCTGGACAAAGCCGATGACTATTCCGATGCCGAAGATGAGGTGGCCGCTGCAGAGTTCAACTGGGACAAAGAACCGACCCAGGCCAACAAGCAGTGGCTGCGCCAGCAGAAAGGGGCATACGACTTCGACGTCACCAAGGCCGACAAACTCTTCGAGTTTTTGATTGCCGAAGGGAGAGTCAGGCTACCCCCGGATCACCCGATGCTACGTCCTGGAGGCGTCAAAGACAAGAAATATTGCGGCTTCCACAACACTAATACTCATTCTATTAATGATTGTCGCGTGTTCAGGACCAGGATCCAGAAGGCCATCCAGGATGGGCACATCAAATTCAATGGCAAGATGAAGATCGATGCCAACCCCTTCGCCCAGAACTCCGTGTTCGTCTCAGTGAACATGGTAGCCCCGGAAGATCCCAGAGGCAAGGGCAAGGTCAAAGTCCTCACCTCCGACAAGGCGTGCGAGTCTGGCGCAGTGGATCCCGATCGGCAAATCACTGGCGATGAGCTCCGACAGCACGCCCAAGCCGCGAATAGCCGATACGAGCACGGAGAGTCGTCTTTCAGGCGCAGGCCTACCCACAGGGATCTCCTTAACAAGTGGCGTCGGCAAAAGGAGAAAGAGCAGATGCGTCTCCAACGCGAAGAGCAGGAATTCACAGAGGAGTACCAACATGAAGACGATCACGCGGGAGAGCACTGGTATCGTCTGGAGGAGAGGGCTTACCACAGAGAACAGGCCCATCGCTGGGAGCAAGAACGCCGCCAAGAGCGGGAGCAAGCTCACTGGGGCTTTCCGTTTTTCCGCCACTGCTGGAACGAAGGCTTGAAACTGCTTGCCGTCAACAACTGCCCCGAATGCAGCGATTAGTACCAGGGGTATAGGCAGGATCGGGTCAACCGCCGTCCCGTCCATGAAAGGCTGGGAGCACGCATCCCAATGGACGATCGGCGCCTAAAAATGAGGAGCCCGGGTCGGCAAGCCAAAAGATGTGCCGACCAGGAGTGGGTGCATCACCGGGACGACAGCGAGGAGGTACAGCCCCGCCCATATAGGTGGCAAAAGGGGCAATGGTGCCCACCAGGGCTCAGGAAAAGCCAGAAAAGGAGAGTGCAACGCCTCCGGAATAGGGAGTTGGAAGAAGCAGCCGCTGGTGGGAAGAAGCAAGAGTGGCGTCCGAAGGAAAAGCCGAACAACAATGGCAAAGGCGCTGGCGTGGCCATGACTTTCTTCCTTCCCCTGGAATTCATGGCTCCAATCGGCCAGGGGGCACAGGACGAAGCGCGTTCGGACTCCGACGAGGCCGAGCACAACGAGCTCGCGGCACAGCTCGTGTTGTCTCGGAAGGCAGCATTTGACAAGCCAGCTAAGCATCGGCATTTGAAGCCGTTATATGTCAAGGGGTACGTCAACGGAAAGCCGCTAACCAAGATGTTTGTCGATGGCGGTGCAGCGATCAACATCATGCCTTACGCCACCTTCAGAAAGCTGGGCATGAACGATGAAGATCTGCTCAAAACGGACATGATACTCCGTGACTTTGCCGGCAATCCCTCTGATACTCGGGGTGCCGTGCACGTGGAACTGATGATAGGATCCAAGACGCTCATCACGACCTTCTTTGTCATTGACGGCAAGGGGGCATACAGCCTGCTTTTGGGCAGGGATTGGATCCATGCCAACTGTTGCATACCTTCGACCATGCACCAAATACTCATCCAGTGGGTTGGAGATGACATCGAGATTGTCCAAGCTGATGACTCGGTGAGTGTTGCTACCATTGAGCCCACTTACTGGGAATTTGACGGAGTAGATTGCTTCTCCGATCGTGTGTGGGGAGAAGGTCCTGTCAACATCTACGGCAGAGATCAACAGCCGATCCAAGCAGTCGGCTCTCAAAGTTTCTTTTAGATGGACAACCCAACTGACAGCAGCGAGGGCAAACTGGGACGTGGCTTCGCATCGGCCGACCAACTGGAAGAAGTGGATGTTGGCGACACAAGTAAAAGAAGGCCGATGTTCATAAGTTCTAATTTAGACCCTGCTTTTAGAGTCCAGCTAGTAGATCTTCTAAAAGAGTTCAAAGATTGTTTCGCTTGGGACTACACAGAGATGCCCGGATTGGATCGGTCCATTGTTGAGCATAAGTTGCCGATCAAGCCTGGATACCGCCCATACAAACAACCTCCGCGCAGGATCTACAAGGAGGAGGTATTGGCCGACGTGAAAAAAGAAGTGGAAAGATTACTAGAAGCTAACTTCATTCGGCCGTGTCGATATGCGGAGTGGATCTCCAATATTGTCCCGGTGTACAAGAAAAACGGGAAGATGAGGGTCTGCATCGATTTCAGGAACCTCAACAAAGCCACTCCCATGGACGGTTATCCAATGCCGGTGGCCGATTTGCTAGTAGATGCTTCGGCCGGTTTTGAAGTCATAAGCTTTATGGACGGCAACGCAGGTTACAATCAGATCTTCATGGCTGCAGAGGATGTGGCGAAGACCGCCTTCAGGTGCCCCGGCCATATAGGTTTGTTTGAATGGATGGTCATGACTTTTGGTTTGAAAAATGCCGGTGCCACTTACCAGCGAGCCATGAATTACATATTCCACGAGTTGATCGGCAAGATCGTAGAGATCTACATTGATGATGTGGTGGTCAAATCCAGAAGCAAAGAAAGACACTTAGCCGATTTAAGGAAGACCTTGGAGTGCACGAGGAAACATGGTTTAAAGATGAATCCGACCAAGTGTGCATTTGGGGTGTCGGCTGGTGAGTTTCTGGGATTCCTGGTCCACAAAAAGGGGATCGAAGTCGGTAGGAAGAGCATGGAAGCAATTGATAAGGTAGTGCCGCCGACCAATCTCAAAGAACTTCAATCACTGCTCGGCAAGATCAACTTTGTCAGAAGGTTCATATCCAACTTGTCTGAGCGCGTGCTGCCATTTTCTCCACTATTGAAGCTCAAGAAAGATCAGGAGTTCGTGTGGGGTGACGTGCAACAAAAGGCTTTCGATGAGATCAAGGAGTACATGAAGGCACCACCAGTATTGGTTCCTCCACAACTCGATAAGCCTTTCAAGTTGTACGTGGCGGCCGACAACCTAACAATAGGGTCGGCCCTTATGCAAGAATTCGAAGGAAAAGAGAGAGTCGTAGCCTATCTTAGCCGAAAACTACTGGACCCCGAAACAAGGTATTCGGCTATGGAAAAGTTGTGCTTGTGCGTTTTCTATTCCTGTACCAAGTTTCGGCACTATCTACTGAATGCCGAATGCGTGGTCGTATCAGAGTTTGATGTAATCAAGCACATGTTATCAATGCCGATTTTAAGTGGAAGGATCGGTAAATGGGTTTTGGCCCTTTCTGAATTTGATTTGCGTTTTGAATCGGCAAAGGCTGTTAAAGGCCAGATTATGGCTGATTTTGTCACTCACCACCGTGATCCTAATGCTAACATGATAACCATTATCCCTTGGGCATTGTTTTTTGATGGATCCTCGTGTAGCAAAGGTGGTGGAGTCGGGATAGTGTTGATTTCTCCCAAGGGGGCACCCTTCAAGTACTCTATACCGATCGAGTACCCGATAACTAATAATCAAGCAGAGTACGAAGCACTGCTCCGAGGGCTGCGGTTGCTTGTGGACATTAAGGCAGACGCCGTGGAGATCTTCGGTGACTCGGAATTGGTGATCAAGCAATTGACCGGCAAATACGAGTGCAAGAACGACACGCTGCAGGAATATCTCGAAGGTTGCCAAGAGCTCCTCAGACAGTTTCGATCGGTAACCTTGCAACATATTCCTAGGGGGCAAAATGAAGAAGCAAACCAGTTGGCTCAAGCAGCATCCGGGTATAGGGAGAATCAAAACATTTTTGCACTCGAGGGAGAGCAAACAGCCCCAGAAGGTGGACAAGCAGTCCCAAGTGATAATCAGGCAATTGAAGATTGGAGAGACAACATTGCCGATTACCTCAGGGACCCATCCAGGAAAGTCTCCCGAAAACTCAGGTATAAGGCTCTTAAGTTCACGCTCTTGGACAATCAATTGTACTACAAATCCATAGATGGGGTTTTGCTTAAATGCCTGAACCAAGACGGGGCTAAGAAACTGATGTATGAGGTGCACGAAGGCGTATGTGGTGCACACCAGTCGGCTCACCGTATGAGATGGTTAATCAGGAGGACTGGATATTTTTGGCCGACTATGCTCGAAGATTGCTTTAAGTATTACAGAGGTTGTCAGGATTGTCAGCGATTCGGCAATGTGCAAAGGGCTCCAGCATCGGCCATGAATCCGATCGTTAAGCCTTGGCCTTTTAGAGGATGGGGCATTGATCTGATCGGCCAGATTCACCCTCCATCTAGCAAAGGACACAAGTTTGTCCTGTTGGCCACGGATTACTTCACCAAGTGGGTTGAAGCCATCCCATTGAAGAAGGTGACGTCAGAAAACATGGTGTCTTTCGTCAGGGAGCATATCATTTACCGATTCGGCATTCCTCAGTCCATCACCACCGATCAGGGAACTCAGTTCACTTCCTCGGAGTTTTGTGACTTTGCCGAAGAGATGGGGATTAAACTATATAATTCTTCTCCTTACTATGCACAGGCCAATGGGCAGGCAGAGGCTTCTAACAAAATCATGATTAAAATCATTCAAAAGAGGATCGAAGAGAAACCTAAAAGGTGGCACTTGGTACTCAACGAAGCTTTGTGGGCGTACCGAATGGCTTGTCATGGGTCGACTCAGACGTCGCCATACGAGTTGGTCTACGGGCATCACGCAGTGCTACCGTGGGAGTTGCAGTCGGGGTCAAGACGAGTTACGTTGCAGAACGATCTGGCTAAAGGAAATTATAAGGATTTGATGATGGATGAGCTAGAGGATTTGCATTTGATTCGTCTCAAGGCCTTGGAAAATATTGAGAAGAATAAGATACGCGTTGCCAAGTACTACAACTCGAAAGTGAGAGAAAAAGGATTCGAAGAGGGAGACTTGGTTTGGAAAATTATCTTGCCAATCGGTACCAAAGATGGTGTATTCGGCAAATGGTCCCCTAACTGGGAAGGGCCTTTTCGGATTCTGAGACGTGCTCCGGGTAATGCGTATGTTCTGAAAACCCTCCAAGGAGAAGAGTTTGCTAGGGCAATTAACGGACGCTATCTAAAGAGGTTTCATCCTAGCGTGGAGGTCGGTGCATAACGGAATCAAGGATTAGCGGGCACCGATGGCCGATACAAAATGGTGTCGCCCTTAGCGCAAAAAATGGCCGATAGATTCTATCGTCCTTAGAACAAAAACAGCTGGCACGGCATGTGTCGCCTCTAGCACAAAAAACGCAGAAATACAGGGCCAGGTGCACGCGGTGCTGTGCAATCGGCTAGATAAGTCAAACGCTCAACAAGCGCAGGACAGGAGAACAGGTTGTGCGTATAAACATAGCAAAATAGAATATTGTTCGTAGTGGGGAATGTGCAAAAGGTGCAGATCAGTTATCGAACATCCTGTTGATGACCGTCTGCGGATTGGTGACCGCGGCGAGGGCGCGAGCATGATCCTCGTAGGAGTCCAGAAGATCATCGATCTGCTCGACGTCCTCCGGACCTGCTCCGCCGGGGAAGCCAACCGGCGTCACGGAAAAGTCCTCCTCTGCGCGGATCGTTAGCGCTGACAGCCCCAGCGCCACGCCATGGTGCACACCCTGCAGGGCGACCTGCTCGACGCGGCCATGTACATTGGCCAGGCGCGCCTCGGCGGTGTCGCCCTGGGCGTTCACCCGGTCTGCGACGGCGTTCGCCGCCATCTTCAGGCGCTCCAGCTCTTCAGACAGTGCTATGAACGACGAGTTGAAATGGATCGGTTAAAAGATCAACAAGAACGACCGAAAACCGATCTAGGATTGGGTGTTCATACCCGTGATTGCGTCGCAGAACTGCCGGCGCTGGTCCTCCCACTCCAGCTGATCTATCCCATACTGCTTCGAGACGGCGGCCAGCTCTTCCCGGGACTCGTCCCGCAGCGCCATGAAGTTCAAGGCGTCGTTGTGGTCGTAAAGGCCACCGTCGGAATCCCGGTCTGGGCTCGCCTCCCAAGGATGGGAGTGGTAGGAGAGGCTGTCGGAGGAGCTTGGCGAATCCGACGGTGGAACCTCTGGCCTCCCCGACGCTGAAGAAGGCCGGGCATGCCCGCCGGCGGAGGAAATAACGGGGACCCTGTCAGCAAGCAGCAACCGAGCATGAGCGAAATCTTCAAGAAACTGCCACAAAGGACGTAAGCGAGGAGTCCTACCCACGCCGACGAAGGCGCCGAGCGCGGCTCCCTTCGGCTTCCTCGGTCGCCGGGCGTTTGCCGCGGTCATCATGGCTCGCCATTGCACTCGGAAAGTTAGGGTTTCCTGGGGCGGAACGAACAAGGAAGCCGAGGCGGCGAGAGTACTAAAGGAGTGGATGCAAGATTGGGAGAAGGCAGGCCTCCAGGGACGATTTATGTCGAATATCAACCGACGGATTGGGGTTTTTTCCGTTTCCCAAGATGGGCTTCTACAGTAATGGGCTGCGTAGGCCGTCTGAGTGCACTCACGTACGCGTTCGGCAGGGAATAGAGCGCCCGTCTTCGGCAAAACTGCCGATTTAGGTGTTCGAGACAAACACTGGCCAGATTGCCGAACAGGTTCACACGGTGTCATCAGAACGGTAACCGATTGGATGCAAAATGCAGATATGTTACAAATGGCCAAGTACATGGAATAGAGTACGCTCTGATTCCGAAGGATCAGTCACAGATTGATTTCAAGAAAAGGATGAAAGGACTTCTTATCCACATAACAGGAGTCGATTACAAATGAAGGATCAGTTCGTCCATGTCATTCTATTTCTAATCGGAAGATCAGAATCAAAAGAGTCGGCAAAGTCTGTTCCGGCTTCTTTCATATCCTCAACAGAGCGTGCTATCCTAAATTCTAGTCCTCGCTCACAGACGTCAAAATGGCGATAGTCGGCGCCAGAATGGATCCGGACGGCATTGAAAGCAAGTGCTGCGCCGTAGCCCATGCCGGCCCTAGAAATGTCAGGAAGGATCCGCGTGATCTCATTCACCTGCCTTAGAGACACCATGTCTGGCACATTGGCTGAAGTAGCAAGGTCGGCGATAGCAGCTTCAAGGGAGTGGAGCCTAGTCTCCAGAGCTGAATGGAAAAGGAGTCAAGCAGAAGGAAGGGCTAAGAAAAGGACAGTTGAGGGATGCTTACCGATGGCTTGTTCCCGAAAGGTATCGCGCTCCTGAGAGATTTGAATAATCTCCCGATTCTTCTTTCCTAGATCAGACTGGAGATCTGTAACTTTCTGAGCCAGGTCCTCGGTGAGGTCGTCGCCAGTCCTCCTGAAGGGGAAACAAAATGAGGCATAATTATCCAAATCGAAAAGATCAAAGCAGAAGCAACCTTCTCTTAGAAGTGCTGGTGTCGCCATGCTCGAGACTGTAATGGCTTGCTTGGGAAGACATTTTCTGGTTCAGGGCAAGAGAAGAGAGGGTTTTTCTAGATGAAGAAGCTGAACAGAGGAATTCGGGAAGTTCAGGCCGAAATAGAATAGAGAGGAATTTTTAAGGATCTCGAATGCATTGGAAGGCGAGTCGGCAGCTGTGATGATTAATGACAAAGGAAGTCGGACGCTTCCAGAGACTCTACAGTGGTGCGAAAAGAAGAAGACGAATTTAGGAATAAAACATTTATCCCAAAATTAGGGGGCATGTGTTAACACCGAGTTTTCGCACTATGACAAGTGGACCGGCACTATGATAATTCGGCGAACGCCGCTGCTTGAAGGATTCGGCAGACGGCGGACGCGGTCGGCTAACTCAATGCATTCGGCAAGGCTGTGAGGGCGACTAGTCAATGGCGAGCGGGTTCGGCAATGAGGCGCTGCGGTCGGTTACCTCGAGCCAAGTCAGTTTGCGACGAATACGGCATGTCAAGAGGATTCAGCGACGGGAATCTCGTTCATTTTAGCGCGTGCCGGTTATTAAAGGAAGCTTGGAGCAAAAGGCATCATGTTTCTGGTAGTTTCCTAATTTATCGTTGTAGTTGTGTCCTCCTAGGACTCGTAGAACACCAGGGTATAAATATAAACCCTGAGGCTATTGTAAATCTGTTCACAACCAATACAACCAACCCCGGCCCCGTGCCGTCTTCGAGTCCAAGTCGTGTCGTCGTGTTCTTCGAGAGGGGCCATCGATCCGTCGACCTCCGTAAGTTCCGGCAACCTTGCTATCATGTCTAGTATCGTGCAGCGGATTTAGATATGGTGCAAGTAGTCTCGTACGTCAAGCTTAGTATCGTGCGGCGGATTTAAGCTTATGACGGGAGGTCTTTGTTTATGTCTCGTATCGTGCGGCGGATTGAGACATGAGTAAAGATAGTTATCGGCTCTGTTAGATTTGGCAATCTGATAGATTCATTAAGTTATCTTGTGTTATGTGTTTTGTTACGTTTATTTCATCATAACACTTTTGCCCAATCTAGATACCGTCCGGTTCGGCTTCATCTTTATAGACCTGCTCTGTTTCGCGTTTATTATTGAAAGGTCTGTTATGCAGTAGATCTACTGTTCATAATAGCCGAATTGGATCGTATCTGGGTTGCCACGTGGTGAGGGTTCATGCATGTTAAGTGTGTTCGATCTATGACAAGGCTAGGTGTCGTGCGGCAGGCGCAGGCTTTGGATTAGCTTAGTCATGCTTAGCTTGTACGTTCAATCTCCATGGATCCCAACTCGGTTGTACAATCGAGATTGGTTAAGTTTTAACTTATACATCATGCAAGTACGATTCTCATGCAAACGTGTTCGGCAACCTGTTATTCACGTAACTCTGTTCATATTGCCGAATAATCTTTAGACCTGTTGGCAGATAGCTTTCATAGCTATATGTCGTCGTAAGTGGCTTCAGGGCCGTACATCTTGGAACTGTCTGGTCATACCCGGCACGTTCCAGCTTTGTATTTAACCGTTTATCTCCCTTGTTAGTTGCAGGTCAAACTGACTGGCACGCACCGGACTTCTGAGCACCCGGGCCACGATTGAAGCCAGCTTCTCCGGCTTGCTGTGTGCCTGGCGCAGAACGCCACTTTTTGCGCCAACAGTGCCCCTATCTTGAGGGACTAGCATTTTGCTTCGATTTTCCAATTGGTATTTGCTAGCGGTGTTGAGCCTGTTCTACCTCTTCTTGAGGGCTAGCTTTGCTTTGCTTGGTTGCGTCGAGCCGTTGCCCATGTCTTTGGGGACCAAGTTCTTTCGCTCTTTCCACTTGACCTTCTTCGGCTTTGCTATGCTTTTGGGTCATTTGGTTGAGTTTTCTCCTTCTCCTTCCTCCTTCTTCCTTATTCTTCTTTTCATTATGATTTGTGTGAGTAGTTGACAATGCACTCATCAAGGGGGAGATTGCGGATACATGGGTGTATGTCGGGTCTCTGAGTGTTGAGTGATTGTCAACTGGGATGATGCGCATGTTCTTTGGCTTGTGTTGTGCAGGTGTCGAGCACGGATACAGTGATCGACGGCAAGGTGAAGGTCAAGTTGAGACGTGCCGTGCCGATGGACCGGTGCGGTGAAGGATGGGCATGCCGTGCGACGGACGTGCCATGCCGAGGTACTGAGCGGTGAAGGGCGGACGTGAGGCTTGGACTGAGGGACCAGAGGCCCGAGGATCAGCTGTGGTGGCTGGCAGCCTGTGACGACGACAAGTGAAGAAGTGCGGTCATGTGTTGCCTGAGTCGTGGACTCAGGGACACGTGTCGGTGGACGGGGTGCACGGGCTGTGCATCCCCTCTACGACGTCGGTTTGGTGGTAGAGCCAGAGAAAAACCATCGGATGGACGGTTCCAGGTTTGGGCCTCAAAACCTGGGCGTGGACGGTTTCCGAGTTTGGCCACAAAACTCGGGCTGAGGGTTTCCGAGTTTGGCCACAAAACTCGGGCTGAGGACGGTTTCCAGGTTTGGGCCTCAAAACCTAGGCGCTGAGGGTTTGCTGAGTTTGGCCTCAAAACTCAGAGGCTGATGGGCTGGTTTCCCGGTTTGGGCCACAAAACCGGGGGTGCGGAGCGAGGGCGGCACGTGGCGGCGATCCGGAGGTTGCGTCGAGGCAACGCTTCGGTTTGTGCGGGCGTGGCCGTCGGATACACCTACCACCGAGTTGGTCCAGAATAACCCTAGGGTTTAGCTGGTTCGCTCTGTAATTAGATTAGAGAGGGGTAGAGTAGGAAATAGACTTAGGCTAGTAGTAGGATAAGTAGTCGGGAGACACCCTCCTCCCAGATATCTCAGTCATTTGCTCTTTCGCACTTAGGGTTTCCTGGTCTCCCATCCCCTGCTGTAGCTTGCTGAGATCCGCAGAGAGACTCACCTCTGTGTATTGTTGATTTTGAGGAAAGGAGGTTGTAAGCTCCTTGTGATAGCGTGTGTTTGCGCTTGGGCTGCAAGATCGTGGTGTCGATTCGCGTTTTGGTTGTGTTCTTCGCGGAATCCTTTTTCTCCATGATTTTCCCGTCGTTTGATCTCTTTGCTCGGTTCATCTTTTGCAAATCCATTTGAACCAAGTTGTTCTAGATCGTGAGGCACTTCTTTCCACCGAAGGAATTAACCTCTAACCTCACGGTCTAGGAGATCGATCGATTTTTCGTTTCGGGTCAAGTTTTCTCCCTTCCCCCGAAATTCTTCGATTCATCGATTTGGAGATAGGTTCGAGCCATGATCTCTTAGGGATAGCTCACTATACTCCTTTTGACTCTTCTCACCAAGTTTGATCCCTAGAGGATTCGTCTTGGATGAGTTAGAGTCGAATCGGTGGACGAACAGTGCAATCGTGGGGTGACCGGACGCTGGGCTCGGGGTGACCGGACGCAGACTCCATGCGTCCGGTCGTTGAACGTTCAGCGTGTTCATTTTGCTCCTGACCGGACGCTAGCTTCCTTGTGTGACCGGACTCGACGGTAGTCCTGTTCATCAGGGTTTAGCACTTGTGACCGGGCAGGGGAACCCACCGGACGCTCTCTCTCCGAAGGTCCGGTCAGTTCCAGGGAGGTTCCCGAGTGGGATTTTGGTGACCGGACGCGTCCGGTCCCTACTGACCGGACGCTGGCCAGAGTCCGGTCGAGTTTGTTTTGCGCGTTTTCGTTCGCGGTTCGCCCGTTCTTTGACGGATTCGGTTTTCGTCTGTTGCGTAGGCTTTCTAGAGTTGTGTAGTGTCCCGCTGTGCTTCTTGGAAGCATCCACCCTACATCTAGAGTCGTGGACATTAGCAAGCTCTTGGGTTTGTCTTTTGGGGTGATTCTCGTGACAGTGGCTACAAGTTTCCGAAAGGAAATTTTGAAGCTCCCATTCACCCCCCTCTGGTCGCTTTCTGGTTGCTTCTCGGTCCTTCAGAACTTGTCTTCAATCTTCCGGATGGCTGCGCAGTAAGCGCTCATCTTGTTGTTGCGGATACATGGGTGTATGCCGAGTCTCTGAGTGATGAGTGATTGTCAACGGGTTTGATCGCATGTTCTTTGGCTTGTGTTGTGCAGGTGTCGAGCACGGAGACAGTGATCGAGGGCAAGGTGAAGGTCAAGTTGAGACGTGCCGTGCCGATGGACTGGGTGCGATGAAGGATGGGCGTGCCGTGCGGCGGACGTGCCATGCCGATGGATCGAGCAGTGAAGGGCAGACGTGAGGCTTGGACTGAGGGACCGGAGTGCCTGAGGATCAGCTGTGGTGGCTGGCAGCCTAGGACAGCGACGAGCGGAGACTTGCAAGGCACGGTGTTGCTCGGGTCGAGGACCTGGGGACACGTGTCGGTGGACGGGGTGCCCGGGCGGTGCATCCCCTCTACAGCTTCGGTTTGGTGGCTGAGCCAGCGAAAAACCACCGGTGGACGGTTTCCAGGTTTGGGCCTCAAAACCTGGGTGCTGAGGGTTTCCGAGTTTGGCCACAAAACTCGGGCTGAGGACGGTTTCGAGGTTTGGGCCTCAAAACCTGGGCGCGGATGGTTTGCTGAGTTTGGCCTCAAAACTCAGACGCTGGTGGGCTGGTTTCCCGGTTTGGGCCTCAAAACCGGGGGTTGCTGGAAAATGCTGGTTTCCCGGTTTGGGCCACAAAACCGGGGGTGCAGAGCGAGGGCAGCACGTGGCGGCAATCGGAAGGTTGCGTGGAGGCAACGCGGACGACTTGTGCGGGCGTGGCCGTCGGATCTACCTACCACTTGAGTTGGTCCAGAATAACCCTAGGGTTTAGCTGGTTCGCTCTGTAATTAGAATAGAGAGGGGTAGAGTAGGAAATAGACTAAGTCTAGAATAGGATAAGTAGTCAGGGGAGACACCCTCCTCCCCTATCTCAGTCATTTGCTCTTTCATCCTTAGACTTCCTGCTCTCCCCATCCCCTGCTGTAGCTAGCTGAGATCCGCAGAGAGACTTGACTCTGTGTACTGGTGATTCTGAGGAAAGGAGGCCGTAACCTCCTTGTCGTAGCGTGTGTTTGCGCTTCGGCTTGCAGATCGTGTGTCGATTCGTGTTTTGATTCGAGTTCGTCGTTGTTCTTCGCGTTCTTCATTTCTCCACGATTTTCCCGTCACTCGATCTCCCTCTCCGGTGCGTCTTTGCGAAATCCGTTTGAACCAATTTGTTCGTATCATTGAGGAGGTCATTTCGACCAAAGGAATTCATCTAACTCCTCCTGATCGAATAGATCGGGTCGATTTCATTTTCGTGGCGCTTTTTCGGTTCATACACCTTCCCCATCAATTCTCCGTTGATTGAGTTGTTTTGAGCGGATGATTTCTTGGGGATAGTCTCCTAACTACCCCGTGATCATCTCCTCCAAGTTTGGGATCAAGGGATTTTGGTTTGAATCGATTTTGGGAAGATTTGGGTGAAGGGCGACCAATTTCGCCCTCACTGTGTGGTGGCGGACTGTCCGCCCCCCAGGCCGCGGACTGTCCGCGAGTCAGGGGTCAGCTGGAGCAGTGGCTGCCTCCCCTCGGTGTTTTTCCCTCGGGTGACCGGCGGACTGTCCGCCGTTGGTAGGCGCGGACTGTCCGCGAGTCGAGTAGGGACATTCCAGCAGAGTTGCTGGTTGGCGGTGTTGGCCGGTGGACTGTCCGGGAAGGAACCGCGGACAGTCCGGCTCATACCGGACAGTCCGGGAGCCTGACAGCGGACTGTCCGGGATCCTGCTGTAGGTTACGCTATAGTGCGTTTGCTCTCCCGGCTTGCTCGCTTGTTTTCCGGACTTCTCGTTTGGCCCTAGAGTTCACCAAGGAACTTCTCTAGGTATCTTTGCTACTCGTTAGCATCGGTATTTGGGGATTTCTCGACGTAGCCGTCTATCTACATTCGGGACTTGGTTTTTTGGGGGGCAAACTTGTGCCGGAGCTTTTGGGTCTCTGCTTCGCTTGTGTTCGGTGGTGCTCCTCTGTGATCCTAGAGATCATCCACCCTCTTCCAAGGGTCGTGAGCATCACGCTTTGGGTTCGTGCTTGTTGGGGTTGAATTTGGGACACTTGGCCAAAGTTTCGAAAGAAATTTGTTTGGCTCCCATTCACCCCCCTCTGGTCGCCTTATGTGTGCTTTCTCGGTCCTTCAATTGGTATCAGAGCGGGTTAAGGATCTTCCACCTTAGCCTGTTCCAGATCCACCGAAGGCGACATGGATCGCGGCGTGGGCAAACCGCCGTTTTTCGATGGGACGAACTATGCGTATTGGAAGATACGCATGTCGGCCTATCTGCAGAGTTTGGGTGCTTCCATCTGGGATATTTGCAACTCTGCTGATTACATGGTCTTGGCTGCTCGTGTGACTCAGCATCAGATCGATGAGCATGATGCCAATAGCCGAGCCTGTAATGCTCTCTTTTCGTGTTTGAGCGCTGGAGAGTTTGATCGCGTTTCTCACCTCTCTATGGCTCGGGAGATTTGGGCCACCCTCATGCGCTTTCATGAGGGCACCTCTCAAGTCAAAACCCGACTCTACGAGTCGTACAAGAGAGAGTATGAGAACTTTCGACATCAGCCTGGCGAGAGCATAGAGAGTTTATTTGCTCGCTTTCAGGTGATTGTCAACAGGATGAGGGCTAACAAGGAGCAGTTGCCTTTTGACGATCATGAGAGAGCTTTGAAGCTTTTGCACACTCTTGATCGGTCGGTGTGGGATTCCAAGGTTCAGGCGATCATCGAATCGCCTAACTATGAGACCCTCACGTGCGACGAGCTCTTTAGTAAGCTCAAGTCCAGTGAGATTGACGCCATGGCGAGGGCTTCTTATGAAAACCCTTCTCGCCCGTCCATGGCTTTGGTTTCTGGCTCTTCCGCTAACCCCTCTGCCGGCTTTGCGCTTTCGTCTCTCTTTTCAGTCACAGAGGACCAGCTGGAGTCTTTGGGAGACGACGAGTTGGCTTTGCTTGCCAACCGATCTCGCGGTTCCACAACAACCGCATGAACCATCGCCGCGGAGGTGGACGCTCGGGCTGCTACGAGTGCGGCGACCCCGACCACTTCATCGCCAACTGCCCCAAGAAGAACAAGCATTCGGGGATGGGCGATCATGGGCGCAAGTACGACTCCAAGCACAAGGAGAAGCACGTCCCCCCAAGGCACAAGAAGCGGGGCGGCTTCGACAAAGAGTACATCAAGAAGAAGTACTTGGAGAAGGCCCAAGCTGAGCAGCGAGCATTCTTCGCCACGCTCAGCGACGTCGACGGCTCGGATGACGACTCCGCTTGCTCAAGCGATGACGAGTCCGAGAAGATGAAGAAGATCGAGGACAAGTTCAACGGTCTTTGCTTCTTCGCCGGCGACGGAGGCCTCTGCACCATGGCGCTCGGAGATGAGGTCGGAGGCGAGCTGGAGCACACCCCTCGGAACGACGACGACGACGACGCCTCCCAGGTATCTCTCACCTACGACGAGCTTTCTTCCGAGGTTGAGAAGCTTACTGTTGCCCTCCTTAGCCAAGATAAGTTGCTTAGGCGTGCTGCTAGAGAGCGCAATGAGTTTAGGCAGAAGTGGGAGGACACGGTGAAGGAGCTTGAGTTTGCCAAGTCCACCGTGGTCGTGTCGGAGGAGGTTGAGTGTGAGTCGTGCACCACGAACATGACTGACCTTCTCACCTTGAGAGGTAAGTATGCTGTGTTGGTAGGAGAGGTGGATGAGCTCTGTGCTAGGCCGCAGCTGTTGGGTGCGTGCAAGACTTGTCCTGTCTTGCAATCTGAGTTGGCAGAGAAGAATGCCAAGATCGAGTCTCTTGAGAAGGCCAGCTCAGATAGCACTTGTGTCATGAGGTGTGCTTTGTGTGAGGGCTTGGAGATGGAGATTGCAAATGTGAAGCATGACAAGATGCAAACAGAGGAAGAAAACACATACCTTCGGACCATCTTGTCATGGGTATCTTGTGGGGAGCCGCAGCTCGGGATGATGATCTCCCAATTCAAGTGAGCTGCTGGAGGTCCAGGTGTAGGTTTTGCTCCAGGGGTTGATCTTTCCGCTTTTGGGAAGATTGGTGAGTCTAGTGGTCTGAACCCGAGTGAGAAGCCCAACTCCACCACTACTCCCAAACTAACCAAGCTTCCCCCCAAAGAGCCTGCCAAGCCTACCACCAAGGATGGGGTGTTTGAGGAACCCCCGAGAGCTCCACCCAAGAACCAAGTATGGGCACCCAAGCCAAACCACCTCAAGAACAAGCTGGACACAATGCCACCCATCCAGCAGGAGTGCTTGCCACAGAAGGACAACGTGACCCATACCCACAGTCCTGCGTACCAACAACCCCCTGTGCGTGCGGTGAGGTACCAGTGTGACTTCTGTGGGAGGGATGGTCACTTGAGTGAGTTCTGCTTTCGGCGCAAGCGAGAGGCGCGTCGTGCTCGGGAGATGGACAACCCGGACTTGTACCACCCTTTCCATGGTGGGCATGGGCCGAATGTCCAGAGGAGAGCTGCTAGGTCTGGAGGTCAAGTTCCCAGGCCTAGGGAGAGGAGAGCTCCGAGGAGAAAGGCCAGGCCTAGAGGTCCAGAGCCTCAAGTGCCAAGGCGTAGGCCTCGTAGAGAGCGTGCCCGGCGGGAGCCTGCAGTTGCAGGTTTTGGACCCCGTAACGGAGGCTTTGTAGTTGAGCGCTATCCCCCACCGCAGTTTGAGTATCGCGGTGAGCGCTTCTTCCCCAGCGGACCACGTTTTCCTGTGCGTGGTGATCGCTACCCCCGTAGACAGACTAGGAATGGTTTTTACACTGACCGTTCTTTTGAGCAGCCGGCCCAACACTGGTATCCTTCCTATTTCACTAACCCTAGTGTTGGACCGTATGCTCACCCTATGTCTTTTTATTGATGTAGGTAAGACGGTTGGAGGACATTTGGTTGGTGGATTCCGGTTGTTCGAGGCACATGACCAGAAACGCCAAGTGGTTCTCCAGCCTTAGCCCGGTCGCTGGAAAGGAGTACATAACCTTCGGCGACAATAGTAAAGGTAAGGTGTTGTCTCGCGGATCGGTGCGGGTTAATGAGCACTTTGTGTTGCGCGATGTTGCTCTTGTTTCTAACCTGCATTTTAACTTGCTTTCTGTTTCGCAACTTTTTGATGCTGACTATGAGATTCGTTTTAAACCGAACCTTAGTCGCATCTTAGATCCTCAGGGCGATCTTGTATGTCTGATTTCGCCCTTTAGGAAAGTCTTTCGAGCGAATTTCTCGGAGTCATTTGGATCTTCTCGCTGCCTCTTGGCTAGTTCTTCTTCCTCCGATCTTTGGAAGTGGCATAGGAGGCTCGGTCATTTAAGCTTCGACTTGCTTGCAAGACTTAGCTCACTTGGCCTAATCCGAGGATTGCCCAAGCTTTCGATGGAGAAGGATCTAGTTTGCCATTCTTGTAGACATGGGAAGATGGTTGCCGCTCCCCACCATCCAGTGACTAAGGTCATGACCTCGCACCCTGGAGAGCTTTTACATATGGACCTTGTTGGTCCGGCTCGGGAGAGCTCGGTTGGTGGCAAGTGGTATGTTTTGGTTGTTGTTGATGACTTTTCGAGGTATTCGTGGGTCTTCTTTTTGACTGAGAAGACTGAGACTTTCTCCTTCGCTCGCAATCTGATTTTGCGTCTTCAGAACGAGTTCCCTTTGAACTCGATGCGAGCTATTAGAAGTGATAATGGTTCCGAATTCAAAAATTCGGATTTTGAGAAGTTTTGTAACCGCCTTGGTTTGGAGCATCAGTTTTCTTCCCCCTACACACCGCCCCAAAATGGTGTTGTAGAGAGGAAGAATCGTACCCTTGTTGAGATGGCCAGGACGATGCTCGATGAGCATAGGACTCCCAGGCGCTATTGGGCCGAAGCTATGAACACTGCATGCTACATTTCAAATCGCATTTTTTTGAGAGCCTTTTTGAAGAAGACTTCTTATGAGTTGCGTTTTGGTTGCCAGCCCAAGGTGAGTTATTTTAGAGTCTTCGGTTGTCACTATTTTATTTTGAAAAAGGGCAACCTGGACAAGTTTGAGTCTCGATCTTCTGACGGGGTATTTTTGGGTTATGGCACTCACACTAGAGCATATCGTGTACTTAACCTTGATACTAACCGAGTCATGGGGACATCAGATGTCACCATCGACGACACTCTTGTTTCTCCTTCTTCTTGTTTTGAGCGTGCAGGTGATCATGAGGTTGGAGAGCCTCTTTTTGATGATGAGGACGAGGGTGCTGAAGGTATGGATGATCCAGCACCCCCTCCACCTGCCGTGCCGCAAAGAGCGGCCTCGACGACGACACACGGCCCCGACACCTCTTCTTCCTAGGGGCCGTGGGATCCTCCACCTCGTGCGGTACCTTTTGTACCCGGGGTGGAACCAGCTGCTGTTGAGGGGGAGGTCACTTCATCCCGGGAGGCGCCACAACACATCCAGCGCCAGCACCCCCCTCAGCAGATGATCGGCGACATCGGCGAGCGAGTCACTCGCTCCAGGTCACAACACATCTCTCACTTCGCTCACTCTGCTTTTGTTGCTAATTTTGAGCCCCGAGATGTTGGACACGCTTTGACGGATCTGGATTGGGTCAATGCCATGCATGAGGAGTTAGAAAACTTTGAGCGAAATGGGGTTTGGGTTCTAGTTCCGCCTCCACCTGACTGTAAGCCTATTGGGACAAAATGGGTTTTCAAAAACAAGCAAGGAGAGGATGGCCACGTTGTTAGAAACAAAGCCCGGCTTGTAGCGAAAGGCTATAGTCAGAAGGAGGGGATAGATTATGAGGAGACGTTTGCTCCTGTAGCTTGTTTGGAGGCTATTAGGATACTCTTGGCTTTTGCTGCATCCAAAGGTTTCAAACTTTTTCAAATGGATGTCAAGAGTGCCTTCTTAAACGGCTACATAGAGGAGGAGGTTTATGTTGAGCAACCCCCGGTTTTGAAAATCCCAAGTTTCCAAACCATGTCTTTAAACTTCACAAAGCTTTATATGCTTTGAAACAAGCCCCTAGAGCCTGGTATGATAGGTTAAAAACCTTTTTTGTTGCTAAGGGTTTTAAAATGGGATGTGTAGATAAGACGCTCTTTCTCCTCCGGCAAGGCAAAGACACGCTCTTGGTCCAGATTTACGTGGATGATATCATTTTCGGTGGTTCTTCTCACGCTTTGGTTGCCAAGTTTGCAGATACTATGAGCAGGGAGTTCGAGATGAGCATGATGGACGAGCTGACATTCTTTCTCGGGTTGCAAATTAAGCAATCCCGGGAGGGGACGTTTGTGCACCAGGGCAAGTACACGAAGGACTTGCTGAAGCGGTTCGATATGGGTGAGGCCAAGCCTCTTCCAACACCCTTGTCGACGACGACTGCCCTGGATGCAGATGTGGATGGAGAAGCAGTGGACCAGAAGGAGTACCGCAGAATGATCGGGTCACTACTCTACCTGACGGCGACACGCCCGGACATTCAGTTCGCGGTGTGTCTGTGCGCGCGCTTTCAGGCGTCGCCGCGCACTTCTCACCGTCAGGCGGTGAAGCGCATCTTCAGGTACCTTCGTTTCACACCTGAGTTCGGGATTTGGTATTCTGCTTCCTCCACCCTCTCGCTTTGCGGTTATTCCGATGTTGATTTTGCTGGTTGTCGCATTGAGCGCAAGTCCACTTCTGGGACTTGCTAATTTATTGGATCTTCTCTTGTTTCGTGGTCTTCTCGCAAGCAGTCTAGTATCGCCCAGTCTACCACGGAGGCTGAGTATGTTGCTGCGGCTAGCTACTGTTCCTAGTTACTCTGGATGATGGCCACTTTGCGTGATTTTGGTTTGAGTTTTTCTCGAGTGCCTTTGCTATGTGACAGCACGAGTGCTATTAGCGTTGCTAAGAACCCCGTGCTTCACTCGAAAACCAAACACATTGATGTGCGCTTTTATTTCTTGTGAGACCACCAGGAGAAGGGTGATATCGACCTTCGCCATGTCGATACTCATCACCAACTGGCCGATATTTTCACCAAGCCTTTAGACGAATCAACCTTTAATAGGTTGAGGGGTGAGCTTGGTGTGAGTTTCCCCTTTTAGATGGGGGAAGCATTTTGAGTTGTATCCTAGTCTGACTCTTTTACTTTGATCTTCTTTTCTGTTGCATTTTAGCATACGCATTTACATTCTGAGCTTCATGTTTATAATCACTAGAATGTAACTATGCTCTGTTTAGTATGCTCCGATGCTTATGTTGATACTTGTAGCTTATGCTCTTTCTGATCATTAGTACATGTTATAAGCTAAGCTATTTTTGAACGGTGAATTTGCTTAATGTTTATAAAATCTGAAAATGTTCACCATTGAGATATGCAACTAGCATGTGTAGGGTGTGTTGAGTCCATTCCTGCTTTTCATATATGCTGGGTTGCTATGTCTCTAGTTCTGAGTCATTCACTTGCTTGGTCTGTTCATATCATGTTTAAAATTTGAACCAAGTTTTAGTGAATTGAAAAGATCGAGATGGGATTGCTTGCCAACACCTCACAGTATCGAGACTGTTTCTCATTGCACTTTGAGTTAAACTTGAGCCGTGTAGTGTATGACCGAAACCGTAGCTGTCTCATGTTGTTGTATGCATCTGTCCAATTATTAAAACTAGTTTTCCTATTAAAGTAATTTGTTTTTGATTTACTCAAGTATAAATAGAAAAAACCACTAAAGTAAGTAGAAAAATCTTAAAACTTGCATGGACACTCCATTTTGGTGTATATTGTTGTAAAAAAAAATTCAAATTATTATGAGAAAGTGGTGATGCACATCCTCAAAGAGTCATCCATCACTCACACGTACCATTGTAACTAAGTGAGAGATGTTCATCCTTCTCGGGAATGTATACTACCACTTTCTCCGAATCATTTGAATCTTTTTTAGGATGATCATGAAGGTGTCCCATGATGTTGTGTGCATCTGTGCAATTTTTAGAACTAGTTTTCCTATTAAAGTATTTTTTTATTTACTCAAAAATGAATAGAAAAAACCCTAAAGTAACTAGAAAAATCTGAAAACTTGCATAGACACTCCATTTTGGTGTATAATGTTGTAAAAAAATTCAAATCATTCTGAGAAAGTGGTGATGCACATCCTCACAGAGTCATCCATCACTCACACATACCATTATAACTAAGTGAGAGATGTTGATTCTTCTAGAAAACCTGTACTACCACTTTCCGAATCATTTGAATCTCTTTTGGGATGACCATACACCAAAACATGTTAGTGCTAAAACTCAGAAAAAAATTGTACCAAAAAAATATTCAAATATACATAGGAAAACAAAATTAGTGAAGATCACAAAAATTAGAAAAAACAAAAAATTGTTGCCGAAGGATTCGAATTCGGGACCAATGCACCAGAATCAACATGCCTTACCACAGTGCTTGTAGTATTTATAATAGTATAAATTTAAAATTTTCTAGATAAAAATTTAAAACATGATTTTTTTTGGAAAACTTCCTGTAGCACTTAGGTTTTTATTTGATAAACTTTGTTCAAATATGGACTAATCCAGCCCATTCAATGGTTTTTGGGCCGCTACTGCGCGGTCTCATCTATTTCCGCCGTTATATGAACCCCCATCAATCTGAGCCATTGAATCGAAAGCACGACTATATAAACATCTCTTTATCCCTCCCAAACCCTAAGTGCCGCCGTCTTAGCTTCTCCAGCTGCGCCGGCGCGCCTCCCAGCCCGACGCAGGCGTCTGTAGCCACACCGGTGCGCCCCCAGCCCTGCGTCGTCCGCTTTCAAGCCCGGCCGGCGACTCAGCCACTCAGGTCCATCTTATCCTCCCCCATAGTCCCACCCTTCAACTTTTGTGGCCACGCATGAAGAAGAACGGAGAGGCGGCGATGCATCCAGTCAGGCTGGCGGCGTTCTCCACTCGGGGCAGCGGTTGCCTCCACATCGACGCTCCTAGTTCCGACCATCACAGGTAGCTTCCTCCACACACCAGCCCCATCCCATACCCAAATGTTTGATTTTTAGTAGCTTTTGCATAGGATACAGCCCCCTATGGCAGACTGCGACCACAATTGTTGCATAGTAGGTCAAGCGAGACAAGTTGTCTCCCAACTCCGGCCCTCCAGCCGTGATGAGCTGCTGCCCCCTCCGCCGGGAATCCTAAGCGAGATGAGCTGCTACACTCATCCCCCAAGAATCCAACAGTATGTGCCCAGATCCATATTCTCCAACTCTCCCCTTCCTAGATTATTCTCCTTTCACTCTCCCTACACACATATATGTAATATCTTGCTGCAGATTTGGTTAAATGAAAAATGAGTTTCGACCAACAAGAATAAAAATCATTCTTTCACCCATGCTGTCACGCTGATCCGATTTATGTTTCCCAAACATGTTCCGCCATGAACTGTCTAAATTCATTGTTAATTAATTAACCATTATTAGTCATTCTGTATGTTTTTCTCATCCTAGTTGCTGCTTGTCAAGCTACATGTGTATGTCTCCAGTTTTTTCTATAATGAGTTAATGATGCAACATGACTGCAAGTCAGTTGCCACTTTAATTTCTAGAAAATCGGATGTAACAACTGGTTGTATCTTCAGGGAAAACTGTAACTGAATCGTTCTATCTGTACTTTTGTCGGGCCAAGGGAATTACTGAATTAGCATTTGTCTCCAAGCTGTGACTAAATTAGCAACTGTGACTGAATTGTTTTCTCTGAATATTTCCATGTAACCTCTAAGTTGAAATATATAATGACCAAATACATGTTTACATTTCACCATTATCTTAAATAGAATGGTTGAGAGGAAATGACTGCTCAGCAATGGTCTCTAACAAAAGAACAATGATAGCATTGTTTATCTACACTTCATGCAGCCATCTGTTGTTCTTTGGATCTCAGAAAAAGTGTTTGTTTTTGTTTTTCTAGACTGAAACTATATTTGCAGCCAACAGATAAGTATCACAGGATAGCTAATTATACTGAGAGCAAAATAACTTTTAGATGTGCATATCCTTAGTAATTGGCTTAGTAGCTCCCATCTTTGGAATCTGGGGAGAGTATCGATCACTTGACTTGCTGATGTGCTTGAACTCTATATGTTCTCGGTCTATTCTGTAACTTCATTCATTTTGTGGTCATGTAGGCATATAAGTTTAGCTCCGAGAAGGCTAGCGCTTTGGAGACATATGTTGTAATGAAGTATGGTGGCGGCACGGGGCCAAGAGCCCAGATCGATGCGGGCTGTCATGACCTCGGCGGCCAGGGAGCTCCTCCTCCTCCGGTAGTGGTATCCACAGTGAGCCCCATACTCAGCGTAGATACATCCACTCTGGTGAGCCCGAACAGCCAAACCTTAAATATAGTCTAAAAGCTTAAATATGGATTAAAACCTTTAACTTTAGCTGGTTCAATACAGAAGCAGCAGTGTACTTCTGCAGCACAACAGTTAACTTTCATCTTGATGTAGTCAAATGTTATAATTATTTCCAGAAAGCAGTCAAAATATTAGTTTGTTGTCATTCTTTCTATCTTTAGCTGTCATTAGCATGATAATTAGAACCGATATTGTTTCAAGTTAACTTTGACAATCTCGCTATAATTTAAATTACCTTATTGTCGTGTTGTCAACCTATTTTGTAACTTTTTTCATTTTTTGTTCATGTAGGAACACAAGTGGACTACTGATGCAATGGATGAGAGTAAAGTTGAACATGGTGCCCTCGGATTGTTGGGTTGTGTTGATGCAATTGCAAACTAATGAATGCTAGGGTTATTTTGCTAAATGATAACCCGATGTTCTAAGAACTCAAAGCTATGTATGTAGGTGTTGGGACTTATTTTATTTAGCTATGACTATGAGATAATGACATTTCAATGTAATGGTTGAACACTCTAATATGTTTAGAGTGGAATTGCAGGACAATCTTTAATATGTATGCATGCATTGGAATTTGATCGTATTTATATTGGCTTGACATTTGGACAATATGTGCATTTGAAATTTGGATTGAGATGTTCATGTTTGGTGATTTACGTGGTGGTATCCTCTCACGATTTCAAACCGAAATCTATGACAAAATAAGAACTAATCAAACCAAGCCACGTGGCAGAATATGATTGGTCCACGTGGCAAAAAAGGTAGCAGCCAGGCTACCGATGACGTCATTGCCACGTCACGTGACACGTCATCGATGACGTCGTCAGCCATGTCAGCATCCTACGTGGCAAGCGTCGTCAGGCCTTCCAAACGGACCGTTATGACGAAAATAAAGTTCAATTTGTGACCAAAATGGGTCATCACAGGTTACAAACACCGTTAACGACGTCGTTACGGCGTGATGTCGGACGATGGATTATGACGAAAACCTGGACCCATCCTTGACCAAAACTGATCGTCACAGAAAGGTATCACATCCGTGACCACATCCTTTTCGTCACAAAAAGGAAGCACATCTATGACGAAAATTAACATTTCGTCATAATAGAACAAACGTGATGCGACCCCAATGACGATATGGTTTTTGTCACAAAATCGTCACAGATTAAACTGGGTGACGATTTGCTCATCTATAGTGACGAAAGAAGTACGTCACTGATGATCACATTCCTAGTAGTGTCACTTGCTAGGTAGTACTGTTCTAGGATTATCCTTGATTGATCTGATCTCTGTTATCATTTATTATTTATCATTTATCATTATCATTTACTCTGTAACCTGATCCCTGTTTGGAGTAATTAGTGTGTTATCAGTTTTATTATAAGTGTGTGCCATAATGAATGTTGTTAAGTCCTTATTAGTATAATACCATCATACCATTAATTGATTAGTCTCTAGGCTAAATATAAATAACAATACCTGAGACTAGCTTGGGTGAAATGCTTCTACAATGGGTATATTTATCTGTGCGCTTGCGGGTAAATATCTATCTTTAAATCCAATGCCCTGATATAATTACATTACTAGCTTCATGTTGGGGATGACAACTTGACGCTAAGTGAAGTTAGTAGTGTCCCGTACACTCTTTAGTGCCTTCACTAGTTTATTATTTTATGTGGTTCATTCTTAGAGTGATTCCATTAAGGAGTGTCAATAAGCATTTCTGGCGCCGTTGCCAGGGACCACATCAATTCAATTAGGGATGGTACCCAGGGTTTTTCATTAAAATCTTTATGAACACTGATAGGACATTGTATTAACAACATTTTAAAACGGTAGCTAGAACATATCATTTTACTTACGCGCATGTGATAATGCACTGATTATTTACTTTTACTCAAACAGGCTTACCCTGGCTTTGTTTATCTTTTTATCTTATGCAGGGTGTGATGTATGACTGGTTTCCAACTTCCGAAAAACTACATTGAGGATCCCGAAGCTTTACTAAGGAAAACAAGACGCAAACTAAAGAGACCCTCTCTACCACTTCCAGAAGTTAGCCACATAAGAAGAAGCTTAACACCAGTGTTGGACACCATGGCCGACAAGACACTCCACGAGTTCTGTGCACCAACCACTGCCAACATCAGGACTAGACTTACAATCAATGTAGGAGACAACGGATTTGAACTCAGGCCAGCTTTAATCAACATGGTGCAAGCTAACCAGTTTTGCGGAAAAGCACATGAAGACGCAAGCGCTCATCTCCAACACTTTCTGGAGATTTGTAGCACTTTCACCATCAAGGGAGTCGAAAGGGACGCCATTCTACTTCGCTTTTTCCCATTCTCTTGGGAAAAGCAAAACAATGGTTCTACGCCAACAAAGACAAAAACACCTCATGGGCGATCTGTTCAACTGCCTTCCTAGCAAAGTTCTTTCTAGTGGGCAAGACGAATGCCCTCCGTGCCAAGATTTCAACTTTCCAGCAACAATATGACGAATCAATCCCAGAGGCTTGGGAACACTTTCAAGACTACATATTAGAATGCCCTCACCATTGGATGGAGAATTGGCTACTCATGCAGACCTTCTACCACGGGCTCACTTCAAGTACCCGTGAGAATGTGGATGCTGCTGCTAGAGGATCATTCTTATCACTCACTATCAACAATGCTACTACACTCATTGAGAAGATGGCCTCTAACCAAGGATGGAACAAGGAACGCTCTCAACCACGCAAGAGGGGAGGAATACATCAACTAAAGGAAGTAGACATGTTGTCTGCCAAACTTGACTTACTCATGAAGAAGTTCAATGAACACACTCCCAAGAAAGAAGACGTCAAACAAATCTACGAATCTCGCATGACATGTGAAGAGTGCGGAGGCACTGGTCATTCAGGGAGCAACTGCCCTGAGATCCAAGAGGATGCAAAGTACATCAACAACAACACCAACTATCGTCCTCAACAAGCTCAGGGATGGAACCAGCAATCAAGGCCTAATTACTCAGGTAACTACTCAGGTAACTACCAAGGTAATACATTTAACCAACCACCTTTGAGAGAGATGATATCTAATCAAAACAAAATTATTGATAATCTGTCTAAGAAGATAGCTTCCAATGATAAACTGCTTGAAAATATTAATACTAGAATGGATAGCTTTACTTCTGCCATAAAGAATCAACATAGCTTTAATAAAATGATAGAATCTCAGTTATCTCAGTTAGCAGCTTCAGTCCCTATGGCTGAAAAAGGTAAGGTTCCCAGAACTCCAAAAGAACTAGAGACTGCAAATCTTGTAGAAATTTTTTATGCAGGACATCTCATACCTAGACCATCGAGGGAATGAATGGATGACTTCATCGCCCCGAAGAAAGGAGATCCAGGAAGACCTGTGATTCCAATCCATATTGGACCTCACAGTTTTGAAGAAGTAGTCTGCGACCTTGGAGCAAGCATCAACATTATGCCAAAGGTAATATACGAACAAATTCATGGTGCACCTCTGTTGTATACAAGTATGTGTTTGCAGCATGCAGATCAGACACTGTGCTACCCATTGGGAATTCTAGAAGATGTCTGTATAAGAGTGGGACACTCGTATGTGCGTGTAGACTTGATGATCGTTGAAACAGGTGGAGACAATAGAGCACCCATTATTCTTGGACGCCCGTTCCAAAGCTCATCCAAAGCCATCATCTACACGGACAGCGCCAAGATCTGTTTCACAATCACAGGCAATAAAGAAAGATTTAGCTTCAAGAGCCGTACACTCACTACCCGAGTCCACCCTCAGATGCCCAACGAAGATGCAAACACTATATCAACAAAGAAGAAGAATAGGAACAGAAGGAGGAAGAACAAGGCTACACAACCGCATCAAGACACAGTATGGATGGTCAACTCTGTCCGAACAGAATACGACCACCTTCTTCCATCACCATACCTCGCCAAGAGAGATGACCCAGGCGTACCCACCATTGATTGTAAGATCGAGGGAAGTACATTCCACAAGACGTTCTGCGACATCGGTTCAAGTGTCAACATAATGTCTAAGGTAACATATGAACACTTATATAAAAATAGACCTATGTATCAGACATATGTGCAGCTACAGCTGGCGGACCAAACTTATCGATATCCGGAGGGAATAGTAAAGGACATGATGATTCAAATTAAAGACCAATATGTTCCCACCGACTTCATAGTACTAGACATGGGAAGAGATGACGATATTCATATCATCCTAGGAAGACCCTTCCTCAACACTATTGGCGCCATCATCTACATGAGATCTGGAGAGATCCATTTCCATCTCCCAAGAGAGAAGGTATGCTGTTATTTTAATAGTTATGCCACTAATGTATAGGGAAAGAAGAACCACTCTAGGAGGAGGCGCCACACATCTCAACGCAACAAGAATCAACCAATCAAGGATGGATGGGCTGACTACGAAGGAAAAGTCACTAGGAGTGAAGACATCCCAATAAAGGAAATGAAGGACGAAGAAGTAAAGGAGACAAGTCCATCAGTCAAACAAGTATGGAAAAAGAAAGAGAGTTCTACTAACGCGCAATCATCGAGGTCCTCCTCAAGATCTGCTGATGCACCCAAGGAAGAATAAAGAGCATACAAGGAGTTTTGTTCGATAGACTATAAATGTCGAATCCTCGTCGGAAGGTAACTCGGTAGTCATCCATATTCATTAGCATTAAATTCATCATTGCATAATTAGTAGATTTAGCATGAACATTTTTACTATTAGTATCATATTTACTTCTTAGCAATTATATCTGCATTAGAAAACAAAATAAAAATATAAAAACTCTAAGCCCCATGAGAGTAGTACACTTTCTGTGGAGGCATAAAAATGATACATTTGCATATTTACTTCTGCATTGCGTACATCCATAAAAATAAAAATTCAAAAAAAAAGATACTACGAAACACTGTTGAAACTCTGCTTAGTGGAAAGAAAGAACATAAATAATCTTAAGAGCTTCAAGACAACTAGACAAATGGAGGAATATTTATCACTAACACTTAATCAAGTTCCACTAGTTGTGTTGTCTATCTCTGTATTCAGCAGGAAGAGAAGAAGAGAAGGACTCAAGAACCTATTAACAGTCTACTCGTCTTCTGGAGAAAAAACCACGTCAAGATCCAGCTTGGGGGAAAGCACCCTCAGTTATCACGATAAGTATCACGACTTTTTATCTATTACTATTAGTTCGGTTTAGTTAGATCAGATTAATAAATGTAGAAACCCCTAAAAGATGAATAACTATTACAAAACCAAATAAAGATATTATATAATGAATAAATGTCTAGGTGGATATATAAACTTAATTTTGCTCATGATGAAAATGATGAACAATTGCTCTGCCGTAATCTCTTTTAAGTACCTAGTGTTTAAACTTAAATTTTCTTGAGCTTTAGACAAAGTTGTTCTGAATAAACTCTGAACCTGAAACCTGTGGGTTGGAAAATGCTTGATCTAAAGTCTAGATAATTGTGAGATATGAAATAAAAAGGTTTGAGCTGCTATTTATCTAATTCCTAGAGGTACTAGAGTTCTGGAGATTTACATTTTGAAAAGATTAAAAACACATGATGAGATCCTGTATGACATAACATGAATTCCTACCCAGATCCATTAATATGATCTTAAGATAAGGCTACTTGCTTTGTTCTAAGTTTTTAGTTATGGTTGAGAAATTTATCATGCTCTAGAGATCAAGAATGTTTTATTAAAAGATTCACTCTTCCGAAGTAGTATTGTTTTAGAGGCATGGGACTATGCAAAAGTATAAAAGGAGGAAATAAAAAGGGACAAGTGTCCGACTACCTCAAAAGAAAAAGAGGAATTATGATAAAAATATGAAAAAAATGATAGCCCATGGTCCCTCTAATTACAATATGCCAACAAGAGATGACAAATTTCAAATGTTCCAAGTTCTTGATCTATGAGTATGATATCTTTCTCCCTAACTTTGAACTTTGACTTGGTAAGATATGCTTTTCACTTCTTAAAGCTCCAGATATACATATCCATAGAAGGAAGGAAAATGCATCAGTGAGGAATCATAAAATATAAAAGAGCGATTTGAGGGTGGCATACAGCGGAATCTCTGATTTTCATTTTGAAAATATATAAAAACTCCAAAATGAAGGTTGATCAAAGAGTTAGAGATGCAGTGCTTAACTTGATTGTTCTATCTTTCAATTGTTTAAAGACCCAGGTGAAGGCAAAAGCTCTACAATTTAAGGTAATACGAGAAAGTCAGAATAGTTAACTCTAATCCAAGGGAAGATTTTTGTTTAAACATATATACCTTTGAGGTCTGAAAGCATAGTAGCAGTTCCTGATTCATCATGATTATTTGCTAAGGGACTAGCAAAAGGTAAGCTTCAGAGAATTGTTGACACTGGTTATCTATCATAATTAAGGGATAAATAAGTATGAAAAGGGAAAGAATTTGATCACCAACAAAGGTTTAGGGTTTCAACTGACAATATTCCACGAGTTTTGGTGAACTATGATTCTGCAGAGACTAAACCAGGAAATCAGCACCGATAGCTTCCCATAGAAGGAAACCAACAGGAGATAACGCCACCACCACGTCAGGATTATTCTAGAAGACTGCAGAGGACGCAAGAAGACACCAGAAGGTCCACCACCACGAGGGGATGACTGGTGGGACCGACCGGTCCCACCTAGAGACCGACCGGTCCCCCCTTGGGGCCTACGGACTCATCCTTCTGGAACCTTCCTCCACCGACCTCTAGGATGCATCTCGGCCATACCTTAAGTCGGTTTGATCTAACGACCACGGTTCTTCGCCCAAGGCGATATAAGCAGCCCCAGACCCCCTCTCCAGGCATCAGATCAGGGTTTGATCATTAGACATCATCAATCAGAGCATCAGGCATTCATCAGAAGGAGATCAATCGGAAGCACTAGAACTACATCCACCTAGAATAGTAGATAGAATAGGATTGGAGGAGGCAAGCTTCGCTTGGATTCCTGATCTAGTCACGAGAAGGCTCAGTAAACCTAAGATCTTCTCTCTTGTATTAACATTATGGATCTATTTCATAATTGCTCTTCTAGTTCATCTTTGTTCTTTATTGTTTATGTTCTAGTTCATCGTCTAGTTCATGTTCATCGTCTACTTCATCTTCTAGTTCATAATCTTGTTCTAGTTCATGTTCTAGTTCGTACTTTAGTTCTTCTTGATGATCTAATTCACCTTATTGTTCATCTTCGTGTTCTAGATAGCAATACAATTGATATGATTAAGATATCAACTATTATATTTGTAATTATATTGCTTATAGTCTGCTTTGATTATATATTTGGCATAGATAGTTCATCTTTATGTTTATACTCATGTTCGTATAGCGCTCATCTTAAAGTACAACGGGTGGGTGATAGATGCTGTGTAGGCGTGGTGCCTATACATTATTTATCTGCGAATGTGTCCTATGTTCCGGATGGAGTGGTAGATCGCGGGTGTGATATTCCTGTTGAGTCCTTTGTATTCCAACTCCCGAATATAGTGTTCAGTATGGCTCAGTTAACTCATGGTATAGGGGTTACTCTATTTGACACCTTTACTATGGAGTTGCCTCTTGATTATAAATATGATGTGACCTAGCCAATGATTGCCAAATATGTTTGCACTAATCAATGTATGTTATGACTTGTAATTAGAATAACTTAGGAATGTTTCTTATTAATACCTGTTCTTATCATCACTTGCTAGGTAGTACTGTTCTAGGATTATCCTTGATTGATCTGATCTCTGTTATCATTTATTATTTATCATTTATCATTATCATTTACTCTGTAACCTGATCCCTGTTTGGAGTAATTAGTGTGTTATCAGTTTTATTATAAGTGTGTGCCATAATGAATGTTGTTAAGTCCTTATTAGTATAATACCATCATACCATTAATTGATTAGTCTCTAGGCTAAATATAAATAACAATACCTGAGACTAGCTTGGGTGAAATGCTTCTACAATGGGTATATTTATCTGTGCGCTTGCGGGTAAATATCTATCTATAAATCCAATGCCCTGATATAATTACATTACTAGCTTCATGTTGGGGATGACAACTTGACGCTAAGTGAAGTTAGTAGTGTCCCGTACACTCTTTAGTGCCTTCACTAGTTTATTATTTTATGTGGTTCATTCTTAGAGTGATTCTATTAAGGAGTATCAACAGTTTCCAAGTGGTCGCGAGCAGAGGGATACAGAGGTGCGCCTAGAAGAACTCTTGTGACTTCCGCATCGCGGGCAACCTCGGGGTCACAGGTTGTCAAAAGGCGTTAGGGTTAAGGCTGACTATCAAGTTCCTTGTGTACTGGGGTAGAGCCTTAAACCCACCTTGGGATGCACTGAAAAGATAGTGTGTACCCAAGGTTCTGTGTCTGCTTTACTGCGTCTCACTGAACCCAGGCCTTGATGCGCTGCGCATCAAGACTTTGTACCTTGATTACACTAGAGTAGCGTTTTACATCCTGATTGTGCTTGTACTGGTATCTGCTGTATCTTAAGATGTAACCGTATATCTCTGTTGTAATTCCGAGTAATAATTAATAAGATCCGGGTACTTGGAATATTTTCTGAGTCCTGTGTCTTTGATTCCAAGTACTAAATATATCTTGTGAAAGAATGGCATTGTCTGTTTTGCGGGTTGCCTGTTCGTTAATACTGACGCCATCTGAAACGTCCCCCAGCCGTTAGGGTTTTGGACAGTTCCATAACATCGTTCGAGAAAGATGAACAGTTGCCAAAACAGATCTATAATAAGCCACCATTGGGCTCACAATTTCTTCACTCTTCCATCCAGCCTTAGCCTTGGTACCGAGGAATCCCATAGTCAATCCAGTAGTTGATGCGTACGAAAACCCTTGTCAGCAACATGGGTCCCAAAAAGAAATCGCAATTGGAGAAGAAGAAGACCATCGGCGGAAAGCCACACCACCCATGCCCTCCCACAGATGTGCTCGCCTGGAAGGCGCCCGACACCAAGGAGGTGGAGCTGGCTTTTCTGCACCAGCAAGGGTTGCTTTGCTCGCAGCCAATAGACGGATGGAGAGTCGCGGTTGATCATCGTTCTCCTGCCCCTAATGCGACGGAAATCGTGATGTTCAAGTCCTTTGTCGAGCGCGGACTGGGGCTTCCAGCGTCCGATTTCTTGAGGGGATTGCTGCATTATTACGGTTTGACCCTCAATCATCTTACTTCTAATGCGCTCTTCCACATTGCGATCTTTTCCCATCTCTGTGAAACTTTCCTATGGATATGTCCCTCCTTCACCCTCTTCCGCTACTTCTTCTGGTTAAAGTGTCAACCCAGTGATTCTTGTGTAAAGGTAGTCGGAGGGGCTAGTATCCAGGTTTGGCTAGAGGTAACTAGCCAGTATATAGTTGTAGAGCTATCAGAATCAGTCGGGGAGTGGGCTAGCAGATGGTTCTATGTAGCCAACCCGCCACCAGCTCTTAGTCGTCATGATGGATGGCCACCGCAGAAAACCCGTGAATGGAAAGATAAAATTTCGTCCGAGGAGGTGGAGGCCATTCAACCATTGATTGACATGATAGCGGCTTTGAAGCTGAATGGATTGACTAGTTATACCGTCGTCCAAGACTTTATTGCTCGTCGAGTCCATCCGCTGCAACAACGAGCCAATTTTGGCTTCGAGTGTCTTGGTGTGAAGGGCCCGAGCGGGTATTTTGCTGAGCAATTTTCCAATCAGGAAATTTTGAGGAGGATGAACTGGCTGTTGAGGAGCCGGGAGCATCTTGTCCCAATGATGACTACCTTTTCTGCCATCAATTCACCCGTGGAGGTGAGTAGATGTAATACCCGTCGTTTGGATTCTTACTTAGATATCGTCTTGACTGAATATTGCTTTTCTTCCTTTGTTTTGGTAGGCTCAAGGGTGAAACAATAACGACTGTCCACCGCTGCCTCCGACGACTAAAGATGGAGGGGGCATCATTCTAGAGGGTCCCATCCGAAGTGAGGACCTTCGCAATGAGTCAAACTCTCCCGGTGATCTTGGCTGGTTAGACTCAGATTCAACTGACTCTGATGTCATGCTCATAGATCCCGAAGCCGAGAGTAGCCGGAAGCGGACTCCGAGTCCACTCAAAGAAGCCGGTGATCTAGTCCCGAAGAAGGCTCGCACTGGTAATCGCCGTGCTTGTCACAAAGTTCTTTTATCAAAAGAGTTGGCTGATATGCACTGTAATCCGGGTGCTCCTAGTAAGAGAAAACCTGAGTACTTTCTGTCTGCTGTTGGGTTTAATAAACCCCTGTCTTATATCTTTGTTTGATATAGACACCGAGACGGCTCAAGGGACTTCGGGTGGTGCTGCTCCTGAAGATGCTCCGCTACGGGACCCGCAGCCAAAAAAGCCGATCTTGAAACTGTCACGTGCATTGAAGCTAGCCAAGTGAGTCATATTACTCTTTATTAGGATGCTTGCATGTTTCTGGTATTAATGTAAACACTCATCCGTTGCAGGAAGGTGAAGCCGATCGATGCATCCTCAAGTGGTGCAATTGAGGTCCGGGCGGTGGAAGAGTCGGAAGCGTGGGAGGAAAGCCAGTCGAACATCCCTCCTATCAGTAGTCAGGTGAATACCCTGCCAGACTCCTCTCCATCCGGTACCCAGGTCAACATGGTTCCTGAAGTGGATACGCCTCCCTTGCCTCAGGTTGGTGTTCCTTATTCGATCTTTCGCTCTCCCGCTCAATTGGAGCTTGCCCGGGTGATGAACGAGTGGTTTTTCCGTACTCAACAACCTGATGAGCCCACTCTGGAGATGGTCCAAGCTGAGATCAGTGCTGGGGGGGAGTTGAAACTTCAGTTCCTTCACGAAATGAGTCCGATGGTGTCCCCGAGTCCTCTCGCCAGGGCTCAAAACTTGAAGTTGTGGGATACAACCCGGATCTTATCCGGCTGAAGGAGCTGAGTGAACACGTGATGGCGCCAGCCATGGCGCTCAAAGAATTTGTTGAGGTAACTCTTTGACATCCTCTTTGTATTTTGTTATCGTGTCCGGGTACTCAGAGTATTATTCCTGCGCAGGGTTTTGACGTGAAGGTGACCGAGCAGATCACTCGGATCCGTCAAGAACTTTCCCAGGAGAACCAGCAGCTGAGAGACTATATTGCACAGGATCAAATCAGTCAGCGGGTAGCCACCCAAGTGCTTCATAACCGCATAAACGAGCTTCAGAACAATCTCAAGGTTGTTGTTGATGAGCTTGATGCGGCCAATAGCCGGGAGGTTAAGCTACTCGCCAAGCATGCCACCTCAGAGAAAAAGCTTAAGGAGGTCGTGAAGTCTTCCAAAAAGCAACTTGCTGGTAAGTTGGAAGTACTTTCTAGAGTCCTTATTGCTTGTCAATTTATGGTTCTCATCCGGTTGGTATTCATTGTTCTTCAGAATCGCAGAAGCTAGCCGCTGGATGGCAAAATGCTTTCAACCGGAAGGATGCAGAACTTGAGGAGGTATTTGCTAACGAGCAAACTACTCTTCAAGAAGCCAAACTGATTTGAGAAGATGCTAACCGAGACCTGCTGCAGGCTTTGAGGTCGACAAAGGAGTCGCGGGAATCTCTGGAGGTGGTTTAGGCACAGCTGAAGGAGTCTCAAGAGTCTTTGAAGACTTCTCAAGATTCTTTGCAGTCATTAGAGCAAGCCGTGGAGCCGGTTCTAGATTTAATACCACGCCCTCAAGGAGCCGAAGAAACTTTGATTGATCGAGCCAAAGCTGCACCCGGGCAGTTGACGCAATACATCAAAGACATGGCAACTTCGGTGGTGTGTGGTCTTCTAGCGACGCTGCGACTTCACATGCCATCCTTTGACTTGACGTCCATTATGAGGCTGCCCGACGGCAAGAGTGAGGAAGACCATACGGCCACTCAGGAGGAGGTCAAGGCCGTGGTGGAGGAATACTCTCAAATACTAGATCTTGTAGAGTAGTAATCCCTCTTGGTCCTTGGCCAGAATTTTGTGTATCCTGTGAACAAATATCACCATGGTTAAAGAATCAAAGTATAATTTACTTTTGAGTCTTATCAATGCCGTATGTTGTCGACTTGTCATTGCAAGGAGTATCTTGTCAATGGGTCGTTTTGTTTGTAGTGGATGTATGACCAGGCGTCATACTGGACGGGTCTATCCGACTGCTCTCTAGCACTTGAGGTTGGGTCGTGTGACTTTGTTTCTCTTATAGTCTTAAGCGGCCTATTAGAGAACTTAGTCTACCCGAGTACTACTCTTAGTACCTTGTTCCAAGGGATAAATTTGATCAAGCGCCTCTTGAGGACCGATCCGACGGTTCCTGTCGGGCGAATGATATCCTCTTGGTAGTCGCAGCTTGAGTGCGAAGTCGGATTATCCTTCATCTGAGTAATAAGCAACAGGGTGAGGAATGCTCCCCTTGTTGTACCTTATAGGAACCAATATCTTTTCTATAAGATATCGTATTCACTATAGGTTTGTAGCCGGGTTTTAAGCCGTACTATCAAATGGGTTGTATTGAGCTCGTAGCTCGTAACTCATATATGGTTGCCCCTGAACCAAGAAGGATCCATCCGAGTAATATTATATATTAGTCGGTGGGATGTAATAGTTAGAGCTTTCTGTGAGCTCTTAGGAATTTTATCCGACTAAATAGTCGTGATAAATGTGAATGCTTGAAAAAGGAAAACTCGTAAAGTTCTTATTTCTGATGAAATCCAAACTTTATTAACATCCAAGAAATAGATACATTTGCCCTGAGTCGAAACTGTAGCATAGTCCTTAGGTATGGAATTTCTTCAGATGCTCAATATTCCATGAATTTGGCAATGGAGAACCATCCTCAGTGACTAGCTCAAATGACCCAGGTCTTGTTACTTTAGATACTATGTAGGGTCCTTCCCATGGACTCATAAGCTTGTGGTGTCCTGTGGTGTTCTGAATCTTCTTCAAGACCATGTCGCCTACTTGGAAAGTGCGGTGTTGGACGTTCTTGTCGTAGTAGCGCCTCATCCCTTGGAGATATCTTGCTGATTGAAAAAGCGCGTTTATTCGGGCCTCTTCGAGGTTGTCGACTTCTAATCGCCTTGTATCATCAGCCTCTCCTTCACTATATTGTTCTGTTCGTGGAGAATTCCAAATTATGTCTGCCGGGAGGATTGCTTCTATGCCGTAGACCAGGAAGAAGGGAGTCTGCCCTGTTGCTCTGCTTCGCTGTGTCCTTAGCCCCAGAGTACTTTAGGCAATTCTTCTACCCACTTGCCGCTGTGGTCCCTTAAAAGATCAAATAATCTTGGTTTTAGGCCGGCTAGGATGAGGGCGTTTGCTCTTTCAACATGGCTGTTTGACTGCGGATGAGCTACTAACGCGTAGTCTATCTTTATTCCGCAGTCGCTAGCCCATGTCTTGAACTCAATTGTCGTGAAGGGAGAACCAAGATTGGTGATAATTCTGTGAGGCATCCCAAAGTGGTGGAAGATGATCTGCATGAATTGCACTGATTTTCATGCGTTGAATTTGACCAAGGGCATGTACTCAATCCATTTGGTGAATTTGTCGATTGCCATGTAAACGTACTCGAATCCACCTGGAGCACGCTTGAGAGGGCCCACCATGTCGAGTCCCCAACATGAGAAGGGCCACGATGGTGGGATACAAATCAACTCGTGAGCTGGGACATGCTGTTGCTTAGCAAAGAACTGACATGATTGACAGCGGCGGACTAAGTCTTCTGCATCTTTTAGGGCAGAGGGCCAATAGTACCCAGATCTGAAGATTTTTCCGACTAATGTCCTTGATGCTGCGTGATTGCCACAACACCAAGAATGAACCTTATTCAGTATTTCTTTGCCTTCTTCAGGTAAAATGCACTTGAGGAGGACTCCCGTTGAGGCGCCGTGTCGATATAACTTGTCCCCG
This sequence comes from Coix lacryma-jobi var. lacryma-jobi, assembly GCA_009763385.1. NCBI lineage: Eukaryota > Viridiplantae > Streptophyta > Magnoliopsida > Poales > Poaceae > Coix > Coix lacryma-jobi. The sequence goes on from CM019829.1 coordinate 78,058,045, forward strand.
ACTAGAACATAGTTTTTGCTACGTCTGGTGACTTGCTTTGCTGCAGTTTTGTCACTTGGTAATTTGTGCTTCTTGAAGTAGTCAATGAAAACTTTAGTCCAGTCGAGTGATATTGTTAAGATTTGCGTAGAGGGTGTTGGGTCGGATTCTTCCTTCTAATGAATAGAGGGTTTAGATAACTCATGTATGAAGATGGCGCTAGGAACAAAGGCTCTATCGGATCCCAATTTTGCTAGAACGTCAGCAACAACATTAAGATCTTGGGTAATATGAATGAGTTCCAATCCTGAGAAATTTTTCTCTAGCTTGCGGACTTCAGCGCAGTAGGCGTCCATTGTTTCCTTGGTGCAGTCCCAGTCTTTGTTGACTTGATGAATCACCACGGAAGAGTCGCCATAAACTAATAGTCGCTTGACTCCCAATGTGACTGCTAGTCTTGCCCGTGTAGTAGCACTTCGTACTCTGCTTCATTATTGGTGGCTGGCCACATGATTTGCAGGACATACTTGAGTTGCTCTCCTGCGGGAGATACAAGTAAAACTCCAGCACCTGTGCCTCTGAGTTTTAGGGACCCATCGAAGTACATCTTCCAATGTTCCAGAATAGCTGTGTCTTGATCCTGCTAAAATTCTGTCCACTCGGCGACGAAATCAGCCAGGGCTTGCGACTTGATTGCCTTCCTTGGAGTGAACTTAATATTGAGTGCTCCCAACTCGACTGCCCATTTATAAATTCTTCCTGTAGCATCACGGTTGTGAAGGATTTCTCCCAATGGAAAATCCATGACAAATGTGATTTCGTGGGATTCGAAGTAGTGTCATAGCTTTCTTAATGATATAAGTAAAGCATAGAGCAACTTTTGAACTTGCGTGTACCTGACCTTTGAGTCGGAAAGTACCTCGCTAATGTAGTATACTGGTCGTTGAGTAGTGTAGACGTGCTTCTCATCTTTGCGTTCTACTACTATTACTGTGCTCACAACGTGTGTGGTAGTCGCAATGTATAGCATCATTGGTTACCTGGTTCTGGCGGTGTTAGTATAGGAGAATTGGTGAGGTATCCTTTGAGTTGTTCAAAGGCCCTGTCCGCTTCTTCCATCCACCGAAATTTATCACCGGCTTTGAGTAGTTTGAAGAAAGGTAGTCCCTTTTCTCCCAACCGTGAGATAAATCTGTGAAGTGCAGCCATACACCCAGTGAGCTTTTGAACGTCCTTGACCGAGGTTGGTGGCTTCATGCTGGTGATAGCCTTGATCTGCTTTTGGCTTGCCTCGATGCCTCGATGGCTAACTAGGAAGCCGAGTAGTTGGCCTGAGGATACTCCGAATACACATTTTGTGGGGTTGAGCCTCAATTTATAAGTACGTAGTCGGGTAAAAGTGTCCTCTAGGTCTGATATGAGGGTAGTCGGATCCTTTGTCTTTATAACCACATCATCAACATAGGCTTCCGCGTTGCGGCCAATTTGGTCGCCTAGGCAATCTTGGATAGCTCGCTGATAAGTGGCTCCTGCATTCTTCAATCCAAAGGACATAGTTTTATAACAGTATGTACCGAAGGGAGTTATAAATGATGTCTTTGGTTGGTCTTCTTCTTTGAGAGCAATCTGATGGTACCCTGAGTAACAATCTAGAAAGGATAATAGAGCAGAACCTGCGGTGGCATCAACTATTTGATCTATCCTTGGTAATCCGAAGGGATCCTTTGGATAGTGTTTGTTGAGGTCTGTGTAGTCGACACACATGCGCCACTCTGCGGAGTTCTTCTTCTTTACTAGTATTAGGTTAGCTAACCACTCAGGGTGTAGAATTTCTCTAATGAACACGGCTGCAAGTAGCTTAGCTATTTCCTTCTTGATTGCCTCTTTCTTCTCTGGTGAGAATCGTCGCAGTCTTTGCTTGATGGGTCTAGAGCCCTCTTTTAATTCCAACTTGTGCTCAGCCAAGTTCCTTGGAACGCCTAGCATGTTAGTCGGCTTCCAAGCAAATATATCTTTGTTTTCTCTGAGGAACTTGGTGAGCGCGAGTTCCTATTCCTCAGATAGGTGAGTGCTGATAACCGCCGTCTTTGAAGGATCGCCGTTTTCCAGATCAATAGATTTTGTAGAGACTTCTGCTGGTGGTTGGATAGTACCCGCCTTCTTGGTTGGGATTTCTAAATTTCCAGGCTTGGTGTTATGTACCATCTGTGCGAGTTCCTGTACTTCCAGGGTGAGTTGAGCCTTTTCCGCGATTTGGACAGCTTCTGTGTCGCATTCGAAGGACCACTTCAAGTCACCCTTGAAAGTTAGAATACCTTTAGGACCCGGCATCTTCAGCAGAAGGTATGGATAGTGTGGCACTGCCATAAATTTGGCGATAGCTGGACGTCCAAATATGGCGTGATATGATGATTCAAAGTTGGCTACATTGAAACTGATGTACTCGGTGCGATAGTTGACCTGAGTTCCAAAAGTGACGGGTAGTATTATTCTTCCGAGTGCTATGGCCGCCTTTCCAGGTACTATGCCGTAAAAGGGAGCGCTTGATGGTGTGAGCTGAGTTGCTAGGTCCAAGTTCATCTTGTGTAGGGTACTTGCGAAGATGACGTTGAGTCCTGCTCCTCCATCAATGAGTACTCTTCCCAATTTGAACCCGGCGACCGTAGGATCCAGGACTAGCAGGTAGTGCCCTGCGTTGGAGACGCTGGTCCATTGCTCTGCTCAAGAGAAATTGATTGGGTGCTCAGACCAATCAAGGTATCTGGGAGTCGCTGGTTCAGTAGACATAATCTCCCGTAAAGAATGCTTCTGGAGACGCTTGCTGTCGCTGGTGGTTACTCCCCCGAATATAACATTGATGGTGCCTTTGGGGTGTTGGAAACCGCCGGTGTCTTGCTAAGGGTCTTGGGTTGCTTTCTTCCCTTTGTCTTTTCTGTTTTTGTTGAAGTCGAAATTCAAACCTCGCTCTTTAAGTTGTCGACAATGCCTAGCCTGGTGCCCTCCTTTTGGATGGAAAGGACATGGGCCGTCTAGGAGGTCGTCAAAGCTTGAAGGTTTGTTCCCTTTCTTCTGAGGTTCCATGGCTGCAACAGTGTTGTCCAGGGTTCTTTTGCGGGTGTTTTGTTAAGCAGTCTAGATTCCTCTTTGGTTATTTCCTCGATCACCCTACGTGTTCCTCTCGGGGAAGCACTCCTGTGTGCGTTCTTCTGTTGCTATCATGGAGTTTACTGCCCGATGGAACTCGTCGGCGGTGGTTGGGTCATACTTGATGAAATCCTTGTAATTGTACCTTTCGCAGATTCCATTGCCAAAAAGGTCGATTACTTCTCTGTCCGTTATGTCTGAGATTGTGGAGCGGATCTCAGAGAAGCATCTGTAGTACTCTCGCATGGTCTCATTTTTCTACTGCTTGCAGGTTCTAAGTTTAGTCCGAGGGTCTGATCTCTCAGGGACACCTGCAAAGTTCTATATCAAAATGCGGTGAAGTTTTTCCCAGGAGTCAATGGACCCAGGCTTAAGTCTGTCGAACCAGGCAAGAGGCATTGTCTCTAGAGCCATAGGAAGAAATAATAGTTTGACATCATTGCCTCCTCCAGCTAACTGGACTGCTTGAGCATACAGCCTGAGCCACTGTTTAGGTTCTGTCTTCCCGTCGTACTTTGAGTAGTTCCCGGGTTTGAACTTTCGTGGGAACGGGGCTGCTCGGAGCCTCTAGGGAAAGCAGGGGAAGCGATCGACTGCGTCAGATGCTAAGATGTCGACTCCTCGATGTGATGATTCAGCTCCTCCTTCAGCTTGGTCACGGACTCGGTTGCCCAGACGACTCCTGGCCGGGACTCGGCCGAGTCGTTCATGAACAGGCCGCCTCTGGCTTGGATGAGATGAGTCTTGATCGTCAGCTAGAGACTGCCGGTTTCTACCTTTGAGTTGTGGTGCCGTAGTCTGAAGCTTCATCAGTCCTCGTTCTTCATCAGGTGAGCGGTTGTCTTTAGCTCCTATCTCTGTGGCTAGGGCCATGATGTTTTGGTAGGGTGTTTGATACACTTTGTGATCGGCTCGTAGAGATGACTGGTGTCCTCGAACCTCGCGAACATGAATTCAGGTTCGAGGTTGCACGAGTAGTCGCCTCATCGTCGATTGCGATCGTCGTGAGACTGAATTTCCAGATCCCGCTGACTACGAGCTTAGCGTTCGGCTTCCTCTTCTAGACGCCTTCGACTATTATATTCTTCAAATCGTACATGGTAGCGCTCCATGGCCTCTTTACGGTGAGTTGCTCGCCTTCTACGAGCGTCTTTTGCCAAATTCCTCCTTAGGCTTTTTGCTTTTAAGGTCTCATTTTCACTAGGTCCTTCTGGATCGTCATCAGATATCATACTCAAGGTCTCGTCATCTCGGAAGACATCTGGGGGAGTCGGAGGTCGTAGAGATGACTGGTGTCCTGCCATGAAGACTTCGCGAGTGTAGCCTTGGTTTATTGATCCTGGTGTAACCGATTCCAGGGTAGAAGCACTCGGTTTGAAGTTGTCGATGCAGCTTTCCTTGATCATCCGTGATGCAAGTCCACGAGCCAAAAACAAAAATTGATCCCGCCGAGAACATGTTGAAGTGGTTCGTCGAGCTCTTGATTGCGGAATCGTCGAGAGCCCCTACCTGGCACGTGAGCTGTCGGTGTTTGTTAACCGGCAACTCGTCTTGGGGATTACCAGACGATTTGTTCGGTGGGGATTGGCGTTCATAGAACTCGGCGAGTACACAGGGACAGTGATATATACTGGTTCAGGCCGCTTAATAGCGTAATACCTTACGTCCAGTGGCGGCGTGTGCCTTGTGTTATGATCTAAGATTTAATGATAGGGGTCGGCGCCCACTTCCCCTTATATAATCGGGTGAAGCTTAGCACTAACCGAGTCCTAGTCGGTTACAACAGAGGAGTCCTATTCTAATTACAAGACTTCCTTTAGAACTCGACTAAGTTACAATGAGAGTCCTAATCTATGTCCACTTCGTAGCATATCTTCGGATCTTCTCACGAAGTCCAGAGCTGGTCCGAGTAATCATCTTCTAATGATGTCTCTGACATTCTGGTCCGTCACCCTCCTCTTGGGACAAGCATTTTAGGAGCAACTCGTCTTTAGCGTTCTTACGCATCAACTTGTCGTCAACCAATACATACTGCTTGCTCTGTCGTATGAGGCGCTCCATCTCTATCTTATCTTGTGAGACCACCATGCTTGATCGTATTTCCTCTAACCGACTAGGTTTCCTTGATTGCCAAGCTTGCAAGGACCACCACGCTGCTGCCCGACTAGGTGGGCCTCATCGAATTGGGCCTTTGCAATGAGTTGGGCCGACTTCTTGGAAGTAGCCCAAGTCTAGCCATGAGGGTATATGGGTTCTGAAGGACCGAAAATGGAGACCAGAGGGGGGTGAATGGGAACCTCAAATTTCTTCTCGAGAAATCAATGGTCTCTGTCCCAGAAAGTCACCCCAAAATCAAAGGCGCGAGAGAGCGGCTAGTTCACGACCCAATAGGTGGGTGGATACCTTAGGAGATGTCCTAGAGGTATAGCGGAACTGCCAGAGAAAGCCCACGAGCAAGCACCAAATGAGCGAGGCAAAACTGCACTTACAGCAGGGTGCCGGACTGTCCAACACTGAGGTGGACTATCCGAGGTACACTGCCGAACTATCCGGGGTCTGCTCCGAACTGTCCACAGGCAAAATCCCAAAAATGCAACAGTTCTGGAACTGTGCTGGACAAGTCCCGGACTGTCCGCGGTTTGAACGCCGGACTGTCTGGGACTCTGATGCCGAACTGTCCGGGAATGCACAAAAAGCTGAAAAACAGCTCGGGACAAAACCAAAATTGATTCGATCACAACCAAATCTAATGGGGTTGCAACCAAACTTCACCCAAGTGATCTTACACGTGTTGGGGAGGTAATCCTAGGAAATCATCGCTCCTAACCAACTCAATCAAGAGATAGCAATAGATCAGTAGAAAAGGGGGAGAGAGGAAGAACGAAAACGATTGCAGCCTGATCTATGTGCTTGTGAGGTTTCAGTGTAAATCCTTCGGTAGAAAGATGACAGTCATGTCCTTGCACAAGATAGTTCAAGCAGAATAAAAAACCAACCCTCGGATTGGAAGAATGAGCAAAACCTCGAAAGGGGCAAAGAGAGAAACGCAAAGAACACAAAGAACAAACGCAAATTCAATCTGAATCTCAGCTGAAACTTCTCCCCACGAGGAGACAAAGGGATTATGGTCCCTTTTCCTGAAGTTCACAAAATACACAGAGGAATTGCCGTCTCTGCGGATCACAAGCAGCTAGAGGAAGAAACTCTAACAGATGAAAGTATATTGTGCAAATGAAATGACTACTATTGTGATAAAGAGGATGGAGGGGTTGCCATTCTTATTTATATTCTTAATACAATATTCCCCTTCTAGCCCTAGATACAATAACAAACTAGCTAACCCTAGGTGTATTCTAGTCCAACTCTATTTTGGCTTCATCCGATGGCCACTCGCCCTCTCATCCTTTGCTTCGCCTCGAAGCAAGCTCCAGGATGCCACCACGTGTCACCACGTCGACCGTTGTGCCTTCTCACTGCTAGCTTTGCCTCGACGCAAGCCTCACGGAGCCAATACGTGTCGACCCATTCTGCATAGGAACCTCTGCCAAGTTTTGAGACCCAAACTGACAAACCTGTCAGCCCAGGTTTTGAGGCCCAAACCTTGAAACCGTCCACCGTGAGTATTGAGGCCTAAACTCAAAAACGAGCCACCACGAGTTTTGAGGCCCAAACTCAGAAACTGTCGAGGGTAGTTTTTGGAGGCTGAACTACCAAACCCGCGCCGTAGACAGAGCATGGTTCTCACGCCCTGACCACCGACACCAATGCTGATGCATGTCCAGCCTCACACCGAGCACAACGCCTTCGGCTTCCTCCTTGACTTAGCCGACAGCCCTTGCATCTCCCATGCAAGCCCATTGTAACACCCCTGGTGTTAAGCAACCCTAAATGCATAACTTGTCATATCATGAGCATAGCATCACATCATTTCATGTGCATCTTGTGTGGTATGTTTGTTTAAGTCCTTGCAATGTCTCTAGTGTAGCTAATAGATGCTTTATTTTTCTGACCAAGTGCCTTAAACCAAAGTTGTAGATCTTGACATGAGAAACAACTTTGCTTAAAATTACTTTTTCAGAAAAGGTCATTTAGTATTTAATTATTGCATTAGAAAATTAGGCTAGGAGTGAAATTGAATTTTCCAGGCATAATTTGGACTTGAGCCTTAAAGATGATTTGTTCCTTGCAAAATTCTAAGCAACTTTGCTTTTAGCACCTTTTTCTAGTTTGGCTTAGTTTGGAGATAAAAGCTAGGGAAGAAAATGAACAAAACTTCTTTTGTTTAAACCCTGCGGGACCCACCTGTCAGTCTCCTTCCCCTTCCTCCCGCACGTGCCGCGCGCGCCGCGCCGTCGCCCATACGCCGGAGCCGCCGCTTGCTATCTGTTGTTCGCCCACGCCACATAGCAAACACCGCAGTCGCCCAGTTACCGTGCGCCGCTCCCAGTACCCTGACAGCCCTTCCTGTTCCCCTCTGCCTCGCCGCCACGTGGCCGCCGCTCGCTGGCCGCGCCGCTGCCTGGTCGGAACGGCGGGACGGGTTCCGGCCAGGTTCAATGAACCCAGCATCCGCGCCCGCCTTCACCTCTACTCCCCCTCGCCTGAGTCAGCCAGCTGCTCACTCACTCGCTCACTCTCCCCCTTTTTGCCATCTTCCTCCTCTGTGAAACACCGCCGCCGCCGCCCAACTCTGGCGAGCAATTGCTCACTCACCGGACCACCTCCACCCGATTACCTCCACTCATCTCTCCACCGTGAAACCCTCTATCATCTTCTCCGGCTGGTGTCCCCTCTTTCTCTCCCTAGCCGGCGGAACGCCGAATGCCATACTCGGCCACTCGCCATGTCCGCCGCCATGACCATTGCATGGTCCGGCCATCTCCGGCCAAACCACCCCAAACCATGCTTCGTTTTAGCCTTCTCTACTTCCATTATTTCTTTGGTCTAGAAGGAGATGCTCCTAGCGCCATGGTTAAGCTAGAACCCGACCTCGCCACCGGCATGTCCGTTTCTGTCCGCCGTCGTGTGTGGCATCGACTCATGTCGGGGTCGGCATGGCTCGTGCGCCTCACCATTAGGTCTCCTAGGGTTCGCTAGGGTTAGTGCTCGCCTCGCCGAGCTTCAGGGTAGCCGGGAAGAGCCTCGCCGTGTGTCGCAGCACAGTCGCTCCGCCATGGCCGACGTCGAGCTTGCTTTGGTGATCCTCTGGCGTGGAAACCTAGCCGACCGTGTCCGCCTCGCGAACACGAGTTTAGAGGTGTAGTCTGTTGCACCGGAAACCTCGCCGCCGGCGAGCTAGGGCCGGTCAACGTCGGCGGAGGAGAGCCGCCGCTGACGTGTGGGCCCGGTTGACCGGGTGACGTGGATGCCTGACGCCCGGGAACCACTGGCAGCGTGAGAGAAGGAGAGAAGGAGAAGAGTCTGTGTGCAATAGCGTTCGAGAAGTCTGGGTAAGCGTAGCAGTTTAGGTTGTGTCTCTGGGTGAGTTAGCCCGGGTGTCCGTAGCGTTTTAGGATGTGTTTTCTTTAATTCAGTTTTTGCAGAATAGTTTAAATGCTTCTAAAATTCATGCAAGACTCATTTTAAGTCCAAATAATGTGAAACAAATTTTGTTGTGCTGGAAATGAATGGATCTACCTATTAGAAATGTTAGATGTATATTTTGTGATACTTTTATATACAGTTTTATTTAATCAAGTAAATAGTTGTTAACTTAGAAAATGCATAACTAATTCTGTATAACTCGGAAAAATGTGATTCCAATTTTGTTAGGTTTGTGTTGATGAGTAGTATCTGGGAAAAATATATCATGTATAGGTTCTGTGAAAAAAATTAGCAGTAACATTTAAAGTGATTAAATGTTGTTTTGATTTAAGTAATTTTAATAAATAGAAATGCTTAGATTCTGAGGTTTGGTAAATTTTGTACAGTTATTTTAGAGCATAAAGTTGCCATGAAAAATGTTAAGTTGGACTGTTGTGATATTTGGTAATACAAACTATGAAAAGTGCTTAATTGGTGAATTTATAGGGTTAATTTTTATTGCATGTTAGGCTTACTATTTTGGACTGAACTTTTTATGGTAGCCTAGTTTTGGTCTGTAGTAGTCTATGTAAAAATTAGGGAATTTTCTGAAGTCATTTCAATATAATGATAGTTATGCCCTGTTTAAATAAATCAATTTAAAAGGATTAAGTGGATAGTTAAGTAAGGTCGTATAAGTTAAGTAATGCTGTTATGATTAGGCATATGAAGTGGCTGCTTAAGAAGAATAAATGAATCATTAGGCTGTAGGATGTTGGCAAGATAGTTAGTGGTCAACAGGATGATATTGACTATCTTGTTGAAGAGAATCAAGTAGATGACATGTGCTTATCTCCTGAGTTGTCTTTATCCTGTGTTGCAACACATAAGCATCCTATGTGCATTCATCCTATTTATACATGCAATGCAGCATACATGATCGGTAGAGGAGAACCAGAACCCGCCATAGGAGGAGGAGCCGAGTCAGGAAGAGATTTTGTTCGAGAGGATCGAGGAAGACGCCGGAGAGTTACCCGAGTGTCAAGACCATTGACCCTTTGACTTCGAGAAAGGCAAGCCCCAGAGCATCTAACTCCCTGTGGTTTGCAATTTACTTACACAATAACCTGCTATGTTTGTTGCATTAGGTTATAGGAGTTGAATGCTACGGTTGTTGTATTATTACTTATCCTTGTCCACCACAATTACTATCATGATATCCCTATTTAGGTCTAGGCTCGATTATATGCTTAGCCCTACTTAGATCGGTAAAAGTCGGGTGATTTCCTGTCTCCCGCATATAGGTGGATACTGATCATGACTAGCCTAGTGCTATCATGGAATAACCATGTCATATTTAATTTGAGACCGGACGAGATGTAGGAGCAGCAGGACATGGGTTCTGTGTGCTAGTAGTCTTCCGTCTGTGTCGCATAGGACATGTTTTGGGAAGTGCACCTCAGTCAAATTGAACGCGTCAATCACTTAACGGAGTAGGTCCGGGTACCTCCCGTGAAGCTGAGTAAGGTTATTCGAGCCGGTGATGGAGATGTTGACGCCTAACACACAAGGCCTCAGATGTTCCGTGGGCAACTATTCTGAGCAACCTGGCATGGTCCTTGGACAGGCGGGGCCTGACTGACCTGGCATGACCGTGGGCAGTTATAGGTTGAGCGACCTGGCATTGAGATCACCCCGGGTGTAGAAGGGACCATGGCCGTCCTGCGCGTTGTGTTCTCGAATTTCCTGAGTGGCAGCTTACGACTGCCATGGCCGGACGTGTCGGGAGAGTGTGCGACATTTTATCCCCAACTGGGTAGGAATCGATTATAATCGCCATCGCTCATGGACAGTGAGTAATTGACTGGCATGCGTTACCGTAGAACTTATGGAACTAAAGGTGCTTATGACGTTGAATCTGAAAGGCTATTGATGAAATAGTCACTCTTGCTTGATTAAGTAGTCAAGTGCTTGTTATAAATCAGGTGCAAATCTAGTTAATCAGGACTAATTATAAAAGTGACCGCCAACATCAAAAATTAGGTTTTACTCACAAAAGAGCTTTCATGAAAATGGTATGTCTAGCCAGCTCCAAATATAGCCTACATGGTCCTTGGAGTCTCATTATTTCTTCTTTATGACGGGTAAGTCTAGCTGAGTACCTTCTTGTACTCAAGGTTTATTCCCTTGTTGTTGTAGATGGTCAAAGCTTCTTTGGCTACTGTGAGAACTGCATGTACCCGGTTACAGGTGATGACTAGACCATGGGCATGGTCGAGCTTCTTTGGCTACTATGGGAACTGCCTGTACCCGGTTACAGGTGATTACTAGACCATGGGCATGGTCCACTCTTATCCTCTCCTAATGCTTTTGCTGAACTTGATCAGGTTAATGGCACCATATTGTGAACAAACTGAACTTGTGTTTCAAAACTATGTTGCTTCCGCTACTATGTCAAACTATGGTTTGTAATATTGTTTTGTACTCCGATGGATTTAAACTATGATCCGAACTGTGATGTAACTTATGGACAGGTATGCTGAGCTCATTATGATCTTGGCTGAAGTTGAATTGATTTGAAATCATTCGAGATTTCTGGACTACCGGGTTTGTACGAGCTTAAGTACACGACGATCTTTGCGAAAGCGAAGGTTTCTGTGCTTAATCTGGTATAAATTGGTCGGTTCTGTCACACCCATGTCCGACCTCCTGCCAAGTGCCACGACACCATCATCTTCCTCTCGACTTGGCTGATGCCATCACACATTGTTGACACTTGATAGGGCAAATACATAAATCCGTATGCGCACGAATGACAATTGTAGATTTAACCCAGGAGTATTCCAAGGTATCGAATTTCCACAGGGAAGGCGAAGTGATGATCTAGTTAAGAACTAAGGGTATCCAAGGATATATCAAAGGTAGGGATAAACGATAGAGAGGATAGTTGTGATCTCCTCTAATAAGGCAAGACTAAGAATAACTTTACTATGGCTTTACTATGGGTCATACCCGCCCTAAACTCACCAAAAGGTTGATCAGGCACAAAGCACAATGAGCCCTACGATTTAATAACGAAGCTAAACGTGGGGGAATACATAGGCAGACAGGGTTGTCACCACTTGTTGCTACCCCAGCTATCCAGAGGCTTAGCCGCAATCACAAGTAAGATATAAACTTAGCACCACGCTTACTCTATAAACTTACTACTCTAATCACTCGAGACAATTAGAGCACCCAAATCAGGCGATGAATGAGCAAATAACAATAAAGTAATGCAAAAGAAGATCAGAGTACCACACTAGAAGAAGAAGGAAGGCTTCACTTGAAGAAGACTCCACCAATTACAAGAGGAAGGTCACCGACAGGCCCGGCTCCTCCTCCAGTTTCTCCTCACTCTCCACTTCTCACCAAGAGACTAGAGCTACTACTCTCATAATGAAAGAAGACTAGAACCTATTCTACTCTTGATCACATGACTTGGATCCACTTGGTGTGTGAGGTGTGAAAGTGAGCCAGAGGGGGGATTTATAGCTTCTGATGGAACAGGGGGTACTTGTAGGTGTGGAGCAGTGGCGGGCGCCAGGTTGGGGTGGTGGGCGCCACACATCTTCTCCCACCGACCTTCATCAACGGTCTAGATCATCTCCTAATGGGAGTTGTGATGTCGGTTTGGCCGGTTGTCATGTTTGTAACACGTTGGATGGAGAACCATGATCTTGGTGACACTGTTTCACTGCCGTTGGATGAAAATGCCTTTGATCAATCTCGAGATGTTGCCACTTGTGTTTCACGTGGATCGGTGACGTGGTAAGCAAAAGGGGGGTGGCGGGCGCCACCTACGGGTGGCGGGCGCCAACATGGGCTTGGCAGCTATTGACGGTTCTTGCAGTTAATATTATAGCATCAACTAATGCATAGAATGATATGAAATGAACCATAAAGCATAGTTTTAGGGTTTGATTCTAACAAGTTCCACAAGTTGTGTTGTTCTCACTTGTTTTGCAGGGTTATCAATATTTCACCATATAAAAGTATCTCAAGTGATGAAACAGAGCACACCGTTGCGAAGAGCTCATCAAGACGATCGAAACGGACATAGGGTTTGCTACATTTGGAGTACCGACAAGAGAGTCCTTGTTGGATACAACTTGGAAGCTTCTAGAACAACCTGGAGTGATCACCAAGCAACATAATTCAGGGGCTAATCTGACAGATTCCACAGCTTTCATGAATTACTGTTTTTCCAGGGAGTTTTCTAGCAGATGGAAAGAGGTACAGTCCTACTCCAACATGATGAATCATGCAAACAGATGGAAAGTCGCGTTAGGGAAACAAGGGAGGTTCCAGAAGACACCACGTCGAAGGAGGGGCGAGGTGGCCGCAAGGTGGGGCCGGCCGGCCCCACCCCCAGGCCGGCCGGCCTGGGCCAGGATCCCCCTTGGCCCATCTTCGTGGAGCGTGCCCTAATCGACCTCCTCGATGCATCTCAACCCTTGTTCAAGGTCAGTTTCATCTGAGGGTCGCGATTCATCCCTAGGGTCTGTAAAATGAGACCCAGACCCCCCTGGGGAGGCATCTCCATCTTCGTCTTCATTATTCATCTACATATGAAAACCTAGGGTTTCAAGTAGAAGTAGAGATCCCTCTAGTTGATTTAGTTCTAGTTCTAGTTCTAATTCTAGTTTTAGTTCATCGAGTTGTAAAGAGTTATCCACACTTGAATAATAATCGCATAGCTTCCTAAGAGTAAAGCCGGTAACCCTAGTTACCCCCTTTATCTTTTTTGTGTTCTCATCTTTGTTACTGCTTAGGGTTTAAGCAATAGATTTAAGACAATCATGTTGTTCCTTGGGTTCAATATTAAAACTGGGTCTACATCCGGTGAAGTGCGGTTATCTAATTTGTGCGCTTGTAGATTTATCTCTTGTGTTTTGATAACATACCTAAGCCTTTCTAGTGTCGTTTCCAAGGTTAGGGCTTATCTCTATTCTTGGTAGCGACGTTAGTAAGGGTCAACAAGCATTTCTGGCACTGTTGTCGAGGAACGGTCGAGAGTTGATCTTAAGTCTGCTAAACTTGCAATCGTACTTTTATCTTTTCCTTTTTTGTCCTAGTCTTTTCATCATTTTTTGTGTTCACCCTTATGGATGTTTTTGAATTCCACTCTTATCTATCACTACCCCATGAGCGCAAGCTATAACCAGTAGAATTCTTACACCCTATCATAACACCTGGTTATTAGCTACAACTATATTTTTGGAATATTCTGTTCTGGGAACATTCCTTCTTGGGAGTCTGCATGTGGGACAGAGTCCCCGGGTACTCCACAAGGAGGGACAAAGACCTAGTCCAACTAGGACTCCCCATGTAGCCCTAGTAGTATTGCTACCTTGTAATCCTTCTAGGACTCCTAAGATTGTAACCGACTAGGACTCTTGTCTCCTGGACTATATAAAGAGAGGCAGAGCTCCCAGATTGGGACAACCAGAGACATCAGGGGTCATGGTATACAACCAGACACCCATAAGCGTAGGGCACAATACTATTCCCCCAAACTAGACGTAGGGATGCTATTCAGCAGACCGAACCAGTATAAATCCTTGTCTCTACATTTACCATCGAGTTCTGCATACGTTGATCCCCACCGAATAATCATCCGGGTACCCCCGAGACGAGGTGTCGGTTAACAAACACTGACACTGCATTTTAGATAACTAGATAAATAATCTCTTGGCTCATTGTGGGATGAATTTAATAAACTCATCATGTAATCCCTTAATGCTGCAATTACAGAATGTTCCTCTGTTTTGTCTGCTAGTGAGCAAGGTTTATGTTTCATTATATTACTAGAAAAGCCCCATTGTCCTAGTTTTCTGACCAACTCCCTAAAGAAGCTAATACCACTAGAACTTGAGTGTTCACCTTTTTGTTGCACTATACTTGTGAGCGTAGAAATATAATTGTGAAAATATTCCTTCGGGTATTCTTGTCACTAACCTTCCCAGGTCTGGAGCAGAAAAGAACGAAGGAACAACAAACACAAGGTATGTCCAACCAATCATCATGTAACATTGAATTACATTCATTCAATCTTGATTTGTGCAAAATCCAAGCTTGGGGAATAGACTTTCTAAGAATATCTCTTGCAATGTTGCTATGTTGGCTGTCCCTACCTTTAAGATATGCTCATATACTATCATGCTTTTTCATCACCATCTGAAAAAATCTCTATAATGCTTTCATGTTATCTTTATTTGCTCTAGTATATGTTTAGGTTTGGAGTACTTTCATACATATTTAAATGAAGCATGATGCCTAGTTTAGGAGTGGTGATCTTGCTTTCAAAGGCCTTTTAATTTAAGCATGATGTTTAGATTAAAATGCCCTCCTAATCAAATTAAATGTGGTGTCTAGTTTGGTTTTTGAGCCGATAGTATGCTATTGTGGATGTTGGATATTTTGTTGGACTAACCCCTGTAGGGAAACTTTCAATATGAATTTTGGGAAAGTCCTGAGATAAATTCATATCGGAGATGAAGCAAGGCCTACAATGAACTTCAACAACTTTGCACAATGAAGACTCAGCTCATTCATCATGGATGAAAGAACTATGAGTATCGAAGTTTATTTAGTTTGCCTTCTACTGCAAGTTATCTTTTGCCTTGAATCTTGTTAAAGTGCAGCCAACACATACTAGTTTATACTAAAGTAATCCTAAAAGACATCTTTTTATTAGCATAGATGCAAAATACATAAGTTGTGGACAACAACCCATGCTTCAAAATCTTGCAATCCTTCGGGTATATGTCCACTAACATTATGCGGGAGAGGTTTTGTCCATTCATGGTTTGGTCTGAACATTGAAGATCCAAATCTCAAACCATAGACACACCAACCTGCTCTTAGATCACGAATGTTGTTGGCAATAGCCTAGCTTTGAGTCTTGCTTGGGCGCTGATGACTAACAAGATGCAACTTACCCCGTATGAGACAACCTATTTCTGCAACCATCATTGTCCAAGTCATCAAGACAAGAAGTGGGAAGTTATCCTCTCTTGTAATCAAGAGCTAGCTTGGGAGATAAGATGGTACGACTACAACAATAGCAAGATCTACAGATCCAACACATGAACATGTTGTTTGGGAGTCCATCTACCTCACAAGCCAGCCTAGGAGAGACAATTCTGTTGTCTAGATGTGTTTCACAATCAAGGGGAGGAAGGAGAAATCTAGCTTCAAGATATATTGATCTCCTACTCACCGCTTTGATTAGTACAAACCACTAGATGCTACCCCAGTCAAGAAGAAGAATATGATCCACCACTCATTCTTGGAAGATCGTTCTTGAACACCATCAATGTTATCATCTATGTCGGACCTGGAGAAGTTGACTTTTGGAACTTTCGCTGCTTCTTCAACAACTACACCACTTATGAGCAGCCAAAGAGAACCAAGAGAAGACGTTGAAGGAATAACCAACTGCCAAGAATTAAGAAGGGCATCATGAAGGATGAAGCCACTGCACCACAAGAGTTAGAAGATGGAGAGATAATAAAATCTCTATCATCTAGACACTGTTGAGAGAACAAGTCTCAGTCGTGACACTAAAAGACAAAGACTCTCATAGAGGCACTTGAGTAGAAGCTCTAATTTCAAGTCTCTTGTCAACCCAATAATTAAAGGGAAAACAAGAAAGGTTGACAAGAGAAGAATGTGGAACTATCCCTACATCCTCATAGTACAGAATTAATACAAGAAAGAGAGAGGATCCTAGTCAGCATACTCAAGGAACAATGCGCCTTCATTGATAAGTAGACACATAGAGAAGGAAGGTCGATACCTCTAAAGATGATTCCACTATGATCTTCCTCCTCTCAAGCACACTGTGAGACAAGCAAGAGAAGACAAGTCATTCATGAACAACAAATAGTTAGACAAGAGAAGCTTCGGCAAGGTGGTTCGACACAATCACTCTTCAATGATAAAGTAACATTTGACGGACACACACTTGAGCAGAACATGGAGAAGTTTGTCACTCCAAAATTCTATAGAGTGAAGGTGCACACTAAGCAAGATGCTGCTAGCCTCCACAATTAATGTTTCATTTCAAACTGCTAGGTAAACGAAGAACATGGGTCACACCATATCAAGAGGCATAAACAAGAAGGAATGGTGGAAGACATCGTAGTCAGAATTAGAGGTCATGAAGTCCCCACAGACTTCTTGGTCCTTGACATGGCAGAAGATGATGATGTCCACCTCATCCTAGGAAGACCGTTCTTCTACACTACAACTGCAATCAACTACATGAAGCAAGAGGAAATCCATTTTCACTTTCCTGGAGAAAAGGTACAATGCTACTTCATCAACTAATACATACCCAATGAAGTACCCAAGAAGAACAGAAGTGAAAGACACCGCTCTCAACGCCAAAGAAGATAAGTCATCAAGAATAGAGAGGTCAATCATGAAGAAGAAGCTATCGACACTATCCCAGAAAAGAAAGAAGAAGAGAAACCTCAAGATAGTGAACCGTAGGAAGTGAAGACTCAGACCAAGAAAGTATGGAAGAAGAAGGCCGCACCAGAAGAGGTACAATCAATAACAACTTTCCAAACGTCTGACATACCTTGGGAGGTATGAACCCAGGGAAGGTCTGGTTCGTCGGACCTAAATATCCGAACCTTCGCCAAAAGGTAAAAATTGGTAGTTATCCTGATATTTACTTTCCTGCGTATTTCTCATATTTAATCGATAATCATTTCTTGCATCATCATATTTTAATTCACAAACAATTTAACTTTTGCATTGCATTAGAAAATAAAATAAAAATATTTTACTTATTGCACTACATCATAAACCATGAAGCCCCATGTGAATTATTCTATGGTGTGTAAAAACCCGCAGGAATGTTAACCGTAATGGCATAAAAAATAAAAATAAATATGCATGCATTCATCCTGTTACATTTTCGCTTGCCTCGTAAAAATATTAAAATATAAAAAAATATTGAGAAAGAGATCTTAATGAAATTCTGGACAACTAAGGCTTGAGTGGCCAACAACTAACGCTTAATATGTTCCACAAATTTTGTTGTCTATTTGAGTTCCACAGGATTTGAAAGGCCAAGAAAAGCTGACGAGAAAGTGAATGTTCCATCCACTGCTGGAGCACTATTTCAACAACCATCAACATCAATCAAAGCTCTGATAGAGAAAGGACATATCCACCGCTAGTCTGCTATATTGCAAGATCGAACGACTACGTCAACATTCAGGTTAGGGGAAGGCACCCCATGTATCCACGTAAGTATCTTTATCCTCTTAAGTTTTTCATTCTATAAATAAATTCAAAATAAAAAAATGTGAGGACATGAAGGCTCACCATTAAATAAAAAAGACAGAAAAAATGTGGGCACATGAAGGCTCACTATTAATTAAAAAAGGCAAAAAAAATATGGGCATATGAAGGCTCAATGCTAGTAAGGGAACTAGCTTGGGGGAGATGCACCCCCATTGTGTTGGCGATTCAGGTATGTCTTCATTTCTATCTTAGTATTTTTAAGTAATAAGTTAAAGTATGTTAGATTAAATAAATAAAATAGTGTGTCTAGTTTGTTTTAAGAAGTTGATAACCAAGGAATAACTCTCTCTCTGATCTATTACATGGAAATGATGAATAGTTGCTCTATCTAATTTCTTTCAAGTACCTAGCTTTCAAAGCATGAGTTCTCAAAACTAATAATGATGCCTTAAAATGAAATTAAATGCATGGATGGCAAATACTTGATCCAAGATTTAGGTAATTGGGATATGACATGTGATGATCTGAGCTGCTATTATCTTATTCTAAACAACACTAGACTTCCGAAGATTTCTCAATATGAATACGAGTAATAATTACATTGAGTTAAATTAAGCTTTGTTGACCCTATGAGAAGTTATCATGCCATTGAATTGATATCACTTACATATTTCATCCATCTTTCGCATAAATGCTCATAATTATCTATTGCTATCCTCTTAGAAGTTTGTTGGAAGCATGTGGCTCTTAAAAGAAAAAAAAGAAGAAAAAAAAGAAAGAAAATCCGAGGAAATAAAAAGGGATAATTGTGCAAAACCTCAAAAAGATAGATCCCGAGAAAATAAAAAGGGACAAGTGTCTGGAACCTCAAAAGAAAAAATGTTAAAAAAATAGGCACGTGCCCGATAGTAGAATTAGCCTGATAGCCATATGTTTCTGATAAACAGAAGAGGGTGATATATTCAAAAGAGCATCCGACTCCATTTTCTGTACACCTGCACTTCTTGATTCAATGGTTGGTTAGCTTTCTCTTTGGATCCATTATTTAATTTGACAACACATGTATTAAATCTTTTGAAAATTTATTAAAACTCCGGGATAAAGGTGAAGTGCTAGAGACATGGTGCTTGATTTGATCGTTCTATCTTTAAATTACTCAAGATCTAACGTAAAAGTAATAAGGCCCATGAAGAATAATATGATATATTTTAGAGAACTTTTGTTTAACAGCAGGTATACTTGTTGGAAGTGAGAATATTGCAGCAACTCTTGATCCATTGTTAAGTTTTGGCTTTGCTAAGGGACTAGCAAAGGGTAAGCTTGGAAGAACTTGTTGACGGTCCTTACAGTCAATATTATACCATCAACTAATGCATAGAATGATATGAAACGAACCATAAAGCATAGTTGTAGGGTTTGATTCTAACAAGTTCCATGAGTTGTGTTGTTCTCACTTGTTTTGCAGGGTTATCAATATTTCTGCATATAAAAGTATCTCAAGTGATGAAACAGAGCACACCATTGCGAAGAGCTCGTTGAGACGATCGAAACGGACATATGGTTTGCTACATTTAGAGTCCTAACGAGAGAGTCCTTGTTGGATACGACTTGGAAGCTTCTAGAACAACCTGTAGTGATCACCAAGCAACATAATTATGGGGCTAAACTGACAGATTCCATAACTTTGGTGAATTATTATTTTTCAAGGGAGTTTTCCAGCAGATGGAAAGTGGTAGAGTCCTACTCCAACACAATTGTAACACCTCTGGTGTTAAGCAACCCTAAGTCCATAATTAATCATGTCTTAAGCATAGCATCATGTCAATCCATCTATTGCGTTCATTTGTTCCATATGCTCTGTTTGAGTGTTGTTGTGTGCTAGGCATATGAAGTTTGAATTCTGAAATTTGATTTAAATACCAATTCACTAAGTCCCTTTTTCTTAGTCTATAATGTAACTGGTAGCTACTTTGCTTTTCTGAATAAGTGCCTTAAAAAACGTTATAGATCTTGACAAAAGAAACAACTTTCCTTAAGCACCATTGTCAGAAAAGGTCATTTAGCATTTTAATTTTGACTTAGAAATTCAAAATTGAAGTAAAATTCAAATTCCAGGCAGAATTTGGACTTGAGCCTTAAAGATAAATTGTTCCTTGTGAAATTCTAAGCAACTTTGCTTTTTGGACCTTTTCCTAATTCGACTTAGTTTGGGAGATACAAAAAAAAACAAAAAATCACAAAATCCTCTTTATTTTAAATCAGCCGCGAGACCCACTTGTCATCCTCTCCTTCCACACGCTTGCCGCGCTGACGCGCGCCATGCGGCGTTCGTACGCCGGCGGAGCACGACTGCCTGCTATTCGGCCATCCGCCGAGCAGCAAACACGGGAGCTAGACGACCAGAGGGCACCATTCCCACTCACCCCGACAATCCCCTATGTTCCCTTCTCGCTCGCCACTGCGTGGCCGCCACCGACGAGCTTGCCGCCGCGCTGTCCAGCCAGGCCGGGTTCCCTTCCAGGTTCACCAAATGTGGACACACAGCGCCTTCACTTCCTCCCGCTCGCTCCCCAGGCGTTACAAGCGCTCATTCCTTCGCTCTCTCTCTGTCTTGGCCTTTCCAGAGCCGCGCCGCCACTCGTCGGGAGAAACTCTGGCGAGGGATTCCTCGCAAACCACCGCACCTCCACCCGATTCCTCTCGCTCACGACTCCGCCTCGACCTCCTCTATCCAACGCACACACGAGCACCCTGTGTTTTCCAAGGTAGACCGCATGGCGCCATCTTCCTCTTTCGGTTCGCGTCCGCCATGTCACAAAACCGACCAATTTACACTAGATTAAGCACAGAAATCCTTGCTTTCGCGGTTACAATCGTGTACTTAAGCTCGTATAAACCCGATAGTCCAGAAATCTCGATAGATTTCAAACTTTTCCCAATCAGCCAAGATCATACTTCATTTAGCATACATGTCCATAAGTTACAATAGAGTTTGAACATAATTCAAATACATCGGAGTACAAATCAATTATTACAAACCATAACTTGATAGTTGCGGAAGCAAATAGTTTTGAGACACATCCACATTTAGATCAAAATATTCTGCCATGACATGATCATTATCTAGGCAAAGCAGTGGGTAAGACAGTAGAGGACCATGCCCATGGTCTATTCATCGCCCGTAGCCGGGTACAGGCAGTTGTTGCAATAGCCATAGAAACTCTAACCATCTAGAATAACAAGGGAAATAAACTCTGAGTACAAGAAGGTACTCAGCTAGACTTATCCGTCGTAAACCAGAAATAATGAGACTCCAAGGATTATGAAGGATATACCTGGGGTTGGCTAGACTTACCCATTTGCATAAAAGCATTTTATTATTAATAATTATCATGAAGAATATTAGCAGCCAATTTTAGGTATATAACCTGGTTAACTAGGTTTGCACCTGATCTAGAGCAATCACTTGACTAATTAACAAGCAACAATGACTATTTCATCAATAGCCTTTCATTTTCATCAACATCATAACCATCTCTATTCCATAATTTACTATGACGACGCAGGCTCACTCAAGTTACTCACTGTCAAGGAGCGATGGCGATTATAATCGATTCCTATCCAGCTGGGGGTAATATGTCTCACACTCGCTCGATCACTCTTGCACAAGGTAAACGTCGGCTACCATTCAAGAAATTTGAGAACAAGTCGTGGAATGGCCATGGGCCCTTCTACACTGGGGGTGGTCTCAGTGCTAGGTCGCTCAAGCTATATCTGCCCACGGTACATGTCGGGTCGATCAGGCCTCCCCTGCCCACAGACCATGCCAGGTTGCTCTATATATAGCTACCCACGGTTCATCTAGGGCCCCGGGTGTTAGGCGTCAACATCTCTATCTCCGCCTCGAATAACTTTACTCGGCTTCACGGGAGGTACTCCGACCTACTCCGTTGAGTGATTGACGTGTTCAAAATGACTGAGGTATGCCCTCGGACGGGTCCTAAGCGATGCAGACAGGAGACTACTAGCACACATAACCCATGTCATGTTGCTCTTACATCCCGCCCGGCCTCTATTTAATTATCACATGGTTATTTCCATGATAGCACCAGGCTAGTCATGAACAGTATCCACCTATATGCGGGAGACACGAAATCACCTGACTTTTACCGTTCTAAGCAGGGCTAAGCATATAACGAGCCTAGACCTAGCAGGGATATCAAGATAATAATTACTGGTGGACAAGGATAAGTAATTAATGCATCAACGATATCATTCAACTCCTATAACTTAATGCAGCAATCATAATAGGTTAAATAGTTAATTGCAAATCGCAAAGAGTGTAGTGCTTAGGGGCTTGCCTTGCTCAAAGTCGGCGGGGTGGTGATCCTGACACTTGGGTAGGTCTCCGACGTCGGCTCCTTTGGTCCTCTCGAACTGTTCCTCTTCCTGCTCTTGCTCCTCGGGATGTGACAGGGTCTCCTACAACGATCGTGTATGATGCATATACTCTTATGAGTATGGAGAATGCACTTGGTATGTCATGGGGTGTGAATGCATATGAATTAAACTCAACATAAGATAAGCACATGTCATCTACTGTATTCTCTTCAACAAGGTAGCCAACATCATCTAGTTGACTACCAACGACTTTACTTACACCCTACAACATTGTTATTAACTGAGCCATCTAGTGCAGCAACATATCACCAAAAATGCATAGCAGAGTTTACTTAACAATTATTCATTTTAACCAATTCATCTCAATAGGGTATAACTATCACTCTCAGTAAATGACTTCAGAAAATTCCCAGAAAATTACATAAGGTACTAAAAAGCAATACTTCGCTACCCTAAAAATTTCAGCTCAAAACAGTAAGTACATCATACTATAAAAATTTGACCTATTTATTCACAAAACATGCACTTGAAATAGTTTGCACTACTAACTGTGATAACAGACCAGGTTGACATTTTTCATACCAACTTCAAGGCATAACATAACTGTACAAGATTTATCAAGCTCAGCTTCCAAGTATTTCTATTTATTAAAATTAAAGAAAGAAACCAGCATATATTAACTTTAAATCATTCAGCTATTACTTTCCATAGAAGATGTATGTGTTATATTTTCACTAGGTGCTACTCATCAAGACAAACCTAATAGAATTAGAATCACATTTTTCTGAGCTACACAGAATTAGTTATGCATTTTCCAAGTTAATAGGCAATTACTTGATTCAACAAAACTACACAGAAAAGTATGAGTAAAAATGTAACTAATAATTTTAACAGGTAGATACATTCATTTTCAGCACAACAAAATTTGTTTGACACAATTTGGACTTAAAATGAGCCGGATATCATTTTTAGAAGCATTTAACCTATTTCTGAAAAATAGATTAAAAGGAAACTCATCCTAAAACGCTAGTGTACCCGGATTCGAGAACACACAGACACAGATGAAAATGCTACGCGCACCCGAGATTCCTACACTCGACTGCACGCAGACGATACACACTTCCACCGACAGCGGGCCCCACAGGTCAGCGACCTCATGGCCCCATTATTAGCCGGCCCCACTGGTCAGCGACCTCACGTCGGTCGGCGGCGCTGACCGGCAAGAACTCGTCGGCGGCGAGGTCTCCAGCGACACTGTCTAAACCTATGTGCTCCCCTTCGTGTCGCGAAGATGGTCGGCTAGGTCGTCACGCCAGAGGATCACTGGAGCTAGCTCGCCGGTGATCATGGCGGAGCGGCGGTGCGTTGGCTCGACGATGACGTGCTTCCCGGAGAAACCAAAGCCCGACGAGGCAAGTGCAGGCTACGAGAAACCCTACCAGACTCCTACGCGGGGCTAGCGAGCTATGCAGACCCATGCATTGGCCGGTGGCATGCATGGCGACGAACGGCGGCAAGCATAGCCGCGGCGAGCTCATGTTCTGGCCGGAGCACGGCAACAGAGACCTCTCCATCTAACCCTAAGCACCAGCGGAGATAGAGAAAGATGGAATGGGGTTTGGTTGGGGCTAGGATGGCCGAGTAAGGCGATCTTCGCGAGCGGCGTGACAACGACCATGGCGGACGTGAACCGAGAGAGGGAGGCGACATTCGGCGGTCTACCTCGGTGAATAGAAGGAGGTTGTGGGTGTGCTGGATAGAGGAGATCGAGGCAAAGCGATGGGCATGAGCAATCGGGTGATGGTGCGGTGGTTAGCGAGAAATCGCTCGCCAGAGTTCTTCCCGGCGGCGGCGGCGCTTTGCTCTGTAAGCAGAGACAGAGGGAGAGCGAGGGAGGAAATGAGCGTTGCAAGATGGAATTCCATCCCGGCCGGACAGGGCGGTGGTGGCCGGTTGACGGCGGCCACGCGGCGGCGAACAAGAGGGACGGATAGAGAGGATGTCGGGGGAGAGGAGTCGATCGACGCGGGTGTTTGCTGCACGGTGAGGCCGAACAGCGTGCAACCAGAGCTAGCGCTGGCGTACGGAGGCCGCACGGCGGTGTCGGTGCGGCGGGGAAGGAGATGGTGGGGATGACAGGTGGGTCCCACTGAGGATTCAAGAAAAGAGGATTTTGCCATTTTTTGTTTTATTTTATATCTCCCAAACTAAGCCAAATTAGTAAAAAGCAAAGTTGCTTAGAATTGCACAAGGAACAATTCATCTTTAAGGTTCAAGTCCAAATTCTGCTTGGAATTTGAATTTCTAATGCAAAATTGAAATACTAAATGACCTTTTCTGAAAATGAGTTCTTAATAAAAGTTGTTCCCCTTATCAAGATCTACAACTTTGGTTTAAGGCACTTTTTTCAAAAAGCAAAGCAACTACTAGTTGCATTATGGACAAACAAAAGGACTTAGTGAATTGTTATCTAAATCAAATTTCAAATTCAAGTTTCATATGCATAACTCACAACAACACTTTAAACAAACATATGCAATAGATGAATGCATGATATGCTATGGCATGATGCTATGCTTATGACATGGTCAATTATGCATTTAGGGTTGCTTAACACCAGGTGTGTTACAGCCCCTCCCCATTATAGAAATCTCGTCCCGAGATTTGAGTTGACTAACCATTTCTTATAAAAGTGTGGGTAAACCTCCTTTAAATAATCATCCATTTCCCAAGTGGCATCTCGGTCATCCTGTTCACTCCAAGACACCTTGTATTGCTTGAGTATCCTTCCACGAGTCACTCTTTCCTTACTGTGAAGCAACTGACGCGGTTGTTCGGAGTAAGTGAGATCAGACTGGAGTTTGATGTTCGCAGGTTTTACTTCTTCTTCTAGCACTCGCAAACACTTGTTTAGCTAGGACACATGAAAGACAAGAAATATGGCACTCATCTGTTATCGTAATTGCAATTAGTAAGCCACTTCCCCCTTCCTTTCAAGAACTCGATACGGCCCTACAAACCTTGGTGCTAACTTTCTTTGGACTCCAAAACATTTAACACCCCTCATAGGTAAAACTTTCAGGTAAACGTAGTCACCTACATTAAACTAAAGGGGCCTTCTACGCTTATCCGCGTAGCTTTTCTAACGAGATTGAGTAGCTAAGATGTGTTCTTGAATCGTATGAACTTGTTCTTCAACCTCCTTGACAAAGTCAATCCCATAGTACCTGCGTTCTCTGGGTTCAACCCAATTCAATGGTGTTCTACACCTTCAACCATACAATGCTTCGAAAGGTGCCATCTGGATACTTTCTTGATAACTGTTCTTGTAGAAGAACATGGCTAAAGGCAGCCATTTTTCCCAAGAACCTTTTGCAACATATCTTCCAACACTTGGTTCACTCTTTCCGTTTGTCCTGATGTTTCAGGATGGTATGCAGAACTATGGACTAGATCGATACCCAACTCATTCTGCATTTTCTCCCAAAAATGAGCTATGAACTGCAGTCTTCGATCAGAAATGATGGTCTTCGGAATACCATGTAGCGGAACAATCTCAATCATATAGATATCAGCATAATTGGGCGGTCAATAGGTAGTCTTGACTTGAATAAAATGAACAGATTTACTGAGACAGTCCACAATTACCCAAATCGAGTCATTCCCCTTTTGAGTAGTGGGAAGACCAGTGATGAAATGCATAATTATTTCTTGCCACTTCCACTCTGGAACTGATTATGGTTGAAGCATACCGGCAGGTTTTAGGTGAATCATGTATCACATCTAGCAACATAAGCGGTGATCTCTTTCTTCATCTTAGTCCACCAAAATCACGGACAAAGGTCTTGGTACATTTTGGTACTGCCAGGGTGAATAGATAACTTGGACCAGTGTGCTTCATCCATGATTTGATTCCTGAGCCCTCTGTCTTTTGGTACCACTAAGCGGTTATCAAACCAAAGAACTCCATTGTCATCAACTCTGAAATGCTTTGCTGGCTCAGTTGCCATTTTCATCTTCTCCTTGATATGATAAATCCCTTTGTTTGTTTTCTGTCCTTCAATGATTTGGTCAACTAATGTGCATCGAAGCTCAATGCTATGTAGGACTGTAGGATGTATAAGACGGAACTCATCTTTTGGCATCATCTCTAAGGAATTGCAATGCGATTTTCGACTTAAGGCATCGGCAACCACATTAGCTTTTCCAGGATTATAGTGAATTTGTAGATTGTAGTCCTCGATCAATTCAAGCCATCTCCTCTGCCTCATATTCAGTTCAGGTTGGGTGAAGATATACTTGTGACTTTTATGATCAGTGTACATATTGCAGACGTTACCGAGTAGGTAATTGCCGCCAAATCTTCAAGGCGTGTTCAACTACGGCTAATTCCATGTCATGTGTAGGGTAATTCACTTCGTGTTTCCTCAACTGACGAGAAGAGTATGCAATCACTCTTCCTTCTTGCATGAGCACACAACCCAGACCGACTTTTGATGCGTCGCAAAAGACATCAAAAGGTTTCTCTATGTCCGGTT
Source organism: Coix lacryma-jobi var. lacryma-jobi (assembly GCA_009763385.1). Taxonomy (NCBI): domain Eukaryota; kingdom Viridiplantae; phylum Streptophyta; class Magnoliopsida; order Poales; family Poaceae; genus Coix; species Coix lacryma-jobi. The sequence continues at coordinate 78,084,936 of CM019829.1, forward strand.
GAGCTAGAACAGGAGCAATGGTCAACAACTTCCGCAAGGTATGGAAAGCTATTTCGCACTCTTCCGTCATGATGAACTTTTGATTTTTCTGCAACAAACTCGTCATTTGCTTCGCAATCTTGGAGAAATCTGGAATGAATCATTGATAATAACCAGCTAAACCAAGAAAACTCCGAACCTCTATGACTAAAGTCAGTGCTTCCCAGTCCATTACTTCCTGTACTTTGCTTGGGTCCACAGAGATTCCTTCTTCTGACATAATGTGACCAAGAAAGGGAACTCTCTTCATTCAGAACTAACACTTGCTAAACTTGGCATACAACTTATGCACTCGAAGCCTAGTCAAGATGATCTTCAAGTGCTCAGCATGGTCTTTTTCGTGCTCGGAATATACCAGAATGTCATCGATGAACACAACCACAAACCTATCCAATTCAGGCATGAAAACTGAATTCATCAAGCTCATGAAGTATGCAGGAGCATTGGTCAGGCCAAACGACATGACAAGATACTCATATAACCCATATCTGGTTGAGAAAGCCGTCTTCGGGATATCTTGTGGTTGAAATCGGATCTGATGATAGTCTGACCTCAAGTCAATCTTAGAAAACACTTTTGCCCTAGATAATTGATAAAACAGGATGTCTATTCGGGGCAAAGGATACTTGTTCTTTATGGTCATGACATTAAGTGGGCGATAGTTTACACACATTCGTAATGACTTGTCCTTCTTTTCACAAACAGTGTTGGACAACCCCATTCTGATATGCTGGGTTGGACGAACCCCTTGCCTAAGAGTTGCGGATACATGGGTGTATGTTGGATCTTGAGATGATGAGTGATTGTCAACTGGGATGATGTGCATGTTCTTTGGCTTGTGTTGTGCAGGTGTTGAGCACGGATACGGTGATCAAAGGCAAGGTGAAGGTCAAGTAGAGACGTGTCATGCCGATGGACCCGGAGCGGTGAAGGGCAAACGTGAGGCTTGGACTGATGGACTGGTGGCCTGAGGATCGATCGTGGTGGCTGATAGCCTGGGACAGTGACAAGTGAAGACTTGCGGGTGGACGGGGTGCACGGGCGGTGCATCCCTCTACGGCTTTGGTTTGGTGGTTGAGCCATAGAAAAACCACTGAGTGGACGGTTTCCAGGTTTGGGCCTCAAAACCTGGGTGCGGCCGGTTTTCGAGTTTGGGCCACAAAACTTGGGCTGAGGATAGTTTCCAGGTTTGGGCCTCAAGACCTGGGTGCTGGCGGGTTTCTGAGTTTGGGCCACAAAACTCAGGGGACGAACGACAGGTTTCCCGGTTTCGGCCTCAAAACCGGGGGATGGCCCAGGTTTCCAAGTTTCGGCCTCAAAACCGGGGGAGGTCCGTGAAAAGGACGACCGGCGCCTGGCGGCACGTGGCGGCATCCAGTGAGGTCGCGTCGAGGCGAAGCTACCCGATGTGCGGGCATGGCCGTCGGATCAACATCAACCTCGAGTTGGTCAGGAATACACTTAGGGTTAGCATGCCCTCTCATTAGCCGCAAGAGTAGAAGGGGAATAATTGTATTAGGCTATATAAGGAGAGGCCACCCCTCCCTCCAGACTATCTCAGCCATTGCTATTTTCATTCTAGGGTTTTCTGCTCTCCCACATCCCTGCTGTAGCTACTGAGATCCGCAGAGACGGTGAATCATACCTCTATGTATTTGCTTTTTGAGGAAATGAGACCGTAATCTTGTTGTCTCCTCGTTGTGAGGAGTTTTGGCTAGAAATTGAGATCGAATTGCGTTCTTGCTTGTGTGTTCTTCGTGTTTTCGTTTTTGGCCCTCATGGAGTTTTGCCTTGTTCTTTCTCTCCGGGACTTGTTTTTCGATTTTGTTTGAACCACTTTGTGCACGAATGGGTTTGTGATCTTTTGACCGAAGGAATCACACTCCATTCACTTGTGGCAACAGATCGGTCAAGTTTCGTTTAGTATCAAAGTTTTTTCTCTCTCTTTTCCCAAATTACTTCGATTCATCGATTTGGAGATAGGTTTGAGCCATGATCTTCTAGGAGTAGCTCACTATCCTCCTTGTGACTCATCTCACCAAGTTTGATCCTTAGAGGATTCGTTTTGGGTGATATCGAGTTGAATCGGTGGACGAACAACTCAATTTCGGGGTGACCGGACGCATGAGTCGGGCTGATCCGACACTCGGCAGTGAGTCCGGTCGTTGAATCTGTTCACTGTGCATCGTTCTGTTTTTGACCGGACGCTCTGTTTCTTAGTGACCAGACGCTACGCTCGCACTGTTCATCGTTCGCGTTTTTGTGTGACCGGACGCTCAGTGCTGTGACCGGACGCTCAACCCCTGTGAGTCCGGTCCAACACAGAGAGTTCCGAAATCGGGTTTGGACTGACCGGACGCGTCTGATTCAAACTGATCGGATGCAGGCAGAGTCCGGTCAGTATAGCTTCACGTTTTCATCTGTGATTTGTTCGTCCATTGTCGGTTTTGTTTTTCGCTTTTTGCGCTGGATTCCTGACTTCGTGCTCTACTTAAATCGAGCTTCCTGCTTGGCAACATAGCCTGAATCCCCCGAGCAACGCGAACTTGGGTGGGGGAGTTTTGGTGGTGTCCCGCTGTGTTCCTAGGGAACATCCACCCAATCTCTTGCGTCGTGGACATCACCCATGTCGGTCTTGCTCGTGGGGTTGATTTTTGGGACAGAGGTCAGAGTTTCGAAAGAAATTTTTAGGCTCCCATTCACCCCTCCTTTGGTCGCCTTTGTGTAACACTTCCGGTCCTTCAATTGGTGTCGGAGCAGGTTAAGGATCTTCCACCTTAGCCGGTTCCAGATCCACAGAAGGCAACATGGCTCGCGGCGTGGGCAAACCGCCATTTTTCGATGGGATGAACTATGCATATTGGAAGATACGCATGTCGGCCTATCTTTAGAGTATGGGTGCTTCTGTCTGGGAGATTTGCAACAAGGCTGATTACGTGGTCTTGGCTGCTCGTGTGACTCAGTTGCAGATCGACGAGCACGATGCCAATAGCTGAGCCCGTAATGCTCTTTTCTCATGCTTGAGCATGTCTGAGTTTGATCGCGTTTCTCACGTCCCCACGGCTCGGGAGATTTGGGCGACCCTCATGCGTTTCCATGAGGGAACCACTCAAGTCAAATCCCGTCTCTATGAGTCGCACAAGCGGGAGTATGAGAACTTTCGACACATGCCTGGCGAGAGCATAGAGAGTTTATTCGCTCGCTTTCAGCTGATTGTCAATAGGATGAGGGCTAACAAGGAGTTGTTGCCTTTCAACGATAATGAGAGGGCTCTCAAGCTTTTACACACTCTCGATCGGTCGGTGTGGGACTCCAAGGTTCACGCGATCATCGAATCGCCTAACTATGAGACTCTCACGTGCGACGATCTCTTTAGTAAGCTCAAGTCCAGTGAGATTGATGCCATGGCGAGGGCTTCTTATGAAAAATCCTTCTGGCGCATCGATGGCTTTGGTTTCTGGCTCTTCTGCTAACCCCTCTGGAGGCTTTGCTTTGTCATCTCTTCTTTCGGTCACAGAGGAGCAGCTGGAGTTCATGGCAGACGATGAGTTGGCCCTGCTTGCTAACCGGTTCTCTCGGTTCCACAACAACCGCATGAACCGTCACCGCGGAGGAGGACGTGGTGGTTTCTACGAGTGTGGAGGCTCGGATCACTTCATCGCCAATTGCCCAAAGAAGAACAAGCAAGCTTTCGGCAAGGAAGATCATGGCCACAAGTACGACTCCGGCAAGCGCAAGGAGAAGTACGTCCCTGCCAAGCACAAGCGGAGGGGCGGCTTCAACAAGGAGTACATCAAGAAGAAGTACTTGGAGAAGGCCCAGGATGAGCAGCGTGCCTTCTTCACCACTCTCAGCGACGTCGACGACTCGGATGACGACTCCGCCGCCTCAAGCGATGACGAGTCCGAGAAGAAGAAGAAGATCGAGGACAAGCTGAACGGTCTTTGCTTCTTCGCCGACAACGAGGGCTTCTACACCATGGCCCTCAGCGATGAAGTCAACGGCGAGCTGGAGGAGATCCTTCGGAACAACGACGACGACGACGACGACACCTCCCAGGTATCTCAAACTCCTGACAAACTCTCTGCTGAGGTTGACAAGCTTACTGCTGCTCTCCTTAGTCAAGATAAGCTGCTTAGGCTTGCCGCTAGGGAGAGAAAGGAGTTTAGGAAGAAGTGGGAGGATGCAGTGAAGGAACTTGAGTCTGTCAAGTCCACCGTTGTTGTCACCGAGGAGGATGAGTCTGAGATGTGCTCCAAGCACATGATTGACCTTCCCACTCTGAGGGGGAAGTATGTTGCTTTTGTTGGAGAGATGGATGAGCTGAAGGCTAGACCAGGGTTCCTGAGTGCGTGCAAGTCTTGTGCAAGCTTGCAATCCGAGTTGGCAGAGAAGAATGCCAAGATTGTGTCTCTTGAGAAGGCCAGCTCGAGTAGCACTTGTGTGTCTAGGTGTGCTTTGTGTGAGGGTCTGGAGATGGAGATTGCAAACGTGAAGCATGACAAGATGCAAACCGAGGAACAAAACACATACCTTCGGACCATCTTGTCATGGGTGTCTTGTGGTGAGCCGCAACTTGGGATGATGATTGCCCAATTCAAGCGTGCTGCTGGAGGTCCAGGTGTAGGCTTTGCTCAGGGGATGGAGAGTGCTGCTTCTTTTGGCAAGATTGGAGAGTCTAGTGGTCTTAACCCAACTGAGAAGCCCAACTCCACCACTACTCCCAAACTTACCAAGATACCACCCAAAGAGCCTCTTAAGCCTAACACCAAAGATGGAGTGTATAAGGATCCTCCGAGAGCTCCACCAAAGATGGAGTGTATAAGGATCCTCCGAGAGCTCCACCAAAGAAACATGTGTGGTCTCCTAAACCCAACCACCTAAGGAACAAGCTAGACACAATGCCACCTATCCAAGAGGAGCTCTTGCCACAAAAGGCCAAGTGATCCACACCCAATACCGTGAGTACCAACAACCCCCTATGAGAGCGGTGAGGTACCATTGTGAGCACTGTGGGAGAGATGGGCACTTGAGGGAGTTTTGCTTTCGGCGCAAGAGAGTGGAGCGTCGTACAAAGGAGATGAACAACTCAGACGTGTACCATCCTTTCCATGATGTACAGGTGCGGAAGGTTCAGAGGAGAGCTGCTAGGCCTAGAGGTCCAATGCCTCAAGGTCCTAGGCCGCAAGGAGGTCGTGCCCGGTGAGAGACTGCTTTTGTAGGTTATGGACCCCGTGGCGGTGGCTTTGCTGTTGAGCGTTACCCCCACCGCGTTTTGAGTATCGCGATGGACACTCTTCTCTTAGCGGACCACGTTTTCCTATACGTGGTGATCGCTTTCCCCGTAGGCGTGCTAGGAATGGTTTTGCTACTAACCGTTCTTTTGAGCAGCCGGCCCAACACTGGTATAATTCCCATTTTACTCACCCCAGTGTTCGACCGTATGCTCACCCTATGTCTTTTTATTGATGTAGGTAAAGCGATTGGAGGACATTTGGTTGGTGAATTCCGGGTGCTCAAGGCATATGACCGAAAACGCCAAGTGGTTCTCCAGTCTTAGTCCAGTTGCCGGAAAGGAGTTTATCACCTTCAGCAACAATAGCAAAGGTAAAGTGTTGTCTCGTGGGTCGGTGCGAGTTAATGAGCACTTTGTGTTGCGTGATGTTCCTCTTGTTTCTAACTTGCATTTTAACCTTCTTTCATTTTCGCAACTCTTTGATGATGACTATGAGATTCATTTTAAGCTGAATCTCGGTCGTATTTTGGATCCTCAGGGCAATCTTGTGTGTTTGATTTCGCCCTTTGGGAAAGTCTTTCGTGCGAATTTCTCATAGTCGTTTGGAATTTCTCGTTGTCTTTTGGCTGGACCTTCCTCCTCTGATCTTTGGAAGTGGCATAGGAGACTAGGTCATCTGAGCTTCGACTTGCTTGCAAGACTTAGTTCACTTGGCTTAATCCGAGGATTGCCCAAGTTGTGCATGGAGAAGGATCTTGTTTGCCATTCTTGTAGACATGGGAAAATGGTAGCCCCTCCCCACCATCTGGTGAATCAGGTTATGACTAAGTGCCCTGGAGAGCTTTTACACATGGACCTTGTCGGTCTGGCTCGGGTGAGCTTGGTTGGGGGGAAGTGGTATGTGCTTGTTGTTGTTTACGATTTTTCGAGATATTCATGGGTTTTCTTTTTAGCTGAGAAAACTGAGACTTTTGCTTTTACTTGCAATCTGATTTTGCAACTTCAGAACGAGTTCCCAAAGAACTCGATGAGAGCTATTCGTAGCGATAATGGTTCCAAGTTTAAGAACTCTGATTTTGAGAAGTTTTGTAACTCTTTGGGTTTAGAGCATCAGTTTTCTTCTCCCTACACACCGCCACAAAATGGTGTTGTAGAGAGGAAAAATCGGACCCTTGTAGAGATGGACAGGACGATGCTCGATGAGCATATGACTCCTAGGTGATATTGGGCCGAAGCTATAAACACTACATGTTATATTTCCAATCGCATTTTCTCCATGCTTTCTTGAAGAAAACTTCTTATGAGTTGCGATTTGGGGAGCAACCCAAAGTGAGTTATTTTAGAGTGTTTGGTTGCCACTATTTTATACTTAAGAAAGGCAACTTGGACAAGTTTGAGTCTCGTTCATCTGACGGTGTATTTTTGGGTTATGGTAATCATACTCGTTTATATCGTGTACTTAACCTTGATACTAACCGAGTCATGGAGATATCCGATGTCACCTTCGACGAGACCATGCATTGTCCTTCTTCTATATTTGAGCGTGCAGGTGATCATGAGGCTGGTGATCCTCTCTTTGATGATGAGGAAGAAGGTGTTGAAGGGATTGATGATCCAGCACTCCCTCCACCTGTTGTGCTGATTGGGTCGACTTCGACCACGACTGCACGCAGCCCCAACCCTTCTTCTACAACATGGGGGCCGTGTGATCCACCACCTCGGGTTGTACAACTTGTACCCGAGGAGACACCAACTACTGTTGAGGGGAAGGTCACTTCAGCAAGGGAGGCGCCACGACATATTCAACGCCAACACCCACCTCAACAGATGATCGGCGATATCCACGAACGCGTCACTCGGTCGAGGTCACAACAAATTTCTCACTTTGCTCATTCTGCATTTGTTGCTGATTTTGAACCCTGAGATGTTGGACACGCTTTATCTGATCTGGATTGGGTCAATGCCATGCATGAGGAGCTTGAAAATTTTGAAAGAAATTGGGTTTGGGTTCTTCTTCCTCTTCCTCCTGAGTGTCACCCTATTGGGACAAAATGGGTTTTCAAAAACAAACAAGGAGAAGATGGCCATGTTGTGAGAAACAAGGCCAGACTTGTAGCCAGGGGTATAGTTAGAAGGAGGGGATAGATTATGAGGAGACTTTTGCTCCCGTAGCTCGTTTGGTGGCAATTAGGATCCTCTTTGCTTTTGCTGCATCCAAAGGTTTCAAACTTTTTCAAATGGATGTCAAGAGTGCCTTCCTAAATGGCTATATAAAAGAAGAGGTGTATGTGAAACAACATCCCGGTTTCGAAAATCCCAAGTTTCCAAACCATGTTTTTAATCTTCACAAAGCTTTGTATGGTTTGAAACAAGCCCCTAGAGCCTGGTACGATAGGTTGAAAACCTTTTTGCTTGCTAAGGGTTTTAAAATGGGGTGTGTGGATAAAACTCTTTTTCTCCTCAAGCAAGGCAATGACACTTTATTGGTTCAAATTTACGTGGATGATATCATTTTCGGTGGTTCTTCTCATGCTTTAGTTGCCAAGTTTGCAGATACAATGAGCAGGGAATTTGAGATGAGCATGATGGGCGAGTTGACGTTTTTCCTCGGGTTGCAAATCAAGTAATCCCGAGAAGGAACGTTCGTGCACCAGGGCAAGTACACCAAGGACATATTGAAGAAGTTCGATATGGGTGAGGCCAAGCCACTTCCAACACCCATGTCGACCACGACAGCCCTAGATGCGGACAAGGATGGAGAAGCTGTGGACCAGAAGGAGTACCGGAGTATGATCGGGTCGCTGTTGTACCTGACGACGACACGCCCGGACATCCAGTTCGCGGTGTGTCTTTGCGCGCGATTTCAGTCATCGCCACGCACGTCTCACCGTCAGACGGTCAAGCGCATTATGAGGTATCTCTGTTTCACACCTGAGTTCGGGATTTGGTATTCTGCTTATTCCACCCTCTCCCTTTGCGGTTACTCGGATGCTGATTTTGCTGGTTGCCGACTTGAGCGCAAGTCCACTTCTGGGACTTGTCAGTTTTTGGGTTCTTCTCTTGTATCTTGGTCTTCTCGCAAGCAATCTAGTGTCGCTCAGTCTACCACAGAGGCTAAATATGTTGCTGCGGCTAGCTGCTGTTCCTAATTGTTGTGGATGATGGCCACTTTGCGTGATTTTGCTCTGAGCTTTTCTTGAGTTCCATTGCTTTGTGACAGCACGAGTGCGATTAGCGTTGCTAAGAACCCCGTGCTGCATTCTAAGACCAAACACATTGATGTGCGCTTTCATTTCTTGTGAGACCACTATGAGAAGGGTGATATCGACCTTCACCATGTCGATACTCATCTTTAGTTGGCAGATATTTTCACCAAGCCTTTGGACCAATCAACCTTTGCTAGGTTGAGAGGTGAGCTTGGTGTGTGTTTTCCCTTTTAGTTGGGGGAAACATTTTGGTTCTTGTATCATAGTCTGACTTCTTTTGCCTTGTTTTCTGTTTAGTTTCTGCATTTCATCATTTTTGCATCTTTATCTTTTCGAGCTTCATGTCTATAATCCGTAGAATGAATCTATGTTCTGATTAGTATGTGCTCCAATGATACATGATGATGCTTGTAGCTTAGGCTTCTTTTGATCACTGACACATGCTGTGAGTTGAGGTATTTTTTCAGAACTGTGAATATGATTAATTCAACATAAAATTTGAAACATGTTCACCATTGAGTTTGGCAACTAGCATTTGTAGAATGTGTTGAAGTCACTTGTGTTTTTCATATATGCTAGGTTGCTATGTCTCTAGTTTTGAGTCTTTCACTTGCTTGGTATGTTCATATTCTGCTAATTTTGAACCAAGTCTCAGTGAATTGAAAAGATTGAGATGGGATCACTTGACAACACATCACGGTATCGAGACTGTTTCTCATTGCACATTTAGTTAAACTTGAGCCGTGTAGTGTAAGACTAAAACTGTTGCTTCAAGCTTCTGATTGCTTATGCATAGGCTTAGCTCGGTTGAAAAGTTAGGCAATGTCATGTTTTCAACCTCTCACAATCACATGCTGAAATTTCAAACTTGTGTAATAACCGCTGCAACTCCGATAAAATTTTGAAAACAAAAGTCTATGTTTCATTCTACGGCATGATGATTGAACTTTGCTAGGGGTAGTTCACCTTGTATTCATGTTTAGCACTTGTGTAACTTCCTGTCTATACATGTTTGGTGCTATTTTGATGGTGAAACCCTTTCTGAATTGCTTAAAACTCACTTTGCTCATATTTTCATATTTCGTATTCTGTGATCAGTTTGAGCCTTTGCTGGCATTTGTGCTTGTTGTTCAGTAGTTGTATTAGCACTCTTTAGAGCATCTATTCACTCTATAGATTCTATACCTAAAGCTGCTAACCTGCATTTGTGACTCATATGCATTTTGCCTTGCTGTGTGCATTTTCATCTAAGGGGGAGAAATTTTGACAAATCATGTACCTATTTGTATGCACTATTGAAGGGAGAGTTCATGTTCAGGGGGAGCTTGCTCGACTTTTGCTTTGACGAGAGCTATTCAATTTGTTTGGAGCGACTTTCAGCCTATATAGTTTTTCAATTGGTTTGGAGCGTTTTTGCTAGTTGTGTTGAGCCTTTGCCTCTTTCTGGAGGGACTAGCTTGTCTCTGTCTCTCTTGCTCCGACCTTCTCGCTAGCGGTGTTGAGCCTGTTCTACCTCTTCTTGAGGGCTAGCTTTGCTTTGCTTGGTTGCGTCGAGCCGTTGCCCATGTCTTTGGGAACCAAGTTGTCTCGCTCACTCCATTCGACTTTTCCTGGCTTTGCTTTGCTTTTAGTTGACTGGTTAAGTTCGCTTACTTCTTCTTCCTTCCTTCTTCTACCTTCATATGATTTGTGTTGGTAGTTGACAATGCACTCATCAAGGGGGAGATTGCGGATACATGGGTTTATGCCGAATCTTTAGATGATGAGTGATTGTCAACTGGGATGATGCGCATGTTCTTTGGCTTGTGTTGTGCAGGTGTTCAGCACAGATACGGTGATCAAAGGCAGGGTGAAGTTCAAGTAGAGAAGTGTCGTGCCGATGGACCCAAAGCGGTGAAGGGCGAAGGTGAGGCTTGGACTGACGGACTGGTTGCCTAAGGATCGGTCGTGGTGGCTGACAGCCTGGGACAGCGACAAGTAAAGACTTGCGGTGGATGGGGTGCACGGGTGGTGCATCCCTCTACGGCTTTGGTTTGGCGGTTGAGCCATAGAAAAACCACCGAGTGGACGGTTTCCAGGTTTGGGCCTCAAAACCTCGGTGCGGTCGGTTTTCGAGTTTGGGCCACAAAACTCGGGATGAGGACGGTTTCCAGGTTTGGGCCTCAAAACCTGGGTGCTGGCGGGTTTCTGAGTTTGGGCCACAAAACTCAGGCGACGGACGACAGGTTTCCCGGTTTCGGCCTCAAAACCGGGGGATGGCCTAGGTTTCCCGGTTTCGGCCTCAAAACCGGGGGAGGACCATGAAAAGGACGAGCGGTGCCTGGCGGCACGTGGCGGCATCCGGTGAGGTCGCGTCGAGGCGAAGCTACCCGATGTGTGGGCGTGGCCGTCAGATCAACATCAACCTCGAGTTGGTCAGGAATACCCTTAGGGTTAGCCGGCCTGCTCATTAGCTGTAAGGGTAGAAGGGGAATAATTGTATTAGGCTATATAAGGAGAGGCCACCCCTCCCTCTAGACAATCTCAGCCATTGCTATTTTCATTCTAGGGTTTCCTGCTCTCCCACATCCCTGCTGTAGCTACTGAGATCTATAGAGACGGTGAATCATACCTCTGTGTATTTGCTTTTTGAGGAAACGAGACCGTAATCTCGTTATCTCCTCGTGTGGAGGAGTTTCGGCTGGAAATTGAGATCGAATTGCGTTCTTGGTTGTGTGTTCTTCGCGTTTTCATTTTTGGCCCTTACGGAGTTTTGCCTTGTTCTTTCTCTCCGGGTGTTGGTTTTTGATTTCGTTTGAACCACTTTGTGCACGAACGGGTTTGTGATCTTTTGACCGAAGGAATCACACTCTATTCACTTGTGGCAACAGATTGGTCAAGTTTTGTTTCGTATCAAAGTGTTTTTTCTCTCTTTTCCCGAATTCCTTCAATTCATCGATTTAGAGATAGGTTTGAGCCATGATCTTCTAGGAGTAGCTCACTATCCTCCTTGTGACTCATCTCACCAAGTTTGATCCTTAGAGGATTTGTTTTGGGTGAGATCGAGTTGAAACGGTTGACGAACAGCTCAATTTTGTGGTGACCGGACGCATGACTCGGGCTGACCGGACGCTTGGCAGTGAGTCCGATCGTTGAATGTGTTCACTGTGCATCGTTCTATTTTTGATCGGACGCTCTGTTTCTCAGTGACCGGACGCTACGCTCGCATTGTTCATCATTCGTGTTTTTGTGTGACCGGACGCTCAGTGCTGTGACCAGACGCTCAACCCCTGTGAGTCCGGTCCAACACAGAGAGTTCCAAAATCGGGTTTGGACTGACCGGACGCGTCCGATTCAAACTGATCGGACGCAGGCAGAGTCCAGTCAGTATAGCTTCACACGTTTTCATCTGTGATTCGTTCGTCCGTTGTCGGTTTTGTTTTTCACCTTTTGCGCTGGATTCCCGACTTCGTGCTCTACTAAAATCGAGCTTCCTGCTTTGCAACATAGCCTGAATCCTCCTCGCGTTGCTCGGGGGAGGTTGAGGTTACCCAAAGTTCATTCTGTCACTAGTTGACTTGTGTGAACTTGGGTGGGGGAGTTTTTGTGGTGTCCCGCTGTGTTCCTAGGGAACATCCACCCAATCTCTTGCGTCGTGGACATCACCCATGTCGGTCTTGCTCGTGGGGTTGATTTTTGGGACAGAGGCCAGAGTTTCGAAAGAAATTTTTAGGCTCCCATTCACCCCCCCTTTGGTTGCCTTTGTGTAACACTTTCGGTCCTTCAAGAGTTCCTTCAGTTGGACTTTGAGTTCTGCCAACTCATTGGGCGGCATACAGTATGGTCTCCTTAAAATCGGTGTTGTCCCTGGTAACAACTCGATGGCAAACTCTACAACTCTCTTTCGTGGTAATCCCGGCAACTCATCAGGAAAGACGTCAGGAAAGTCACGTACGACCAGAATCTTGGAAAGATCTTCCACCGCAAGAGTGCAAGACAGGTCAACAAGATCAGCACTTCGGGGCAGAAGTACGCAAAGTTTGTTACCAGTCCGACCATCAGATAAGGCAACAGTTCTATTAGCAGTGTCTAACACCGCGTTCCACATAATCATCCAACTCATACCTAAGACTACATCCAAACTTAATCTGGGCAAAACCACTAATTTAGCTCCAAACTTATGCCCTCCAATCTCGATGGCCGCATTATGAACCATTTGTCTATAAGATACACTACTCCCAACAGAACTTATCTGAAACCCATAGTCCATTTCAGATATTTCTTGGTTAAACTTTTGTGCAAATGCTTTGCTCACAAAGGAATGCGATGATCGAGAACCGAATAAAATAACTGCAGGATGATCGTTGACAAGGAACATACCAGCAGTCACGGGTTCTCCTGTGGGGACTTCTTCAACAGTCATGTGATGCACACGTGCCAGGTAGTTGGTTTGCTGCTTCTTGGGATGTGGGCAATATCTAGCGAAGTGCCCTTCCTGATTGCAGTTGAAGCAGGGTCCACGGGCAACAGGCTTGCTGCTAGTAGAGCTTCCTTGCCCAACTATAGCTTGAGAAGTCGCCAGCTTGTATGGCCTTTGATTGCGTGGATACTGCTGTTGGTTCTTCTTTTGAGGTGGTCTGAAGAGAGCACCCAGAACAGGTGGAGGGTACTGAGAGCATTGAGCGGGTGGTGCTCTAGGATGTGATGGTCCAGACTCAAAAGCTCTCTTCCGGATCTTACTAGTTGCATGCTTGTTGTTTTTGTTTTCTTGAGTCAAACAATCACTGATAAAGTCATTGAAAGTGGTACAGGAGGATGTTCCCATGGTCTTGCTCATCTTTGTATTTAAGCCCCTCTTGAAGCTTGCTATCTTCTTGGTCTCCGCGTTCACAAAGTCCAGTGCATAGCGAGACAGAGTATTGAACAGGCGGTCATACTCGGTCATTGAGCATGTTCCTTGCGTTAGACCCATGAATTCCGCAACTTTCATCTCCATCAGCCCTAGAGGTATGTAGTGCCCGCCGATAGCACGAGTGAACATGTCCCAGGTGATAGGAGCTTGGGGAGGGTAGGTGGTACGGTGATGTCCCCACCAGATCCCAGCCGGCCTCTGCAGCTAATGGGCAGCATATTCGGTCTTTAATTCTTCTGTCAGCCTGAACAAATGAAACTTTTGTTCCATGGTATGCAACCATTCCTCAACTTCCAACGGTTCAGTAGCCTCCTTAAAGATAGGCGGTTTGGTGTCCAGGAAGTCCTTGAATGTACTGTACTGATTTGGCTCGGGGCGTTGGTTGTCACATCCCAAGTTCTCACGCAGTAGTGCCTCGATATTGCGTTGAATTCCCAAGAATTGAGCAAAGAGTTGCTCTGTAGTAGGGGGCGGAGGAGGTGGTGGATCACGATTGTTGCGGTTGTTGTCATTGCCACCACTGCCACTATCTCCACTGCGGGTGATGGTCATCTGCACGTGTCGGTAACAAGCTAGGAACCATTAGGTGATGTTGCAACAATTGTAGAAGAACGATAAATCATGTCGTACTGAATTCCTTTGGAAAAATAAATTCACCAATCAACACAAAGGCATACTAAATTTCTAATCCACATCGCAGCATCACATATTAAGATCGCTCATTTTCATAACATGCAAAAGTCAAAAGTAACCATCCATAATTGCCCGTACATGCGGGACCTTTATAAGAGTTTTGGTACCACATACACAAAAGCTAACATCCCATCATTACAACCAGCTGTAGATATCAACAAAAGATCAAGGTCATAGCGATAAGGCACAAAAGATCGCTAAGGTACTAGAGACATGTCATTTAGCCTACTCCTCGGCACCATCGTCGTTGTCATCACCACTAGACACTCCAAAGGTACCCCTAGTAGAGTCCTCAAGATCGGTGTCCTCTTGCGGAAGATATGGTTCCTGTCATTCTCCCGACGGTGGATCTCCTTGTGCAGACGATCGTTGTAGTCCTGAAGGTGGTGAAGCTGCAGCTCAAGGTCTCCCACCTGGATCCCCAGACGTCTGTTCTCCTCAATAGTGCGTATGCCCTCCACACACACACACACACACACACCACGAAGAGACTCTTCAGTCTTGGACATAACTGTGGCTAAGGTGACCGTCATCCCCTGCTTGTCTCTAAGTCGCTGTGCAGTATCCTGCTCCCTATGGATAGCCTGGTCCCTCTCAACTATCATCCGAGCTAACTCAGCAGTGAGGCGCTCTACCTCAGCAGTATGCTCCTCCTACCTCTTGTGCTGCTCAGCCATCCCTTCATTGAGGATGTTGTCCAAGTGGTCATAGCTGAGAGACAGGCAACCATAGGTAGCGATGAGAGCGGCCATAACACTCCCAGCAGGTCCAACACAGTGCTCTCTTTCTAGTGAACTAGTCTCCAAAACCGTAGTCCCCAACTGGCGCCACACTAAAAGGTATGGGTCAGCTGTCGGAAAGATGCTAGCAGTGGCCTGCGCAACCACCTCAGGGTGATCCTCCATAATGTCCTGACGGACAGTATAGGCAACCCTGTTAGTACCCTCCCACGGGGTCCTGCCCTGGAGCACAAAAAGTCGGTGACACCAAACAGAGTTGTGCTCGTCGTGACTCGGGACATCCACCTCCATAGTGTACATGTGACGATCCTCCGAAATCTGCACTCGGCTCCAACTGTATTGCAGCTCGCTTCCCTCCAGGCAACCGACTAGTTGCAGCACTCTCCACAAGATAGTGGGCATGCCGAACTCATCCAGAAAGTCCTCCGAGCCCTCTGCAGTCCATGGCCTAAGCTGGTAGTTAGGCCTCTTGCCTCTGGTGGACTTGCGAGCAGTGCGCTTGGTACGGGCCATCTGAAAGAAGTTTAACCCACATGAATTTTAATTAGTTAAGAACAACTTTTATTAGAAAAAAGGGATGGACAATTATAAGGGAGGGATCAATGTATGAATGCAACAACAATTTAACAAGATGCATGAACGTAACATACCTCCTCACCACGTAACAATTCTAATGGCTAGACGGTGGCATGCAGTCTTTCTCGCATAACGTTTGCTAGTCGGTCTACACATTCGCAAGTCAGTGTACCTACAGAAGATCACTTCAGCCCTGCCCCACACTATGAATATTATGCATTGCTGAAATTAAATCCAGATACTATCTTAGGTGCATACCCAGTATACAAGTAAGTAGTATATGCACCCTTCAGAATAGTATTACTCCCACACTTTGGGTACTTTCCTGCTACACGTATGAACGTGAAGACAGTTGGCATAACATAATCACTCCCCTAGATCGATGGTTGTTCGATCAGGCACTCACTTACATTGCTCTACCCAATTTTAAATTCTACCCACAATTAAATACCTTCACTTGTACCCGTGTGTGCAAGTTGTAGTACCAAACTAGCTCTCCCCTATACCAACGTTTGTTTGGTCATGCTCTCACAAGCTCACTTCATTCATTACCTTGGGCATAGAGGCAAATGATCCATACATTACTATTCGAATGAATAGCATCCATACAATTTCCCATTGCCGTATGGATGACAGTTTTCAACAAAAACAAAACATGATGCATTACCCCCAAGTTAGTACTTAATTAAGCCACCTAGATTTCCTATCTGGACATAAAGGATATGATCACTGGCACACTCTAGGGTTTAAACTACCAAAATACTTGTTTTCAAATCTAGGGTTTAAACTACCAAAATACTTGTTTTCAAATACACTTATGAACAGTAACGCCAAACTATGCTCCGATGCCAGCTGTCAGAGAACCGACCAATTTATACCAGATTAAGCACAGAAATCCTCGCTATCATGACGACAATCATGTACTTAAGCTCGTATAAACCTGGTAGTCTGGAAATCTCGGCGGATTTCAAACTTTTCCCAAATAGCCAAGATCGTACTTCGTTCAGCATACATGTCCATAAGTTACAATAGAGTTCGAACATAATTCATATACATCAGAGTACGAATCAATTATTACAAACCATAGCTTGACAGTTGCGGAAGCAAATAGTTTTGAAACACATCCACACTTAGTTCAAAATACTGTGGCAAGACATGATCATTATCCAACAAAAGCAGGGGGTAAGACAGTAGAGGACCATGCCCATGGTCTATTCATCGCCCGTAGCCGGGTACAGGCAGTTCTTGCAATAGCCATAGAAACTCTGACCATCTGCAACAACAAAGGAAATAAACTCTGAGTACAAGAAGGTACTCAGCTAGACTTACCCGTCGTAAACCAGAAATAATGAGACTCCAAGGATTACGAAGGCTATATCTAGGGTTGGCTAGACTTACCCTTTTGCATAAAAGCATTTTATTATTAATAATTATCATCAAGAATATTAGCGGTGAATTTTTGGTATATAACATGGTTAACTAGGTTTGCACCTGATCTAGAGCAATCACTTGACTAATTAACAAGCAATAGTGACTATTTCGTCAATAGCCTTTTATTTTCATCAACATCATAACAATCTCTGTTCCATAATTTACTACGACGACGTAGGCTCAGTCAAGTTACTCACTGTCGAGGAGCGATGGCGATTATAATCGATTCCTACCCAGCTGGAGATGACATATCTCACACTCGCCCGATCACTCTTGAACAAGGTAAACGTCAGCTGCCATTCAAGAAATTTGAGAACAAGTCGCGGGACGGCCATGTGCCCTTCTACACTGGGGGTGGTCTCATTGCCAGGTCGCTCAAGGTATATCCGCACACGGTACATGTCGGGTTGATCAGGCCTCGCCTGCCCACAGACCATGCTAGGTTGCTCAGTATATAGTTGCCCACGGTTCATCTAGGGCCCCGGGTGTTAGGCGCCAACATCTCCATCTCCGGCTCGAATAACTTTACTCGGCTTCACGGGAGGTACTCCGACCTACTCGGACGGGTCCTAAGCAACGCAGACGGGAGACTACTAGGACACAGAACCAATGTCCAGCTGCTCTTACATCCCGCCCGACCTCGGTTTAATTATCACATGGTTATTTCCATGATAGCACCAGGATAGTCATGAACAATATCCACCTATATGCGGGAGACAGGAAATCACCTGACTTTTGCCGGTCTAAGCAGGGCTAAGCATATAAATCGAGCCTAGACCTAACAAGGACATTAAGATAATAATTGCGGTGGACAAGGAATAAGTAAGTAATGCATCAACGGTATCACACAACTCCTAGAACCTAATGCAATAATGATAATAGGTTAAATAGTTAATTGCAAACCGCATGGAGTGTAATGGTCCGGGGCTTGCCTTTCTCAAAGTCTGCGGGGTGGTGATCCTGACACTTGGGTAGGTCTCCGGTATCGGCTCCTTCGGTCCTCTCGAACTGTTCCTCTTCCTACTCTTGGTCCTCAGGCTGCGGCAGGGTCTCCTCCAACGATCCTGTATGATGCATATGCTCTTATGAGTATGGAGAATGCACATGTTATGGCATGGGGTGTGAATGCAGATGAATGAAACTCAACAAAAGATAAGCACATGTCATCTACTGCATTTTCTTCAACAAGGTAGTCAACATCATCTAGTTGATTACCATCTACTTTACTTACACGCTACAACATTGTTATTAAATGAACCATCTAGTGCAGCAACATATCACCAAAAATGCATCACAGAATAAATATACCAACACTAGTTTACTTAACAATTATTCCTTTTAACCAATTCATCTCAATAGGGTATAACTATCACACTCAGTAAATGAGTTTAAAAAATTACACAAGGTACTACAGAGCAATACTTGGCTACCCTAAAAATTTTAGCCCAAAACAGTTTGCACATCATACTATAAAAATTAGACCTATTTATTCACAAAACATGCACTTGAAATAGTTTGCCCTACTAACTGTGATAACAGACTAGGTTGACATTTTTGATACCAACTTTAAGGCATAACATAACTGTACAAAAATTTTCATACCATCATATATCAACTTTAAATCATTCACGTAATACTTTCCACAGAAACTGTACGTGATATATTTTCACTAGGTGCTACTCATCAACACAAACCTAATAAAATTGGAATCACATTTTTCCGAGCTACACAGAATTAGTTATGCATTTTCCAAGTTAATAGGCAATTACTTGATTAAATAAAACTACACAAAAAAGTATCAGTAAAAATGCATCTAATAATTTTAACAAGTAGATCCATTCATTTCCAGCACAACAAAATTTGTTTCACACAATTTGGACTTAAAATGAGCCAGATATGATTTTTAGAAGTATTTAACCTATTTCTAAAAAACAGATTAAAAGGAAACTCATCCTAATCCGGTACGTGTACCCGGATTCGAGCACACACAGACACAACCCGTGCACCCAAGTTTCCCGCACTCGACTGCACCCAGACGATACACACTTCCACCGACAGCGGGCCCCAGAGGTTAGCGACCTCACGACCCCACTGTCAGCCGGCCCCACTGGTCAGTGACCTCACACCAGTTGTCGGTGCTGACTGGCGAGAACTCGCCGGCGGCGAGGTCTCCGGCGACACGGTCTACACCTACGTGCACCCCTTCATTTCACGAACACGATCGGCTAGGTCCTCACGTCACAGGATCACCGGAGCTAGCTCGCTGGCAATCATGGTGGGCGGCGGTGTGGTGGCTCGACGACGACGCACTTATCGGCGAAACTGAAACCTGACGAGGCAAGCGCAGGCTATGGGAAACCCTACCAGACTCCTATGCGGGGCTAGCAAGCTATGCAGACCCTAGCATTGGCTGGCGCTATGCATGGTGACGGACGACGGCGAGCATGGCCGCGGCGAGCTCAACTTCTGGCCGGAGCACGATAACAGAGACCTCTCCATCTAACCCTAAGCACCAGCGGAGATAGAGAAAGATGGAACGGGGTTTGGTTGGGGCTAAGATGGCCGGAGTCTCTGTTTGTAGCGACGCGAACCGAGAGAGGGAGACGGCATTCGGCGGTCTACCTCAATGAACAGAGGGAGGTTGTGGGTGTGCTGGATAGAGGAGATCGAGGCAGAGCGATGGGCGTGAGCAATCGGGTGATGGTTTGGTGGTTATCGAGAAATTGCTCGCCGGAGTTCTTCCCGGCGGCGGCGGTGCTTTGCTCTATAAGCAGAGACAGAGGGAGAGCGAGGGAGGAAATGAGCGTTGCAAAGCCGGGGTGCGAGCGGGAGAAGGGTGAAGGCGTTGCGCGTCCAGGTTCGACAAACTTAGATGGGATTTCGTCCCTGCCAGACAGCACAGCGGTGGTCTGATTGACGGCGGCCACGCAGTGGCGAACGAGAGGGAGGGACAGAGAGGATGTCGGGGGAGTGGAGTCGGTCGCAGCAGAGCGGTGGACATGGCTGTTTGCAGCGCGGTGAGGCCGAACAGCGGACAGCCAGAGCTTGCGCCGGCGTACAGAGGCCGCGTGGCGGCGTCGGCGCGGCGTGGAAGGAGAAGGAGGGGATGACAGGTGGGTCCCACTGGGGATTAAAGAAAAGAGGATTTTGCTATTTTCTATTTTATTTTATATCTCCCAAACTAAGCCGAATTAGGAAAAAGTTCAAAAAGCAAAGTTGCTTAGAATTTCACAAGGAGCAATTCATCTTAAAGGCTCAAGTCCAAATTCTGCCTGGAATTTGAATTTCTAATACAAAATTAAAATAATAAATGACCTTTTCTGAAAATGAGTGCTTAATAAAAGTTGTTCCTCTTATCAAGATCTACAACTTTGGTTTTAGGCACTTTTTCAGAAAAGCAAAGCAACTACTAGTTACATTATGGACTAACAAAAGGACTTAGTGAATTGTTATCTAAATAAAATTTCAAATTCAAGTTTCATATGCATAACTCACAACAACACTTTAAACAAACAAATGCAACAAATGATTGCAAGAGATTGTATGGCATGATGCTATGCTTATGACATGGTCAATTATGCATTTAGGGTTGCTTAACACCAGGGGTGTTACACGCCATAGCCATCGTGGCACCGCTCATGGGGACCACTTTGCTCCAGCAACCCTAGCCCCATCCAAGCCATGTTCTACCTCCCTCTACCTCCGCTAATGCTTTGGTGTAGATGGAGAGGACTCTATCGCCTCGCTCCAGCCAGAACTCAAGCTCACCGTTGTCTAGTTCACCGTTGTCCGCCGCAAGTTTGGCACCGACCAATGCTAGGGCTGGCATTGCCCTTTTTTCCCTGCATAGGAGTCTGTTAGGGTTTCCCGTAACTTGTGCTTGCCTCGTCGGGCTTCATTTCCGCCGGGAAGTGCGTCGTCGCCGACTCACCGCGCCGCCGTTCAGCCATGGTTGCCGGTGAGCAAGCTCCGGTGATCCTCTGGCGCGAAACCCTAGCCGACCATGAGAACACATGGGCAATTGAGACGCTTGGTTGAGAAGATCCCATGTGACATGGTTGATAAGTTCCCATGTGTGTATGATGAATGATTGACACATGTGAGGAAGGTTTGAGGCTTTTTCCGGTTGAGTCCATATTTCATATGCGCTTAATGTTTATGACTAACTCGTGGTGTTGAGTTGTGGTGTGTTACCTAGGTTGGTGTGCGTGTGCAACATGTGTCTCTTGGCTGTGTTGATGTGCAGGTGTGGAGCTCGAAGACAGTGGTCGATGGCGAGGTGAAGGTCAAGTAGAGACGTGCCGTGCCGACGGACCGGGAGCGTTCAAGGATGGGCGTGTCGTGCGGCGGTCGTGCCATGCCGATGGACTCATAGCGGTGAAGGGCGGACGTGGGGCTTGGACCGACAGACCAGAGGACCAGCGGTGGTAGCTGGCACTTGGCTTCAACAAGAAAGAGCACATGGTGATGTGCGATGCATCGGCCGAGTCGGGAGAAAGACGATGGCGTCGTGGCACTTGGCTGGAGGTCGAACATGGGCTCGCGTGTGGCGCAAGTGCCATCGTTCAAGTCAAGGAGGAAGGCGAAGGCGTTGTGCCCGGCGCGGAGGCTGGACATGCATCGGCATCGGTGTCGGTGGTCGGGGTGTGAGAACCACACTCCGTCTATGGTGCGGGTTTGGTAGCTGAGCCTCAGAAAGCTACCTTCGACGGTTTCCGAGTTTGGGCCTCAAAACTCGGGGTGGCGGGTTTCTGAGTTTGGGCCTCAAAACTCGTGGTGGACGGTTTCTTGGTTTGGGCATCAAAACCTGGGTTGGCGGGTTTACTGGTTTGGGCCTCAAAACCGGGCGGAGGTTCCTATGCGGAACGGGTCGATGCGTGGTGGCACCGCATGGAGGCGAATGTAGCGGTGAGAAGGCGCGGCGGTCGACGTGACAGCACGTGGTGGCATCCTGGAGCTTGCGTCGAGACGAAGCGAAGGATGAGAAGGCGCGTGGTTGTCGGATGAAAACTGCCAGAGTTGGACGGTTTTACCCCTGGGGGGTATTTGGGCTGAGTACTTCATGTGAGGGTGTTTTTGTCTTCGGACACGTGCGCCTATATATATGTGAAGGGGCTGTGTTGGACAGCTATCCTTAGAGGTGTTGCCATTCTCATTTTGTGTTGTGAGGAGAGGCTAGGGTTAGAGGAGAGAGGGCTCTTGTTCATGAGCTTTTCGCCATTCGAGCTTTGTTGTTGCGAGGAGTGGCTTGTAACCCGACACTGTGTGCTATACAATTCTTCATCTTGTTGAAATCTAAGGATCAATTTTGTGCTCCTCTTGGTTGGCTGAAAATTGGATTGAGCTCGCCTTTTGTTCTTTGTGTTTCTCTCTTTTCTCCCTCGGTGATTTCACGAGTTCTTTCGATTTGAGAGATGTTTTGCGATTCCGCTTGAACCATCTTGTGCTAGGACGTGAGAGGCATCTTTCCACCGGAGAATTTGTCCAGAAACCTCACGAGCACATAGATCGGGCGGAATTCATTCTCGTTCTCCAAACTTTCCCCTTTTCTAGTGTTCTTCGGATTTCTCATGGATGAGTTGTGTTGGAGCGATGATATCTTAGGATTAGCTTTCTAACACGTAGAGGAACACTTGGGTGAAGTTTGGTTGTGGCCCCTTTCGAATTGGTTGATTTCCAATCGATTTTGATTTTTGCCCCGAGCAGATTTTGCCTTTCTGTTCATCCACGGACAGTCCTCGCCCCCAGCGGCGGACAGTCTGGGACTCAGGACTTGGGGTGTTCAAAATAGCACAGCGTGTAACTGCTATCGGTCAAGTGACCGGCGGACAGTCCGCCAGTGACCCGCAGATAATCCGGGGTCACATCGGACGCTGCACAAGGCCTGCCTTGGACGTTAGAGGTTCACAGTTCACGTGAACCGCAGACTGTCTAACTTGCAAACCATGGACATTCCGGGACCTGACCAGAGTTGTTCCAGAATAGTTGATTTTCAGGGTTTTTTCCTGCGGACAGTCCGACCCTCCAAGCGCGGATAGTAAGACCTTCTTTGGATAGTCCAGGATCATAGTACCGGAGAGTCCAGGAACCTGGTGCTTCTGCAGCTTTGCCCTGTGTGTTTGGCGTTTGGTTTTTTGGCTTTCTCCGGTAGTTGCGCTGTACCTCTAGGACATATCCTAGGGTATCCACCTACTTGTTAGGTCGTGAACTAGCCGGTTGCTCAATCTTTTGTTTTGGGGTGACTTTCTGGGACAAGGGTCATCAATTTCTCGAGAAGAAATTTGAGGCTACTGTCGGTGTTTCGGACCCGGGGGTCTACACCAACGAGTGAATTTGTGTGCGCGTGGTCCCTGATCCGGATGGTGATGCAAGAAGAATACAGGCGGTTTATCCTGGTTCGGGCAAGAGAAGGCCCTACGTCCAGCGGGGGGGGAGAGATTATACTATCTTGCAACGAAGTGCTTGTACAGGGGCGAATACAAGCGGGAACGAGAGAGGACAGGGTGTGTGAAGGGAGTAACTAGGACCCAGGAGCTAACCCTAGGATCCTAGACTACGGTGGAGAGCTTAAGGGCTTGAGTGCTTGAGTCCCGCTTGTATTTGCCCCTGTACAAGCACTTCGGTGCAAGATAATACAATCCCCCCCGCTGGACGTAGGGCCTTCTCTTGCCCGAACTAGGATCAACCGCCTGTATTCTTCTTGCATCACCATCCGGATCAGGGAGCACGCGCACACAAATTCACTCGTTGGTGTAGACCCCCGGGTCTGAAACACCGACAGTTGGTACGCCAGGTAGGGGGCGCGCGTGTCTCTAGTGACTTCCCGCAGTTCCGGATTGCAGATTTCATGCCTAACGGTGACGCCTCCACCCAGCCTCGAAGACACGGCTCATCCTCGATGTGGCCGAGAGCCGCTCGCCATGACCGGAAAGGCTCTCGGAGGCTCCACAGGTCCCTTGCGCGGGACATGGCTCCTCTCGGGTCCCGCAGAGGAACGACCAAGAAAGATCACCATTAGTGAACACTTCCATTTGCTGATGTTACGTCACTCCTCATTTCGCCTCCACGCACTGCTCTCCCTCTCCGTTCGCTGATGTTACGTCATGCGGATAGGAGGAGTCGGCCCCGGGAGGAGAAACAGGAGCCATGGAGAGAAGGCTGGCTCCGCTTCACTACCGTCCTTCTAAGCTCGCTCGAGACTGCCGACGACATGCATGTCGCCCAGGAATCGGCGTAGCTAAAAGAGGATGTTGAGTGGAATGGAACCAGCTGTCTCCTCCATGGGCTGCCACGGAAGGCGGCGGAGGTTTTTCGGGAGATCAGCGACCAGGAAATTCCTCCCACGCCCCCCGTGGCATAACTGGGCGAGCCGACGAGCTCGCTAGTTCTTCGCCCGAACTGCATCACCACCTGCGTGCTGGTGCTACAACTCCAGTTCGCAGGGTTGTTGTTTCCTACAAAGGATCGGTAGAAAGGTGATATGCAACAGGGCAAGGCGAGCCCGACAGCCCTACTTCTTCCTTCCTCAGACAATGAGGAAATCATTCGTGGCAAAAGGTCCTCGCGACTCGTCGCCGTCGCTGGACTCATGCCTATCGTCTTTGTCTTCCATCGACACGACGACGTGCACGCCACGTCTGGTTCTCCGATGCGTTCAAGACACCGCCCTGGAAAGGGCGTGCTGAACGAGTCTGAGAAGGGAAGGGAAGGGACTGAGCCCAAGGACGAAGCAGGCATCAACCCTGATGACCCTTCACCGCTCGCAAAGGAGATAGGATCTCATGGATTTAACACCGAATCCCTCTCTTCCTCTCCTTTGTGTACCTCAAAAAATGCTACCAAAAGGACACCAACAATGTATCTCTGTAATCCAGAAAATAAAATAAAAGAGCTCCCTTCATTCCAAAAGGATTGCTATTCGAGCATCTAAGAACAACGGGCAAGCACAAACCTCGCTGCATCCCTAGGACAGATTTCTCTGCAAAGAGCCCTTTTGAAGGGTCACTTTGCTAAAAGATCAAAAGGGAACCAAAGGAAGAATAGCGCACGTCGCAATTTAGCCTACAGCGTCGATGGCCCGCAAAGATATGTTCCAATCTCTTCTTTTTACTCACGTTCATATGATAAAACAACTCTTTGAGAAATCTCAGAGTAAAGGTCTCATTGTTTCGTCTATAAGGGTTACACCTTTGTTCTCGAGCACGGGGGACAACATCAACCGTGTCCCCCTTAGGGAAGCTGATCGTGGTCCAGTCGCGACCGCCCCCAGGGGCTAGCGACGCCCCCAGACTAAACGAAGAGCTCAGAAGCGGACGAACTTCCCCGATGCTCATACAAAGATTGAAACAAACATAGGCACAACAATAAGACCACGCAAACGCCCATTCTTTCTCATCTCCCCTCGGGGTAGTGGGCAATTGAACAAAAAGACTAAGCAAAACCCCGAAAGGCGACCAAAAAAAGGAAAAAGAGAGGCGTTTGCGTGACAACCTCCATAAAAAGAAAAGAAAGGTACAACGGGTTCGGAAATCATACGATGGTGCGCTATAAACATGTCTTCGCAGGAAAAACCGGGGACCTAAGTCTTAGGCGAAGGCTTAGCAAAAAATCAAGCCACGCAAGATGGTACCATGTCCAGGCGAGCCCCTGACACCCCGGCTGGGGAGAAGTACACAAAGGCTCGACACGGACCGGACAAATCAAGGCAACCCGCCTAGAAGACCGATGGTTTTTCAAAAGCTCCAACTGAGGGGTCTTGTCAGGATGCTAATGCAGCAGGTGGCCTGACGCCACGCCCCGCTGACCGCCAGAACTCTGACCCTCAAAAAAAGAGCTTGGCAGTGATTCTCTCCCTACGAATCCCGCAACAGTGTGAGAGCCTGCCGAAGCCCAGTGCTATCACGGGCAAAACAAGACCGCCCACCTCGAGCTCTAACATCGACGATCGAACCATGAAAGCCCGACCAAGGGACGAGCCGCGTCGAGTTAAGTTAAAGCCCGAGGGCTTGGTCACGACCAACTACCCCTCAGAAGAAGGGAGCTCGAGCACGCAAAACTCGAGAACCCCCCTCGGAGTCAAGGTTCCCCGGTGGCCGACCCGGGGAGATCCCTCCCCCTAAGTTCCCAAAAAACTCGCATGTTTTTCTTTTACCAAACTCGGCATCATTTTATTTATCTATGCCTCGAAAGTGCTTCATGACCAAGTAAAAAACATCTCGAGCTCTCTAAGAGTCGAGGGGAGTCGAGATGGGAGCTCTCCTACACCTCCGGGTCGTGGCACTCCGCTCACTCCCTCCCTCGAAAATCTCGAGCCTGTGTCGAAAAACTTAGTCGAAAAAGCAAAACTCGGGCAAAGAAAAATAAAAGTGACTCGAACACAGAATGTTTCCTCGCCTTTCCAGGCACTCATAAAAAGTCTTCAGGCCACAAAATGGGCTCATCACCACAAAGACATTAATTTACACAGGCTTTCTTGCCCAGTTATGTTTCGCAGGCCTCAGACTTCGGTGCTTCCTTGGCCGCTATACCTAAGCCTTCATCGGTGACATCGAGGCCGTAATCCGCCAAGTCTTCAAAGCTTTCCTCGACGCCAGGGGGAGAACGTCATGTTCAAACAGCTTCACCAACACTACCCAGGTTTTCTGGCCTCGGCAACCATAGCAAGGTGCCTGCTCCTCGTAGTCATCATCAGTCTTGGTGGTATCAGAAACGAAGCCTCTAGAGACTAGTTCCATATCATAAATATAGCCGGAACGGACCACAGCCATCGCCCGCTTCACACCATGGTGAAGCGCGTCCCTGACAACGGTACCTTAGAATGACGGCCAGATGGCAGAGATGGTCGACGAGACCATCCCCCCGCACCTCATCGTCAACCTCGTTCGCTGGGCTGGCGCCCCACACAGCTCCAACTGTTAATGGCCCCCAAAAGTCGGTTGGTCATAGCCGCTTCATGGAAGCCCGTCCTGTAACGCAAGTTAGCCACCCTCGTGGCTGACAGACTCTCTTTGAGGGCTGAAAATGAAACCAGGGTAGCCAACGGTCAGCAGTACCTCAGGACCGCAAGGCTTGAGACCGGGAAATGAAATCTCACCAGCACAATGGGTGTGGAGAGCCGTATTATTATGGTCTTCCGCCGTGACGCGTCCTTCCTCCGCCTGGTTCAAGGCACGGACCACCTCCGTCGCCTTGACCCTCAGCTCCTCCATCTCTTTCGCAGCACAGCAAGCGGCAACGGCGAGGTCCTTCTCAACAAGGCCGCCCTCGACGTCTCCAGCTCGGCAGACAGGCCCCAGACCATTACCCTCTCCTCCTCGATCGTGGCACCGAGGTTAGAAATGTCCTCTCGAGGCCCTTGATCTGACCCTCGGCCCCGCCAAGCTTGCTCTCGAGATCAGAACCTCTTCGAGCTCGAAGCAAGGTCCTCGCCTCCGACACCTCCTCTTCCGCCTTCACCGCTCTCCGCCTTCGCCGCCACGGCCTCCTCCTTGGCTTTCCTCGCTTCCCATCAGCTCGGGCCATGGCCTCTTGTGCGGCTCGGCCGGCCTCAACTTGGCGCACCTCCCCTCATGACTGCCCTGCGTCGCACGAAGGAAGAAGGACTTCGTATGGGATTGCCTCCTTAGATCCTGCGAGCAAAAGGCGGATGTTTAGACACCGAGCCTAGAAAGAGGACAAGGACGAAAAGCACCCCCAAATGCTACTCACCGACATACATCGTCCGAAGTCTTCGGTGACATCTCGCTGGCCATCCTCAGAGTTTGTGCCATCCAGGAGCGATACATTTCCATGTCCTCCCAACGCGTCAGCTTGGCGGGGTCGTCCAACACAAAGGAAGGACCGGCCGAGTCATGGGGATCCCGAAACAAAATACGCTCCTGGCCCCAGTACGGAAGACACACGATGATCTTGTCACGCCTTCGCCCCGATGCTCTCTGCCGACTCGCGTGAGCCGCCTTGCTGCTCCACTCTATCGGCCAGGTTGAGGTACGACGAAGTTCTGGACCCTCGATGCCCCAGCTCGGACTGACCACCCACGACACGTCGGGAGCGTCGTGAGGGGCAGACGCCCCGGCAAGCACAAGAACATCGCTCATCTCCAGCCGATCCCGCTCATGGGAGCTCGAGGTCACCATCTCCCCTTGAGGAAAGCTAGCCTCGATCCCCGCCGTCTCTACGTCTTTCAGTCGTCCGACGCCGACTGTTTTCCGTCTTGAAGTAAGACGAAGGCGCTCGCCAACTCGGGCGTCACGATCGGTCGCGGCGTCAGGTGACTCGAGGCTGACCCGGCCACCTGCCGTTCCTAGTGTCCTCGCTGCTGTTGCTCTTGTTGCAGTCCTTCGCACTATTTTCTTTTCTTCCTCCTCCTTCTTCCTCAGCTCCGCCTCGTGGAGCCCCGTAGGCCACGTCCTCGCTGACCCCTCCGAAGCACCAACGAGCGGTGACCCAGCGGCCGCCTCCTCGACTACGGTATCGACTGGGCGGGCTCCGAGCCCGCCCTCGGGGCCTCGAGAGCCACCTCCTTGGGTCGAGGAACGGAATCCTCAGCTTGGCTCGAGGAGGGGCTCGTCGACACCAGGGCGTGGGCTATAGCGGCCCTGGCAACCTGGGCGGAAGCAGCGTCACCCCCGATGCTTGGCGTCCAGGGCGGTGCGCCTGCAACCACAACAGCCCCTGTCAGCTTACCCCTAGCCATGGCCTCTCGAGCCGCCACTGCCCAAACACGTGCGTGACGGGGCAAGAAAGCCCCACCTCCAGCCGGGTCCGTTGACATTTTAGCAGCCACCTCCGCCTTAAGTCTCTTAGCCGGGGCATGGTCCGTCGTCCGTGACGCTTCGCCCTAAGGCCATCAGAGACGGGCTAATCGCTGACTTTCGAGTCAAAACACAGAACGAAGACCAGGAGGAACTTAAGGTATAAACACTTACCCTCGGGGAAAGGAGATTTTCTTCCCGGACTCACCTGACCCGGACGAGGGCCTTGAGGCCGTCCCTCCTTCAAAACTCCGCCCAAGACCAGAGCCCCCAGACCGAGGCTGGGGCGTACGATGCCCCGATTGGCTCCCCCGGATCTTTTCAAGACATGGGCCCCTGCTCGAGGGAGACGTCGACTTCTCCTTGGGGGCCACGATGCGGGTCGACGATAAGTGACATTGGCCTCGAGTTGAGGCCGAGGCCACACCGCCGGACGACTGCTGAGACGACGAGTCGCCCTGTTTCTTCTCCTTCGGGCGCTCCAGGACATCCTCCTGCGCAGGGGAACGTTAGCTCGCGGGCCAAAGCCCAGTATACGACTCAACGTACGTCCATCCCCTCATCGTCGTCATCGTCATCATCATCATCCTCAGGCGAGGTCTGTTCCGTAGACGACTCACCCCCGACGACCTGTTACGTTTTCGACTCACCCGCCGCTGTTCGCGCTTTTGGCGTGAAAGGTTTTTCTTTTTCTCCTAAGTCCTCCTCCGCGTCTTTTCTCTTCTTTTTCTTTTGTTCAGAAAGGCGTCTCACCTGTCGGGCCGCGAAGTCCTCCTTCACCCGGGGTATCGAGGTCCGATATTCGATCCTCCCCTGAGGAAAAGTATGAAAGGTGAAAACATGACGAAGGAAGAAAATGGAAAAAGAAGAACCCCGTAGGATGCGACCCAAGACACTCACCAAGTCAAAACACCATTCGTCCGGTAGCATCGGGACAAGACGAACGCTCTCCAGCTCGAAGGGCCCAGAGACCGCGCCCTTCACCCTCGCCACGACCTCCGCCTTGGCCAACTTCTCCTTGGACATACGGCTCCATTTTAGGCCCTCAGGCTCAACCTTGGGTCCCATCTTATCCAGTCGTACAAGACGGGCCATGAGAGGGAGCACCCTCCGACGATGGAAGGCCAGACACCGCCAACCGCCGCCGACAGGCCCGTTTCGTGAAGTTTCTTCACCGCATCCACGAGCAGCACCAGCCGCGACTGCCGCTCCGCTCCGTCGCAACACCATATGACCAGTGGGTCGGACGCTCTGAGAAGAGACGCCCAGAGAATTCTGGGAAATACCCCCTCTCGTCGTTCCGCAGATAGAACCACTGAGAATCCCATTAGGTATGATTGCTCATCAGGTTGGTAGGGATGTACTCACGCGGAACATCCGACCTGCCGTCTTCAAAGCAAAGTTGAGGCAGCCAACACGGACGACCCTCCTCACGCCTTTACCCCCGGGGGTGTTGAAATGATTTCCGCTGAAGAGATGGAGCCACAACTCCCAATGCGGCTCCATCCCCAGGTACCCTTCACAGACCGCCGCGAAAATGGCGGCCTGGGAAATCGCGTTGGGGAAAGATTGCGGAGCTTGATGACGCTGTAATAGTGAAGGAGCGCCTGCATGAACCGGCTCGGGGGCGACCCAAGCCCCAATCGGTGGAACTTCAGGAAGCACGACGTAGCCTTTCGGTGGCTTTGGCTCCCGATCCGATTGCGGCGGCTCCCTCCACTCTGGCTTCCCCTTAGAGGTGAGGGACGAAGAAGCCCCACTTCAATCAACTCCTGCAGCCTCTCCATCATCACCGACTATGAGCGCCACTCATCGGCGGGCACCACAGTCGCCATCACAGCAATACGGATCTACGCAGCAGATAAAGCGCCAGGAAGTTTCCCTCTCTCTCTCTCCTTCTTTCGCAGGCGAAGCGGGCGCTCGAGCTCTCGATGACGGCAGCAGAAAGACGGAAGGCAGAAAGGGAGAACGTTTACTCTCGCTTCTCGTACTTGAAGAAGCCAATACACATCAAATGCGCCAAGCGGCGTAAGAAAAAAGGTAACGCACCCACACTTGATGCGTTCGCCTAACCCCCTCAAAGTACGCAACAGACACACGCGTTGTACCCTCCTATTCCTTCCGTCACCCGGGCCCGCCACGACCGCCGCGTCGCATCACACCCTCTGCCTAAAAAGGCGCGCCCAACAGACGAAATGGGTCATTTCCACGAAGAATCCTTCCAGAAGAAGCAAAAAAGGCCCTGCCTATACGAAAAAAACCTCGAGGTAATGAAGGTTGGCCCCCGAGGGGTCCGAACAGCCGATCTCGAGTAACCGAGTCAGGGACGCCGAAGGGGAGCTCACTCGAAGCAGGCTCAAGAACAAATTCTCGAGACCCCTGACGCGTATCCAAGGCAAGACAAATAGGTCGCCATAGGATCTCCTCGCCGAGAGGCATCGAGCCGCCAGCTCCTATCGAACGGAGCTGGTACCTAGGCATCTGCACGTCTCGCATCAATGAGATCGCCTCCGGGCCACAGTCAACCCCTATCGAACGGGGCATGAGTTCTCACTTGGATCCCCCCGTCACCAGCTCACCGAGGACGTCGAGACATTGCCCCGCCGAGGGTAGTATGACGCTTCTCACCTCGCACCCGATCGAAAGGCCTCGCGGGAAGGACGCCGGTGCTAGCAATGCCCTAGACCGCACGAAGGCTCGGGGCCCGACTACGGCCGGCACCCCTCAACGAAAGAGGGTTGAACTAACCAGGGGAATGACTGCTTAAGGCCCACAACGGCTGAGAGACATCGCCCCGATTCTAGCTGATCAAATGTTACAGTAATATCGACCGCACTCGACCTCATGCGCACGCGAAGTCAACAAAAGTCCTCAAAGGAGTCTCATTACTCCCTCGAGGCCTCGAAGGCTACCCCCGCAAACTCGAGCGCCGGCACTCAAGCCCGGGCTCGGGGTCTCGAAGCCGTACGAGGCTCGGGGCTCAACTACATCTGACAAAGAGGGTCGAATCTGCTCGGGGCCTCGACCGTGCGAGGAAAACAAAATCCTCAAAGACAATTTCTCACCCTGGCTCGAGTGCCAACATTCAAACCAGGGCTTGGGGGCTACCCCACGGGGGACGCTCGCGCGTCCCCCACGGGAAAACTTCAGACTTTCTCTCTCTCTCTCTTGAATTCTTGGCCCTATCTCAGATGCCAGCATTCGTGCCGAGGCTCGGGGCAGTTCTGAAACACCTTACGAGACTACGACCTCGTGACCCCCAGCTCGAGCTCCAACGCTCGAGCTGGGGCTTGGGGGCTACTGTCGATGGTATGGAAAAAGGGTGCCCCAAAACCCCGATCAAGAAAAACAAAGCCAGGGTTAAGAAGGTAACCGACGTTACGCAGCGCCACCAGGCCGAAAGCCCATCAAGAGGAGTGGGCCCGGCGGCCCACGATCCAAGCTTGGCCTCACGTCAGCACTCACTCTCGCCTCGACCGCCACTCTCCGCCTGAGCAGGCCTCGGGGCTGGCTGGCGCTTATTTTTTGCCTCGCCCGAGCCATCCGAGCCAGGCCTCGGGCTAACGCCCAATTTCCGTCTCGCCTGAGCCCTCCGTGTCAAGTCTCGGATAAAAGCCTCGCCGTACGTCCTCGACCCTTCGCACGAAGGGGTCAAACCCCAACCTCGAAGACTTCCTAGCGAAGGAAGCAAGCCATGATGACCCCGTACCTATCACTTGTACGACCCCAAAAGCATTAATTGCATCTTCTCCACTTTGGCAAAGGCCCGCATGGCCACAGAAAATACACAGTTGGTGGACCCCAGTAAAATCGAACTTTTACCGCTATCCATCCCCGGAAACAAGCACGTAGTGCGGAGCTATCGCCCCATGCCTTGTACTGTACCTCTCGAGGACACCCCTCGAGGTACATACAACAATGCGTCCCGAGTATGGTCCGGAGCTTGACCCCCTCCGCTTAGCCACAGGTCCAACCGCGAAGTCTCGACCACACCCTCGAGCACGGTTCTACCGGGACCGGTCAGCTCTCAAACCGCACTGCAATCCTCTGCACGTGCTGCGCACACCCGCATGGGCATCACACACTTCGCACATCCATGGCACGCGTCCATGTCTCATGCCACAGGGCGAAAGTGCGTCGCTACAACAAAAGCGGCACGACATGACCCATCGTCATCGCCACGTCATCGGTGACATCATCGCCTATGACAGCCCTAGAACTATGTAACCCTGTGCCTCCTCTTCATCTATAAAATGGGACGCCGAGGCTTAGGTTAGGGTGTAACAGAACCAACCAATTTGCACCAGATTAAGCACTGAGATCCCCGCTTGACGCGGGCTCATCAAGTACTTAAGCTCGTACAAACCCGGTAGTCCGGAAATCTCGAAGGATTTCAAATCATTTCGACATTCAGCCAAGATCGTACTAGTTCAATGACATGCCCACAAGTTACATCACAGTTGCACATAGTTCAAATACATCGAAGTTCGAAATAATATCACAAACCATAGTTTTGAAATGTAGCGGAAGCAACATAGACTTAAAACATAAGTTTGGATTGTTCTTAATACAGCGCCATCATTCTGACCAGGTCCATAAAAGCATCAGATAAGATAAGTGGTGACCATGCCCCTGGTCTAATCATCTCCCGTAACCGGGTACAGGCAGTTCTCGCAGTAACCAAAGAAGCATTGGCCATCTGCAACAACAAGGGAATAAAACCCTGAGTACAAGAAGGTACTCAGCTAGACTTACCCGTCATGAACCAGAAATAATGAGACTCCAAGGATCATGTAGGCTATATAGGTGGGGTTGGCTACACAAACTCCTTTGCATGAAGCTTTTGTAAGTAAAACTCATTTTAGGGTGTTGGCAGTTGCTTTTAACAATTAATTCTACATTACTAGGTTTGCACCTGAACTAAAGCAAGCACTTGAGTAATTAACCAAACAAGAGTGACTATTTCATCAATAGCCTTTCAGATTCAACATTATAACCATCTTTAGTTCCATAAGTTCTATGGGCGATGATTTACAGTCAACTGCTCACTGTCCAGGAGCGATGGCGATTATAATCGATTCCTACCCAGCTGGGGATAAATGTCTCACACTCGCCCGGCACAATCCGGCTATGGCAGTCGTAAGCTACCAGTCAGGAGATTCGAGAACACAACGCGCAGGACGGCCATGGGCCCTTCTACACGGGGGTTATCTCAGTGCCAAGTCGCTCAAGCTATAACTGCCCACACCGGTCATGCCAGGTCGGATCAGGCCCTGCCTGCCCTCGGCCAAGCCAGTTGATCAGAATAGTTGCCACGGTACAGCTGAGGCCCTGGGGTGTTAGGCGTCAACATCTCATCACCATCTCGAATCCTTACTCGGCTTCGCGGGAGGCGGGGAGGTACTCAGACCTACTCCTTAAGTGATCGACGCGTCAATTACTGTTGAAGGGACATTCCCGAACGGGTCCTATGCGACATAGACGGAAGACTACTAGCACACAAAACCATGTCCTGCTGCTCTTACATCCCGCCTCTGTCTCAAATTAATTATCACATGGTTATCTCCATGATAGCACAGGCTAATCATGATCAGTATCCACCTAATGCGGGAGACAGGAAATCACCCGACTTTTACCGATCTAAGCAGGGCTAAGCATATAACGAGCCTAGACCTAAACAGGGATAACAAGATATAATTGCAGGTGGACAAGGATAAGTAATAATGCATCAACGGTAGCAACCAAATCCTATAACCTAATGCAACATTCATCATCAGGTTAATTGTAAGACATTTGCAAACCGTAGGAGTTAGAATGCTCCGGGGCTTGCCTTTCTCAAAGTCCGACGGACGGTGGTCGCGACACTCTGGTAGATCTTCGGCGTCGGTCCCTCCGGCCTCCTCGGTCAGGTTCTCCTCCTGGCTGGCTTCTTCCTGGGTCGACTGGTTCTGGGTCTCCTCCGTTGATCCTGTATGATGCGTAACATGTATGAATAGGATGAATGCACATAGAATGCATATGGGATGCATATGATTAACAGCAATTAGGAGATAAGCACATGTCATCTATTGCATTCTCTTCAACAAGGTAGTCAACATCATCCTAATGTTATAACAGACTCCAACATCTAACCAACCACTTAATGTCCCATAACCAACTTGTTAAGCTACATAACCACCACAGCAAGACTTACTTAATGAATTTATTTCCTCTAAATACTTTGCTGAAATAAATTCATCTAACCATGCTTACAACAACAACCCATCCTAGACAGCTTCAAAATCTACAAAAATTACCATAGACTAATACTATGCAGAACAGTCCACTGCCAAATTTTAGGCCATTTGGATTTAAACATTGTCCCCTATGAAAAAGACAAATATTGGGGTGAAAAGGTGCTTTGAACTACCCCATCCTAACAGAAAGTGTACAAACAACAGATTCCTATTTTTCTTCTAAATTTCTTAGCACAAGAGCAGTCTACAAAAATTAACAGGTTCATATTCATCATATTTTAATTACTACGATTTTAAAGAAAACGCATTTGCCATTTTAAATGCTACTGCAAAAGTATTTCACAGAACAACTTCACATTATAATTTTCCCTGAAACTACTCATCTACACAAGCCTAACAAAACTGGAATCAACATTTCTTGAGTACATAGAATTAGTATGCATTTTCCATGTTAACAGCAATTTCCGGGATTAAATTAAACTGCATTTAAAAGTATCACTAAAAATGCATTTAACATTTTTCACAGATAGATCTACTCATGCTTAACACAACAAAATTTGTTTCACAGGATTTGCACTTAAAATGAGCCTTGCATGAATTTTTGAAGCCTTTACATAAATTCTGGAAAACTCATTTTAAAGAAAACCCTATCCTAAACGCTACGGACACCCGGAAAAAAGGCACCGCAGACAGAAGCAAAAATGCTACGCGCACCCGGCTATCCCGAGCGCTACTGCACCAGACTCCTCTCCTTCTCTCTCCTTCTCACTGCCAAACGGGACCCGCTGGTCAGTGACCCCACACGTCAGCGGTCAACGGGCCCACGCGTCAGAGGCAGCGTGCTCCCGCCGGAGTTGACCGGCTCTAGCTCGCCGGCGGTGAAGTTTCGGCGACACCAACCCTACCACCAGACTCACCAACGCGAGGCGGACACAGTCGGCTAGGTCGCTTGGCCGGAGCATCACCGGAGCAAGCTCGACGGCGGCAATGGCGGAGCGGCGGCGCGGCAACCCTACGGTGCGGCCTTGCCCGGCTATTCCAGGCTCGGCGGCGTGAGCATCAGCTCAAGCACTCCCTAAGCTACCTTCCAGGCGGCTATGGAGCCTCGCCGGCCTCGGCATTGCCTGGCGTCACGCACGGCGGCGGTCCGCGACGGACATGGCGGCGGCACGGCTCTGTTTCGACCGACGAGACAAAGCAAGAGAAGGGTCTCCATCTGGCCCTAAGCACCTACAGAGGTCAAGGAGGTGGGAACTGGGCTTGGTTTGAGATGGTTTGGCCGGCCCACGCTTTGGTCATGACGGCGGCCATGGCGAGAACTCGAGGATAGCATTCGACGTTCTGCCGGATAGAGAGGAGAAGAGGGGAAACCAACCCTGGCTGATGAAAAAGGAGGTTATGGCAGAGAGGTTGGCGGGAGGAATCGGGCGGCGGTGCGGTGAGAAGCGAGTAATCGCTCGCCGGAGTTCGGCGGGCGGCGGCGCTTTGCACTGGAGAAGATGGAGTGGAGCGAAGCAAGCGAGAGAGTGAGCGAGAGAGTGGCTTCTGGCTTGCGAGCGCGAGGCGGAGAGGGGGCAAAAGGACGATGGGCTCAGTGCATTGCACCTGGCCGGTTCCCGTCGGGAGGGCTCCCGACCGGGCGCGGCGGCGCCAGGAATCGGCGGCCACGCGGCGAGCGCGCAGAGAGGATGCAGCGCACGCGGGCGGTTTGGTCGGAATCCAGGGGCGGCGAGCTGCAGTTTGAACGGCCTGGCAGGCGGGCCTTCGGCGGTAGCGGCTGCGGCGGCGAGCAGCGGCAGCCAGCGGCGCGCGCGGGGAGGAAGAAGGGTGGCTGACAGGTGGGGCTCTGACAGGTTTAACTAATGAGGTTTTGTTTAAAACTTTGATGCTCCATAACTCCCAAACTAAGCCGAATCAGGAAAAGGTCCTAAAAGCAAAGTTGCCTAGAATTTTGCAAGGAACAAATCATTTTAAGGCTCAAGTCCAAATTCTGCTTAGAAAAAGAAGTTTACTTCTAATCTATTTTTCTAATGCAAGAAATTATAATTTAAAAGCCTTTTCTGAGAAGGTGCTTTTAAGCAAAGTTGTTCCTCTCATCAAGATCTACAACTTTGTTTTAGGCACTAGGTCAGAAACAAAAGCAAAACATGGATGTACTAGAGACTAAGCAAGGACTTAAACACTCATAAAGCAAATGCACATGAAATGATGTGATGCTATGCTCATGCTATGTCAAATTATGCATTTTAGGATTGCTTAACACCTAGGGTGTTACAGCCCTCCCCTCCTTAAAGAAATCTCGTCCCGAGATTTGAAGTACGAACCATTTCTTATAAAAGTGTGGATACACCTCCTTTAGATAGTTGTCTGTTTCCCAAGTAGCATCCCGATCATCTTGCTCACTCCATGATACCTTATACTGCTTTACTATTCTTCCACGAGTTGCTCTTTCTTTCTCATCAAGCACTCGACACGGTGTAACTGAGTAAGTGAGATCGGACTGCAACTTGATACGGGTCGGCTGTACCTCTTCTTCCGGCACTCGAAGACATTTCTTCAACTGCGAGACATGGAACACAGGAAATATGGCCTTTAAATGTTCTGGCAACTGTAGCTGATAAGCTACTTCTCCCCTTCTTTCCACAATTCTATAAGGTCCCACAAACCTTGGTGCTAACTTTGTCTTAACTCCGAAGCGTTTCACACCTTTCATAGGCGAAACCTTCAGGTAGACATAGTCACCAACATTGAATTCAAGTGGCCTCCTTCGTTTGTCGGCATAGCTTTTCTGTCGAGACTGTGCAGCTGCGATATATTGCTGAATGATCCTAACTTGTTCTTCTGCTTCTTTGACAAAGTCAATTCCATAATACCGACGTTCTCCGGGTTCTACCCAGTTTATTGGTGTTCTACATCTTCTCCCATATAAAGCTTCAAAAGGTGCCATCTGAATACTCTCTTGGTAACTATAATTGTAAGCGAACTCTGCCAAAGGTAACCATTTCTCCCAAGAACCCTTTGCTGATATTACGCAGGCTCTTAGCATATCTTCTAATACTTGATTTATTCTTTCAGTTTGTCCTGACGTTTGCGGATGATAAGCTGAGCTTGGAACTAAATCTGTGCCTAACTCCTTTTGCATCTTCTCCCAAAACGGTGCAGTGAACTGCGGTCCTCGATCTGAAACTATAACTTTTGGTATCCCATGTAGTCGAACAATTTGACTCACATAGATCTCTGCGTAGTCTGGTGCCTTATAGCTGGTTTTGACCGGGATAAAATGCGCTGTCTTGGTGAGACGATCCACAATTACCCAAATTCAGTCATTACCCTTTGAGTAGTGGGCAAACCGGTGATAAAGTCCATGCTCACCTCTTCCCATTTCCATTCGGGTATAGCTAACGGCTGAAGCATTCCAGCTGGTTTCAAGTGCATAGCCTTTACTCGACAACATGTGTCACACCTATCCACATAAGCAGCAATTTCCTTCTTAATCTTAGTCCACCAAAATCTAGGACGCAAATCTTGATACATCTTCGCACTTCCAGGATGGATAGATAACCTGGACAAATGTGCTTCATCCATAATCCGATTTCTGAGTTCTCTATCTTTGGGTACCACTAGTCGTTGGTTGAAGCATAGGACTCCATTGTCATCCAGTCGAAAATGCTCATCGGATTCCGTTTCAATCTTGAGTCTTTCCTTGATATGGTAGATTCCCTTATCGGTTTTTTTCTGTCCTTCTATGATTTGATCAACTAATGCACTGCGTAACTCAAAAACATGTAGTATTGCAGATGCATTAGATTGAATTCATCTTCGAGTAGTAGCCTCATAGCATTACAATGTGATTTCCGACTCAAAGCATCGGCTACCACATTTGCCTTCCAGGATGATAGTGAATCTGTAGGTTGTAATCTTTAATCAATTCAAGCCATCTTCTCTGCCTCATGTTCAATTCTGCCTGAGTGAAGATATACTTAAGACTCTTGTGATCTGTGTACATATTACAGACATTACCAAGCAAGTAATGCCTCCAAATCTTCAAAGGGTGCACGACTGCAGCTAATTCCAAATCATGTGTCGGGTAGTTCACTTCATGTTTCCTTAATTGCCGAGAAGCATAAGCGATCACTCTTCCTTCTTGCATAAGAACACAACCTAAGCCAACCTTCGATGCATCACAAAAGACATCAAATGGTTCCTCTATATCTGGCTGAGCTAAAACAGGAGCAATGGTCAACAGTTTCCGCAAGGTACGGAAAGCAGTTTCACACTCCTCTGTCCATTCAAACTTGTGATTCTTCTGCAACAAACTTGTCATAGGCTTCGCAATCTTGGAGAAATCCGGAATGAATCGGCGATAGTATCCAGCTAAGCCTAAGAAACTTCGAATCTCACCGACTGTTGTAGGAGCCTGCCACTCCATCACTTCCTGCACTTTACTGGGATCAACTAAGATGCCTTCTTCAGATAAAATGTGGCCAAGAAAGTGTACTTTCTTCATCCAAAACTCACATTTACTGAACTTGCATAGAGCTTATGCTCCTGAGTCTAGACAAAACAATCCTCAGATGTTCTGCATGGTCTCCTGCATTTTCTGAATAAATCAGAATGTCATCAATGGACACCACCACAAATTTGTCCAATTCTGGCATAAACACTGAGTTCATCAAACTCATGAAGTATGCTAGAGCATTCGTCAGTCCAAAGGACATGACAAGATACTCATATAAACGTATCTGGTTGAAAAGACAGTCTTTGGGATATCTTGCGGTCGGATTCGGATCTGATGATAACCTGATCTCAAATCAATCTTGGAAAACACTTTGGCTCTGGACAACTGGTCAAAAAGGATATCTATTCTGGGTAACAGATACTTATTCTTAACAGTCAGCATTGAGCGGACGATAATCCACACACATGCGTAAAGACTTATCTTTCTTCTTAACGAACAGAGCTGGGCAACCCCATTCTGACACACTAGGTTGAATGAACCCTTTGTTCAACAGTTCCTTGATCTGGGTTTTGAGTTCTGCTAATTCATTGGGTGGCATACGATATGGCCTCCTAGAGATTGGTGCAGTTCCTGGTAACAACTCTATTGCAAACTCCACTGCTCTTTTGGGTGGTAGCCCTGGTAACTCATCCGGAAATACATCTGGAAAATCTCTGACAATGGGGATTTTGGAGAGGTCTTCTATAGCAAGAGTGCAAGATAGGTCAACAAAATCGGCACCTCGAGGAAGAGACACACGAAGTTTGTTACCTGTCTTACTATCGGATAAGGTAAGAGTTCTGTTTGCAGTGTCTAACACCGCATTCCACACTCTCATCCAACTCATACCTAAGACTACATCCATACTTAGTCCTGGCAGGACTACTAAATTGGCTCCAAATTTATGCCCTCCAATATCGAT
The DNA here is from genome assembly GCA_009763385.1 of Coix lacryma-jobi var. lacryma-jobi. Classification (NCBI taxonomy): domain Eukaryota; kingdom Viridiplantae; phylum Streptophyta; class Magnoliopsida; order Poales; family Poaceae; genus Coix; species Coix lacryma-jobi. The sequence continues at coordinate 78,125,157 of CM019829.1, forward strand.
GGTTGCATTACAAACCATCTATCTAGACAACACGCTACTCCCAACGGAGCTTACGCGAAACCCATAATCCATTTCAGATATTTCTTGATTATGCTTTTGTGCAAATGTTTTGCTCATAAAAGAATGCGATGATCCAGTGTCAAACAAAACAACTGCAGGATGATGGTTCACGAGACACATACCGGCAGTCACGGGCTCTCCTGCACGAGCTTCTTCAGCAGTCATATTATGCAGGCGCGCTGGGTAATTGGCCTGTTGCTTCTTTGGGTGTGGGCAATACCTTGCGAAGTGCCCTTCTTGATTGCAATTGTAGCATGGCCCACGAACTAGAGACTTGCTTCTAGCTGAGCTGCCTTGACCTGCTCGAGTTTGATTGGCCGCTATCATGTATGGCCGTTGGCCACGCTGAGCTTGCTGCTGACCCTTCTTTTGAGGCGGCCTGAAATGAGCCCCAGGTGCTGGTGGTCGGTATTGAGAACGCTGGGCTAGTGGTCCTCTAGGTTGAGATGGTCCAGACTCTATGGTCCTCTTCCTGGCCTTGCTGGCAGTATGCTTGTTATTGTGATTCTCTTGAATCAAGCAGTCACTGATAAAGTCGTTGAAGATGGTACGGGACGAAGTTCCCACTCATTTTCCCATCTTGGTGTTTAGCCCTCTCTTGAAACTAGCTATCTTCTTAGCCTCGGTGTCAATGAAGTCCGGGGCGTAACGAGACAAGGAGTTGAACAAGTGATGATACTCGGTCACAGATCGAGTTCCTTGTGTTAAGCTCATGAACTCTGCCACCTTCATTTGAGTCAAGCCTGGCGGAATATAATGCCCGCGAACGGCCTCCGCGAACATCCTCCAGGTAACAGGTGTACGGGCAGGATAGGTGGTACGGTGATGTCCCCACCAGATTCCGGCCGGTCCTTGTAGCTGATGTGCAGCATACTCTGCCTTCAACTCTTCTGTAAGCCTGAGTAGCTGAAATTTCTGCTCCATAGTATGGAGCCATTCTTCCGCTTCCAGAGGTTCTGTGGCTTCTTTGAAGATTGGTGGCCTTGTATCTAGAAAATCCTTGAATGAGTTGTACTGATTTGGTTCTGGGCATTGATTGCCATGTGCCAAATTCTACCGCAGAAGTGCCTCAATGTTGCGTTGACTCCCCAGAAATTGAGCAAAGAGTTGCTCGGCCGTGGGTGGTGGAGGAGGTGGTGGATTGTGGTTTTCTCTGTTATCATCATTACCACCACTACCGCCTGCTCCACTGCGAGTCGTTGTCATCTGCATGTATCGATAGCAATGATCATTAGGCGATGTTGCCGTTATTGTAGAGAATAATAAACCATGCCGACGAAATTATTCGGAAAATGAATTCGCCAAACAATTGCAGAGGCATAATCGATTTCAATCCACATCGCAGCATCACATAATAAAAGTGCTCATCATATAACATGCAAAAGCTAACATAACATCAACAGATGCCCATACATATGGGACTTTTAAATGTCTCGTACCACACGTGCATAGGTCCATAACACAACCTTACATCATCATGATAACCACAAAAGATCAAGCGCGAAAGATATGCGACAAAAGGTTACTATGCGCTAACACTATCTAGTCTACTCCCTATCGGCGTCATCATCATCATCATCCTCATCATCACCGTCATCGTCACTCGAGATATCCGAAGAACCACTAGACGAAGCACGGGGATCCGGGTCCTCCTGGGGCAAGAGGGGGTTCCTCTCATTCTCGCGGCGATGGATCTCCTCATGTAGGCGGTCATTGTAATCCTGGAGATGGTGAAGTTGTAACTCCAGGTCTCCCACCTGAAGCCTGAGAAGCCTGTTCTGCTCAGTTGCATGCATGCCCTCAAGGCAAACATTGTGAAGCGACTCTTCGGTCTCGGCCATGATCGTGGATAGGAAAGTCGTCATCCCCTGCTGATCACTAAGCTGCTGTGCCGTCTCCTGCTCCCTTTGACGAGCCTGGTCCCTCTCGACAGTCATATGCGCTAGCTGGGTGGTGAGAAGGTCTATCTCTATAGCATGCTCCTCCTGACTCTGGTGATGTGCAGCTATCTCCTCATTGAGAATATGGTCCAGGTGGTCGTAGCTACGTGACAAGCACCCATAGGTAGCCATGAGTGCAGCCATAGCACTCCCAGCTAGTCCTGCGCAGTGCTCTCGCTCCAAAGAACTGGCCTCAAGTACGGTGGCACCTGGCTGATGCCACACTAACTGGTAAGGGTCCGCCGTAGGAAAGATGCTAGCAGTGGCTTGCGCAACCTCCTCCGGGTGATCCTCCATAATGTCCCGAAGAACAGTATAGGCAACCCTGTTAGCTCCGTCCCACGGGGTCCTACCCTGTAGTGCGAAGACCCGGCGGCACCATACATGATCCTGCGGATCATGGCTGGGCACGTCCACCTCAACTGTGTACACGTAGCGATCCTCGGAAAGCTGAACACGATGCAATCATACTGTGGCTCCTAGCCCTCCTGGTGTCCAACCAAGTGCAGCACCCTCCACAAGATGGTAGGCATGCCGAACTCCTCCAGAAAGTCCTCCTAACCCTCAGCAGTCCAGGGTTCCAGCATATAGTTAGGCCTCCTGCCTCCGGTCGACTTACGGGCTGTACGCTTGGTGCGGGCCATCTGAAAGAAGTTTATCCACATAGTTTTAAATTAGTTGAGAACAACTTTTAATTTTAAAGAAATGGGACGGATAACATAAGGAAGGAAGTATGATTAATGCAAGGTTGTATGATCATGATGCATGCGCGTAACATACGTCCTCACTGTCTAATAATCTAACGGCTAGACGGTGGCATACAACGTTCTCTTGTAGCGTTAACTAACGTACTACACATTCGCAAGTTAGCGTACCTGCAGAAAATCATTTCAGCCCTGCCCACAATATGAATATTATGCATTGCTGAAATTAAATCTAATACTGACTTAGGTGCACACCCAGTATACACGTAAGCAGTATATGCACCCATCAAATGAAATACTCCCACAATTTAAATACTTTCGCTTGTACTCGTGTGCATACGGTTACAGGCTCTAGTACCAAACTAGCTCTCCCCTAGACCAACCTATGTTTGGTCATGCTCTCACAGCTCCCTTATTACCTTGGCGTAGAGGCATTTGATCCATACATTACTATTCCGAAGAATAGCACCCATACAATTTCACCCTTGCCGTATGGACGACAGAACAACAGAATTTAGATATGATGCACAACCCCCAAGTTAGTACTTACATAGCCACCTAAGATCCTATTGGGCATAAGGACTTGGTCATTGGCACACTCTAGTTTTAATCTTGCAAATTTTCAAATCCTACTATAACGATAGGTTGACAATTACCGTTTTGTCTTTGTAAGATACTATTTTTCAAATACACATATGAACAATACACTGAACTATGCTCCGATGCCAGCTGTAACAGAACCGACCAATTTGCACCAGATTAAGCACTGAGATCCCCGCTTGACACAGGCTCATCAAGTACTTAAGCTCGTCACACACCGGTAGTCCGGAAATCTCGAAGGATTTCAAATCATTTCGACATTCAGCCAAGATCGTACTAGTTCAATGACATGCCCACAAGTTACATCACAGTTGCACATAGTTCAAATACATTGAAGTTCGAAATAATATTACAAACCATAGTTTTGAATTGTAGCGGAAGCAACATAGACTTAAAACATAAGTTTGGATTGTTCTTATACAGCGCCATCATTCTGACCAGGTCCATAAAAGCATCAGATAAGATAAGTGGTGACCATGCCCCTGGTCTAATCATCTCCCGTAACCGGGTACAGGCAGTTCTCAGCAGTAACCAAAGAAGCATTGGCCATCTGCAACAACAAGGGAATAAAACCCTGAGTACAAGAAGGTACTCAGCTAGACTTACCCGTCATGAATCAGAAATAATGAGACTCCAAGGATCATGTAGGCTATATAGGTGGGGTTGGCTACACAAACTCCTTTGCATGAAAGCTTTTGTAAGTAAAACTCATTTTAGGGTGTTGGCAGTTGCTTTAACAATTAATTCTACATTACTAGGTTGCACCTGAACTAAAGCAAGCACTTGAGTAATTAACCAAACAAGAGTGACTATTTCATCAATAGCCTTTCAGATTCAACATTATAACCATCTTTAGTTCCATAAGTTCTATGGGCGATGATCTACAGTCAACTGCTCACTGTCCAGGAGCGATGGCGATTATAATCGATTCCTACCCAGCTGGGGATAAAATGTCTCACACTCGCCCGGCACAATCCGGCTATGGCAGTCGTAAGCTACCAGTCAGGAGATTCGAGAACACAACGCGCAGGACGGCCATGGGCCCTTCTACACCGGGGGTTATCTTAGTGCCAAGTCGCTCAAGCTATAATTGCCCCACAATCATGCCAGGTCGATCAGGCCCTGCCTGCCCTCGGACCGACCTGGTTTGATCAGAATAGTTGCCCACGGTACAGTTGAGGCCCTGGGTGTTAGACGTCAACATCTCCATCACCGGCTCGAATAACCTTACTCAGCTTCACGGGAGGTACTCAGACCTACTCCATTAAGTGATCGACGCGTTCAATTTGACTGAAGGGACATTCCCGAATGGTTCCTATGCGACACAGACGGAAGACTACTAGCACACAAAACCCATGTCCTGTGCTCTTACATCCCGCCTCTGTCTCAAATTAATTATCACATGGTTATCTCCATGATAGCACAGGCTAATCTTGATCAGTATCCACCTAATGCGGGAGACAGGAAATCACCCGACTCTTACCGATCTAAGCAGGGCTAAGCATATAACGAGTCTAGACCTAAACAGGGATAACAAGATTAATTGCAGGTGGACAAGGATAGGTATAATGCATCAACGGTAGCAACCAAATCCTATAACCTAATGCAACATTCATCATCAGGTTAATTGGTAAGACATTTGCAAAACCGTAGGAGTTAGAATTCTCCGGGGCTTGCCTTTCTCAGAGTTCGACAGACGGTGGTCGCAACACTCTGGTAGATCTTCGGCGTCGGTCCCTCCGGCCTCCTCGATCAGGTTCTCCTCCTGGCTGGCTTCTTCTTGGGTCGATTGGTTCTGGGTCTCCTCCGCTGATCCTGTATGATGCGTAACATGTATGAATAGGATGAATGCACATAGAATGCATACGGGATGCATATGATAATACCAGCAATTAGGAGATAAGGCACATGTCATCTATTGCATCTCTTCAACAGGTAGTCAACATCATCCTAATGTTTATAACAGACTCCAACATCTAACCAACCACTTAATTCTCCTAACCAACTTGTTAAGCTACATAACCACCACAGCAGACTTACTTTGAGTTTATTGTTTCCTCTAAATACTTTGCTGAAATAAACTCATCTAACCATGCTTACAACAGCAACCCATCCTAGACAGCTTCAGAAAAATCTACAAAAATTACCATAGACTAATACTATGCAGAACAATCTACTGTCAAAATTTTAGGGCATTTGGATTTAAACAGTCCCCTATGAAAAAGACAAATATTGGGGTGAAAAGGTGCTTTGAACTACACATCCTAACAAAAGTGTGTCAAACAACAGATTTTCATATTTTTCTTCTAACCTTCTTAGCACAAGAGCAGTCTACAAAATTATCAGGATCATATTCAATCATATTTTATTTGCTACAAATTTTACAAGAAAACAGCATTTAAAACCATTTTAAATGCTACTGCAAAAATACTTCACAGAACAACTTCACTTATATATTTTTCCTGAAACTACTCATCTACGCAAGCCTAAGAAACTGGAATGACACATTTTTCTGAGTTACATAGAATTAGTTATTCATTTTCCAAGTTAACAACAATTTTCTGGATTAAATTAAACTGCATATAAAAGTATCACTAAAAATGCATTTAACATTTTTCACAGATAGATCTACTCATGCTTAACACAACAAAATTTGTTCCATAATTTGCACTTAAAATGAGCCTTGCATGAATTTTTGAAGCCTTTACATAAATTCTGGAAAACTCATTTTAAAGAAAACCCTATCCTTCCCAGGCTGCTATGGAGCCTCGCCGGCCTCGGCATTGCCCGGCGTCACGCATGGCGGCGGTCCGTGATGGACATGGCGGCGACATGGCTCTGTTGCGACCGAGACAAAGCAAGAGAAGGGTCTCCATCTAGCCCTAAGCACCTACAGAGGTCAAGGAGGTGGGAACTGGGCTTGGTTTGAGATGGTTTGGCCAGAGATGGCCGGACCACGCTTTGGTCATGACGGCGGCCATGGCGAGAACTCCTGGATGGCATTCGACGTTTTGCCGGCTAGAGAGAGGAGAAGAGGGGAAACCAACCCTGGCTGATGAAAAAAGAGGTAAGGCGGAGAGGTTGGCGGGAGGAATCGGGCGGTGGTGCGGTGAGAAGTGAGTAATCGCTCGCCGGAGTTCGGCGGGCGGCGGCACTTTGCACTGGAGAAGATGGAGTGGAGCGAAGCAAGCGAGAGAGTGAGCCAGAGAGTGGCTTCTGCTTGCGAGCGCGAGGCGGAGAGGGGGCAAAGGGAACGACGGGCTCGGTGCATTGCACCTAGCCGGTTCCCGTCGGGAGGGCTCCCGACCGGGCGCGGCGGTGCCAAGGAATCGGCGGCCACGCGGGGACGAGCGCGCAGAGAGGATGCAGCACACGCGGGCGGTTTGGGTCGGAATCTAGGGGCGGCGAGCTGCAGTTTGAACGGCCTAGCAGGGGGCCTTCGGCGGCAGCGGCTGCGGCGGCGAGCAACGGCATCCAGCGGCGCGTGCGGGGAGGAAGAAGGTGTGGCTGACAGGGGGGCCCACTGACAGGTTTAAACTAATGAGTTTTTGTTTAAAACTTTGATGCTCCATAACTCCCAAACTAAGCCGAATCAGGAAAAGGACCTAAAAGCAAAGTTGCCTAGAATTTTGCAAGGAACAAATCATCTTTAAGGCTCAAGTCCAAATTCTGCTTAGAAAAAGAAATTGTACTTCTAATCTATTTTTCTAATGCAAGAAATTGTAATTTAAAAGCCTTTCTGAGAAGGTGTTTTTAAGCAAAGTTGTTCCTCTCATCAAGATCTACAACTTTGTTTTAAGGCACTAGGTCAGAAACAGAAAGCAAAACATGGATCTACTAAGACTAAGCAAGGACTTAAACACTCATACAAGCAAATGCACATGAAATGATGAGATGCTATGCTCATGCTATGTCAAATTATGCATTTTAGGATTGCTTAACACCTAGGGTGTTACATAGGGCAAGCGGGACTCAAGCACTCAAGCCCTCAAGCTCTCCACCATAGTCTAGGATCCTAGGGTTAGCTCCTGGGTCCTAGTTCCTCCTCCCTTCACACACCCTGTCCTCTCTCGTTCACGCTTGTATTCGTCCCTGTAGAAGCACTTTGGTGCAAGATAATACAACCTCCCCCCCCCTCGCTGGACATAGAGCCTTCTCTTGCCCAACCCAGGATAAACCGCCTGTATTCTTCTTGCATCACCATACGGATCAGGGAGCACGCGCACACAAATTCACTCGTTGGTGTAGACCCTCGGGTCTGAAACACCGACAGCTACCATTCACCCCCCTCTGGTCGCCATTTTCTTCCTTCATTTGGTATCAGAGCCAGTTAAGGATCTCTCTACCTTAACCGGTTTCGGATCCGCGAAGGCGACCTTTTAGAGCGGTTTTGCTTCTGACATTGTTTGTCGAGGTGTTGAGCTTTTATTTGGCTAACACTAATGATGCTTTTAGAAATGGCATCAAGTTCTTCTTCCAGTTTGTCTTTCTCTTCAGGTTTGAATCATGGACATGCGATCGAGGATGACATTTCGGGAAGATGGAGGAGTGTGGTTGATGAGAGGGAACACGAGATGAATGCTTTGTTGGACCTCCTAGATGATGATGAACTTTCAACGGAGGATCTTCTACGTGAACTTGGCAAGGCCAAGAAAGGTACACTTGTCAGTAGTCTTGGGATTTTGTCCTACCAACTTGATGCTTATGTTGAGCGTAATGCTAGATATGATGAGCTTTGTGATACCTTGTGTAGAAAGATTGTGAAGTTGAAATGCTCCATTGCTTGGTTGAAATGTGGTCTCTCTCATTGGAAGTCTAGTGCTTTGATGTCTTGCACGTCTTGTAGTGACATGGTTAGGAAGAATGATAAGCTAAGCTTTCTCTTGCTAGCTTAAAATCTGAAAATGAAATGTTGAAATCTAATGCTTTCGTACCATGTCATGTTTGCATTGACTTGCGCAAGGACATTGTTTGTGCTAGAAATGAAATAGCTTTGTTCAAGTCAAATGCTTTGTTACCATATGATACTTGTGAGTCTCTTGTTGCTAGACTTAGAGAATCCAAATTGATTCACAGTACATGTGTAGATGAACTTGAGCATGCTAGGGCGGAAATTAATGAATTAAATTCTAGGCCTTGTAGCTTGTGCTCTTTGAATAAAAATGCTTTCCTTACTTCTTGTGCTAATCATGATTCTTTGATTGATGTGAATGGTGATGTTTCTTCCACCGATTTCATTTGCACATCATGCATTGATTTAGAAAAAGATGTTTTGGTTTTGAAACAAATGTGCGATGATATGAGCGCCAAGTTGGTTGAGCACAATGAGATGAGTGCCAAACCTTGAGATGGAGATTGACTTTTTCCGTACCACATGATGCCGAGTGCATGGGAAATGAGATCGAAAACTTGAGAACTTCCCTTGTGGTACTTGTGATCGCCTCATGATTGAGAATGAGGTTTTAGCCAAAAGATGACAGAGTCTTTGTGCTAATTCTATTGAGTCACGCATTTCTTGCAACTCTGATGTTAATATTTCTAAGTTGCATCTTTGCAACCAAAGTGGAGTTCTTGTGTTGCGCGTGAGTCTTTTGACTATAGCACTTGTACCAAGGATTTGGATAGCTCTTCCATAGCTAGTCCTAACCTTGTTGTTTCTTCCGGTTATGCCAAGGGATTTTTCATGGCATGGGTGCTTCTCACATTTTTGGAACTTGTCTTCCCAATCCAACATTCCATTGCACCTTTTGCAAGAAAGATGGGCATTCATTCAATTTTTGCTTTCGTCGTGTCAAACATGAGCGACGTATTCGAGATAAGGCTTTTAGGAAGCCATGTAGCCTTTCCCATGGCATGTGTGCTCCTTGTGTTGGCACCAAGTTGAATGTTGATAATTCTTGTTCTAAGTCCCAAGGGACTTCTCACTTGTTGGAGAATGGTGTGCCTTCCGACAGGCCTTTGTACCATTGCTCTTTTTGTGAGAAAGATGGGCATGAAGAGATCTTTTGCTATCGGCGTGCCAAGCTCGTTCTTCTAGGAAGTTGGTGGTTCATAGCCCTACTCATGGCATGAACGCTTGTGCTCCTAGTAAGAGGCCCCTCTTTGTTGATGGGTTTTTTGACTCCTTTTCTAGTGGGTTAGGACATGATCGTGGACATGCTTCTAGTGCCTCTTGTGTTGGTCCACGACATGTTTCTCATGGTGCTTCTATTGGTTCTTCTCAGAAAACCTTGTGATATGTTTGCCTCTTTTCCCGTGGTACGACTCGTTCTTCTCCTCGAGTTGTCCTTTTGAGGAATGCTTCTAAGGATGTTTCAAAATTGCATTTGAACCAACATTTGCAACATGCTAACCCACATGATAGGTTGAGTGCTCCTTTGAGATGTGTGACCAAGTCTTGGGTTCCCAAGTACATGCTTGCTAACCCTTCGGGATCCAAGACTCGGGTTACTTTGTACTCTTGTGTGTAGATGCGAGGACGTGGGGTGGAGAACATGCGCTTGATGGAACTTGATCTTTTAGATGTGATCAAGATTTGATGGTTCTCTACACCTCGTTTAGAATTGCCTCTAAAGAGGCTATTGCAATTTGGTGAGATTTCTTATAGACTCATACCTTGTACTTTCATGGTCTATTACATGTGGTATGAGATGGACTTTCATGTGCTCACTTGTAAAAATTCTTGCATGTACATTTTCTTTTGTATCATATTTTGTTTTTGTCTAGCATGTGTTATCTTGTGAATCATGTCATGCTAGCTTTGAGTATAGCTTTTGGTGGATTAGCCACTTTTCATGCTAATCTGTGATCCTCTTAAACATTGTGCCATGTTTTACTATACTTCTCCATGAGCTTTACTTGTAGAGGTATGATGTTCATTAGGTATCATTTTCAGGTGCTAGTTTTGGTTAGCTACATGTACCTTTTTGATATGTTTAGTTCGAGCACTATCCTTTCCACACTTTTATCATGTTACATGCATTTGGATCTATTGTTATTATTATCTTGCATTGTAGCATGTGTTGAGGTTTAGGCTGTGTTTGGGTTGATCATGTTTCTAGGTTGTATTTTGCTCCATAGTGCTTTATCCTATTGCATGGTAGTCTTGACTAGTTTGAGTTCAGATCTCCTTGCGGTCTCATTATTGGGTAGGCATCTTTTTTGAGCGTTGACCCTATGCTTTTTATGTGACTACCCATTTTGTGGAGACCTTGAGGTCACACTGGACGAGACGATACCTTGTGTTTCTTTTGCTTTTGAGCTTGCAGGAGAACAGGAGCTTGGAGAAAGCATTTCGGCTCACGGACCCGATCCCACTTCTTCTATGACTTGGGGTTCCGTTCGAGTAGCTCTCTAGTGAGCACTAGCTGCACCTGAGGGAGTGACAGCATCTAGCGAGGGGGAGATGACTTCAGGAAGGCAGTCGCCCTGGAACATTCAGTAGATTCACCCCTCTACAGATGGACAACGACATTGACCAGCACGAGATGCGGTCCAGGTCTTTCTATGTCTCATTTCGCTCATTCTGCTTTTGTTGCCTCTTTTGAGTCTAGAGATGTTGGACACATACTTTTTGACCCATTTCAGATTGATGTGGATGATACCACCTTTGGTGGCTCCTCTCATGGTCTTGTTAGCAAGTTTGCAGATTTTATGAGCAGGAAGGATGAGATGTGGATGATGGGTTCGACATGGGCGAGGCCAAGCCTCTTTTGACGCCCATGACGATGACGATTGCGATGGATGCAGACAAGGATGGAGAGCCCGTGGACTAGATTCAGGCGTCCCTTCAGGCTTCACATAAGCAGGTGGTCAAGCGCATCATGAGGTACCCCCGATACACTCCTAAGTTTGGGTTTTTGGTACTCTTCTTCTTTGACACCTTCGCTTTGTAGTTTTTCCGATGTAGATTTTGCTTGCTGTCAGCTTGACAGTTTCTTGGCTCTTCTCTTGTGTCTTGGTCCTCCTGCAAACAGTGTAGCTAGCCCATTCCACCACCAAGGCCAAGATTGTTGTTGCTGTCGCATCCTGTTTTTCACCGAGCCTTCGAATCTCTCAACTTTTTGCTCGGTTGAGAGGTGAGCATGGTGGGTGTTTCCCTTTTTGGTTGAGGGAAGCATAGTTTGATGTACATAGGCTTGCTCTTAGTCTTGTAGGCTTGCTCCAATAGATTAGCTTTTGCATGCATTTCGTCATGTATTTTAGTGCATTTTACAGCCTCATGTATATAGTAATGAGAATGAGATTAAGCTCATTTTGATATGCCCTATTGATTCATGATGATGCTGTAGCTTAGGCTCTTTTTGATCACTTGATACATGTTATGAGCTAAGTTATTTTTGTAAATGGTGAACTTTATTAATCAACTATGAAACCTTTAATTTGTTCACCATTGAGATTAGCAACTAGCATGGGTAGGATGTGTGAGATCACTTGAGCTATCTTTTGTAAGCTAGGTTGCTATGTCTCTTGCACTGAGTCATTCACTTGCTTGGATTGTTCATATTTACCTTGTGCTTAAAATTGGATCCAAGTCCAGTGAAATGAAAAGATCGAGATGGGATTGCATGTGTCAGCACCTCACAGTATCGAGACTGTTTCTCATTGCACTTTTGAGTTAAACTTGAGCCGCATAGTGTAAGATCGAAACCGATGCTTTAAGCTTCCAATTGCTTTTCTTGCATAGGCTTAGCCCGGTTGAAAATTTAGGCAATGACCGTGCTTTCAACCTCTCATAATCACATGCTTTAATTTGAACTTGTGTTAATATCACTGCAATCTCCGATAAAATTTGAAAATAACACAAGTTTGTGCTTCATTCCGTGGCATGATGATTGAACTTTGCTAGGGGTAGTTCACCTTTTATACTTGAGTTAGCACTTGTTTAATTTCTGGTCTATTCATACTTAGTGCAATTTTAGTGGAGTTTGAATGGCTTAAAACTGCTCATATGCTCAATTGTTCATATTTCATATTCATTTGATCAGTTTGAGCCTTTGCTAGCATTTGTATTGGTTGCTACGCTTTCAGGGCTGCAACCTTTTGAGCATCTTTTCACTGTAATTACTATACACTTGAAGCTGTTGCATTGTGCATTTCATACATTTTTATCTTAGTGTATATACCCCTAGCTCCGATACACTTCATGGTCACTTTCAGTGCTTTTCACTGCCCCATGTGCATTTGGTTGATGACTCATTTTTGGGTTTGTGTCTACATTGTGGAGAATTTTCAAAACCCCTCAGCTTGTTTCCTTTTGTCAAGGGCGAGAAGCTGTTTGCAAGGGAGAGTTTGTGTGTTGGCACAAAGGGGAGAGACGTGCACTTTGGGGAGAGCTTTGAGGTATGGGGAGTTTAGCTCTTTTATGGTCTTTCAGTTGGATTTATTTTGTGATCCAATTGGTTTTGAGCTTCTCTTTGTGTTTTCTTTTAGTTGGTATCAAGCCTGCTAGTCATGTTGACCGTTTTGCCTCTGTCTTGAGGGACTGGCAGTTTTTTCTTGGTATTTTTGATTGGTATGGAGTCTTTGAGCTAGTTATGTTGAGCCTGTTTTTGCCTCTTCTTGAGGGCTAGCTCAATTTTGACTTGGTTGCGTCGAGCTGTTGCCCATGTCTTTGGGAACCAAGTCTTTCGCTCTTTGTCTGAGTTTTCGCTCTTTTGTGGAGATTGGCTCGAATTTTGCTTGGTTGCATCGAGCCATTGCCCATGTCTTTGGTGTGTCAGAACCATCCAATTTATAAGAGCACAAGCGCGAAAACCTCTACCGGAGCAGCTGAATTAGCACACTTGAGCCCATATGAACCCAGTAGTCTGTGAAATCCTAAGGGATTTCAAAATTTTCCAGCATCTCAGCCAAGATCACATGGTCAAGCAAATACAAATCTTGCCCACGGAGCTTTGCAGCGGAAATAATATTACAATAGAGTTTATAAATAATAATGCAAGTTAAGTTCCACTTAATTTAGAAGAACAACATAGCATTGAAATAAATACCATAACATAAGTTGAAATACATTGCTAGCTTGAGTGACATCCTCCAACAACAGCATAAGAGAAGAAGTATGGAACTACCAAGCCCACTGGCACTGGCCATCACCTTTCGAATGTACTTAGCTAGACTTACCCGTCATAAACTAGAAATAAAGTGACACCAAGGAGTATGCAAGGCTGTATCTGGGGTTGGCTAGGCTTACCCTTTTGCATAAAGGCATTTTGAGATTAAGAGTATTGGCAGCCAATTTTATGTAATCAACCTGATCAACTAGGTTTGCACCTGATCTAGAGCAATCACTTGGCTAATTAATAAGAAAGAGTGACTATTTCATCAATAGCCTTTCAGATTCAGCATCGCAACCATCTTTAGTTCCATAAGTTACTACGGTAACGCATGCCAGTCAATTACTCATTGTCCAGGAGCGATGGCGATTATAATCGATTCCTACCTAGCTGGGGATAAAATGTCGCACACTCGCCCGATCACTCTTGGCCAAAGGTAGACGTCGGCTACCCTTCAGGAAATTCTAGAAGAAGGCACGGGACGGCCTTGTCCCTTCTACACCGGGGGTTATCTCAGTGCCAGGTCACTCAAGCGATTCTGCACACGGTCATGTCGGGTCAATCACGCCCTGCCTGCCCACAGACCATGCCAGGTTGTTCAGTAAAGTTGCCCATGGTACATCTGAGGCCCTGGGTGTTAGGAGTCAACATCTCCATCACCGGCTCGAATAACCTTACTCGGCTTCTCGGAGGTACCCAGACCTACTCTGTTAAGTGATTGACGCGTTCAATTTGAATGAGGTGCGCACTCGAACGGGTCCTAAGCAACACAGATGGGAGACTACTAGCACACAGAACCCATGTCCTGCTGCTCCTACATCCCGCCCGGTCTCAAATTAGTTATCACATGGTTATCTCCATGATAGCACCAGGCTAGTCATGATCAGTATCCACCTATATACGGGAGACAGGAAATCACCCGACTTTTACCGGTCTAAGCAGGGCTAAGCATATAATCGAGCCTAGACCTAGCAGGGATATCAAGATAATAATTGTTGGTGGACAAGGATAAGTAAGTAATGCATCAACGGTATCATTCAACTCCTATAACTTAATGCAACAATCATTATATTGACTCAATTGCATTTATAAAAGAATGGTAGGAGACTTAGAATGCTCTGGGGCTTGTCTGGGAACCAACACAAGGTTAGTGTTAAGTGACACTTGCTTGGCAAGCATCTCCACTTTCAGCACTTGCTTAGCTCTGCATCTTTGGATGGTCCACCAACGCCATCTTCGCGTTTAGCTTCACCATCACATCCTTCACGATGCATCTATCTTACCAAAATGAGAAGCACAATGCAAGCGTATGAATGCAAGGCAAACACTCACGATGCAGTAATAAGCAATCAAGATAACTATAATAATCAATCAACACTACATTACATATGTCACACAAATGGAACACATGTATGAGCATACAACTCCTATCTTAGTTAAGTATGTCAACCATCATTATTTAACATATTTAAATAAGACATCAGATTGATTAATTTATTAACATGGAATGCACAACTAATCATTATCAATTCTTGACATCGCATTAAGGATGACATCAGCAACATCAAACTAAAGCAAGCATTTTAGGTCTATACACCAACTCTGGACAGCAATACAACAAACATTCAATTTAATCATAGCTGGAGCTACACACATCCAAACAAGGTTTTCTGGAAAGCTAATGAAATTATCTAAAATTTTGCTATTATTACCCAAACATGAATCAACTCTTAAAAAGGGCAAACATTACATACATGCAAGGCAGTTCTGTCCAACTTGGACAAATATTACATCTACCTTCAAACAGCTATAACTTGAGATCTAGAGTACCAAAAGATTTGATATAAGACTTTTTAGAAAGCTTATTAAGTTGTCTACAACTTATTTATTATTATCTCAAGTTTATTAAGAAATTATCATGGTCAAACAACATAAACAAGTAAATCTGTCCAGACTTGGACAGATTCTGAATCTTAACTTCAAACACATGTAACTCAAGTTCTAGATCACCAAAAATAGTGCTCCAAGATAATTTAGAAAGCTTATGAAAAGCTAC
The DNA here is from genome assembly GCA_009763385.1 of Coix lacryma-jobi var. lacryma-jobi. Classification (NCBI taxonomy): domain Eukaryota; kingdom Viridiplantae; phylum Streptophyta; class Magnoliopsida; order Poales; family Poaceae; genus Coix; species Coix lacryma-jobi. The sequence continues at coordinate 78,140,572 of CM019829.1, forward strand.
AACTCTTCTATTATCATGAACACATGATTCACAAGTTAAATTAGCTAAACAATTCACTTTATCAGATCTGCACTGAAAGCAATGAAACCCTAATAGCAAACTTCTAAAAGCTATAACTCCCAAACCACTTGGCCTAAAAACATGAAATTTTAGGAAAAGAAAGATGAGTAAGTTTGCTACAACTTTTATATAGAACACGTCTATAGAAAATATCATTTAGATCACGAACTAACCACCATAACAGAAACTGTACATGCAGCCATTTTAGCATATTAATAATTCACTTCACTACTTGTTTGCTTAGTCATTTAAACATACATATGAACTACAACATGCATAAAACACTTATAAACATGAGAACACAACACTTATCTCAAATAAATATGTAACAAACACTACTACACAGACATAGGCCTTTAGCCCCGGTTGGGAAGGGGCTTTAGCCCCGGTTTCCCAACCGGGACTACCAATCGGGACTAAAGACTCTCACCTTTAGTCCCGGTTGCTCCGAACCGGGGCTAAGGCTCCCACGAGAAAAAATAAATTTGCGTTTGTGAGATTCGAACTCAACACCTCTCGCCTCAGGCACGCTTACCAACTGAGCTACACAACCCACGTGATGTAGTTCTGGATGTTTTCCTTTTGAATCCACTCGGGAAGGACCTTTAGCCCCGGTTGGTAACACCAACCGGGGCTAAAAGGACCTTTAGTCCCGGTTGGTAACACCAACCGGGGCTAAAGGTTCACCCTTTAGCCCCGGTTGGTATTACCAACCGCGACTAAAGGTTGGGGGACCTTTAGTCCGGGTTGGTAATACCAACTGGGACTAAAGGTGAACCTTTAGTCCCGGTTGGTTTTACCCACCGGGACTAAAAGTCTCTTTAGTCCCGGTTGGTTTTACCCACCGGGACTAAAAGTCTCTTTAGTCCCGGTTGGTTTTACCCACCAGGACTAAAAGTCTTTAGTCCCGGACGCAATTTGTTACTGAGACTATAGCTCAATTGTTAGATCGGCCTATGACCATGTTCTGTAGTAGTGAAAGTCAATCATTCAAACATATATACTTTCATGTATCACTATGCTTTTATTAATTAAATAATTAACAAACATAAGCATTATTTTTAAGTGACATTGCAAACATATAATTGGGGCTCATATTTTTATTGGTGATAAATAAAATCAAAATATAGCTATTGTAAAAAGAATACATGATCAGACAATATAGATTATTTATTAAAAACATGACACGTTTAATTCATGAAAATACATGTGAGAGCAAGATAAATCCATAAAACAAATTTTCTATAAACACATGGCCATAATAAAATTATCTAAGCTACAACAACACCATAGAAAGGCAGTGGAGCCACCATTTCTATTTTTACATACAAATATTTACCATAAATAATTTTAATCCATTTAATGAGCTGAGAACAAGATAAATTCATAACTAATTCATAGATGCACCAAATATTCTGAAATTTGTATCACAGCATACATAGCACATGACAAGCCTACCATAAAACTTTCATAGGAATCTAAGCAAAACAACAGCAGATATTATTTTACTTCTATTTAAACTTATTTAACATAAACAAATTATCACAGCTCAAAACTTCCACTAACAGCCCACATATTATGCAATCACTAGATAGATCTGCGCATAAAGATTCCAAAAAGTACTCACTTGCAATTTTGGACAAACACACAATTTATTATGTAATTTTAAAGTTTCATCCAGATTTGCTAATTAAACAAAAACGTGAATAAAATCGTTTTTGCATCTAGGACCCCTGGATCTGCACAAAACGATTGAGGACTTGTTAGCAAATCTATGAATCATGCCACATTAACAAAAAACCACCACATTAACAAAAAAAAAGACCACAAAAAGTTTCAGCATGAAGATCTACCCTTCTTCTTCTTCACGGGAGAACGACGGAACCCAACGGAAAGGACAGAGCTCGTCGCGGGGAGGCCGGGCCCTGGTTAGGGTTTTGGGCTAGGGGCGCTGCCCTGCTGCTGCAGGACGGAGGGATGGCTGCCTGCCTCCCTGCTGCTGGCTTCCTGCAGTCACGGCCAGGGGAAAGTCGCGGCTTCCCGCAGCCTTCACGGGCCAGGGAAGAAGGGCAGGCCGGCATAGGGTAAGTGCGCCGCGCCTAGTAGGGTTCGGCCAGGGTGCTGCTGGCTGGTTCCCAGGGCTGCTGGAGAGGGCGTCGGCCTGCTGCTGGCAGACCAGCTGCCTCCCTGTTGCAGTGACCTAGCCGCGTGGGGTCGGCAGAGCGCGGTCAAGGCCATGGCGCCCAGGAAGAGCCGCGCAAAACCGCTGCTACTCCGAGCGCTGGCGCAGGAAGGGAGAGGGGGAGCAGGGCGACCAGGGAGAGGAGAGGGGCGCCTGCTCGCCAGGAAGAAGAGGAGGGGTGCCACGAAGAGGAGGCGTTGGACAAGGAGGAGCAGTTGGCCATGGCTACCGCTACTGCTCTGCTACTTTTCTTCCATGGATGAAGGGAGAAAGAGGGAGAAAGGAAAATGAAAGGGAGAGAGAGGGAGAGGGGAGGCTCGGCCTCTGATTTTGTCGGAGGGGGCCGGAGCGCGGCCTCAGGAGGAGAGAGGCCAGTCGGCCACGACATGAGCTCGACATCTTTTTGCAAAATTTCTTTCCCAGCATGGCAAGTTTGTACAAACTTTCCGTCAAATTCCAAAATTGCGAACACTGATCAAACGGACTCCGAATTCGATGAAACCAATTTTGTTGTCGCCATTACGACGAGTACTCCAACTTTCCTTCAGGCACTTAGTCAAATTCTCAATCGTTTTCCCAGTAACGATCATCGACGGCAGCTTCGTGGTGACCGAAATTCCAATTTCGCAATACAGACTTAACCAATTTCCGGAACTAGAAATCTGCGCTGTACTCTATCTTGCGAGCTTGTTTTCGCTATTTTTGGCACCAATCTAGGTCTCGTCCATAAAACAAAATTTGTTCCCCTCGATATGTACTACAACTTTCCTTTAAGATGCACTGGCATGCGAACAATCGAAAATACCATTCAACGCCGGTCAAAGTAGTCACCCGACAGGATCCGAAATAGGGTTTCTCGTCGGTCAGAACATTTTCTGGCCATCTGCTCAACACGGAACTTTCATGACTTTTGGTCGTGAGTTCATATATAGTTGATTGGACATCAATGCGAGATTTGGTTGAACCCAAATGATTTTCTTCGGTTAATCAGCTAGTACAGGCGAAGCTGTGACTTATCATTTCATGTGACTTTTTTATTCCAAACTTCACAAAACTTTTTCACCGGTCACTATGTTCAGCATAAATCCTGAATATTCATAAATCGGCAATAATTATTAACTGGCTCCATTAATTATTTCCCGAATAATTCAAACTGGGGTTTTGCCTCTGAGATTGATCTATGGCACTTTTGTCATCACTGACTAACCTTAAATTTAGTTCTTCATCGTCGCTTGATATACCAGGTCTGTGCTCAACTGACTGCTCAACTGACAGCGAACACCTGGGGTGTTACATTTGGGGACCAAGTTTTCGGTCTCGGTATCTCAAACCATCTCTTGTGCCTAGTTTTTGTCAATGCAATCATCAAGGGAGAGAAATTTCGAGACCCAAGTGACTAAGAACCTTGGATTCTTTTGTGATGATTGTTTGACAATTTGTTGAGAATGGTTTTTGAGTGTCTTTTGGGATTTCATGAAGCTCTTGTTTTCTCTTGACTCTTCGGTTGTGTGGAGGCTTTGCCCATTTTTCCCGTTTCTTTTGGGACCAAGAGTTTTAATTTGGAGTTTTCATGACCCTTCCTCACTTCAAGTGGCCTTTTGTTTGCTTCTACTTGGCTTTTGGGCACTTGAATGAGGCTTGCCTTCAAACCTTTTCTTGTTGGGTTTATTATTAGTCAATGCACTCATCAAGGGGGAGATTGAGAACACATGGGCGATTGAGACACTTGGTTGAGAAGATCCCATGTGACATGGTTGATAAGTGCCCATGTGTGTATGATGAATGATTGACACATGTGAGGAAGGTTTGAGGCTTTTCTCGGTTGAGTCCATATTTCATATGCGCTTAATGTTTATGACTAACTGGTGGTGTTAAGTTATGGCGTGTTACCTGTGTTGGTGTGCGTGTGCAACATGTGTCCCTTGGCTGTGTTGATGTGCAGGTGTGGAGCTCGAAGACAGTGGTCGATGGCGAGGTGAAGGTCAAGTAGAGACGTGTTGTGCCGACGGACCGGGAGCGTTGAAGGATGGGCGTGCCGTGCGGTAGACGTGCCATGCCGATGGACCCGGAGCGGAGGTGATGGGCGGACGTGAGGCGTGGGACCAACAACCATAGGACCGAAGGACCAGCTGTGGTAGCTGGCACTTGGCTTCGACAAGCAAGAGCACATGGTATGTACGATGCATCGGTCGAGTCGGAAGGAGACGATGGCGTCGTGGCACTTGGCTGGAGGATGGACACGGGCTTGCGTGTGACGCAAGTGCCGTCGGCCAAGTCAGGAGGAAGGTGAAGGCGTTGTGCCCGGCGTGGAGGCTGGACATGCATCGGCATCGGTATCGGTGGTCGGGTGGTGAGAACCACACTCCATCTACGGTCCGGTTTCGGTAGCTGAGCCTCAGAAAGCTACCATCGACGGTTTCTGAGTTTGGGACTCAAAACTCGAGGTGGTGGTTTTTCGAGTTTGGGCCTCAAAAGTCGGGGTGATGGTTTCTAGGTTGGGCCTTGAAACCTGGGCTGGCTGGTTTACCGGTATGGGCCTCAAAACCAGGCGGAGGTTCCTATGCGGAACGGGTCGACGCGTGGTGGCACCGCGAGCCGCGAGGCTTGCGTCGAGGCAAAGGTAGCGGTGAGAGGCAGCGGTGGTCGACGTGACGGCACGTTGGCGGCATCCTGGAGCTTGTGTCGAGGCGAAACGAAGGATGAGAAGGCGCGTGGTTGTCGGATGAAAACTGCCAGAGTTGTACGGTGTTACCCCTAGGGGGTACTTCGGCTGAGTACTTCATGTGAGGGCTTTTTGTGTTCGGACGTGCGCCTATATATATGTGAAGGGGCTGTGTTGGACAGCTATCCTTGGAGTGTTGCCATTCTCATTTTGTGTTGTGAGGAGAAGCTAGGGTTAGAGGAGAGAGGGCTCTTGTTCATGAGCTTTTCGCCATTCGAGCTTTGTTGTTTGTGAGGAGTGGCCTGTAACTCGACACCGGGTGCTATACAATTCTTCATCTTGTTGAAATCCATTGATCAATTTCGTCCTCCTCTTGGTTGGCTGAAAATTGGATTGAGTTCGCGTTTTGTTCTTCGTGTTTCTCTCTTTTCCCCCTCGGCGATTTCATGAGTTCTTTCGATTCGAGGATGTTTTGCGATTCCGCTTCAACCATCTTGTGCTAGGTCGTGAGAGGCATCTTTCACTGGAGGATTTGTTCAGAAACCTCACGAGCACGTAGATCGGGCGGAATTCATTCTCGTTCTCCAAACTTTCCCCCCTTTTCTAGTGTTCTTCGAATTTCTCACGGATGAGTTGTTTTGAAGCGAGGATATCCTAGATTAGCTTCCTAACACGTAGAGGAACACTTGGTGAAGTTTGATTGCAGCCCCTTTCGATTTGGTTGAGTTCCAATCGGTTTGATTTTTGCCCCGAGCAGATTTTGCCTTTCTGTTCATCCACGGACAGTCCGCGGCCCCAGCAGCGGACAGTCCGAGACTCGGGACTTGGGGTGTTCAGAACACACAACACGTTACTTTACTGTTATCGGTCAAGTGACCTGCGGACAGTCCGCCAGTGACCCGCGGACAGTCCGGGGTCACATCAAACACAACACAGGGCCACCTCGGACGCTAGAGGTTCACTGTTCACGTGAACCGCGGACTGTCTGACATGCAAACCGCGGACAGTCCGCGACCTGACCAGAGCTATTCTAGAACAGTTTGGTTTTCAGGGTTTTTGCCGGCGGACAGTCCGGCCCTCCAGGCGCGGACAGTCCGGGATCAGAGTGCCGGATAGCCCGGAACCTGCTGCTGTGCAGCTTTGCCCTGTGTGTTTGGCGCTTGGTTTTTTGGCTTTCTCCGGTAAGTTCCGATGTACCTCTAGGACATCTCTTAAGGTATCCACCTACTCGTTTAGGTCGTGAACTAGCCGATTGCTCGAACTTTTGTTTTGGGGTGACTTTCTGGGACAAGGGCCATCTATTTCTCGAGAAGAAATTTTAGGCTCCCATTCACCCCCTCTGGTCGCCATTTCGTTCCTTCAGACCATGTTCGCGGCACCAAGAAGAGCACGTAGATGTAAACCGTGTCGCCGGAAACCTCGCCACCGGTGAGTTCTTGCCGGTCAGCGTTGGCAACCGGCCGTGAGTCACTGGCCAGTGGGGCCAGTTGACAGTGGGACCGTGGGGTTGCCTGAACTGTGGGGCCCGATGGCAGTGAGTAGATAGGTTTGCTTGTGTGCAGTTGAGTGCAGGAAGTCCGGGTGCGCGTATCGTTTTCCCCTTTGTCTGTGTATGCTCGAATCCGGTGCACGTAGCGTTTTAAGATGGGTTTTCTTTTAATCTATTTCCAGAAAGTGGTTAAACGCTTCTAAAATTCATATTTGTCTCATTTTAAGTCCAAATTGTGTGAAACAAATTTTGTTGTGCTGGTAATGATGGGATCTACCTGTTAAAATTATTATGGATTTTACTGATACTTTTCTGTATAGCTTTATTTAATTAACTGTTTGCCTATTAACTTAGAAAATGCATAACTAATTCTACATAGCTCAAAAAAATGTGATTCTAATTTTGTTACGTTTGTCTTGATGAGTAGCACCTGTTAAAATATATGTCATATATAGTTTCTGTAGAAAATATTGGCTAAATGATTTAAAGTTGATATATGCTGCTTTCTTCCTTTATTTTTATAAATAGGAATACTTAGAATCTGAGTCTGATAAATTTTGTACAAAAATGATATGCCTGGAAGTTGATGGGAAAAATATTAACTTGGTCTATTGACACTTTTGATAGTGCAAACTATTTTAAGTACATGTTTTGTGAATAACTAGGGCTAATTTTTATAGAATGATGTACTTACTGTTTTGAGCTGAAAATTTTTAGGATAGCCTAATATTGCTCTGTAGTACCTTGTGAAAGTTTCTGGGAATTTTTTGAGGTCAGATACTTGGAGTGGTAGTTATGCTTTGATTAAAGGGATGTTTAAATAAGGAATTTGTTAACTAACTAGTGATCATTATAAGTATTCTGTGATGCATTATGGTGATAGATTGCTGCACTAAATAATTCAGGTCAGTAACGATGTTGTAGGTGTAAGTAAATTAAACTGGTACTTAGAGTACATTTCCTGGATGATATTGACTACCTTGTTGAAGAGAATGCAGTAGATGACATGTGCTTATTGTATGTTGTGTTCCCATTCATCTGCATTCACACCCCATGTCATACCATGTACATTCTCCATACTCATAAGAGCATATGCATCATACAATATTGTTGGAAGAGACCCTACCACAGCCTGAGGTCCAGGAGCAGGAGGATGGACCGTTCGAGAGGACCCAAGGAGCCGACGCCGTAGACTTGTCCGAGTGTCAGCATCACCAACCCATCGACTTTGAGCAAGGCAAGCCCCAAGCATTATACTCCCTGCGGTTTGCAATTAACTACTTAACCACCTGATATGGTTGTAGCTTTAGGTTATAGGAGTTGATTGATACCGTTGATGCATTGCTTATTTATCCTTGTCCCCAGCAATTATTATCTTGATATCCCTGTTAGGTCTAGCTCAATTTATATGCTTAGCCCTGCTTAGACCTATAAAAGTCATGTGATTTCCTGTCTCCCGCATATAGGTGGATACTGATTCATGACTGGCCTGGTGCTATCATGGAAATAAAGGTGATAATTAAAATAAGACCGGTCAGGATGTTGGAGCAACAGGACATGAGTTTTGTGTGCTAGTAGTCTCCCCCGTCTGTGTCGCTCAAGACCCGTCCGAGGGCGTACCTCTGTCATTTTGAACGCGTCGATCACTTAGCGGAGTGGGTCCGGGTACCTCCCGCGAAGCCGAGTAAAGTTATTCGAGACAGTGATGGAGAAGTCGACACCAAACACTTGGGGCCCTAGATGAACCGTGGGCAACTATGTACTGATCAACCTGGCATGGTTTGTGAGTATGTGGAGCCTGATCGACCAGACATGTACCGTGGGCAGTTATAGCTTGAGCGACCTGGCGCTGGGACCACCCCAGGTGTAGAATGGCCCATGGCCATCCCACAACTTATTCTCGAATCTCTTGAGTGGCAGCTTACGACTACCTAGCACAGGTGTGCCGGGCGAGTGTGAGACATCTTTATCCCCAGCTGGGTAGGAATCGACTATAATCGTCGTCGCTCCTGCATAGTGAGTAACTTGACTGAGCTTGCGTTGTCGTAGTAACTATATGAAAGAGAGATGGTTATGATGTTGATGGAAAATGAAAGGCTATTGATGAAATAGTCACTGTTGCTTGTTAATTAATCAAGTGATTGCTCTAGAACAGGTGCCAACCTAGTTAACCAGGTTAAACTTGTAAAATGGCTGCAAATAATCTTAATGATGAACTACATTAATTAGCAAATGCTTTTATGCAAAAGGTGAGTCTAGCCAACCCCGATACAACCTTCATGATCCTTGGAGTCTCATTATTTTTGGTTTATGACGGGTAAGTCTAGCTGAGTACCTCCTTGTACTCAGGGTTTTATTTCTCTTGTTATTGCAGATGGTCAGTCCTTCTATGGCTATTGCAAGAACTGTCTGTACCCGGCTACGGGCGATGATTAGACAATGGGCATGGTCCTCTACAGTCTTACCTATTGCTTTTGTTGGATATTGATCGTGCCATGGCACTGTATTAAGAACTAATGTGAGTCAGTGTTTCAAAACTATTTGCTTCCGCTACTATTAAACTATGGTTTGTAATATTTGAATCACACTCTGATGTATTTCAATTATGTTGAACTTTATGTAACTTGTGGACATCTATGCTAAACGACGTATGATCTTGGTTGTTCCTGGAAAGTTTGAAATTCGTCGAGATTTCTGGACTACCGGGTTTATACAAGCTTAAGTACACGACTGTCATCGCGAAAGTGAGGATTTTTGTGCTTAATCTGGTGTAAATTGGTCGGTTCTGTCACAGCTGGCATCGAAGCATAGTTTAGCGTTACTGTTCATAAGTGTATTTGAAAACAAGTATTTTGGAAGTTTAAACAGTATTTGCCAACTAATAGCTGCTGTATAGGAATTTTAAACTTATGATCAAACCCTATAATGTGCCAGTGGTCATATCCTATATGCCTAGATAGGAATCTAGGTTGCTTAATTAAGTACTAACTTGGGGGTATTGTATCATATTTTACTTTTGTTGAATTCTGTCGTCCATGCGGCAACGGGGAATTGTATGGATGCTATTCACTTGAATAGTAAATATAGATCATTTGCCTCTACGCCCAAGGTAATGGATGAATGAAGTGAGCTTGTGTTGGTATTTCTTAGCGTAAGAAGAAAAGGTCTACAAGCGCACGGAAGTACCGTTGTAGCACTTCACCCTGAAGAATTCAGGGTATCGTATTTTCCACAGGGATGGTGTAGTGCTATAGTATCTTGGTCTAGTCCCCTCCCAGATAATACAAGGAGAAGGGTAACAAGGTTTCCCTAGTAACGAGTCCTTAGGTGCTCAAACTCAACTAACGTAGCTTACTTCAGTCAACGGGTGGAGACTGGTTTCCCAGTCTATGCCGATACAGCTCTACCTGGAATCCCGAACGTGGGTGGATTACGAAGGATACCTGCCGCCTACCTCCTCAACCGTGGAGACCCAGGCAACCAACCTGTAACCACCTAGCCTAAACAGCGCGATTACGCTAAGGGCCACTAGTCTAGCGGTGATCTGGACTTGCGCCCTCTTACTAGAGCACCCACCCGAGGGTGAACGATCGGTCCAGCAAACTAAGTTAGCAAAACGCTAGAACATGATAAGAACTTGAAATTGAAGTTGAACACAAACCTTTATACTTCAAGAAGTATACAAGATCGTAGAGGTACAAGCGGAGTCATACCGGCGATCCTGGTGTTCCTTGCGCAGAGGTAGCCGACAACTCCGGTACTTCTCCGACTCGCACTCACTCGCTCCATATTCTAGTTAGCTACTAGAGCTAAGATATATGAGGCACTACTACCTTCTTCCATGGATCCTCTTGACTTATGTGTGATGAGCACTTGGATGCTTTGTGAGGAGGGTGGAGCCTCCTTTAATAGGTGGGGGGTGCCTTGGAGGGGTGGAGAGCCTCTTCTCTCCACATGGAAAGTGCAAACCGACCTTCCAGGATGCATTGGACCTGGATACCTTGATAACTGCATCAGAGACGCGGTGGCAGGCTGTAGTTCAATTTGAATTGATTTGGCGCCGTTGGCGGTGCGGCCGCCCCCAGGCGTGAGGGCGCACCCTGTGGCCACCTCGCTACCCGCCTTTCTCTTGAGGGCTACTTGCTTCGCCTGGATGTCTTCTATGTCGGTTGTCAGGTCCAGTTTGTCCTTGTGATGG